>CM034150.1:578838351-580038351 GCA_019776745.2 Taxus chinensis
TGAGATTTACGTACTTGAAATATGTGCCCTAGCTGAGATTTACATACTTGAAATATGTGCCCTAGCTGAGATTTGCATCTGGGATTTTTCCTTGCTTCCTCACGTGCCCTCAACTGGTATGATATTATCTGCAGATCATGACTGTTATTAATGGCGTTTAATGGAGAGTTAGTTCATGATTGTATTCCTTTTCCTCAAGTACCCTCGTTTATATATTTTCATGACTGAGAACTCGTCACAAAAATGTTTGTGACTAGTAAGTTTAGTCTATTCTTCATCATGAAGTGACTATGATTTGAAGTGACGGCAGAAAATGGCTGCAATAATGACTCATTTCAGGTCCTTATGATGCTATTTTATGCTTTCTTTTTCCCTTCGAAGCTTTCGTGACCCTTTTCGCAAGTTGTATGTTATGTCCTTTCGTCTATACAAGTAACCAGAAACTTTTATTTTGTGCCCTAGTTCGTACTTGCAATATGCCCTAGAGGACGCCTGAAAAAAACATCTAAATGTTCTTCCTTCACTTTGCAGATCCCTTCAAGAACCAAGGTCTCTGATACCAGTGTTAGGAAATGTGCACAAAGAAGAAATGAAGAGAAACTAGAATTCACACATGTTCATTGTGTGTTCATCATTTTATTATGGGAGAGATGGTTAAAAAAGTATGAGCAGCTTACAACCGTTTATTAGTTAACATTTTAACTAATATTTACCTAATACTAAATTATAAGTCTTATATTTTAATACTACTTAGGAGCATTGGGTTACTAGGAGCCACAAGAATACGCAGTTTCACCAACAAGGTTTGCCAAGTCTTTGGAGTTTACAACTTTGGTCTACTTGCGTCTTCTACATATCCCTCTTGTGATTCACCCATAACAACTCTCTCATAAGAAGTTGCCTCCTGAATAGGTGGAAAAGGCCAGCGGAAGCCTCCACGTGTCTCTTCAGTGCACTTTTGGTATGATGCTTAAAAGAAAGTTTCCCAAATGAGCGTAGGCTCTCCACGTAGTCAGAGTCCAAGAAAGTTGCACCGGCTGTTGAAAAGTCTAAGCATGAGAAGAGCCAGCAGAAGCCTCCACATGCCTCATCAACGCAACTTCAAAGGTAAAATCCAAAGGCAGGTCCCCCAAACGAGCCATAGGCCCTCCACGTGTCTAGGGTCCAACAAGTTGCTCCCTAAATAGGCGGAAAAGGCAGAACACAATAGAAACAAGCGGAATGAGCTCAAAGATCGTGTTGGCGACACGTTCAGTCTTCTTCTTCGGGAAGCAAATCTCCGCGGGTACTTAGTACCAGTGATCTTTTGGGTTTTGCCTCTAGTGGCATTGTTTATTCGGCGTTCTCTGGTCTCTTCCCTTCTCTCCTGTTCTTCCCCGATGTCAATTCTTGCCGACATTGTTTCTTCGTTCTCCTTCCTCCTCCCTTCTTCCCGGTTGGCTGTTTTCAGCCTACCCTTCTCCCTTCTTCTTCTCTTTTCTTCTCTTTGTATGGTTTGGGCCTCGCCCTCTAGTTCATAGCTCCGGTAAAAAGCGTATAATCATCAAAAAAAAAAACAACTCTCTCATAAGATGCTACAGTGCTACTAACACTAGGGGCGGTTAATGAGCCAACAAGTGTCTTCAAAAGGTAAGTATCCCTCACCTTTATTTTTCCTTTGTATTTGGTTTGATTCATTATGATTGATGGCTCATCTTCTAGAATAGGATAGAATAGCACATTCTATTTCTATTGCAGTGTTCTTATATTGGCCCTTGCCTTACATCCGACACTTGGCTTTTTTCGTATTCATGGTCGTTTGGACAAGTGGCGGCTCAATCTTCATTTCCTCTCATGATCTAATGGGATCACCATTGAGTAAATGGCTAACCAAAAGGTTTACTTGGAGACCACGGCATGAACGATCCTTGGAATATGCTCCCAGGGGCAGTTTTGGGCAAATTTCTCCATTTTGGGCATCTTTGAGCTTCCTGATACTTCTGTAAACAGATAAACATGGGATGGCATCTTCAAATCCTTTCTCCTCTCTTCTTCTCCTATAAATAAAACTCAATTTCTGATCTGCCCAATTGGGTAGTTGAACATTTTGAATGCCTCTACAACCCTGGTCTAGATATTTTACTTACTACTATTGCTCCCTACAAACTAGGAGTAGAATCCTAGTAAGACCCCACCTCCCATCCTCGTCATAGGCTTTGGAACCATGCACCTTTCATAGAGTGTGGATTATCACCTTCTAGATCCATGATTCGTACACTTCTTGATTTTTATTTAGACTTGTGTGTTTGCCCTAGAATGATCTTCTATTTATATCCTAATCTATATTATTGAGAGACCAAAGAGGATAATCATATTGACCTTATTAGCCCACAAACATTTACATCAGCATCCTACCTTTCCTCGAGCTCAATGGCATTAACATATTTTGGTTCAGCATCATTCTTTGAATCTTTCTTTCTTCAGGAGGACCACCTTTCTTCGTACTGTAGTATGATTTCTTGTCATATTTCATGGTCAAATTCCACCCAAAGCTCTTGTAGAACAATATAGTGTCTGGTGAGGATGTGGGTGATTGATCAAGTAATCGATCCACTTCGTCAGTTACCGCCAAGGTGCCCATGATAATCTGTGTCGGTAAGTGGGTCCTTGCGGTTCTTCCTTGACGTGCTCACATATAACTAGATCCCACATGTACTTGAAGTCCTTTGTGATATAGTTTTCTCTTTATTGGTTTATTTCTATTGCTGCTTGGACTGGATGACTCAATGAGTCTCCATACGTCTGTCATCATCAACGAGGATTGGTCTACCAACGGTTGCTTTTAGAACCAACTTCAACTTGTCATAATGTTCTTTAAAGGTATGACGCCATAATGCTTACAGAGAAACTATAGTACCAAGAACAGCCATTGATAATAAGTGCATACCCTATCCAAGGAGAAAGAAGTATGAGAGCAACAATAGCTTTGTATTCACTAGAGGTAGTTTTCAATACAAATTGTGCAGTCCAAGGACGACTTGATACAAATGCCCTTACCCCTGCATGCAACAAGCTATTTGAAAGTGGATATACACAACCAATTGGCGGTTAACCCAGCCACACAACCGAACATCAAGCCCTTACCACCTAATGACAACAAGTATCAACATAACAAAATCGGAACAACAATTACAGTTTTTTATAAAGAGGATCTACAAATTTGGCATTGACAAGGTACTATGATTCATTCTTCAAAACCAACTTTTGTCTAGCTTTTCATGTATGTGAACAAAGCATCGTGTTTCTTTTTCTCAAGTAAAGTATGCTTAGGAGCTAATTGAAAAATTCAGAGATGCCTGATTGCACGAAATTGGTGACACCCGTGGAAGCTCAATTGCAAATTTCCATTTATGATACTTAAGAATAGATAAATGAATCCCTCTACCCACAATTGGGAGCCTCATTTCTCTTACAAATACCCAACTAGAGTTATGATATTTTGGGGAGCTATTTCTCTGGGTTCATGACAGAAGCTAAATAAACACATTGAACAGTAGCTAAAAGGGTGTTGAGATGTCTGCTTAGTACTCTGACCTGTAGAATCAAATACAAGAAGAATGACAACTTCTACTGGACTGGTTACTCAACTGTCAATTGTGCAAGCTCCATTGATGATTGAAAATCAACGACTGGGTATATTTTTAACATGGCTCCAAAGTAGTTTCCTGGTCAAGTAAGAAGCAAACAAATGTCGCCATTTCTTCCACCGAAGCAGAGTACAAGGCAGCACAATGAGTTGTATGTGATGCCATCAGCCTCTTCCTAATTTTGAGTGATGGATATCCCCCCAAATCAACCCAAAAACAATGTAACTGCGATGATCAGTGTGTTTTAAAGATGGTGAAGAATCTTATTATGCATGAGCAATCCAAACACGAGGTTCACTGCCACCTCATTCGAGAGAAGGTACAAACTAATGAAATACAAATGCAGTTTATTTGAACTCCAGGATCAACATGCAAATGGATTCCAAAGTCATTGCCACATATCAAATTTACCCAATTTAGGACTGGAATATTTGTTAACAAACAATGTCCACAAGTCCGATATCCAAGTGAGTGTTAGGAATATTAGAATATCTAATTATTTTTGGTCAGTACTAGTTAGTTGGTTTGCGGTTAGGGTGTGGATCAGTTTATACCAACATTCGCCAATTTTTGTTGTAATAAATATTCCCTTGTAGGAATATAAACTGAAAGGACTATAAGTTTCCATTATTTCATCTTGGTTCTCTAAGCTCCCGAGAAGAAAAACATTTCTTTTCCCGTGCCATGACCTTCACATCTCAAATATTCTACAAACTAATATTGAGTTGGGGATTTATGCTATGGTTTATGCCATCAACTTCATATGCAAACATAATGGGATTTTTTAACACAACACAATTATAATCACCACATGCTCAAATAGCACTGTCAAAAGTGTTTGGCATACAGTTTGTTTTGCTTCTATGAGTTTCTTGAGTAAAACACAATGCAAATCTACCTTTCAAGATGATTCTTCCCTACTCACCACGGAGACAGCGAGGCTCTTCAAGCAAGAGATAGTTCTGATTGTTAAGTTCTATTATAAAGATGTTGACTCTTTAGCCATTGGAGGGATTACCCTTGAAACTGTTTTGCTTCATTGATGTAAACTTCTTCTTCATTTTTGTAACATTAGATTTTTTTTCTATATAAAAAATGCATTCAAGATTTATCTTTTCAAATTAAAAACATTGTCCAAGCAATGGGCTTCACTAAGACATGATAGAAATTACTCGTGGGAGGACATGTTTACCTATACATACTGTTAACAAGTTATATATGTTGTAACCTTATCATATCTATTAGTGTAAAAAGTACATCTGCATTTCCCATCTCAAAGCTTAATTGTATAAGATCTAAGTGCTACCATACCAAAAGCAACCAAAGCAGCTAGGGGTCATGACATAATGATGAATCGCACTTAACCCTTCTTGTAATCTGTTCTATAAAGTAGATGGTACTCAAAACCCCCAAAATCAATTTATGATAGAAGAGGGGGGGGCCATCTATGCACTTGCCGCTAGATCTATATAGGATAAAATAGGTCAATATACTTCCAATAAGAACCATGCAAGTTATAGCTGTTCAAAGTTTTGAACCATGAAAGTCCAATTAACTTCGTTGATAACTACAGCACTTACTGTCTCTTCTTCCAAAGTAGCTCGATACCAATGATGATTAACAAATTCTCAAAAGTATCACTGGAACTATACGCTTTAATTTTTGCAGTGTGATGAACCTTTCCTCCATTGATCTTGCTTAAACCATGAATTCATTCTAGTGCCCATCTATGTGTTTAATTAGAGTGCAAGATCCCTCATTTCAAAGCTCCTGACTTCAGTACTGGCTTCTTTGCTATATTCACCTTCTGTGTTTATCAGAGTTTACAACAATAGATTTAAAAACCACATAAGGCATTCTTTTTTGGCATGCTTATTCCACACCCAAATTTCCCAATCAATGAAAGGTAACTGAACACAAAAATAAGTCCATAAATGCACAAACAACAAATATGGTCTTTAAACTCATTCTATTAAACAGGTTCTAGAAAAGATGGATAAATCATGATAAAGCCCTCTAAAAAGTGGCCATAAGCATCCAATTAAAAATACGGGATCCTTAAGGGTATCCAGAGACATTAAGCTATTGTATTCCAAATTCGAAAGAAAGGTTAACTGGAGTTGGCCATAATTAGCAAAATTTTGTTTCCAAATACCCTTCAAAACTCTTCATCTCTGACAAATAAGTTTAGAAAGAGAAATAGTCAAAAAAACAAAGTAGTAGGTCTGAGAAGAAGACAAACAAAAGAACCCTTTTTGCAAAACAATCACAAGGGCCAATTACATCTCCAAGGAGGTTCCGAGTTATGACTAATATTGCATGGTATGTATACCACTAAATGTTTAAAGGATTGATCAACAAGTAGATTAACCGAATAACGGTATTGTAATCTATTACTTTTTACCATTAGTGACATGTATTTCTTGCATTGGCGCCTCAATCAAGGAAGCCTTAATTTGCGTAGACTTTGCGTTCTTGATGGGAAATTGTAGTGAACATGAAAGGGTGATATGAGGTCATTGTGCTATCCATAGCAATTATTCATTTGTTAATTATATCTACATTATAATTAAGGTTATTTTATTCAATTATGTCTACAGAAGAAACCCATACGAATGCATGCAAATATTCTCTTTTCTGCACTTGGATACCGAGATACAGATGGGGCAGCCAGCTAAATTTGATAACAAAGAGTCAATTGATGAAACTGGCATATTCTTAACCGTACGCCTTTGTTCTATCATTATATGACTCCATGTCTTTAAGAGTTATCCAATTTAAAGGAATGCTGCAAGTGTAAGGACTATCACAAAACCTCAATACATATTGCAAACATGTTTACAAACAACAAACATCAAAAATAAATAGGATTTGTTACAGAAGTTGCAATTGTTAACAGAGAAGACTACATTATTTAAAGCCAGTACTATCATGAGCAAAGTTACCTCTAGATCTTTGCGCCAAAACCTACATCCTTTGAGCGAGAATTCCTGTTCTAATAAGTCATGGGTGGGACTATAATCAGCCCTGTGAACATCCAAAAACGAATAGATTGTCACACTCCCAACCCATATCACGAAAGGGGAATCAAGAATATAGTTAAAGAACTGCAAGAGTGAACTAAAATCATGTCCAGGATTCAAGTGCATACAATTTTCTAATCTAATAGTTCACTTTGTGGAAGCAACAAGATATCAAACTTTAACACTTTTCCTGTGCCTTAGTAACCCTATCAAGTTTCTAATTATTGGATCCAAGCTAATGTATCAGAACCATAGTAACAAGATACAATCAGTTTTTTAGAAGAAAAACAGTAATTCTGTATTTTTCAAAGACTATTAATCCAAAACAAAATAATTTGGCACTTGGTCAAACTCTCACTGTATAAAAGAGGCAGTCATTCTCCCCCTGTCAATAATGTCAAATCATGTTGCCTTTGAGGTCCCTTGATTATGCTTGAGAAAATGACTGGAATCCATACAAGTAAAATGCCAAGTCCATAAAGTCTTCAATCTTTGATGTTGATATAGCATTGCACTCTGATTGTGGTGTTTTGTGTTTATTCAGATAATTTAGAATTACAAATTTATCAAACATTTGTTGCTTGCAAATGTCATTTTTTTTTCTGACTTTGATGTAACCCACTTTGAACTTATAGCAGAAAGTCTGATAGGTACATACAAGAACAGCAGAGGAAAGCAAATGAGATTGCCACCATAATTGTATGCTTACTCTCTTCATTAGTGTTGAATATATAAATGTACAACGAGAATGTGTGTTGGCTGGATAGGGCCAAGAAAAAAGCAAAAAGTAGAATTTCAAGAAAGAAAAAGCTAAAAGTTAATTTACAATAACACATAAGAGTGAATCTCATCATTTCCTCCCTGCTGAGAGGAATTCCCCAATTTCTACATCAGCCGAAGAAACTTTCCTGCGAAAGTGGTGACAGAGAACAACATGGCCTATCTTGGTAATTGACGTTTCACTAGCTTAAGCTGGCTTACATTGACAACATCATGATGCCAAGCTGGGCTGAAGATCTAAGAGGAAAGCATCGGGAACTGCTTGGAGAATGGTGCAGGGCCCATATCTGATGAGTTTTAGCTCTTGATTATGTTTTTCATGAAACCTATCTTTATCCAAGTGAAGCCAAATGCAAAATCAACCCTGAAAGAATGAAGTGTGTGATAACAGACATGAAGTGCCTACAGTTTAGCATGAATCTGATTGGAGAATTTTCTGAAATTTAGGCATGATGTTTTGCCAAATTCTGCTTAAAGGAAGAAACTTTATCTTGCACCTTCTAACAATGTGACACATGGAAAAGCCAACAGAATCTCGTAAGGCACCACATTAGAATCCATAATTCAGCTTGGCTTATGAGAAGGGCTCCGCATGTAAGCGATTAGATGTCCTTCCCGCTTAAGGACCACACCTTTCACAAATTTGGATGTGTTGGTCTCAAGCTCAAATGGTGGTTGTAAATTGGGAAGAGAGCACTAGAATAGACCAAGGAGCATTCACGAGAGATTTCATTGCTTAGGGTGGGATCATGTCATGATTATATATGCTTACCTTTCAAAATTATATAAAGAGACAAAAAGTTATGCAAAGTGACTTGTTTCTGGCTGATTGGAGAGTGAAAGGACAAATCAAGTACGTGAATTTATACATTTTCAATCCTTGTGCAGTCGGTAGGTTTTATGAAAATCATCGAAAATAGCCTTGGGATTATACTAAAATGGGGCTCCAAGTATTAGACTGCAACAATCAAGTGGAGTGTTATCACAATCGACTGGAGTGTTATCACAATCGATTGTGTCTTGGAATGGCTTAAAGCAACAACACTTCCGAGAAACAAGTGTGGGATGTCTATCGTGTATCATGGTATGCATGTGGATGCATTGTAGTGGGAAACTAAACATCATCCACCAACTTTAGTGAAGTTGGATTCTTTTGGCTGCTATTGTCGAGGATAAGCTCCACCAATTTATATTTGTCTTGAAATTCTGAGTAAAAGCAGCTCCCCTATCTTTGACAAAATAATCATTGACCATGAGAATGAGTCGAGGATTATGAGTGTGGCGATTGGATACTTGAATCTTAGAATCTTCAAATTGTGATTTTCGTATAGCTTTATGTGCATTTCCATGCTTTGATTGTAGGACACGACATTCTTCTTTGGAATGTCCACTACTCTTGAGATCCCATGCATGGTATCATTTGAATTTCACTTGATATTGGAGGTTGTTCTCTTGGGTTCATAAATGTGTATGTTCTTTATGATGTTTGTGAACGCACGTAGTCATGACATTAGTTAGTGAATCACCTTCCACAAGCCATCTAGCTTTTCTGTGGAGACTTTAATATGGTTGAGTAACCCAATGTCAAAGAAGGATATCTGCCCATGTAGTGGTGCATTGGCAAGCATTATGTTTGGTTTTATCTCAAGAACCGATGCTGTTTTTGAAAACTTCTAGTTGCATTTTTACACTACAGTGCCAAGTTCACATGGTGTAATTTACACACAGGCTCCAACCACATCCTTAAACAACTTGATAGGAGAAAGTTGATTTGTCAAATGACTAAGCATTTACCCTCTCTCTTTCAATTTTGCGAGGAGGAGGGGGGACGGGGGTGGGGATAGCTTTCCTAAAGTGCCTTGCACATGATTTTTCATGATTACTTCTTTTCTGCTACATGAAGGAATCCTTAAGCTTATTGCTAGGGTTTGGAATCTAGCCCCTCCACTGCCTCATATTCAAGCTAGATTTCAGGATGGATTGAAGTCATCTCGCATATTGCCTCTTTTCTATGGCACTATCATAAGCAAGTGTCTATAGTGCGTAAGCTAGTGGAGTCTGCTTTAACCCATGAATTTCTGGGGTCGCCTTCCAGCTCAAGCTTAGTCATTTTAATCTCATGTGACATTTCTCAAACACAAACCCAAACTTGCAGAGATGTATGTTTTGTACCCAGACACAACATAATGCAAGGGGCATAGGCCTATAGTATATCCTATTGCATTTGGCCCTCAGGGTCATATATTGTTTAGATTAGTAAAGTTATGTCATTATATGATTGAGGATTCCTTCCCATTTAGTATAAGTTGGGGAAAATCCTACATTTTGCATCTCTTCTCATTTTATCATCAAACTAATGTAGAGAGCCGTCTCTTGACCTCGTGTGTTAATTATCAATTAGATTTGAGGGTGTAAATCCATCATGGGGTGTGTTGGTGCCCCCACTATTTATATTGTGAATTTTCCATGGTTTCTTGAATTTTCAAATATATTTTCTTGGAATGTTGCAAGTGGTATCAAAGCTTCAATAATTTTTTTGCAACCATTGTCTAAATGTTTATCTAAGAAACAACTTGAAGTTTCTAACAAGGATAAACTAAAGGGGTGATTTGCCATGTTCACCCATGAAGTTAAAAGCGGTATTCAATCCTTGGGAAAGCAACTAAAGCATCAAGATTTGAAGTAATCAAACCATCAAAGCACAATATTGAGGATGAGGAAGAGGAGAGGGGTTATTTGATCATGTTCCCCCAGATGGAAAGAGTACATGGTAGAAAGCTCGCAACATCCCTCTTTTAACCTACAAATGAAGATCTCACAATATGACTTTGGAGGTAAGATGCAGGTCCACACAGTTGAGAAAGCTCAAATTGGCGTTTAGGGAGAAACAGATTAAATCGCAAGATGGCAAGCCTTAATATGGCCCTACAACATTTGGACAATGTTGTTCACACATGAGGAGAGATGGATTTCTACAAACCTAGACTGACTTGGAGAGCGGACCATAACTAGGATGAGCCATATGCTACCCAATTAATGCACTTGTTTCAAAAAGATATGCTCATGGAGTACATGGAGATTTTTCAAGTTTTGAAGTCAAAGGCCAAGCTTTCCTTGAATTTCAGGAGGAAGATCCATATTTTTGATCCACAAGTATACATCTAAACGGAGATAAGATAAATTGAGCCATAATCTTTGGAAAGCGCTATTGTTGTTCCTAAAAGGGAAAAAAAATCGAGGCCCTTAAGAAGAGAGTTTCAAGAATTTCTAAAAATATTCTTCAGTTGATAAAGGTAGGGAAGAAAGAATGTTTCAACTCTCTTATCTTAAAAACCCTAGAAGTCAATCATACACAGCTCCTAATGCCTCTACTATAAACCCTTGACCTACATGTTCCAAACCATGAAATAAGGGTCATTCATGCAACCCAAACCCAAAATATCTTTACATGGCTGAAGACATGTATCCATCTGAGTCAGATTCAAAGCCCCATGCTGAAGTAGTCCCTAAGCCATCAGATGTTGATAATGAACCTGAAGACCAAACTTGTAATGTCCCTTTCTAGGGATGAAACTGATAAACAAGGAAATAGCACAAACCCCGATCTGAAGTAAATTCTAATTTTTGGTAACAGCAGACTGAAAATTAAATCAGTACGGTACAGCAGTTTGATTTTAGTGAACAGCAACTTGCAAAGAATGAAAATTTCAACCAAATATCACCCATAGAACTCATCCACAATATTTATAAACCTTTTAAAAATACTTTAGGACAATTTTCAACATGAAAATCCAATCTGAAATACTCAGCTAGAAATTTATTTATCAACAGCAGAAGTACAACTAAGAGAAATGACCAAAAAATGTTGGTCTTCCAAACCCCAACAATGGCCAAATATGAAAGATATCACCTTATAAATTATGCCAAATCTGAATATCAAATAATAATGAAGTCTTGTGCCCTAGAAGGCACTTACAAATGACTTCATCCCTAGTCGCTCCCTAGGAGAGGGACTCTAAATCATGCAAAAACTCCTTGTAGGTCTTCTCCTTGATGCCCTAGATATGCAAACCAACAAGATAATCTTCAATATTCTCCTTCACACCACCAATTTTGGAGGGTTTTCATTCATCCAATATCACCACAAGGAAGGTTGTCATCCTCCTTGGATGCCACACTATGGATTTTTGCCCTTAGTGGAGTTGGAAATAGAGCAATCAGCCCTAGAGTCCAAATTTATAAAGTATATATGCCAAAAGTGATGTGCAAATGAGCCCCTAAGACTCCTCTTATACCCTTTGGTTGGCGCCAAGAGTCATAAGGTGTAGACCGACCTCTTAAGCTTGTTTTATCTTCTATTTCCATGTTAGAAACTTCCCGACCTTATTGACCTCTTAATGAGCTTTACTTTATCTTTTAATTTCATGTTGGGAGCATTATAATCCCAGCCGACTTGCCTTAGGGAGGAAAACACCAAAGAAAAACATTAATAACAATAAAAGAAAATAAAAACGAAACCCAAGGACTTCCCTTGTGCAATTCCTTCTTGACCACGGGAAGAGAAATGGCAAGAAGTCTTCAATTGGTGTTTATTTTGAAAAAGGGGACATTACAATCCTCCCTTCCCAAAATTGTTTGTCCCCAAGCAATTGCAAATGTGGATGCTCCAATATTGTTGCATTTTCCCATGTAGCATCTTCAAGGGGCAATCCCTTCCAACAAACCAAATATTCCTTGATACTTCGATTCCTTAACTTCTTCCACGAACTTCCAAGATACTTTTCGGAATTAGAACCAACTTACCCTCTTCATCTAATGGTGGCAACTCAAGTGAGGGAGTAAGGTGTTGTTCAAGTGCTCTTTTTGAGAAACGAAAGATGAAATACATCGTGTATCTCTACTATATTCTGGAAGCTCAAGTTCATATGCAACATTTCCCACCTTTCCTTTTACCTTGTAAGGACCATAGAAACGTGGTTTCAGCTTCTCTGCACCACTTTGTTTGAGAGAAGATTGCCTATAGGGCTGCAACCTCAAAAAAACCATATCACCCACTTCAAATGACCTCTCTTTCCTATGCTGATCTGTATATAACTTTTGCTGATTTTGGGCACATTGGAGGTTTTCTTTGAGCTCTTTCAAGATATCATGGCTTCGCTGAATTAAATCTTTGGCCTTGGCACTCTACTATCCGTGATAACCAAATCAACAAAGGATGGAGCATCATAACCATACAAAGCTTTGAAAGGAGACATCTCGATGGACATTTGAAAGGTGGTATTGTAACAAAACTCAGCCATGTATATAACCATTTCATCCATGTTGATTGTTGCCCATCAATGTAATTTCTGTAGGTATCCTTCCACCCATTTATTGACTATTTTTGTTTGTCCATCCGTTTGAGGATGGTAGCTAGTGCTAGGAGTGAGTTTGGTACCTGTCAATTGAAACAATTCTTGCCAAAACATGCTCATAAATTTGTTGTCCTTGTCACTCACTATATCCTTGGGCAGCCCATGAAGTCTAAACACTTCCTTAAAAAACACATCAGCCACTATAGGTGCATTGTACTTAGCCGGAAGTGGACAAAAATGAGCGTATTTAGTGAGTCTATCAACCACTACATATAGACAATTCTTACCTTGAACCATGGGCAGCCCCGTGATGAAGTCCATGGAGATACTTTCCCATTTTTGAGTGGGAATAGGAAGAGGTTGTAAGAGCCCAGCTGGAAATGCATGTTCCACTTTGTTTTGTTCGGCTACTCCCGGATGTATTAAGTACTTCCCTCTTTAGTCCTTTCCAATAGAATCTTTCTCTCACCTGTTTGTAAGACTTGAAATAACCTGGATGACCAGCCATGATGAGTCATCATGAACAACCCTTAATATTTTACTCTTCACCTTTGATTCAAGCACCAAATAAACCCAGTTCTTGTAGAGAATGAGCCCATCTAATACCTTGTACCTTTCATCCATCATTTCACCCTCTAAAAAAATGTGCATTAACAAACTTGTTTTTGACATATTCAGCTGTAATTGCAAATACTTCCAACTGTTATCTTAGATAAAGAACAAAAATATGATTCTTTTGACAAGGTATCTTCCCAATATTTGACTTGAGGATTACAACCCAAAGCATACCTTGAAGTGTCACCTTCTTGCCCATGTCCATAAAGCTTATTTCCATGTTTTGGTAATTGAAAGTGAGTTCTCCCAATGAATGCAACCATTGGACCCCAAGCACAAGATTAATACCAACCATTCTAATCAAATAAAAATCAGCACATACCTCATGCTTTCCCAATGTGATGAGGAGTTGGAGGCACCTTCTTGTGCATGTCATAGAGTGGCCATCCGCTATCTTAACCATGAAGCCTTTGAAGTTTTCTACCTTCAAATCCAACTTGGCCACCAAGCACTCATCAATGAAATTATGAGTGGCTCCATTATCAATCAAAACTATGACCCCTTGCCCTTGTAGGTCACCTACCATCCAGAATGGATGATAACTAGGTGCACCGGACAAAGTAGCAAGAGTGCCATCCACACCTTCCGGATCTTCTTCCGGTGTATTATCTTGCTTGGCCTCATCCACACAATTTTCATCATCTTCACAATCTGGAAATATCTCAATGTAATGCACTTTACCCTTACCTAAACAACGGTGACCGGGAGACCATGGATCCTTGCAAGAGAAGCACAAATTCCTCTTTCTTAGCTCATTTTTTGACTCACCTACATTGCTGGTTTTGGGCAGCTCCTTGTGCACAATGGGCATCCGTTGGAAGGGCTTCCTTGGCTGGTCCAAGGGAGGGTTTCTAGGCTGTCCCAAGGGTCCCTTGGGCTGTCCTCCACTCGCATTAACCTTGGAATGTCCGCTGATCGCTGCTGTTTTTGGGGCAGCACCTTCAAGGTCCAAAGACTTCTTAATTGCCTCTTGAAGAGACAAAGGATCAAAGGCTCTAACCAAACCCTTGAGTGGTTCAGTCAAACCCTCAATGAAAAGAACAAGTCTCCTTTCCGTGACATCCGTAATCATGATGGAAAGCCTCTAAAACTCAGCCACATATTCCTCTACCATGCCTTGTTGTCTTAGTTGTGCAAGCTCCCGAAAGTGAACTTCCGGATCAACTCTATCAAATCTCCCAATGAGTCTTTTACAAAACTCATCATATGAATGGATCTCATTGTGCCCTTTTGTCACCAATCCATGGAACCACCACTCATGAGCAATCCCCTCTAGGTGAAGGGTTGCAAATTTTATGGCATCATCCTGCATCATAGGCCTCAAAGACAAGTATGTATCCAACTTTTGAATCCATGCCCTCGATGTCCCTTTATTCGAACCATCAAAAATAGAGAAAGTCATCTTGCCCAACACATTTTGGACCTCTTTTGGTGGTGCATTTTGTCTTGGCTCTAGCTTTGACCTCCCTTTGCTCACCCCAATGAACTCGGCAAGTGAAATTGCCTCCCTTATCTCCCTTGGAAGTGCCATGTATTCCTCATAGCTTGTTGAAATACTATGCCCCATGGTAGGCCTTATTCCCGCCTCTGGAAGAGGTTCTTCCCTTGGAAGGAAAGAAGGCCTAGTGGCTGATCCGTGAGCTGATCCAAGGGGCTACCGTGAAGTATTTGCTTTGGATGAGCTACCCTCTCCATTATGAACCCTAGGTTCATGATATCTCTGAAGGGTTAGGGCTGGCAAGTCCATAGTATCCATGCCAATCTCACTTGCCCTTCAATGAGCTTGTTGATTTTGGCTTCCTGTGGATCTTGGTGAGCCATACTATCTTCTTCTCTTGGCTGGTCTGATTTCTTTTCTCTTCCTCTGATAGCAAATGAAACCCTTGTTGCCTTCTTGCATGAAACCCTCAGGATGGGAAGAACGAAGCTTTGATACCGCTGTAATGTCCCTTTCTAGGGCTGAAACTGAAAAACAAGGAAATAACACAAACCCCAAGTGAATTAAATCTGATTTTTGGACCAGCAAACTGAAAATTAAATCAGGACGGTACAGCAGTCTGATTTTAGGAAGACATCTTGTAAACAATTCATTTTACCCAAATATCACCATAGAAACTCATCCACAATATTTATAAACACTTTTAGAATACTTTTGCGACACTTTTCACCATGAAAATCAATGCAAATACTCAAGCTGGAAATTTAATTATAAACAGCATAGAAGTACAGCCAAGAGAAATGATCAAAAATGGAGGTTTCCAAACCCCAACAATGACCAAATATGAATAGATTTCAGCCTTATAAATTATGTCAAATCTGAATATCGAATAATAAATGAGTTTCGTGCCCTAGAAGGCACCCAAATTGACTTCAACCCTAGTCGCTCCCTAGGAGAGGGACTCCAAATCATATTAAAACTCTTGAAATAGGTCTTCTCCTTGATGCCCTAGATGCAAACCAGCAAGAGGATCTTCAATAAAGTCTTCACACCACCAATTTGGAGAGTTTCCGTTCTCCAAATCCCACAAGGAAGGTTTTGCCGTTCTCCTTGGATGCCACACTATGGATTTTCACCCAATAGTGGAGTTGGAAATACAGCAATCAGCCCTAGAGTCCAAATAGATAAAGCGTATATGCCAAAAAGTGATGTGCAAATGAGCCCCTAAGACTCCTCTTATACCCTTTGGTTGGCGCCAAGAGTCATAAGGTGTAGACCAACCTCTTAAGCTTGTTTTATCTTCTATTTCCATGTTGGAAACTTCCCAACCTTGCCAACCTCTTAATGAGCTTTACTTTATCTTTTAATTTCATGTTGGGAGCATTATAATCCCAAACGACCTGCCTTAGGGAGTAAAACACCAAAGAAAAACATTAATAACAATTAAAGAAAATAAAAACGAAACCCAAGGACTTCCCTTGTGTAATTCCTTCTTGGCCATGGAGAAGAGAAATGGCAAGAAGTCTTCAATTGGTGCTAGAATGAGAAAGGGAACATTACAAAACTCCGTCCACAATAGAGACAGGGGAGCCACCGGAGTCATTGGTTGCAATGATTGGTTTAGACTACCTTGAATAGAGTGTTGTAATTGCTTTGCCCCACAGTGGGCCTATTCCCGCCTCCGGAAGGAGTTCTTTCCTTGGCAGGAAAGAAGGCCAAAATGCTGATTGTGGAGCTGATCCACGGGGCTGTCGTGAAGTATTGCTCCAGATAAGCTGCCATATCCATTATGAACCCTAAGTCATGATATCTCTAAAGGGTTAGGCTAGCCAGTCCATAGTATCTGCCAATCTTACTTGCCCTTCGATGAGCTTGTCAATTTTGACTTCCTACGGATCTTGGTGAGCCATACTATCTTCTTCTCTTCGCTGGTCTGATTCTTTTTTTCTCCTCTAATAGCAAATGAAACCCTTGTTGCCTTCCTTACATGAAACCCCTGGGATTGTGAAGAACGAAGCTCTGATACCCACTTATAATGTCCAATTCTAGGATGAACTGAAACAAACAAGGAAATAACACAAACCCCCATCTGAATTAAATCTGATTTTGGACCAGTAAACTGAAAAATTAAATCAGGACGGTACAGCAGTCTGATTTTAGGAGCAGCAGCTGTAAACAACAAAATTTTTACACAAATAACACCCTTAAACTCATCCAAATATTTATAAACTTTTAGGGGTACTTTAGAACAAATGCCACCATGAAAACAAGCAATTACTCAGCTGGAAAGTATTTGTTAGCAGCATAAGTACAGGTCAGAGATAATCAAAATGGAGGTTTCCAAACCCCAAACAATGACCAAATATGAAAGGTTTCAGCCTTATAAATTATGTCAAGTCTGAATATCAAATAATAAATGAGTGTGGTGCCCTAGAAGGCACTTAAAATTACTTCCAACCCTAGTCGCTCCCTAGGAGAGGGACTCAAATCATGCCAAAGCTCTTTGTAGGTCTTTTTCTTGATGCCATAGATATGAACCAACAAGAGCATCTTCAATATTCTCCTTCACACCACCCAATTTGGAGAGTTTCATTCTCCAAATGCCACAAGGAAGGTTTTGCCATTCTCCTTGAATGCCACACTACTAGATTTTCGCCCTTAGTGGAGTTGGAAATAGAGCAAACAGCCCTAAACTCCAAATAGATAAAAGAAAAAAAGCCAAAAGTGATGTGCAAATGAGCCCCTAAGACTCCCCTTATACCCTTTGGTTGGCACCAAGAGCCATAAGGTGTAGACCAACCTCTTAAGCTTGCTTTATCTTCTAATTCCATGTTGGAAACTTCCCATCCTTGTCAACCTCTTAATGAGATTTACTTTTCTTTTATTTCATGTTGGGAGCATTATAATCCCAACCGACCTGCGTTAGGGAGTAAAACACCAAAGAAAAACATTAATAACAATTAAAGAAAATAAAAACGAAACCCAAGGACTTCCCTTGTGCAATTCCTCTTGGCCATGGGAAGAGAAATGGCAAGAAGTCTTCAATTGGTGCTAGAATGAGAAAGGGAACATTACAAAACTCCGTCCACAATAGAGACAGGGGAGCCACCGGAGTCATTGGTTGCAATGATTGGTTTAGACTACCTTGATACATTCAAGTTTTTGCTCATATCGAAAAGACTGGAGCCATAGTCATGGTAAATCCTACAAGTATCCTTCATATTTTCGTCAAGAAAAAAAATCCGTAGGTTGGGCCTTCATGTGGATACCTCTTAGGACTTTCCCATTAGCCCCAAGCAACTGGAATATTCAACACTTGGGTGTGATGAATAACCTAGAGCTTACAGTAGGTGATTATAACCTGAAAGATAAATTGTGTTGTATATGTTAGGGGTGCAGATGTCGTCTTAGGTGTATGGTGGTTGTACTCACTTGGGACATACTCTACAAAACATCAAGAGACATGTTCTTTACATTCAAGAAAGGGGATTGTGAGTCCCACTATCAAGTCCTTACCTCCTACAGAAATAAAGGTAGATGGAGAAGAGCTTTTGAAGAGAGGGCATTTCGTATTTATCACTCATCTCTACAACATGGATGCCGGCTTCTCTAGTCAACAATCTCAAATGCCAGAAACTTCAAATTTGTTGCATAAATATCATTGATCTAGGTCCCAAGAGGTACTAGGTAAACAGACAAACTTAACGGATTAAATGTGCTATGGTAGAAGTGTATATGAAAATTTGAAATGATAAAGGACAATAGTTATAAGCAGAGTGCTATGAGACAAGGAGCACCAAAGAGAACAATAGGCATCATGTTAACTGTAAGTTGCAAGATTATATTATGTATTAATAGTTTTTTACAATGATCCGAGACGTCAGATGTATTACAATATATCTAACCACTATTGTATTTCCTACTCTATCTCTGCTTACTCAAAGAATGGAAGAATCCACTAATATGCAAGTGTGGAAGACGAAACGACAGTTGAGGCCCTAGAATGGAAACTGCTCACTTGCTAACTATTCATGTTCCTTGTTTTGTTGTTTTCTGAAAATGCTACTGCACCTTTGCACAGAATAGTGCAGACATTGTTGAAGTTGTGTGGCATCAACGATGAGGAATTAGGACTTTACAGTATGACCATGTGCATTTGAGATGGTCCTGAAGCTAAAGGTGAAGAAGGCACATGGCGCGGAGTACTGCCGTTATACCACAACTCAGTTAAAGTTTCAGGTCATCCTTGATCAATTAGGTAGTTTTCCTAGAGCTACCAAAGAGTCTTCCACCAGATAGGGGTTTGGAGTATCTCATTGAGGTAGATCCTACAACATGACCTACAATGGTTCATACCTATAGGTGGCACTTTCAAGAATCAGAGATTGAGCAGCACAAGAATTATTGGAGGCAGGGATCACTAATCCTATTAAAAGCCCTATGTTGCATATGTTGTCTTGGCTAGGTAGAAGGATGGCTCTTATCACCTTGCTATCCATTAGAGAGCTTTAAATCACATTATAATCAAGAAAAGAAATCCCAATTTCTATAATTGATAATTTGTAGAACGGACTCCATTGGGCTAAATACTTTTCCAAGATTGATCTTCAATCAAGATACTATCAGATTCCAATACGCTTCCAGTACCAAGAGAAGACAGCCTTTCACACTGATCAAGGACACTATCAGTTCAGAGTCAAGTTAGTAAATATGAAAGAGAATGAAGCGAATATAAGGAATATAGCACATGGCACTCTGACATCTTATGTGTGTCCATCTTTTATTAATCATAAAGTAGTTATATTCAGGCGAAGCAGGTACATTGTATAGCTAAATTACATTAACTAATATTTAATTAGTTAGAGTTACATAATGACTTTAAAAGTTTATAGTTATAACCACCCTTAATGATTAATCCAAAAACTACTCCAAGTTTGTCCTGAAACCAGATGATATAGTCACTAAATCAGCAGGCTGCTCCTTAGATGTTAATTTGAAATCTGCAGCCCTCCGACGGTTTGTTGTTGTCTAATGTATGAGCATTGGTTGAGACAAATGTAGAGGAAGATCACTAACACATAGATCCAGCTGTGGAGGCAAAAGATATATCCACCTGCACACCAGTTGTTTGTAAGATGATTCTTCGACCTGCGATGAATCATCGTTGGCTGATAACTTAAGCCCAACTTCCATAGTTATGAATCCATAATCTTGAAGATGCTGATCAATATGAATATTCCAGGCTCGTGGAGCCTGGCTAACTCCAGACAAGGACTTAATCAATCTACAAACCAGATGATCACAACCAAGTACTTGAAAACCTTCAGGTTGCACCAAGTAAATTTACACATTCAAATATTTGGAAAGAAGCAACCGAAATGTGACCATCTTTGCAGTATTCACAGTAGGAGCAAAAAATCTCCTTATAGTCTATTCCCCCTATTATGAAAAGCCTTTCACAACAAGATGATCTTTGTACTTGTCCAAAGTAACATCGGCTTTGCTTTTGAGTGTATCCACCTATGTCTATCCAATAGGTAATTCCACCTACTCATCTGGTGGTAATTCTACCAACTAATTGGTATGGTTCTTTAACAAGGCATCATATTTTGCTTGCATGACAATCTCCCACTCTAGAATGCCTTTTGCTTAAGAATATTGCTGCAGTTAAGGTATCGTAAAAAGGTCAGAAGCGAGAGCAAACTGAAAATGCTCTAATGGATTAATAACCTTGTTTTCAGTCCTCCGAACCAATGCCTTTCTTTCAATGGTTGTTCCTACCATCTCACATGCAACTGTTGTGCATCCTGGACAGTGGAGTCGCCCTTTACAATTCTTCCAATGGCTCACAATGCAACTCCTGCACATCCTTCATAGTGGAGTCTCCCTCCACAATTAACCATGCATTTGACTAAGGCATTTCATCCTCTCACACATGAGGCATATCATCCTCCACATCTTGTATAGAGAATATTCCTTCCACAAGTAGTAGATATAAGTTGTGTTATGATCTTGGTGTGCATATTTCACTAACGCCTCAAGTTTTGGTATAACAATTTGTTACATTTGGTATCAGAGCAACCGCCCAAGTTCAAGTCCCAGAGAGGGTGACAAGGAGGTCTATTGGCCCAGACTCCAGAGTATGATTCCCAGAGGAGGTCTGCGAAGCGGAGCAGGCGACAAGGAGGTTAGTCGGCCCAAAGTCTAGGTTGCATTAAAGTGTGGTGGAATGTTATGATTCTCGTGTGCATATTTCACTAAGCCTCGAGGTTTTGGTGTAACAATTCATTATAAGTTAACGTGAGCAGGTTCACCAAGCCTATGAGGAATTGAATTCTCCAGCACATCTTATATAAAGTCTCCCTCCACACATGCCATTAGGTTGATTGTGGCAGGGTCAACAAGCCGATACACACCACCATGCCCAATGCCGTGGGGAACTACCCTCTCCTGCATCACATCAAACACAATTCAGTTCTTTCTAGAGCAATTTACAGTAATATTGGGATTTTTTGTTAGTTGATGAATAGACAAGAGATTTTTATGCATGCTAGGAACATATCTAACATTCATTACTAAGAGTTTTTGAGCATTATTTAGGACTCAATAAATATCTCCTATCTCGTCTACTGCAAGTGACTCCCCACGAGAACTGAATCAAAAATATTGGTATTTGCAATAAATTTTACATACTAGTCCCTATGACACAAGAAATGACTAAATGAGTCGGAATCAATGAACCAACAACTGGTAACATTGTCATTTAAGCATGATGCCCCAAGGGCATACTCTTTCTCAGAATCTCATTCAATTGCTGCCACATTTTCCTATCCTCGCACCTATTTGTTGTAGGAAGAAAGACTATACTATCATTTCTAGCAATCCTTTTTCACATGCTCAACCTTATGACAGTAATGACATTTCACCTAGTATCTAGAAGATAATTCACCAAGAATTCGTTTCCACTTCCCCTTCGACTGACCAGCAAATCCACTCTCTGTTTGTCTAGAAGTAGACTCGCTTGTCTAAATCTACATGCGTTCCTTCTACAGAAAATAGGAACTGAAGTGATTAAATGTCATGGTTTGGCTTTCTGTTATCAAGTGCAAGGCTTCCACAAATGTTTCATAAGAGGGTGAAAACTATTTAGAACGAGCAAAACCTGCCTTTTTCTCTATGGCAATGTACTGGTCTAGGAGATCTTCATTCATAGAAGATGTTCTACAGGGACCCACCCTCATGCATTTTTGTTAAAAACAACAAACTCTTCAGGTACAAAACCTGACTTTTCTCCAATGTTTGATACTTGTTTCAATGACTGGTCCAACGATCACCCACCATAATGGCATTTCAAACTGCGGGGATTAAATCATCTAACACAGATAACTTCAACAACAAAAGGGCCTTCTTACGACGCTTGTCGTAATCGAAAAAATCATAGAAGGTCTCAATTACTTATTGAGAATGATTTGATCGCAATACTGATACTCTACAATTGTTAATGTTTTGTGATTCCATACATTATAATTTTGACCAATTAACTTTAGCACTTCCGGCAAAACTAAATTTTGAAGGTTGACCATGATTGTTGACCTGGTAATTTATCAACAATTATCACACTAATTTCATCCTTACATAAATGAGAACCCTATTAGGTTTGAGTATGCAAATACTTCAAATTGTCATTATTTTGTTTGCATAAATTGGAAAGTACTTGAAAATTGCTATTTGACTATCTGGGTCATTTTTCTCTGTCTTAAGCACAATTTTTCTCTGGCCTAATTGATTGCACTTTTTGTGCCTAACTCATTAAACTAGTGCAAATTTGTGATTGCTACTCGTGCTTACACTTTTACTGCTTGTGGAAATTACCTTCTTGCACATCGTTTTGGTCTGCAAGCTCTATTGCATTGTCATTTTACACTGCAAATTGTTTTTTTCTACTCGTGGCATGTAGTGTGCAACTTAGATCCACAACTCTCATCCACTTGCAAGATTTTTCTACAAACCGTAGGCGATTGCACCATACGTCAAATTGCAATAGGTCTTAATGTTCCCTAGCGTTGAGTTTGGCCTACAAATCTTGGTTACTACCCTCACGTCTTCCTTTTGCTTCGATGTCACACCTATGGATTGTACGTCTTTCTCAACACTTCATCATTCTACATTTTTACTATATCCTGCAACTCGTCATGCTTATCAACCCTTGTATGCAAATCGTGAATCCTTTTGTTGTGACATAAACATGCCTTTTAATCTTTCTCGTCTTCACAACCTTTAAATGTGATAGATCTTCCTTATATCACACTTCATTGTCTTCAAATCATGGCTTCCTTTATTGTCTAGAATTCATGAAATTCGTTTGTGCCCTAGTAAACGGCTTTTATTTACAACTCAAAACTTTATTCACAATCACGATCCTGAATCACATGCCCCTGTCTTTGCCTCTGCAATCACGAACTGATTCTTTATATTGATTTTGAACCTCTTCTCCCTTGCACTGTTTGCACCCTTCTCTTAAGGCTTCCTCAAACGAAAGCTTTGTTCCTACCCAACTAGGGCTTCCTCATACTTTACAACTTCTTGTTCGTACTCTTCTCCTAAGGCTTCCTCGAACAGTGGCTTTGATATCAATGTTAATAAAGATGAGGAAGAAAAAGAGAGGCATATGGCACACAACGCACTGACATCTCGTGTGTGTCCATCTTTTATTATTCATAAAGTAGCTACATTCAGGTGAGGTAGTTATACATTGTATAACTAAAGGACATTGATTAATATTTGATTAGTTAATGTTTACATAATGACTTAATGACTCGATTTTGTTATGTGACTAAATCCCCGAAGCTTTAATTATTAAAAGCTTGCTGAATTATTATATAATTCGAGTTGGAGTTGAGACTATTTATAAAGCATTGTAATCAGCTATTGATTTAATGTGGGAATGAATATCCCGAACATTTGATTAAAGATGATTAATTAAAGTGAAAGGGTGTGGAAACCATTGTGTTGGTTCATAACCACCCATGAAGCATTATAAAAAGGGATGTAAAAGGAATAGAGAATATGAATAATGAATTATGATTTTTGATGTTCTGAGAAAGAGAATAATTACAAGGAAGTCTTGAGGACTTAGTGAATTTAATCTGTGGAAGTAATTCCAAGGTTGACCAAGTTACAGGTAGGTAGTGGGCAAGAGAGAGGGGCACCAGAGGTGTCCTAACCAGGGGTATAACATACAACCTCACATGGTTCTTAGCCTGGGCAAGGTGAAAATACACTGGGTGTATAGTATTTCCTCTCAATAGTGCGGCCATAGTCTGGTGTTTGTTAACCCGGGTGTGCATTGGAATTTTGTATTAGAATTCCTGATCATTGTCATAGATAGGTTCTCTCTCTATAAAACTATGTAATCCCTATTGAAAGTTAATGGAAAGAAGTTAAATCTTCTGTTTATTTAGATAAATGGGCAAGTGAATGTATTATGTTTATTGTATGATGTATAATTGATGAAATACGTAATTGTTTTACAAAGAACAGCAAATTGCAAGATTTTAGATATGTTTGTTATTTTAAAGAAGATTTGTATAAAGTAATTGCAAAATAAGAATTGATATATGTAACAGACAGTATTATACAGTCTGCATGTATCTGTTTATGTCTTTCGCGGTCGTGTTTTCTTTTTTCTGTTGTAGACCCGAAAGCTTTCCTTGGATATGGCTAACTCCGTGGTTCTGAGTCTATCGGTGCAGTGTAATATTGTGAGGTTCTAGCCAATAAGGAAGCTCCATGTAACTTTGTCATGTCAGAACTTTAATAGACCCTATTGACCATTACGAAGTGCAAGCCAATGAGGACACTCCACGCTCTTCGCAATATCAAACTTTAGTTAACTTGTTTTTTACCAATGTGAAATGCTATCCAATAGAAAAGCTCCAAGTCACTTCACATTTTGCAGTGTCAGTCTTTGTTAACCTTGTCGGTTGTTAACCAATCAGAATGTTCCACCTTTTACACTACTTTGTTTTACATTAAGACTTTGTTAGAAATAGCCCGATGCGAGCCAATCAGACTTGTCAACATTCTTTCGCATGTTGTTTTCCTCTGTCAGAACCATATTAGAGTGCGAAAAGCAAGCTATTAAGAAGGCTTCACGTATATACACTTTTAACGGACCATTTTGTTATTAAATGATCTTCGGTCACATATGTTGCATTGCGACGTGCAAACCAATAGCAAAACACCGCGTACATATGGATTTCACAGTGTCAAACTCTATATATCCTTTGTCGTTGTGTTATCGTCGCATGTCTTTGTCCTTTGCTTTCGTTCGCTGACCGGACCCAAAATTGTTTGTCTTTTTGTAATTTTGCAAGCTTGAAGTCTTGAGACAGAATCTCGACGCGTGTCTTTTGCCACGACATTTTAAAGCTTTAACTAACCACATTTTGTCGTAGCCGCATATTGGTAAATTTATCTTAGGTTATATTAATCAAATACAGTTGTAAATTCGACTTAGCTTTCTCAGTTAAAATGTAAAAGCGTATCAATCTTCCACTATAACATATTTTTTTTGTCGAGGGAAAATGTTGCATTTCAGATTTGGTTTATGCAATGCTCCTGTCACATTTCAAGCATTGGTGAATAGGTATTTAGCAAATTCTTTTGCAAACTGAACTTTTCTTATTTAATAATATTTTGATTTACTTGAGAGCATTAGAACATTTACGACATTGGATTTATACTCTAAATATTATCTACTGAATGGTTGTATGCAAAAGAATCTAAAAGTGATTTTTCCAAACAATCTTTTGAAGCACCTTGGCCATATCATTTCTTTAGAAGGTGTCTATATAGACCCCAAAAAAATAATGGCTACACGCAATTGGCCTCTCCCATAACTCTTAAGAAACTTCATGATTTCTTAGGGCTAGAAGGTTTTTACAGCAAGTTTGTCAAGAAATTATCTACATAGCTCGCCCTTTGACAGACCTCACAAAATGGGACACTTTATGTTGGTCCCTTGAGGCACATGAAACTTTCGAAGGTCTCAAGCAAGCTCTTGTCTCAGCCCTAGTGTCAACTATGCGTGATTTCTCCAAGCCATTTGCAATTGAGTGTAGAAAACTCAATGAAAGGGAACAAAGAATGTCCACCTATAACAAAGAAATGTTATCCATCCTGAACATAGAGCCCAAGTGGCATCAATTTCTCCTAGGAAGTAAATTCCTAATCAAGACTTACCACCACAGCCTAAAACATCTATTGAATCAAGACACTTATAGATAAGATAAGATAGATAAGTATATTGATGTCAACCAAATGACCACAAAAGTAGGTCAAAGGGACTGCAGAATACAAGTGTGTCCATACAAAGTGGGAAATGAAAAGGTTTTCAAAAGAAATACAAAGCAAGGGAAGAGGTCAAAGACCAAAAGCGACGTGAAGTGGGAAACCAAAAGGTCTCCAAAGAAGTACAAAGCATGAGAAGGGAAGAAGAAGGGAAGGAAGAAGACCCAGGTGAAGCAATGGGGAATGTTTATCCGGGAATGGTAAACCCATCTC
Organism: Taxus chinensis; assembly: GCA_019776745.2. Classification (NCBI taxonomy): domain Eukaryota; kingdom Viridiplantae; phylum Streptophyta; class Pinopsida; order Cupressales; family Taxaceae; genus Taxus; species Taxus chinensis. Next base: position 578,864,753 of record CM034150.1, read on the forward strand.
TCCTAACATTCGAGGCCGGCCAGAAGAAACTCAAAATAGTGTGATGATCCAAATAAGAGGAAGAGGAGGTGAGATGACAAAACCTCCCCTTGTGTTGTTGTCTGTTGAAAGTAGTATGTCTCAAGGACCTGGTGGATCTAGTCTGCCCTTTGGTACTGGAACTAATATAATATTGCCTGGATATTATCAAGGGGTTATATATGGACCCCCTCAACCGTATTAATCTAGAGTGTGTTGATGTACTGGTATCGATCTGGCGCTTAGTGCCTCTCTCTGAGGGTAAAGCCGGAAAGAAGTAAGAAGTGATCCTCTGGGGAGAGTTTGCTCTATTAAGTGTCCGAATAGCGTGATCCCTAAGCCTAAGAGCCTCCTGCATGTATAAAGCTAGGCACTTCTTATCGACATCTTTGAAATAGTCAGTAAGTGCACGGGTCCCTCTGAAAAGACAATGGAACCTCCCCCTAATCTCGTAATAGATGGGACAGCGGAAGATGAAGTGTGCTTCCACCTCGACTCCTAAAGACTGCATAGCTGGCAAGTCCTATCTAACCGATTGATCTAGGGGTCCGTCTCACTCGGAAGCCTATGAGAGAACCCACTCTGAACTGACCCATGGGGATGAAAAAAGTGTGCATCCAATGGCAAAGGGTATATTGAGGACGGATAATAAGTTTGTCACTCAACTCCAAGTGCTCCGCATAAAAATCCATCTTTGGGCGTAACCCACCATGAGGGTTCACCCAAGTGGTGTAGACGAATTGTCTATAAATATCCTCTCTGATGATCTTGTTCGTCTCCTGTCTGGAAGGTAGAAGATAGAGGACCGACAAAATTAGGTTGATCGACTACCAAGAATATGATTTTGAAAATATTTATATGAAAGAGAAAGAAATTGTAATAGTTGATGCCTTATCCAATCAATATGAATTGTGGGTCCTCCATGTTATCTGCATTCACCAACCTACTTGCACATCCGACATTTCGTTGGACTACATTGCAGATTTATCGCCGTGCAACTCAAACAAGACATCACTAATGGCAAGAAGGGAAGGGAATGGACAGTCAGAAATGTAGTTATCTTCTTCAAGGAGCATGTGTACTTAAGGAGTAGTTTGCCACTCATTCAAAAGGCCTTTGTGCATGGTCATGTATCTCCTTCTGCAAGGCATGTTAGATTTCAAAAACTGTACAAGAACATAAGGTCCATCTTCCAATGGAAAAACATGAAATCTGATATTTGGAAGTTCGTGGCTGAATGTGACACTTGTCAACACAATAAAGTCGAAAATATCCCATCCCTAGGACTTCTTCAAAGTGGGAGATGATGTCTATGGACTTCATATCATACCTCCCCTAGTTAGAAGGTAAGGATTGAAAAGTTGTGGTTGTGGATTGTTTAACAAATTATGCTCATTTCATACCCATAATCAAGGTTGGTTTCTATGCTTCTGCAATTGTGAAGTTTTACTTTCAAAAAAAAAAGTTGCATGGGATCCCCCTACATATCATTTGTGATAGGGACCGAATATTCCAAAATCATTTTTTGCAGGACTTATTTAGGCTCACAAGGGTGAAATTCAACAGGAATACTGCACACCTAGTGAACAAATGTCTAGAAGGGTATCTGCGGAAGTACAGTGGGGACAATCAAAGTGAAGGGGTAGAGTGACAGTATTTTGGTAGAGTATTGGTATAACATTAAATAACACTAACCATCAAAATAAGCCCTTTTAAGGCATTGTATGAATACAAACTCCCATCACCCATACATTGGTTAGTGCAACAGGGCAAGGTTCCAAAAGCAGCTGACTTCTTGCAGAGGATGTATTGTCCATTTGTCGAAGAACAATGGCATTGCCTCTTAACCAAATAAAGCAACTGGATGGCCAACACGGCAGTGAAAGGGAATTCGCAGTTGGGTGTACGATATTTGTTCACATACAGCCATACAAGGAACAAACTCTGAAAGAGAAGTGAAAGCTAAAACTACAGCCCAGGCACTATGGTACAGAAAGCTCAAAAGGATTGGAGATGTGGCATATGCACTAGACACCCAGATAGAGGGAAGATCCATAATGTGTTCCATGTGTCATGCCCAAAAGAGAAGGTAAGAATACATGTAGTCCCACAAAAAGAGTTACCTACCATATATGAGTAGGGGAAAGTTGTATTTGAACTTGAGGGAAGTGAAGAAGCTACAGAACAGGGAAATTTGACTATTCACGCTGAAGTGAAAAGGAATTTCGGATATGGATGCAACACTTGAGAACGAGGGTTTTTTGGGGAAGCATCCAAACCTTCCATAGTTGCACACATTTGAGTCCTAAAATGTAAGGGGGCTTGTAATTTAGAAAAAGCCTCCGCTCTAATTCATGGGTTTGTTAAATAGTATTATATGGTGTGTTGGTTAGAGCTTTCTTTGAGGTGTAGTGGTATTGAGTTCCAGCATCCTCAAATTTTGTATGTAAGCTAAGAATACTCAATATGGGGATCCTCTCTAAATTAGGATAAAGTAGAAGACTGTACTATAGCCAAAACACATACAAAGTTGGTCCACAACATGGTCCGGGACTATAACCCAGTGGCATAAGTATGGGGGTTGTAATGGATCTAAGAAGGGTAATTTACGATCAATCACTAGGGATATGAAATATAGGGTCTAACTAGATCCTAGGGGTGGCCTCTAGGCCAAAGCAAGAGTTATCTAACTTATGGTTGTAGAATGCCATTTGGCAGTAAGCAAGAATTATAATATAGAGAACTATAATGTATAAGATAAGCAAAAGCTACACTATTTTATATAGTACAAGATAAATATGAAGAATTATCAACCAAATAAAATAAAGTGAATAGGGATAGAGATACGTACCTTTTGCAAGGACACCGTCAGTGCATTAATCTCTCCTTGGCTTGTAGCACCTTGTGAGATATTATTGTGGGTGAAGGCTCCAAAGGATGGGAAAAGGACCTAAGCAAACCAAAGTCGGGGACTCCAAAGATTAAATAAGGCCTTGTTAGCTCAACTCCTATTCTTGATTCTCCAAGTAACTGAATGCTCCAATGATGAGTTCAAAGTGTAAGCTCCACTAAAACCTGATACCTCTTAAAACTTGAAGGGCAGATTTGTGAATGATGGCACAACATTTTGTTCGGACATGACATTAAGAAATGACAATTGGGAACCCTACATATACGAACTTACACTCTAGAGTCATGACTTAGTTTCAATCAACATCATCGGCCCGGCCAATGACTTTGGCTATAGGCAAACTGCAAAAGGGCGGAAGAAGAAGAAAGGAGATGGAACTGTTGGGAAACACTTGGAGGAGATGGAAAGGTGATCTAAAGGTGTTATAGAGTGGTGATACAGTGGTAGTATGAAGGGTAGGTGCCACAACGATCTCTCACAATGTGCTACAAGCCAACAGACCCCAATCTCAGTGTACTCCTTAAGAAATCGTTACTACGTAAAAATAAGGTGTACACATATGCCCCACCCAAAGATCATCACGTGTAACCATAATGTAGCACAGGATGGTCCTTAGGAAATGAACATAGTGTACAGAAATCAAAGCAAATGATTGTAATGAACTAATACTGAGACTTGATCATAATGAAATATACATACCTTGATCTACCTTTCCGTGATAGTGAACGCATGTTGAATCTCTCCTTTTGACCGTGGTGGGTGCAAAAGTTGCTCATGTTAACCCTAAAGATACAAGACTAAAAATCAAACAACAATGTTGGTGCATTGAGTCTAAAAAGTATGTATAATCAAATGTAAAGAGCTCTCAAAGGGGAGAGTGCTAGAGCGGGTCCGGATAGCCTATAAAGGGATGTTAAATTAGGTCCAACGGCCTAAAAAGGTATTAAAGTGTTCTAGATCAGGTCTGGATAGCCTATAAAGAGAGGCTAAGATAGGTCTAGGAGACCCAAGAATGGTATAAGGTGCATAAACAGGCAATAATAAGGTCTAGTAGGCCTAAAAAAGTGAACAATAAAGAGCGTAAAAGGTTCTAGGTCAAGTTCAGATAGCCTATAAAGACAGGCTAAATTAGGCTCAGGCAGGTGCATACAAAGGCAATAAATTGGTCTAGCAAGCCTGAAAGTGTATGGTGTTATGGTGTAGACACCTTATTTTTCACTCTTATTAATGATTTCTTTTTGCATTATATTGATGCATTAATCTCCCTGAGTGCATGTCTTAAGTCATGTTACTGGTAGCAAGGTTGGGTTGGTTCGCAATATTCCATGAGAGAGTTGTGTGTGGTATCACCCTCGCTTTCCCTAGCATGCCTCCTTACTACCCCTCTATTACCTTCCTTATTAACTTCTTATGACCACTTGATATCGTTGGTTTTGCCACCTTCACACCTATCTATAACAACTTCAGATCACCTTTATACCTGCTCCAAGTATCAGTACATCCTCCACGCTCTTTCCTCTCCTTACCTTTATGCCAAACTTTTCATGGTCGACGCAAAACCTTTTTCCAACTGGCGACATCGATCATAGAGATCATGACTTCAAGTCATGTACCCCTATTTAAGGGTGTCATTGTCACAATTTCTCTAAAATCATCATCACAACAACCATTACAAACCCTTCAAGTTCTAATGTGACCTTAGAACTGCAATGTCGTTGATGATGGAGTCACAGACACTCGCAATCATGTCAATGCTTCCAATAGATCCATTCATAAAATTGATTTAGCTTCTCAACCTCAAGGAAGCCCTTTCCCTTACCCACCCCACCAAGGGAATTACGATCAATTATTCACAAGAGAAGAATTAAGGAGGCGTCTACCTAGGCCGTTCTCACAGCCTATGTGATGTAGTCACCTTCACATTCAACAACTTAATGGAAGTTAGAACATTCAACCTTCAAAATCCATCAAATTTTTCACTTTTTCTCAAAGCTCAAAACTAGTAATTCTCAACAAATTTGCTATATACATTGTTTCAAGGCTTAATTACATTTCACACCTGTTCTAATCTTCTAACCAATCATGTACAAATGCTTGTACAAGTTTCAACTTTTCATCTTTTCTCATTCTCCCTTTAGGTCTTCAATTAGCACTAGCCAAGGGTTTCAAAACAAATACTTGGGTTCTTAGTTTTCCCACCTTTTTCAATCACTCAAACTTCTTCCCTCACCTCTATTTGACTTGTACAAAGCCTTTTCAAGTTTTCAAGTCTTCATTATTCCCTTACTTGCTCCTTTCTTACTTTTGGTACCTCTAGGTTTTCTTATTAGTTCCAACCCTTCACTATTTTAGGTTCTGTCTGACTCCTTTCAACTTTCCTTGGCATACTTTTCCCTTCTTGTAAACTCGCCTATTAGATTCCCATTTCCATCTTACTCCAAACTTCCCATTTTCGCTATTCCTACTGAACCCTCTTAAGTAGTGGTTTGTTTGGGCTTACAAAGAAGCACTGTCTCAGTTCTCTTTCCTGTAGACTCTATCGTCATTGGACTCATTTTACTCTTCTACAACCTTGAGCAAACTTCATTACACTCCCCACAGCTATCCAAAAGATTCTCTCTTTCTTCTAGGCTTGAATTTGATCACTTTCTCTTGATGGTTCTAAGATCCACTTCACTGTTACAGTGGTGCTATAACTGTGCAGACATTTCTTCTAGGATTTAGTGACTTCTTCATCTTGAATTCTAACAAGCTTCCTCACACCTTTCCATCCGATTCTTCCAGTCAAAACTCAATGGCCCTACCAAGACAATCCTTCTAGTCTCTGTACAACCACATTCTCATACCAATTCCCTAACTGTGCATGGGTCTCTGTTACTTAATGTCTGAGTTTTATTTTAGACTCTTAGATGATTATTTCTTGGGCTTTCAAGTATCAAAATATACCTCCATTCAACCTCACAACTGTGGAAAGGTTCAATTATGCTTCAAGGCAGGGTCTACGGCACTTACACTTGAGAGTCCTCTTGTCTATTCTTTGACTGTGCAAACTGTACAAGACTGTTTTCTTATGACTGTGTTGTTGATCCATTTTAGCTTCACCCTTCATTTACCCTCTCCAAATCAATATACCACCTTGCATGAATGTCGCAACCTTCATCAGTTTACCCACAGTTACCCTAAGTCTTCTTAAGGCAACAGCAATCACTTAAAGCTTCCAAACTTCTTGACCCTAGTGTATACACAGTCCACTAAAAATATGCAGGCTTGAACTCATATTTTTTTGTGTTTTCAGTCCTCCTGATAACTTGAGTGCTCAGATTACATTTCATCCTCCATATTCATTCATTGTTAGAGGTTTCAATAGCCATCCTTTAACCATCAACTAGGTTCATGAACTCAGGACTTCCTTAGGTCCAGAACAGGGTATGCTCAGCCTCAACTAGACTGGTAAGAACTTAGCATGCTTACCCTACTCAAATCCCTTTGAAATTCATCCTACATCTCCGTACCATGCCTTTACACTTATATACCAGTTTATAGGTTTCTTTGACGGTTAAATCTCAAGTTAGACACTTTTCTTGCTTCTCAAACCCTAACTTGCACGTTACAGGACAGTGAATTGGTAATTTATGTTTAGTTTTGTTCCAATAAGGCAAAATTGCTCTTTCTTAGTTTCAAATGGATCTGCACAACTTAACCTTGCATTCTTAAAACATCCTACAAGGATTCTTGCTTCCATTTCCCCTTCAAATGATGTTTACAAGATTTTTCCTGCCCTAAACACAGAGTTGAACAATTTTCACAGTCTGAGCACACTCACAGTTTTGCATACAAGAGGGTAACTCCCAATTTCAAACCCTCCTCTCTCCGAGGCCCACTTAGACACTAGCTAGAATGTACTCCACAGGTTTGAACCCTTATAAATGTCTTAAATATCTTAACACTATATAAACCAATCATACAACAAAACTCATACTTGAGAGCAGGGTAGCTTTACCTCCATACATACTTCAATTTTGATTCCTTGATGCACTATAGATCTTGCTTGAAGCTTTTCCAAGGTTCTAAAACCCTGCACAGACCTCTCTTGATGATAACAACACCCAGAATTCTATTATGAATCAAATTCAAACACAAAACAATGCAATGCATTCCTTGAACAACAGTAAAGATATACTCAAGAAGACCTTCTTTTCATTAAAAATGCATTAGTTACAAGCTCCTGGAGCTTCTTGGGTCTCTTAAGAGCCCTCTTCCACCTTCTCAACCTCCTAATTTTCTCATACCAACTCTTACATTTGAATACATCTCTTGCATTCATAAGGAATACGAGTTAGTTAGGGTTCTAACTCTTTCTCTAACCCATGGAATAACCACTCATGTTCAGTTAGGACTTAGGTAGGTGTCACATGAGATCATGTTTGGATAGGAATTAGGTCTCTAGACCCTACTAACATTATATAACACACTTTTCTAACCTCTAGGCCTAAGAACTACTAACAAGGAAATTTGAAAATTCAAAATGAGGTTTTGGAGGGAAACCTCTTACTACAAGCTACATAAGTCCAAATGGACTAATTTACACCACATAAGCCTCCAAATGGACCCCAAACACACCTAGAAAGCTAAACACATCCAAACTTGCCTATCTACAATGATGCATCACTATGGACCCCTCCCGACCTAATTCCCTAGTGGTATGATGAAAAGAAGTTTTTATCGGGTGGCATGCCAATTGGGGATATTCTCATGAAAATTGATGCGCGCTTAGAGCCCTTGCCTAGGATTTCTCACTTAGACGTGGTTTTGATCATGACGCCATGGTAAGTAAAAGACATGATCAAGCCATCAAAGCGCGAGATAATGCACAACATTGCCATCGTCGTGATGCCGTGCATAAGATTAACACCCATTTCGGTATCTACAAGGATCCTTTGCCAAATCATTCCAAGGCCGATACATCTCATTAGCCCGGCAATAAAAAGTAAAATTCAACTTCTTTGGCCAATTCCATTGAAACCACTTATAACCCCACTATTGATAACACTGAAAAACGTGGTTAATATGCAAAGAATGAAAAGAGTAATAGCAAAACATCAATTCTGCATATCCTACTTCCCGGCCTACGACTTACATGATTTTTAGGCCTATCCTATAGGTCTGAATTCTTCAGAACAACTTCCAGAAAATCCCAAATCTGAAAAAACCTGTGTACATCAATGCCACTGGCCACCCTCAAACTCTAGGGCCAATACCATTCTGTTTAGACCTTGCTTCTCCCAACTGCATTGACCAGCCTATTTCTACAAGGCCAATGCAATTGCATGGACCACCTCAGCCATCCCACAAGGCCAATGCCATACAATCTGAGAAAATAAATAACTCAGCCCAACCTTAGTCCTTAGCCTCTCCAAAGATCATTCTGACTGAAATTTCTCAGATTCAAACCAATATTTCGCAGCCTTGCTTGGACGAATGAGGATCCAATCATGGAACTTTCCAGTTTTCCAAGCAAAATCCCATTTTTTTGAACTCGTACAAAACCTCGCCTAAACATCACAACCACTTAATGTCAGCTCTCTTCAACATGAATATCCCTTATCAACCAGTTTTGAGGCAAGAGTCCCCTCTTGCATGGTTCAGATGTGAGTATACTTCAACAATTCAAAGAGCTATCTATCCAAACAGGTCTAGCAGCAGATCAAGCCTTATCTCTTCGCTGTCCCCATTAACTCTATGATCCCAAACAAACTCTTGTTTTGTGCCAATGATCCTTCTCTTTTCATTTCTGTCAAGATCGGTGAATTGCAAGTCAAATAAACTCTCATTGACGAGCATTCCGGCACATGTCGTCGCTTCTTTTGAATTCATCAAATCCTCAATCTATTCAACCAATAACCTAAAATCAATCTGCAACACATGTCAAGGGTATAATCGAAGGTAAATGCCCCTAAAGGATTGCATTTGGTTGCCCATCACCATGCCTCCTTGCATTTTTTTGAGTAAAAGTTATGGACTTCAACTTTTTTCTATTTTTATAACATTCTCCTTGGCCAACCATACAGACATCAAATGCACATTGTCACTTCATCCACGTGTCAATGTGGCATCTTTAAAATCCCCGCTCTCGAGGAACTACCTTGTGTCTCCTTCCGAGAGTATCAACACTTTAATTACCTCGTCGATTCCCTCCAAGAATATTGTGGACATCCCGAGCTTGTCATGAGATCTGAGAACTTCCTCAATTCAGATGATGACGAGCCCAATGAAATCAACCTTAAGATTTAAACCTCCTATCTTTCTGACTCTATCACTGCACAGTTTGGGATCTGCTTTGCCAGCATCAATCCCAAGCCAATATGAAGTCCTATGGGAAATCTTCAGTCAAGTACTTAGGGTTACTCCTTGACATAACAGAGTACATACAGATCTAGATAAAGTCAACTGTCCCACTCCATTCAGCATTTTGTCAATGATTTTTCAAACATCAGCTAATTCAACGGATACTTTGCAAAAAAATAATTTGATTTGTTCAAAGAAGATAAAAAAAATATTTCTGAGGTGTCCTTAATTTATCTGCTCGAGGAAAGAGGAATTAAGTGTACATTAATTGATCCGAGCCCAATTTACACTCACTCACACTTGAAAATCAATGACCAGTAGAAACCGTGTATACGTATAAAGGGTCAGAATTCTCAGCAGAAACAATCTCTATATATGTAAATTGATTGGAATTTTAATGGCTGCTTCATAAACTTATCCATCTTGTTAAGTGAGCATCAAATCCTAACAGGTTTTTTTTTGTTTTTTTAACAGTCGAAGGTATTCTTTTTTGCTTGTATCTGGATTCCACTGTGTTGACATTTTTGGATATCACTTCCAAGTATTCTTAATCAATTTGAAAGAGTCATTGCAAGCAATTTGTTCATTGAGTCCAAATTACTTTCCCCGGCACATAAACATGAATTGTCAGGAGAAATAGTCTTTACTATATATAAATTGATCGAAATTCTAACAATCTCTCCATAAATTTAAGAAGCGGGCAACAAACCTAACAAAACTTTTTGTTTTTCTTTGATACCACTTGCGAATATTCTTATTTTATTTTATCAGGATCCCACATTGTTGGCATTTTTCAGCAACACTATCAGGTATTTCCAGTCAATTTATAAAGAGTGATTGTAAGACAATATCGCCCTAAAATCCAAATTACTTTCACTCCGCACATAAACATGAATTCTCAGCAGAAACAGACCGTATGCATAGAAATGGTTCATAAGCAAACATCAAACCCTAACAGTATTCTTTTCTGCGACATAACGTGCAGACGTTCTTTTTTGCTTTATCTGAGTTAGACTGCCTCGAATCTTTTCCATGGCACTGATAGTTATTCCCAGTAAAATTGAAAGAGTCACTGCGAGGTAATTTCTCCAGGTTTCATGAAATCTCCCTCTTCCGAATAAAAGTCAGAGAAGGGACTGATTTGCCTTGTTTCTAAAAATATCGAGAAAGTCACTAACAATGCGACTGCCGTCGCGGGAAAATTTTCAACCTTTATCTCTTAAATATATGTTAGCGTCAATTGGTATGGAAAAACGACTATAAAGAAATTGACCGGACAAAGAACAAGAAAATAAACAGAAATAATCAACAGAAACAGGGAACACAGACAATATGCATTAGCTTAATCCTAATCGCGTATTCCAGCTCACGGAAAAAGGCTTGAGAAATAGAACGAGAGAGAAAGATACGCAAAGGGATTCGAACCTGGGCGGACGGATGACGAAATTGACAAGCTGTTCCATCAATTGCCTGCCCGCAGGAATACGCGTCAACTGACGAAAAACTGGCGATCTCTCCCCTCCCCCGAAGTGCAGAAGCGGTTTGAAATTCTGCTATCGCAATTTTGTTCTTTTGATTGATAAGGAACTAACTGAAATACTTAATTAAGTAATTCCGTAAAATTTGTTTGGTAAATGGTATTTACTGTGTAGTGTGTGCACGCTTAAGACAAACTATGGCTTTGTTCTCTTTGTTTGTCCTTTTTAAGATTTTTACTTTTACACTTCGGCCGCCTGGAAATTAATTATGAGTTGAATCTTATAGAAATTTGCTACCTGCAGTAACTTGGTAAATAAATAATGAATTTTGGTAGCAAACAAAAGTTAGGCTGGTGGGGCTTCTTTTTAGTTGATAGTAGATACTTATTGTGGTGTCGAAGCGATTAAGGTGGGTACCGGTGGGGTTCCTTTTCTTTCCTTCAAGTAACGCATTAGAAGAAAACACACGGTAGGTACTTAGCAAGATCGTCTACGCCTATGGGAGAGAAGCCACTCAATACGAATGAGAACTATTGATCGATCCATCAAGCAAGGGACTTGTAAGTTTAGAATCAAGGATTTGAGGGCTTGAATAAATATTTGTAGTAAGAATCAAGGAATCAATACTAGGAAATGAGAGGGGGTAATTAGAGTGAGAGTTATGTTGTGACAAAAAAATAATATTGTGGTGGTATCGGAAAGAAGGGTCATGTCTTAATAAACATGACAATGACAATGAGCAAGTAACTCAAACAACAAGTTTAATATAGGGACTAGATTTCAATCAAACACATTCATTCTTTCTATTTCATATAAGTGTAGATACGTAAATTTGGTAATTTATCACTTGATAATGTGAGTATTGACTTAATCCCTTTAACTATAACTTGAACAACTATTATGAGCCTAATTGTTATATCATAATTTATTTGTAGTCCTATTGCAAAAATTGTTCCCCTCATTACACCACTTAGCCACTTACATAATGGCTCACATCAGTCACAAAGAGTTCACTTCACATGATTGTTGTGCACAAAGTTCCACAACTTGATATCTTCCTCCTTGACCAAACTATCCAATGAGATCAAACAGTCAAATGGTTTGGTCATAGGAAAAACGGTCCTATCCAGGGCCACCCAACAATCATTTTCTCAATTTTATATATTTTTCTGGGTTGGTATGTTCATTATGGGTTGGCCTTAATGCAAAATTATATCTGTGAAACCCTATATAAGCATTTCACTCATTTACTCCCCTGACAACACCTAGCACTTTCAAGAGATACTCAAGTACAAATCACTCAAAAGGCACACAAAGCTATCGTAAAATTCCCTAAAGTAGTACCAAACCTTAGAAGCAAGCCCCCACATAGCTTTAAAGCACTCCAAACCAAGTTTTAGAGTTAAGTTTCCCAGACCAAGAGTCCTCAAAGCCAAGTCATCACAAAGCACTTTCAAGCGATTGAGTTATCAAATGCATAGTTACATTCATACAATATTATGTCATGTCTCTATGTGGAGAGCTATGTGCAGCTTTAAGCCTCTTTAGAGTAGTGCTTTTATATACATTAGATTTTAACTTTGAATAAGGAGATGGCAATAACATAAATCCTAATCTGACCCAAACATAGTACCTCAAGATTGAGGTAAAAAGAGAAATCAATACCTAAGCATAAAAGAAATGCAAGTGTCTCCTTAATGCATAGATTCGCTTATGGATTATGGATGCTGAAAGGATCCATGTGCAAGAATTTTGGCATACAGTACCTATGAAGATGATTTGGATGTTTGATTTCTCGATGATATTGATGAAAGGATCCTTGAATGATAATCCTACAGAGTAATGTTACATTAGATGATTGATTGGATTGAAGGTTTGAGGGATCTATTTGTAAATTTTGGAGGATGAATTAATGGGATTTGAGGTGGATTATTAAATTATGTATTTGAAGATAGTGGGGAATATTTTATTATCAATAGTGGTGGTAGGTGTTGAATTTGAGATAGTGGAGGTTGGTGTTGAATCTAAGATAAGTGTGTTGGTGTGTGTCATTGTCCACATCACGTGGTGAGTCATCTCACTTATGTGAGGTCATAGGTCTTAGGTTTCTTAGGAGGTATGACAGATTTTGTCATAGATTTCGTCATACATGTTAGTGTGTGTTAATGCGCGTTAGTGCATCATACAGGAGTTACTTTCCATTTCAGGAATGTAACTCCTCTTCTCCACTTAAAGAGGTATGATTATCATGCATTGAGGGTTGCACACCACCCCTATTAGTACCCTTTTACTTCATATCTATGAGCAAATGAGATGAGTGAGACCTTTTCTTTGCATGCACATTTCATGGTTGAATGCTTGTGATGAGATTCGATACAATCTTCATCATTTAATCGTAAAGAATTGAATTAACTAAAATTGAACTAGACTAAGGTAGTGCAAGATAGTTAATGTAATCTAGGACATATAAACGTAAAAACATAGATGTACTAAGATAGCATGTAAATTAAATAAATGAAGCAATAGTACAATCAAAACCCTAATGTGCGAGAAGGGAAAGGAAAGATAGCTGATAACTGGTGACTATCAAACTATGTCACAGTGGTGCACAGAAAATCAGAAAGTAAGAACAACTGTGACATAATGCTGGAAATGACATATCTGGGTGATGTGGTTGAACTGGGGCGCCTAGAATAAGACAGGGGTGCCAACGGACACTCTAGTATGAATTATGGGTGCTTTGTTCTAGAAAAGAAGTTTGGGAATGGTCTTCATAGGGTCGGAAGATGATCTAAAACTTTGCCTACCTGTCGCACTATTTACCCTATACTATGTCAAATGCTCCGAATATTCCAATATGAATAAATGACCTGCAAAGGACCAAAGAGAAGTATCAAAACCCCAAAAAATAAAGATGTAGAATGAATGGGTCGAGCTGACCTCAACTACCACAACAGTGGGCTTATCACTCTAAGCGTTGCACTACATTTCAGACCCAGGTGTAGTTATGGTGTGTGTGTGTGTGCATGTCATGCCATAGGTGCTCTTATGCAAGTCACACTATGTGAAATAGTGAGTAATAACTAAATGTAGAAAATGTAATAACATGTGTGTATGAAATAGAATATAATCCCTCCCCCTATAAAGTGTGATGCAAACTTCCTAGCTTGTGCCTTGATGATGGAGCTATGTGGATGCAAATGCAATAGATGGATGCACCTTAGGTGAGTGATAGTAGTAGATGATGTTAGGTCCCTCATTATGGTCTCATAAATTTATTTCTATAGGGTTCTTTGGTCTAATTTCATAATTAACCCCGAAAAGGCCAACCACATAAAAGATAAGAATGAAAAATGGCTAGAAAAGACCCAAAAAATGGCGGGAAAGTGAAAAATAGACTAGGGACACCCCCAAGTGGGACCAAGGCACCCATGGGCGCCCCAGTTAGGGTTAAGACGATGCAGGATCTTCAAAAATGACTGGGTAAATAGGTGCAATATGTCACAAAATATGAAATAAAATAAATTATATAGCCAAAAGGACAAGGGTTAATGAATATTGTCTTCGCTTGAGAACCTTCTAAATAGTAGTATGAGATCGGGATAAATAAATTTATAAAGTGCATGATTTTGTGACTACATTTTGCCCCCACTTTATGTTGGTGAGCAGAAAGCTCGGTAACATAAAGTAGATAGAGATACATACTTGGTGTCATTGTAGAGTGATGAAGAAGGCGTGCTGAAGGATTAGAAAAAGCATGGAATGACAAAAATATGGAGGAGCATGGAAATTATAGATGAAAAATGCGTAAATAAAAAAAGTGATGAGTGTTGATCAGTTAGATCCTAACACTTAGCAAAGAATCTTACGACCCCCTGTGCCCCGCATCTCATTTCGCAACCTAACCTCATCACCTAAACCTTACACAATTATTTATTAATTACCTTATAATTAATAAATCCACATCGCCATACCTGCCACCTCATTTTGCCACCTCATCATGACCTAGTCTTAACCCTAAATTAACCTAATTAAGACCTATAACTTGGTCCACATCCACACCCATGACTAATTACTCCTCATCCGCACCTAAAAACAACCTCATAATGACTTGACCAAGCCCGCAACTAATCCCTCGGGAGAAAAAAGAGGAAAAGCTGGCTATTTTACTAAAAATAGCCCGCTTTGACCTGACCGATACCGGTTCCTACTCGACCGCCGTCGGTTACGTAACCGCCATCGGTTCCCTGTAAATGACCACTCCCAACCAAAAATAAGGGTGGGATTTTTAGGGGATCCGAAGGAGAAATCATTGGAAGAATCCGGAATTTACTTGGCTGAACAGAGACAAGTGAAAGAAAAGGAAGAAGAGTTTGCAGAGAAGGACATCAAGCCCAAAAACTGCAACTGAGTAACCAGAGCCTTGTGACACTCATCGGAGTATCAGGAGAGGAGATAGCTCATCTTGGGTTGTCAGATCATCCTACTTGAGCCCTGTCTTCGTCATCACAGTCCCAGAACCTGCATTTTCCATCAATAACTAGTAAGTAAGTCTTATACGTTCTTTTAATAACATTTCTTGAATTTCTGAACCACTGCCATCATAAGTCTATTCCTAGATCTACTACCCAGCAACACACTACATCTAACTGTCATTCCTCCACCCTTACATTACCCCCAAGAACACCCCCCGTATTCTCTGAGTCCTTCTCATCACCCCATTACCTAACCCCACTCATTTATCAGCCTTATAAAACAACACAACTACCTTACAACCAGCCTTCACCAAAAGCCCCTAAAACATTGCCCCTACCGATATCGGTTAGAGCCAACCGGTACCGGTTATAGTGACCGGCATCGGTCACCTTGATTCTAAACCAAGACCAGCCCTTTCTCTATTGTTCTAATAAGGTAAACAAATTGTAATTGGACAATAGCTTATTTGTTAGAATTTGTGTTAATTCATATTAGCAGGGGAGCTGACCACCTTCGAAAGGAAGTTTTATATTTCCTGGGCCCAAGGCAGTTCCCTCATTTATTGTCTAATCAAAATCTGGTGGTCTTGTATTCTTATTTGCAGGTAGTCCTTCCCAGACAAAAAGGAGTTCTTCGCAGTCGATCTGATCTTTCTCTACGGTACGCGCACACCCTCTCGACATTCAACAGGTATTCCTCCTAACCCTAACCTTATCTGTTTCTTAAAGGAATGAAAGGATAGAAGCAACTCTATCCCCAAAAGTTGAAACATTCCGTGCGAAACATTTTGGCACGCCCGGTGGGACCCATTTCGGGTTTCTGTTTCTCTTGCTTGCTTTCATATAGGGAGCATACTTGCTGTTTTCTTCTTCTAAAGATATTCACAAGGTATTTTGTTATTTTGGTAAAAGAACTTGCTTTGCTTTTACATCTTTGCATTAGTGAAAGTCATCTCTTTTGCTTCATCGAATATCATTTTCGATTTGGGTTTAAAACACGTGCATTACATTCTTGCTTGCTGTTTTCAATTCTAGTGAACATAGACTAAGTAACAGGTCGTACACGTGGGGGTGATTTCCACGGTATTGACAGGAAATTAATCTTACTTTCACTGCACAACACATACCGAATCACTTCATAATTAACACAACAGCTCAAAACATCCCCCCTTCTCCGCGGTATTCCTCCGCCCGATTGAGGTAACCTTATAAGCCAAAACGAACTTGACATTTCCCCTAGGTCTTTTGTTTAGGATTGACATCATTCTGCGTCTAAAGGCATAAGCCCAAATTGATTAAAATTAACCCTAGGGTTAGTCTGTTAATTTGTTTGTGTATCTTGTTTGTTTTCAGTTCTATTTCTCTGTCATACACTGTTTCAGTTATCACTTCAGAACAATTTGATAGATGTACTAAACATTGTTAAAAACTCAAATCAGCAGCTTCTTATATTTTCTTATACCAGTCCTATTACACCGACATCGGTTAACTGACCGACGTCGGCTATAGTCTAACCGACATCGGTTAGCAGACCGATATCGGTTACTGTCTTTTACAGTTCCTGACAAACCAGCAACTTACCAATTTCAACATTCTGAGGCTGTTTCTGTTCCTGATAGATTGAAACCCTACTGTGTACTCTTGTCCATGGTTGTTATCACTCGAAAGCAAGCCGCCGCCATGGTTTCACATGCCTGCTCTGTGCCTTTGCCTGAATCACCCCCTTCACATTCTATAGGGAATCCTACGGATACCAGCGAGGTTCCTAAAATTCCTGTAGGAGATAAGGAATTTGCCAAATTTCTGGATGCTAATCCTAGCGTTGTACAATACTATTTGTCTCATGCCCCTGACCGTACGCCCGATGGTCAACTCCTTGTTGGCATGCCTATTAGTATAGCTACTCATTTAGCTCCTTCTCCGCCTGATAACTCCGCTTTCCCTTCTGCATCCTTAGTCCCGTCTCCTAACTCAGCAGCTTCAGGGGTTCATACGGCACAGATTGGCTTTCCTTTGGTTAATCTTGGGCCCAACATGTCATTACCGCTGACTGCTCCTACCTCGTCTCTCTTGCAGACTGTTCCGTTCATGACTTGCTCTCTGCCACCTATCCACACGAGCTTTCCTTCTCAAGCTCCGCCCACCTTTTCATTTCCACACACATATCCGGTAACCTCAACGTCTTATATAGGACATCCCTATTCGGTCACCTCAACACATTCATCCTCCATACCTTATCAACATTTAACCCCACCATTGTCTAGCGGTGGCCCTTGGCCCAATTTGCCTCCGTTTACCACAACCACACCATCATCTTATCCAACTACTGATTTAATTAAACAAATGATGGACAAAATGCAAAATCTGGAGGCTTCTGTTTCAGGAAGTCGTAGCGCCTTGACATACGAGCAAGTTTGTCGGGAGCCTATCCACCCTTCAGTCCCCCTTCATTCATATCCTCCTCAATGGGAATTACCAAAATTTACCCGTTTTAATAGTAAGGAGGACCCTCAACAACACTTGCGATCATTTAGACATGCCTGCTATCTGATTGCTCACGACGACGCTTTACTACTCCGCACCTTTCCCATGTCCTTATCAGGACCCGCCTTGGAGTGGTACAGTGCTTTGACCCAGCACTCAATCTTCTCTTTTAACCAGCTAGCCCAATCTTTCTTGGATCATTTCTCCATTAACATTGCCAAGAAAGTATCTATCACCGACCTCTATGCCATCCGACAATTTGAAGACGAATCTATCGCAGATTTCGTTGGACGATGGCGGGGCCTTATCAACCAACTTACGTATGCCTTGCCTCAGGCCGAACTTATTGAACTCTTTACGCGGGCCTGCGCTAAGCACATCTCTCCTACCCTCCAAATTCAAACTTTCCGTACATTTGACGAGGCCTTTACTATGGCTCGAAAACTAGAGATTCGAGCCTTAGAGGAAGAGAAATTGCGGTTGCGCAACAAAAACCCCAGTTTCCGAACCCAAGATTCTACCAACAAACCTAACACCACCAATCCTCACCCATCGACTGCTTCGAAATCAAAAGGAGCCGTGCACGCGGTGATGGTCAAATCCCAACCACCGTCTAATACCCCGCCAAAAACCACCTATAAGTATAAAGCAGAGCCCATCAACTACACTCCCTTGGGAGAAACATATGGTGTGATATTGGAAAAATTGCTTAAAGCAGGAGCTATTACCTTACCTCCTGTTAAACCTCATTCCGGGTTTGATTCCACTCGCGCCATACCTTCTTGGTACAAAGAAAATGACTTCTGTAACTTCCACCGTGTGAAGGGACACAGTCATGAAAACTGCAAGATGTTGAAAAACATAGTGCAGGAAATGGTTGATGCGGGGGATATAGCCCTCGATAATCCTAACGCCCCTGCTAACTGAAATTTGAAAATATTCAACAAACCATTCCCGAACCACTCTTCTAACAGTAACCTAAACCAAGATATCTTAGCCGAGGAGAGTGTTCACGAGATCCATGCAGTCTTCGACTCCCAGCCAAAAACCTCTATCGAACAAATTTTGAATCAAGCCTCTTCACTAACGCAGGAACCAGAACCCCCTTCATCACCATCAAGACAAGACGAAATCCTGGCCGTTCCTTTACCCATTAAGGAATTAACCGCCCAGAGTTCCCTTCTCACAAATGAGCCTTCTTACACCACATCCTTGCAAGACTGTGAGCGGATGTTATCTAATTTATCTATTTCCCAAACGTCTCCTTCTACCATTCTTGCTGTACAAGAGGAAGGCTCGCCAATTCTTTTGTCATCCTTAGACGAGAAACCTCTTGAACCGACATCACCACATTCTTTAAACATGACGGATCCTCTCAAACACGCCCTCCTACCTATTAGTTCTTCATCGCCTAAATCTTTTCAGCGACCGGTTGACCTCTTAACGCCCATTGATACAGTGCCTCATCTACCCCCTATATCACACCCACAATGGACCGGAATCACAACCCACCTTTCTTCCATACAAAAGTTCCTATTCACACGTGAGGACTGTCTTTTCCCAGAAGATAGACGAGTCCTATGGGAACGTTTGAGTACGCCATATTCTACTCAAATGCAGATGACCGATACGGATGCCTCTACCATATACCCGAAGTGTTTACAGAAGCTTAAAATGCCTATGTCCTCATCTTCACCCCCCTCATTTCTACCAAATACCTCATCCACTTCTATTAACCTAACCAAATCTTCCCCTACGCTTGGGACCTCACCAATACCCAGTCTAACACACCCACCTAAGCGGCTTGATTTATCTAAAAATAAAGCCGTCCATCCCATTAGGAGACAGACTCAATCTCCTCAACCTATGCCTCTATCACAACTAAAACCCTCGTCGTCACACCTACCTTCCATATTGGGACCCCATCCCTCTACCTTGCATCAATATATCATACCTCCTGCGTTTTCTTTAAAGCGACCTACGCCTTCTGCACCCATACAGAAATCCAAGGGTATAGCAACACCATCACCCCGCGTATCCTGTCCACCTACCAACCCTAAACAAATTCCATCATCAAAAGAATTGTTTGCTGCCACTCCTATTTCTCCGTGGTTGTTTTCTGATACCACATCATCTGTGGCCTCATCATCTAACCAGCTAAACATAGCTTCTGCGCCAAAGAAGCCACGTTTAGTTAAAACCCATTATCAAAACCCCTTGGCTAAACCACCAACCATACAAACCAACCATACCCCGTCATTACCACAAACTACCCAGTCAATAGCCTCATTTTCCTCTGACTTTGACCCACTCAAAGGGTCTTACGCCAAAATCCTTGCTATGTTGGTGGAGAATGCGACCATTTCCCTACCCCCACTTAGACCTTATGATCCATCTAAACCTCGACCTATAGGTTATGATGAGTCTAAAATCTGTGCTTACCACCGCACACCTGGACATGACGTAGAGGGATGCAAAGCGTTGAAAGCCATACTTCGTCAGTCACCTCTCTCAGATAAAAAAGTTAAGAAAGACAACTTACGAAGAGAGAGACCTTTAGCTTCAATTCCCTCTCCTATACCACCTGTCCCCGCCTCACCAAGATCTATCATTATTACAGCCCCACCTCTCGAAGACCATGACCTATCCCTACCGTCTTCCTCCTCTCGTATTCACGAGATCAATATGATTAGTGTTGCTACTCGAGGGCAGAAAAATAATGAGAAAGCGAAAGAAAGCACACCTGCGTCCTCTCTTTCTCCGTCCACCATCCCGATCGCACCACCACCTAAAGTGGTTATTCGAGGACCCGCTTACCCCGTCTCTAATGGAGTTGCCCACCGAACCATGATCAAACAGCTTCACCAATCGCCTGTAAAAATGACACTGTATGATCTCATTCAGACTTCTGAATCTCATCGACAGGCTCTCGTTGAAATCCTTCAAGGGATAGAGGTCTTACCTAACGAAACCTTGCCTGTTACCTCTATTCTAACACCCAATCATGTTGCTTCGCTCACCAAACAACCTATCTCCCCAACTACTTCTGTCTCTGTTCAGCAAGCCGCTGCTGTCAGTTTCTCCGAAGATGAAATTATCGACTTTGGTGCTGAAGATCCTGACCCTGCTCTTTTCATCTCAGCTTATGTCCGGGACATTCAGGTACGTCGTGTTATGATTGACGGGGGCGCTAGCCTAAACATCATCTCTTCAAAAGCCTTCCAACAAATGAATATCCCTTCTAGCTGCATGTGTGCCAACCCCATCATGTTGCGGTCATTCAATGATGCTATTACTTCTACCTTAGGCACCGTGATCCTTAACATTCGTGTAGGACCACGTACTTTACCCGAACTCTTCTATGTCCTTGAGGGAGAGTTCCAATACAATATGCTGTTAGGCCGCCCTTGGATCCGGGCTATGGGATGCATTCCCTCCACCTTACATAGGTGCATAAAATTTGAGTACGAGGGGAAGTCCTACACCGTAAAAGCTGATCCTCCCCCCTTCAAAACCTGCAATATGTTGTACCGCCCTAATGATGTGCTTGTACCAGTCACGACACCCATTCATCCAACCCAACCATCCACTTCAACCGCACTTCAACCATCTACCTCAACCGCACCCACACCTTCAACCAATGAAACCGCCGTCACAAATACCACTTCCTTTCCCGCAAATAACATCCCAACCTCCGACCCCTTAGTAGATGTTTTTCAACGCCTTACGCTGGGGGAATACCACCTATATAACGTTAGTTCTTTCCATACCCCACAGGAGTACGGACAGTTACATGCGCATCCTACCTACGACCGTCGCGTGGGGGAGGTAATCCCCTACGGACCACCTCATTGCCGCACCAACCTAACGTATGGGGGTGTCGACGCATCCTCTGTTACCCCTGAACCTCCTTTTGAGGTGGTTCCCTTCCAATCCGATTTTCAATACCTGACAAATCGTCGTTTCGCCCTCACCTTCTTGACTCGCTGTGCTTGGAAAGGCTTTGGTTTTGGTCTTTATGAACAAGGCCGACATACACTCATTCCCGTGACTACACGCAAACACAATGATCGTAGTGGTCTCGGTTTTCCTGAAACACTTACACCGGAGAAACCTCGTGTCAGTTGTATCCTGGAAGATGACGACGTCACCCCTACCAAACCATCATCACCCATTTTGCCATCGTCACCCACAGAGTCGATAGACCCTGAATCTATCCCTCCTAACTTTTTTTTTTCATAAATGCTATCTTCCTAGGTCCTCTCACTTATCAACGCGATAATGAGGACCCATCTTCTCTTCCCCTTCTGTATCCCGACATGATTGAAGAGGATTCACCTTCGATTAATGTTGTTGAGTGCCAGGATGACGACTCCATACTCACTTACCTTGGTGCAGACGACTCCTATATTCAACGCGCCTTACCGTCTGAAACTCAAACCATGTTGAACGAGTCAACTATAGAAATCAACATCCACACAGAGGAGGATCCTCACATTGTGAAGATCGGACAATCCCTTAGCGCATCAGAACAAGTCACCTTTACTACCTTTCTCCGTACCCGCAACCAAGCTTTCGCTTGGTCCTACGCTGACATGCCAGGAATTGATCCTGACATTGCTGTCCATAACATCACCCTAAATCCCGATTCCAAACCAGTCAAACAAAAACTGAGAAAAATGCATCCACGCATTGCCCTCTTGGTCAAAGAAGAGCTTCAACGAC
Source organism: Taxus chinensis (assembly GCA_019776745.2). Taxonomy (NCBI): domain Eukaryota; kingdom Viridiplantae; phylum Streptophyta; class Pinopsida; order Cupressales; family Taxaceae; genus Taxus; species Taxus chinensis. The sequence goes on from CM034150.1 coordinate 578,887,189, forward strand.
TTCTTTCTGTTTCCTTCATCTTGCCTATTGACTATCCTCAATGGATTTCTAACATCGTACCTGTCACTAAAGCGACGGGGGGACTTCGGATATGCACGGATTTCCAAGACCTTAACCTCGCTTGCCCCAAGGATGACTTCCCCCTCCCAAGTATTGATCAACTTGTTGATCTCACTGCGGGCCATGAAATGCTTTCTCTCATGGATGGCTTTTCGGGATACAACCAAATTTTGGTTGCCCCTGCCGATCAACATAAAACTACCTTCATAACTCCTTGGGGAACCTTCTGTTATCGTGTCATGCCGTTTGGCCTTAAGAATGCTGGTGCGACCTATCAGCGGGCTATGACTTACATTTTTCATGACATTATGCACACTATCCTTGAGGATTATGTCGATGATCTTCTTGGCAAATCTAAACATCGCAGTGAACATCTCGATGTTTTAACCATTATTTTCGGTCGCCTGTTACAATATTCGGTCCGGCTTCAACCAAAGAAATGTGTCTTTGGTGTTCTTTCGGGAAAACTTCTTGGCTTTATTGTCTCTTTGCGTGGCATTGAGGTCGATCCATCTAAAGTCAAAGCTATCCTAGAAATGCCCCCACCCAAAAACCTCAAACAATTGCGTAGTTTGCAGGGTAAACTTCAATCTATCCGGCGTTTCATTTCCCAACTCTCGGATCGATGTCAGCCTTTTCATCACCTTCTTAAAAAGGACATTGCCTTTCAATGGAGCGAAGAGTGTCACCAAGCCTTTGAAGCTCTCAAAGCCTATCTCTTGCAACCACCCGTGCTTATCCCACCACAGGACGATCGCCCTTTCTACCTTTACCTTTCCGCCACCGACCACGCCGTAGGAGCCATGCTCGCACATCGTGACTCTGAGCATCGAGAACAAGCCGTTTATTATATAAGTCGAACTCTCGTGGATTACGAGACTAGGTATACACATGTAGAAAAACTGTGCCTAGCCCTATCATTCGTAGCCACCAAACTCCGACACTACCTCCTGAATCACAAAACTTTTGTCATCACCAACGCGGACCCCATTCATTATATGTATGCCAAACCTCATCTAAACCAACGCATCACCGATGGCTTATGCTCCTTGCTGACCTCGATCTTGAATTTATACACCAGAAGTCAATCAAAGGACAAACCATTGCCGATCAACTCGCGGAAGCCCCTGTACCAGGGGCGCAATTTACCAATTTTAATTTCCCTGACGAACTCATCGCCACTCTTTCACTCAGGGAAGAGTCGTATCCAATGACCCTCTTCTTCGATGGATCCAAATGCCAGCGCGGCGGAGGAGCCGGCGTTGTTCTCATTCCTCTCGACGCTGAGCCTATGCCTCTTTCATTCCGACTCGATTTCCCCTGCACTAATAATACAGCGGAATACGAGGCCCTTGTTTTGGGTCTCCAGGTTGCGTTACACTTAGGTGTCAAATCTATTAATATTTTTGGCGACTCTCAATTGGTAGTCAATCAAGTTATGGGCATCTACCAATGTAAAAATGAGGAACTTCAAAAGTACAAACATTACGTGGATTCACTTTTGACCTCATTTACTCGTTATTCTATCCAGACCATTCCCCGCTCCACTAACAAATTTGCGGATACTATGGCTTGCTTAGCCTCACAAATTCCTGCCTCACCAACTGACTCTGACATATTCGTCTTGGTCCAACAACTCTTTGCCCCATCCTACTCAGCCCCGGTTGTTTGTATGATAAATAATGTGTCTGCTAATTCACAGGATACCTGGTACCACCAATTTCACGACTACCTTACAACCTCCGTTCTCCCACCTGACCTTACTAGTACTGGAAAACGTGCTTTTCTTAAACGTGTTTCTCGTTATGTTGTCATGGGGGGACTCCTTTATAAACGTGGCTTTGATGGCATCCTCCTTCGATGTCTAACCGGTGCGGAGGTCACCTATACCATCCAACAAATCCACGACGGTATTTGTGGCGGACATTTTAGTGGCCTTGCCATGGCTAAACGAATCCTTCGCCTAGGTTATTATTGGCCTACTCTTAATAACGACTGCTACGAATATGTTAAGCGTTGTGTTATGTGTCAACAACATGCCAACCTTCAACATACTCCTAGCCATCCGCTACAGGTCGCACGAGATCTTTGGCCTTTCTCACAATGGGGTTTAGACCTTATTGGTGAGATTCACCCGCCCTCTTCGCAACGTCACCGTTGGATAATCACAGCAACCGAATATTACACAAAATGGGTGGAGGCCATTCCACTCATTTCAATCAAAAAAGAAAAAATCGTCGAATTCGTTAACCATCACATTATCTGTCGTTTTGGTATTCCTCATCGTCTAATAACAGATAATGGTAAATCTTTCAAAAATAAGTTGTTACAAGACCTTTGTGACAACTTTGGTATCAAACTTAGTTTCTCATCACCTTACTATCCACAGGCCAATGGTCAAGCTGAATCTTCTAATAAAACCCTAACCAAAATCCTCATGAAAGTTGTCAATGAGTCCGGAAGAAATTGGCATGATCACATCCCCTTTGCCCTTTGGGCTTATCGTACTAGCATTCGTACCTCCACTAATGCCACACCTTTTTCTTTGGTATATGGTACCGAGGCTATCTTGCCTCTCGAAATACAAATACCTTCCCTCCGAATATCTCTTCAGGATATTCTCACCAACGACGATTTCCGCCAAGAGCGGTTAGCCCAATTGGAGCTTCTCGACGAGCGTCGTCTTACAGCTCTTGATCACCTTCAAATCTACCAAAAACGCATCAAGCGTGCTTATGATAAGCGACTTCATGAGCGTACCTTTAAGGTTGGTGATCTTGTCCTCAAAGAGAATCAACATGTAACCAAACTAGAAAAGAGCAAACGTGGAAAATTTGCTCCTAATTGGATTGGGCCTTACATTATCACTCACACTTATGGATCAGGCACTTATCGTTTAGCTTCGCTTAATGGTAAACCTGAGCCTGAGCCCCTTAATGCCTTGCATCTTCGACCATTCTACTGTTGAAATTAGTGTTATATCACTTCTTATCTACCTTACGCTCGTCCCTTGAGCTCATTTACCACCGCATACACTTTGTTTCTTACATCTCAAAATCAAATCAGGCTCACATAGTTTGATTATCACCTCCCCTTAAAAGATGCCTTCCCCTTTTTAGTCTAGTCCATGACTTCAAAGTATCAAAATGACACATTCTTAATTAAACACTTATGGGATTTTCTTGAGTCAAACTTCCTACAAAACTAGATGCTTTATGCCCAACGGACATCTAGACCTCTAAATTATACAATAGACTGCTCCCTTGAAGGACAGCTATATGCCAAACTATTGCTACTATTATATATAGACTGCTCCCCCGAAGGACAGCTATACATAAACACCGCATCTGCTACTATAAATAGACTGCTCCCTTGAAGGACAGCTATACACAGTCAGCCTTTATCAGAAGCTTCTCACATTGATCCGCTTCGTGAAGACCTCAAGAACAACAAAATATATATCCCATGTAGACTTCCCGCATCGATCAGTCTATGTCCAAAAACATAAAAAGCAGTATTCCAAAAAAGCACTTTTGAGTCATGGACTTGTCTATTTAGGTTTTGGTCCTCTTTCGTCAGAATAATCACCTTGTAACACGCTCTCAGCACCCTCGCCCATATCTACCACCTCACCTCACCATCTGTCAAAGCAACAAAACTCAAGGGACGTGACGTAATACCCGATATGTTGTGATTATACAACTCTTTTCACCTATCGACTTCTCGTCTATGCAAGGTACCTAGAGGTTCAAGCTCATTCTACGTTAATATGTGGTTTGTTTGGCTCTTCTCAACTATGAGACACTTTCGCCTCTTTTGCTCGACTCTAGGATTGTGTGTTGACTTTAATCAGGACACGATTCCCTACTACTCGGGTATGCTAACTTCCGCTTCACCTATACCTACACCAACAACATTACCCTACCAACACCAACAACATTACCCTACCAACATCAAATTTTTACCAACCAACAAATTGCCTAACCACAACCAAATTGCCTGAATTCACCTCTCCCTGGTTCTAAGGGAGAACTACATCGGTCTGAGGCCCTTCCTTGCTTTGTGCAATGGGCTATGTAGGCAGCACTTAGGAGACACGGGGTCTCCCAAGGTTAGCTCGACCATCCCCTACCATACCCTATCAGGTGTTGTAAATATAAATATTTTTTGTGTATTTCTATTTGCCAACATTCATCTTTATCCTTTTTCAAACAAAACAAAAACAACATTAAAAAAAAAACAACCATTCTTATTATTCTCATCACTCAAAACCACATACATCTTTAGTTTTATTTTAGATGTTAAACAAATACATCTTCTCTATCATCGACTCGCAGGTCGGCATCCTTATTTATTCTTATATTCCTATGAAATTCACTTAGATCCTTGCACCTCCTCCCGAATCAGGTGGTGATCGTGATCGTCGATGCCCCTCAGTTGGCCTCTCCATCCTCAAAGGTGCCACTGCCATTGGTTCCTCCCACTGATCCGCCAACATCTCCTGTAACATACGAATACGTCCTCTCGCGTGGAGGAATCTTGCCTCCAGTCTCTCCACTCGTAACTGTGAAACCTCTAACAATCCCATTGTCTCATTCACCTGTGTTTGAAGCTGGTGAGCCAAATCCTGCAGACGATCTCTCTCCGCTGTAATCACAGCTATGTCTGGGCGCTCACGTGCACCTCGCAGCTCTGCTACCCACCATACTCTATAGGCCTCTGTCGTTCCCGCATCCATTACCCTACGATCGGCTGCTATCTCTTCTGGCCCTTCTGGAGGTGTAGGCCGGGGAGGTGAGAATGCTGCCTCGGCATCAATCCTCATGTATGGTCTATATGTCATAGGTATATCCTGAACGAACCCAAATTGTCGCCGCACGCGATCTAGAGGAATCCTCTCGTACTCACCCGGCCTGTGCCCTGCGATCCACCTCAATCGCTCTACACCCCTCAACTCCTCAGCTATGTTCTCTGTCACCATATAGTTCCCGTAAGGCCTCCAACAAATATCCGCAATCGTCACCATCTCCCATACCTGTCTATAATACTCGATGTCATCTATCACGGCCTGGGATCTCGCTTCTTGTTCTGTCTGGACCCATCGTCTGAATCCCAACCTTTGCACTCCTGCCTCTCCCGACTCAATGGGTCGGCCTATTGGACGCACACAAACAATATGCTCATAGGCCCAACAATGTAATAAGTACGAACAATCCAGTGTCGTCCTGTGTTTTCGCTTGCAGGCCCATAAACCCCTATATAACTCTGCCAGATATGCGGGTGCCCATGCGAAAGTCACGCTCATTTCTATCATTTCCCAAATAACACTCATCAATGCTTTGGGAAATCTTCCACCTTCCGCCCTCGGTAATGCATAATACCCCACCGCTATCATTAATAACACGGCCAACCTTGTCTCCTCAGGGTGTGTTGCATACATTGTACCATACGTAAATGTTAAACCTCGCTGTGTCAAATCTCGTGCAGCTGAACCAAATACTGCTGTTATCGCTGCCCGCCCCACGCTAGGCAACGCCTGATACACTATTTTTCCTATCATTGGGAGTCTCAAAATACGGAACACATCTTCCAAAGTCACTGTCATCTCCCCTGTTGGCAGATAGAAGGTATTCTTTTCTGGATTCCATCTCTCAATCAACGCCTGCAACATAGCATGGTTACGTGTGATTCTTGAATAATAGCAGATTCCACTTAACCCCAAACGATTTATCAATGCCCATTCAGCTGGTGTTACATCCGCTCGGATTCGTGACAACAACGCTGGTACCGTATCATTCATCCTTAACCCTGCTTCCGCCTGCATACATCAAAACGACACATAATTATTCAATAAAACAAATCTCCACGGGTTTTTTCTCAAAATTCTGGAAACTCCTACAGTAACCGATATCGGTTATAGATAACCGGTACCGGTTTGCTAACCGATACCGGTTATCTCTAAACGATACCGGTCACTGTCAAAAATGTACCTACCCTGCTTAAAACATACACCTACGATAATTATTTTGCCCGTTTACTCCTATTTATACCTAAAAACATACGTGACCACCCTATTTACCTACCCCATAGCACTCACCCCATCCCCAACCCTTGCCTATCACCTTTTCTTTCTCCTCTTTACCCACTTACACTTCTCTCATCCTATTCACAAAACATGCAAGAATCAAATTACAACCAAACAGTTTACCTCTCGGGATGCAGCAGCTTGGGGCGGAACATGTCTTCCCCCTCGTCCCTGCCTGCTGGATGCTTCTCCTCGTTCAGCCATGTTCACCACCCTCTTCAAATATAACTTGTCTTTCTGCCTTCTGAATCTCAGCCCACACTCACTTCACCTGTCTCTTTCCTCCTTATCACTCAAATTCTTTCATGCAATTACCTGTATCAGTCGTTAAACAGCGTCGCATTCGCATATTTAACTTGTTACATGCATCTAAAAATAAGAATGCTAAAAATAAGAACTTAAGTTGCCAACCAAGCAATTCTATTTTTAGGAAAATAATTCTGGAATAACCGATATCGGTTACATAACCGCTATCGGTCATCTAACTACCGACATCGGTTACATAACCGATATCGGTCATGTGTCCCCTTTTTGCTTAAACCTAAGCCGTTTCTTCGTTTTTGCAAATTTTTGTGGCGCCCGTCCCTTTTTCCTGCATAAACAACACCATTATCTATAATTTTTCATCAAATCCATATCTCATCACAATTTCATCAATATCATCTATCTATATTACAAAAACAAACAAGCCATCAACAAACGATATCAAAAAACCATCAATCTATACACCATTTTGATCCAACTCAGCAGCTACATACATTCAATTTCACAAACCAGCGACAAAACACATACAACATTTCATAACACAACATGTCAATTAAACTCATCATCTATATATACATACATCCCATCAACAAAAGACATCAACACCATCAATATATAAACCATGTGGATCAAACTCATCATACATTAAATATCACAAACCATCGACAAAACACTTAAAACATTTTAAACACAGCATGTGGGTCAAAATCATCATATCTATATATCAAAAGTTTCAAATATACAATGTGCCCTGCATAGGGGCCTCTGTGATCTCATAATAATACAAAGCCGGCACGCAGGCCGCAATAACTGTCAATAATCTCGACTCGGCTCGCAGGCCGGTCTCTCCTATCAAAAATATACTCGGCTCGCAGACCGGTATCACCTATACAACCTGTACTCGGCTCGCAGGCCGGTATATACAATAAATGAATAAATGAATGAATACATCATATGTAGGCACGCAGGCCTCTATAAACATAACCGGTTCGTAGACCGGTGCCCATATCCACTGTACAAACACAAACTATCTCCTCTGCAGGGATCCCTCAGCTCTCCCCACCGCCCTCCGCCTATCTCCCTGCTGGTCCCTGTGCTGCCTCTCGCCTCCTCCCTGTAACGGACCCACCGGCTGTGGCTGCACCCCCCTGGGATCTCTGGCTATGCGATGTCTCAGCTCTGTGTGCCGCATATGGCTGATAGTCAGCCCCGGTACCATCAAGAACATCCTGATAATACCGGGCCTCCGCTCTCGCCTCCATATAGCGGGCCCGTGCCACCATCGCTGCTGGGGCTGGTCCCCCGACTCCTAATAATAGTGCCCCCTATGCCGGTGCCTGTGGCTGTACGGGTGCCTGTGCTGGTGCCGCTGGTGGTGCCTGTGGTGGGGCCTGTGGCTGTACCTGTGCCTGGGCTAGCTGACCCTGTAAGACACCTATCTGTGCCTGTGCAGCAGCAAGCTGCCCCTGTAATAACTGTACCTGGCCCCTGAGCTGGTCCCTCTCTGCTCTAACAGCCGCTAAGTCTGGCTGTGCGGGCTGTGCTCTCCTCGCGGCTCTCTCCCCTGCCCACCATACCAAAAATGCTCCTGTGCAGCCGGCATCATCTACAGTATCATCTGCTGGTCTCTCGGCTACCCAATCTGGGTCCATAGGCTGTGGTGCAGGCAGTGGAGCCTCTACATCATCCCTCCGGTACTGAGGGAAGGGAGGTGGCTCATCCTGTCGTAGCCCTAACTGTCGTCGTACCCTCTCCAGGGGTATCCGCTCATACTCTCCCGGCCTCCGTCCCGCTATCCAGAATGTATACTGGATCCACCGCAACTGTGATCGGGCTCCTCCGCGGGGCTGATGACCTCCGTAAGGCCTCCATACAATATCCAGGGCAGTCATGCCCTCTAATACATGCCGGTAATACGCTACATCCCGTCTGGCGAGAACTGCTCGTGGCTGGCCCACGACCCCCAGCCACCTCTGAAAGCCATATCTATAAATCACCTGTGGCCCTGGCTGCTGGGGCAGCCCTACTGGTCGAATGCATATGATATGCTCATATGCCCAGCAGTGTAACAAAAACGTAGAGAAAATCCCGAATCACCTCATCCGGCGGTAGCCCCACAGCTCTCGGTATAACTGCACCAGGTATACTGGTGCCCAAGCATAACATGTATGCTCCTCAACCATCTCGTGTAATACCCCCATCAGCGCCCGTGGAAAGCGGCCTCCCTCTGAGTCCGGGAGGGCGAAGCATGTAATGCCGATCATCATCAACACGGCAAGCCGTGTCTCATGTCGGTGGGCACGATACATATCCCCATAGGCGATGCTCGCGCTGTGATAAGTCAATAGCGCGGCCGCATCCCCGAATACCTGTAGGATGCTGTCCATAGCTGTCTCTGCATCCACCTGGAAGACTGCCTCTCCATCGATCGGTAATCTAAGGATGCGATACACATCCTCCAATGTAATGGTCATCTCTCCAGTCGGGAGATGGAACACATTGGTCGCCGGATCCCATCTCTCGATGAGGGCGACCATAAGACTGTGATCCCTCTCTATCGCCCTATAACGCTGGACTCCGCCGAGTCCCACCTCGCGCATGATGGCCCACTGCGCTGCGGACATGTGTGGCCGCATCCGTCTCAACAACGGGGGCATCCTATCCCGCATCGTCAGCTGCTGACGTGCCTGCAAAACCAACTCACTTCATTAGACCTACCCTTTCAAACAACAACTCCTTTAACCTTCTATACCCCCTTTTACCCACCCGACCACACAACCGCCCCATTTTTCCCCCCCAACCTACTAATCACCCTTCCTCTCCACCTCTACCCCTTCCCTCTTCAACCCCAACAATAAACACAAAACCCCAACCATTAATACCAACACTACCAAAACAACCCAAACACTACCAAACACCCAAACAACAACCCAAACACTACCAAAACACCTACACAACAACCCAAACACTACCAACAACACACTAAACAACAACCCAAACACTACCAAAACACCCACACAGCAACCCCAACAATGACCACACATTCAAAACAACAACCAAACCCAACCAACCAAATAAATAATCCTAGCTACGGACCGGTACCGGTCACCCATGACCACCACCGGTCCCCTCTCCACCGACGCCGGTCGACGTACGACCGACACCGGTCACCCACGAACCCACCCTGCCCCCAAACTTCTTGACCGATGCCGGTCGCTTAGTGACTGGCATCGGTCACTGAAAAATTGCCGGGCCAAACCCGGCGCTCCCCCCCCCCCCCAAATCCATTTTTCCCCTATTTATCCCTATTTACCCACCCAAACACCCTAAAAATCTACCCACCCTGCCGCCTTGCCCTATTTAACTCATCTATCCTCTTCATTTTTCAAATAACTTCAATTTATTCATTATTTTACCAAAACATGGATTCCTACCCAAACCCCCAAAAATAGCTTAACAACATCAAATTCACACAATGAGAGGTTTCGAACCTACCGGTACGACGACACGTCGTCGTGGTGGGATGGGTGGTGGTGGTCCAGCTGGTCCAGCACCTCCAGCTCCTCCTGGCTGTGCCATGGCTCTAACTCTCCTCTGCTGGGTCCTCCACCAATCAAATGCTGCCTCCTCCTCGCTAGGGCCTACCAATCACTCACTTCTCCACTCAAATAGTGCCACCTCAGCCGACAAACTCAACAATCTCACCACAACACCTCAGACAACTAAAATTGGTTTTCAAATTGACAATATGACAATGACAGGCCGTATTTTTCTTTTTATAGGTTTTTCGACCTATAACCGATATCGGTTCTATTATGCCCTAAAGAACCGGTATCGGTCACCTAACCGATATCGGTCATAGATAATCGATATCGGTTTTATCCCACCTCTTCCCCAATTTCTGACCTTATTTACTAATCGCCCTTTCTCACAACATCGCCTATATCCACCTTGGCTGAAAACCCTTTGTTAACTTCATTGGCCCGACCCAAGGCCGCAACCAACCATTTGGCCCGACCCAAGGCCGCACCCAACCATTTGGCCCGACCCAAGGCCCAACCAACCATTTGGCCCGACCCAAGGCCCAACCCAAGGCCGCAACCATCCATTTGGCCCGACCCAAGGCCGCAACCAACCATTTGGCCCGACCAAGGCCGCACCCAACCATTTGGCCCGACCCAAGGCCGCACCCAACCATTTGGCCCGACCCAAGGCCGTAACCAACCATCTGGCCTGACCCAAGGCCGCAACCAACCATTTGGCCCGACCCAAGGCCGCAACCAACCCATTTGGCCCGACCCAAGGCCCAACCAACCAATGGCCCGACCCAAGGCCGCACCCAACCATTTGGCCCGACCAAGGCCGCCCAAATATCACCCAACATCAACACAATACAATTTTATCCACCCATCATGTAGCTTTTTGTTCAATCGAGCTCACCTGTTCGTGTTTTAGCATGATTAGGGTCCTTGACTTGATCAGTCGACCAACTTTGCCTAGACCAAGACCGTGACGTTTATCTCAACCAAACCAACCATTTGGTACTGCCGAACATGCCTAAATGTTCCTGTACCTTACCCGTTATATCCCCTGGAGCTACTTCCTATGCCTTGGATACCAGGATTATATCACCCTTGTTTGGATAAACTATCGACCTTTGCCTATGAATTGCTTGTTTGCTCTTCAAATCATGTACCCTGGTCGCACTACTGCATTTCAACGTGCGTCTGCTTCCTTGGACCTACCCCACCATCTTACCATCATCTCCACACCATTTCCCTTTATCAACCCTATCCCTGATTTCACGCTACCTCAATCTGTGATAGATTTGAGGGGGATTACCTATACCCTTAACAGGGGTAACCACTTCTTATTATTGTCCGTGCAGCTTTAACAAAGACAAGCTACACGACAACAAGGGGCTAATGTAGACACCAAATTTGTGTCTTACGACCCCCTGTGCCCCGCATCTCATTTCGCAACCTAACCTCATCACCTAAACCTTACACAATTATTTATTAATTACCTTATAATTAATAAATCCACATCGCCATACCTGCCACCTCATTTCGCCACCTCATCATGACCTAGTCTTAACCCTAAATTAACCTAATTAAGACCTATAACTTGGTCCACATCCACACCCATGACTAATTACTCCTCATCCGCACCTAAAAACAACCTCATAATGACTTGACCAAGCCCGCAACTAATCCCTCGGGAGAAAAAAGAGGAAAAGCTGGCTATTTTACTAAAAATAGCCCGCTTTGACCTGACCGATACCGGTTCCTACTCGACCGCCGTCGGTTACGTAACCGCCATCGGTTCCCTGTAAATGACCACTCCCAACCAAAAATAAGGGTGGGATTTTTAGGGGATCCGAAGGAGAAATCATTGGAAGAATCCAGAATTTACTTGGCTGAACAGAGACAAGTGAAAGAAAAGGAAGAAGAGTTTGCAGAGAAGGACATCAAGCCCAAAAACTGCAACTGAGTAACCAGAGCCTTGTGACACTCATCGGAGTATCAGGAGAGGAGATAGCTCATCTTGGGTTGTCAGATCATCCTACTTGAGCCCTGTCTTCGTCATCACAGTCCCAGAACCTGCATTTTCCATCAATAACTAGTAAGTAAGTCTTATACGTTCTTTTAATAACATTTCTTGAATTTCTGAACCACTGCCATCATAAGTCTATTCCTAGATCTACTACCCAGCAACACACTACATCTAACTGTCATTCCTCCACCCTTACATTACCCCCAAGAACACCCCCCGTATTCTCTGAGTCCTTCTCATCACCCCATTACCTAACCCCACTCATTTATCAGCCTTATAAAACAACACAACTACCTTACAACCAGCCTTCACCAAAAGCCCCTAAAACATTGCCCCTACCGATATCGGTTAGAGCCAACCGGTACCGGTTATAGTGACCGGCATCGGTCACCTTGATTCTAAACCAAGACCAGCCCTTTCTCTATTGTTCTAATAAGGTAAACAAATTGTAATTGGACAATAGCTTATTTGTTAGAATTTGTGTTAATTCATATTAGCAGGGGAGCTGACCACCTTCGAAAGGAAGTTTTATATTTCCTGGGCCCAAGGCAGTTCCCTCATTTATTGTCTAATCAAAATCTGGTGGTCTTGTATTCTTATTTGCAGGTAGTCCTTCCCAGACAAAAAGGAGTTCTTCGCAGTCGATCTGATCTTTCTCTACGGTACGCGCACACCCTCTCGACATTCAACAGGTATTCCTCCTAACCCTAACCTTATCTGTTTCTTAAAGGAATGAAAGGATAGAAGCAACTCTATTCCCAAAAGTTGAAACAACTAAAAGTAGTCTATTGTTAGCGCACTTGCATGTGTGGATATTTTTGTAATGGCACGTGACTAATAATAGCATGCAACCTATTTTTGGATTAGATAAGCGGTGAAGGGAAATTCCCCACCCATATAAATATGTATTGAATTGTGTAGTAGAGAAGGAGAGCCTATACACATGAGAACTAGGTTATAGTAGATTATGCTACTAGAGATGTTATGCGCATGAGAGTTTACTACTGTTACTGTAAGGAATCTTTTATGTTTTTACTGTAATTAATATAATGGAGATTATGGACTGAAATGAGGTTTTATCATGGTTATACTCAGTATTTCATGTTTGATCCCATTATGGTTATCTTTTAAATTTGTTATGTTCTAGACCTAGATCTGAATATGCACTGTAGAAAGATATATTAGCCATAGATCTGAATGATTTAAGACTTCATCATGCTAGCATCCTGCAACATCAACCCTAAAGAGGGGCCTGGTACCTTTGCACGCTTTCGGTTAGCGCTCAATCTACATTGAGTGATGTTCTAGCGCACCTGAGCTTGTATTGGTGAATTCTAGGTTGCATCATTGGTTCCATTGTCGGGACCTCTTTTTCAGTTGTCTTTAGGATAGTTCACAATGAATACATACTGATTGACCTTAGCAAGTGTTGAGGAGTGGATACATGATCTAGAAGATGAATATGCACAGCGGTTCAACACTAGATCTGAGTTTAACACACGAGTGTGGGTGGAACAAAATCTGTGTGACAGTTTATATGAGAGCTTCTTTACTATCTTTCCAATAGAATTGTACGAGTAGTTGATTACTTATGCATCTAAGCGGAATTGGAGGTATCATGCACTTGTCTGGACGCAAGAAAAATTTCAGGCCCTTTATGATGTTGATCTAATTTGGACTCGAGCTGTGGATATGTGGTTCTATGGTGTTTTGGGTAGTTATATCTTGCAGTACTGAATTTCCACTTATTCATGCCCAGAGGCAGCTGAATTCCATTTTTTATGATATCCAAGGGGAACTTACCTGTAATGCATTCCACTAGCGATCAAGATCCTGATGGTAACTTTGAATTTGGAGAGTAAACCGATGGCTAACTAAACCTCACCACGCACAAGAGGAGGAGTAGGTTTGGTGAAGGATGGCAGACCTAGCAGCAGAAAGGTAGAGAGAGGAAAGGTGACTTAAGTATAATGAAGCGCGTGAGAGAGAGGTAGAGAAGTAGTGGGAGGTTGTAGATAAAATGGCGTTGTGGAGAAATATAGTTCAAGGAGTGGAAGTTCATGCCGAAGATGTGGATCCCGAGCCTCAGGAACTCCCCCATTTTGGAAAACATGATAGAAGCACGCTAGCAGAGACGACCTGGGCCACGGGCGTGCATCTGAATCCACCTGGCAACCTTGCCCTTGCGCTTAGTTTTCCAACATCGAGTACAACAAACACTCAGCAAGCTAATTTAAGTAGTGGGAGAGTAGGAGTGAGTCTTATAAGAAGCACAATGATGGTAGTACAAACAACTTCATTGTTATACGGGAGTACCCTTTCGGGTGTATCATCAACACAAAATATAGGCGCTCTGATTTTTGGACTATCTTCTGAGAGTGGTAATGCTTTATAGACTGTCAGGGTATAGTTCAGTTCTACTATTGAGACACATGGAAGTACATCTTCTGGTCCGACCCCAGCTACATGTTCGGGGTCAGGAGGCATAGGTAGCTCTAGTTCCGACAGATCTGGTGGTTCTGGAGGCAGAGGAAACACAGTAGGTTCTAGATCAGGTGGGCAAGGTCCTCACCAACCCCAGAATATTTACATGGAGATGTCTCTTTGTCTTCCATAGTATAGGGGCATTGAAGATGTTGTTGAACATACATATATGTGTGAAATATTGTGGCATGCAAAAGGAATCACGACTTCTGAGCGTAGGGCAAGCCAATTTGCTACTACGTTACAAGTGTGCGCACACAAGTAGTACAAAAAGTTTGACCCTGATCAGACTTGTGTAGACTATACAACTTTAAAAGATGCATTCCTTAAAGAGTTTCACATCCCTGAGTTTAAGCAGAAGAGTATAGGTGCACTCAAGGATATTAAGCAAGGAACTACTGAAAGTGTCAGAGAGTATGATGAACATTTTAAAATAATTTTATCTAAGCTTTCTTATGACATACACACAAGCCAGCATGCAAAATGGTTCATTGGGAGCCTGATTACCCCTTTTCGGAGGGCATTATCACTTAAGACATACACTAATCCGTGCAAAGCACTTAAAGCATCCTACGCATTGAGGCAGTTGGAAGCATAAACACTAGGATGAGCCCATTTTCAAAAGCACAAATCGCAACTATGGCAAAACAGTTGGAGAAACTATCAGCAAATTCAACACATGAGACGTGCACAGGGATTTGGTGCATAGATTCTAAAGTAAAGGGTCGCATAAAGGATATTTGTCCTCGTAGATCAGTGTGATCATTGTTGTTGGATTGTGAGATTGTTTGGCCCTTGAAATATTGGCCAAGTACAAAAGGGCGCATAGGCACGCAAGGCCTAGTTGAAGAAAGGTGCATAAGGAGAAGGCGCACAGGAAAGGGTTTAGGGAAGGGTTTAAGGAAACCCGTGGTGCGCGCATGGAAAAAGCCAAGGTTTCAGGACTTAGCCATATTGGGCATTTTGGGCAGGATACGAGGAAAACGTGACCCGACTGCGCATGTAGAGTGGATAAGGTGCCAGCATGGCGACAAGTTGGCCCAAGAAGGAATATACCCTGTGGTAGAGGCTTCTAGAAGGACATCATGGCATAGAGTGGTGAGCTCAGGCTTAGAGGAGCATGCACTCCTGGAGGACCACATTCAGACACTTGGCGAGGGATCTGAGGCTGTAGGAGAATGAGTTGGCAGATCAAAGAAGCTATATATACAAGTGCCTGCAGAAGTAAAAGACGCACTTGAGCATATAGAGAAAGGGCGGAGCTCAACAGAAATTCTACAAGGACTCTGCTAGTTTTGGCAAATAGGGTAGAAAAGGATGTATCAGGAGTTGTGAATTATAAATTTTCTTTTGTAGGCTTAGTTATATGAGTCCAGTTATAATGCATGACTACGGTCTGCCTTTCTATGACATTCTGTAATGGCCTAATGAATGTTATAAGGTTACTAGTTGATATGAATATGAGCATTAATGGTTCTGATACATGCATCCTTCTTCATAGTTCTTTCTCATTTATGTTTATGAACTAGTATGAATGCTTTTATGATTTCCTTTCTGTATTGGTGTAATTTCTTGTATGGTTAAAGTACTTTATGTCTGGAATAACTGTAAGGATCTAAAAGTCGTTCTGAGCTCTATGGTGCTTGTATGTCTTATTTCCTTTCAAAATCTCTCACACTTAGATCATAGATGATGTTTCCCATTAAAATCACATAAAAGAGAGACTCGGTGCCCACGTGTGCCTCGGGTGAGTGCCCAGCACCCACTGGGTGATAGGCCGGCGCGCATGGGATTTCTTTCCTTTGTGATGGGGGTAAAAATAACTACATCTTGGTTCCGTTTCTGGGACCTCTTTTCGAATTTGTAGTTGGAAATGGCATACATCATGATCTAGGTAATGAGTAATGATAGAACGTTTAACTCTGGAAAGTGTTGAATCATGGTTCAAGAGCATGGAGGATGAATTTGCTCAGAGATTCAACACTGGACATGAATTTAATGCATGTAGGTGGGTAGAAGAGAACCTCTACCATGATTTATATGAAACATTTTTCTGTTGCTTCCCAGGAGAGCTCTATGAATGGCTCTCAGAATATGCATCTAGATCAAGGTAGTATTATAGATCATGCACGTGGACCCAAGAAGAATACCAGAGGTTGCATGATGCAGATCTGACGTGGACTCATTCTATGGATCATTGGTGGAAGGGTGTGTTGGCTAGCTACACTCTGGAGTATGGTATTTCCACATATTCTTGCCTGGAAGTTACTGAGTTTGAATTTATGTGGGAGACTAGAGGATCATTTCTGCATGCTATCCCTCTGGCAATGAAGATCTTGATTGTTACTTTGAGTTTAGAGGCATTTCCAATGGCCGTCTAAACCATTCTGAGCACTAGGTAAGGAAGCTAGGGTGGAGGAAGATGACAGATATTACGACGGAGAAAGAAAGGGAGGAGAGACGGCTCAAGTATAGTGAAGCATGTGAAAGGGATATTACTAGACAATGTGAGGTTGCAAGTGTGATGGATCTATGGAGGCAGACGTTGCGGGAAGGAGTTGAGATTCACGTAGAAGACATGGAACCTGAGCAGTCTGCGCTACCACATCTTGACAAGCGAGTAAGAGAGACCCCTTCAGCTTCTGATGAGATTTTGTCACATGGAGAGAAGAGTTGTTGGCACATATCTAAACCCACCCAGTGAACAAACCCTGGCACTTGGTTTTCCAGATCAAGGAAGGAGTATCATTAACCCAGTTAGTATCAGTGGAAGTGACATATATGTGCCCAGGAGATACAATTTTTTAGTTCCCACTTCTATGGCTACGCATATTCCAGTATTCAGAGGAGTCTTTGGACAAGGATCAAGTATACAAGCCTTCGGTCTCACGTCTAAGAGTGGCGCAAGGTATAATAGTGGTAGTGGGGCATTATCGATAGGATCGTCGGCGCACAGTTCAGTGAAACCTTGGGGACAATTGGCACAACTACTACATGATTTGGTGGTTCTAGTGGATCTAGGTGGGTCAATAGGAACATGACCTGGTGGACCTAGTGGTTATGGTGGCTCAGGAGGCATAGGACCTGATGGACCTGGTGGATCCGACAGTGGAGGAAACACCGAAGGGAACCAAGGCTCTAGCTCAGGAGGACAAAGGGCCCTAGCTACCCACCCTTAAGTATTCTTTGAGATGTCTTTACATTTGCCAAATTACAGAGGTATTGAAGATGCTGCAGAACATGTTCACAAGTGTGAGCTGCTATGGTACGCAAAGGGGATCACAACCTCAGAGCAGAAGGCTAGTCAGTTTGCAATGACTTTGTAGGGGTACGCACATAGCCGATATAGGAAATATGACCCTTATAAAATGGTGGTGGACTATATTGCTTTAAAGAATGCCTTCTTGGTAGAATTTCACATCCCTGAGTTTGAACAGAAGAGCATTAGTGCCCTGAACAGGGAATGACAGAGAGTGTGTGAGAGTATGATGCGTGCTTTAAAACTCTCTTGTCTAAATCTATCATATGATATTCACCCTTCACAAGATACACAATGGTTTTTTTGGGGGGTTGATTACATCTTTTAGAAGGAACTTAGCTCATAAGAGTTTCACAGACCGCACACAAGGGCGTTAGAAGCTGCTTTGCACGCTGAGGCTGTTGACAGTGTTGACAATGGTATTATCCTGTTTTTGGAGGCTTAGATTGCTACTATGGGCTAAGCAGCTAAAGAAAATATTTGCGAACTCAGCCCATGAGACTCACAATGGTTTATTGTGTACAGATTATGAAGTAGAGGGGGAATGTTAAGGATAGTTTCCCCTGGAGGGCAATACACGCCTTGATAATAGATTATGAGATTTGTCATGGGGACCATGATGCAAGTAGATGCCCCTTGTTATAGCACACAATTTGGAAGAATGTATCTTGCTACTGTAAGATCTGGACATCTACAACCGATGATACTAAGGATTGCCGGGCTTATAGATCAGATCCATGAGGTCATTGATCATGGGGTGCACTAGACCAGCATTGCTAGGAGTTCTAAAGGTGATGATCACTGTTATGAGGAGCGCACAGATGGATGCACATGCAGAAGGGGATTTTGCGGAGGATTCCCATGGTCATGGTAACCATGGAGGAAGAAGTGATTTCCCACATGGAACTTGTTTTAATTATGGGTCCATATAACATTACAAACGAGAGTGCCCAGACCTATTGCAGTGCTCATGGTGTTGGGAAGAAACACAAGGTATGATGAGTGCCCTAAGTTATTTGAGCCACATGAATTAGCAACAACAGAAAGACAAGGGCGCTGCAGTGGTAAGCATTAAGAAGACAGACACATAATGGATGCCGCAGGTGACATGTGATGCAGGCTTGGAACTTTTTTTAGTAATAACAAGAGTAGAGGCTGCACGCACAAAGGAAATACCAAGGCAGATGACCCTGGTTTCAAGAGAGGAAGTGGTGCATGGAAAGTACCAAGATCCTGCTCATCAGAAGGAGGTATATCAAGATACCATGGATGTCATTCAAATTTTACAAGGAGAAATCCAGTGTCTAAAGGAGCAGTCTAGGAGGGAGGAGCAAAGGAGGAAGGTCGAGGCACCAAGAGATGACCTGGACGAGGTCAGGGAAGTATGTAAGATGCTGAGGCAAGAGAATGTTATTCCCTTGCTAGGAGCGTGGTTGAGGGAGAAGGTACGACGTGCCAGAGAAGAGCACGAGAGGTAGGTCCTGCATGCGAACCTCCCCCCTCACAGCCTTGACTATGATAGAGAGATCACGTTGAATGCAGTTGTGGATGTATGGCTACTGAGTAATATCCTCGTTGACATAAACACGGGGGTCAATGTTCTCACACTGGAAGCTTGACATCATATGGGAAGGCCTGCATTACAGCCATCTTTGAATGTGTTGTATATGGAAAACAAAACAAAAGCAATGCCCATTGGTGTCTTAAAAGATGCAGCTATCACCATTCAGAGGAGCGAAGTTTACTAGGGACTTCAAAGTCTTGGCACTTGCCGAGGTAGACAATTTCCCAGCACTACTTGGGCGCCCATAGTGTTACAAGAACAATGTGGATCTTTGGTTCAACAAAGGGTACATCAGCTTTGAAAATGAGGAGGAGCGAGTCATCATACCCTTTGCTAATGGGAACTCAACACCCTAAACTAAACCCTTGGGAGAAGAGGTTCTGGATAGAATATATGTGCACTCAATCAGGGATCCAAACATAATCCATCTTACCGACAGAGTTATCTAGTTTGAAGATGCTCAGTCGGTAAGTGACACCACTAGTCTAGCATGTGATAATTGGGTGCACGGGACCTATGAATTGATTAGATGACATTTAAGAGGATCGGTGACAAAGGCGCACACAGTCAAGTGCCTAGGAGGAAAAGAGCTACCTAAGTACTCAAGAGGAACCTCCCCTGAGGTCTTTTTGTAGAGAATGGAAGCTCAGTGGAAGGAAGAAAATGAAAGAAGAGGGATGTTAAGCTACGTCCTACTAGGAACTGTTGCGTGCTAGTGGGTGACACATCGGGATAATCTATTGGAATGACGCGAAGTGAGAATTACCTTCTGTGTTTGTTTCTCTAGAAGCAATGTGCCCATCGCCATCAAGGACTACCATGGTAAGGATCCCACCTCTTTCCACGTCCAAGCATGTGAAAGAACCTAGAGAGAAGGCGTGGAAGCTTTGTCGACATCCCTCTGTGTGCACAAGCTATATTCTACAATGCAAGGTTATGCACGCGCATGGTACATACATTCTTAGACACACCGTTAAACAAGAAATTGGCAAGAACTAGTGGCTTACTTAGTTCAAACATTCAAGTATCGAAGTACCAAGCCATTAGTTGATAAGGCATTATAGGTTGTTAAGTGCCTTACCATGGGGGATAGTGCTATGAGAGAAGATAGGTTGCTAGACTTGCTTAGTGAACCAAGTTTGGGGAAGCACTTTGCGGAAGAAGAAATAGAGGAGGATTAGTTTGTGCATGTGTGTTTGAAAAAGGAGAAAAGAAATATTTTTTATGTGATTAATGGGGAGGAAGTACAAAGTTTGGATGTTAACTATTCTGTAGGGACGTGCGAGGTAGTGGACAATGCTGATACTCGTGCGTGCACCTACCATGAACCTTTAAAAACTAAAAAGGTTAACATCAGCTCAAGAGAAGAACCTAAGGAAGCTATCATTGGAGATTACTGGTCGAAGAAGGAAGTCTTTAAGATCATTGATCTTTTGCATAAATTTGAGGATTTATTTCCACATGGGTACCATGAGCTCAAAGGCATCCACCATTCTTTGGGGGAAATGAGGATAAAGCTGAAGGACGATGCGCACTACCGGTCAGGAAGAGACCCTACCGGATGAATCCCAATTTATGCGTGAAGGTAAAGGAAGAGATAGACAAAATTATAGCATTTGGGATGATCAAAGCTGTGAAAGAATCAGAATGGATAAGTCTGATGGTAATCA
The DNA here is from genome assembly GCA_019776745.2 of Taxus chinensis. Taxonomy (NCBI): domain Eukaryota; kingdom Viridiplantae; phylum Streptophyta; class Pinopsida; order Cupressales; family Taxaceae; genus Taxus; species Taxus chinensis. Next base: position 578,908,131 of record CM034150.1, read on the forward strand.
ACATCAAGAAGGATGGGCGGATTAGGATCTGTGTGGATTATAGGGAGCTGAACGCAGTGTGTGTCATCGATCCTTTTCCAACCCCCTTCAATGAAGAAATTTTGGAGGGAGTCGCTGGGCGCGAAATCTATTCCTTTATAGATGGATTTTTAGGGTACCACCAAGTCTGGATTGCAAAGGAAGACCAAGAGACGACAAATTTCACCATTGAATGGGGAAGTTTTGCATACACGGTCATGCCCTTTGGGTTGAAGAATGTGCCTGCTGTTTTCTCACACATAGTGGTACAGGCATTCCAAGGCTTCATCCACAAATTCCTTCAGGTCTATCTGGATGATTGGACAGTGTATGGGCTAGTAAAAGATCATTGTGGTAATTTGAGGCTAATGTTTGAGAGGAGTCAGTAGTTGAGGATATCCCTCAACATTAAAAAGTGTGTATTTGCTACCTCCTTTGGAACATTATTGGGGCATATCATATATAAGGAGGGCTTGCTAGTAGATCATGCCAAAATTATTGTGATTGTGGCATTAGGGGAACCTACTAGCCAGAGCACAATATGAGTGTTGCTTGGACACGCAGGATACTATCGAAAGTTCATCAAGGGGTATGCCAGGATCGCCACCTAGTCCGGATTGCAAAGGAAGACCAAGAGATGACAACTTTCCCCACTGAATGGGGAAGTTTTGCATACATGGTCATGCCCTTTGGGTTGAAGAATGCATATGTTGTTTTCTTGTGCATAGTGGTACAGGTGTTCTAGGACTTCATCCACAAATTTCTTTAGGTCTATATGGATGATTGGACAATGTATGATGGGCTAGTAAAAGACCATTGTGATAATTTGAGGCTGATGTTTGAGAGGTGTCAGTAATTGAGGATATCCCTCAACATTAAAAAATGTGTATTTGCTACCCCCCTTTGGAACATTATTGGGGCATATCATATGTAAGGAGGGTTTCTAAGTAGATCATGTCAAAGTTGTTGTGATTATGGCATTGGGGGAGCGTACTAGCCGGAGCGTAGTGTGAGTGTTGATTGGACTCGCGAGCTACTATCGGAACTTCATCAAGGGGTATGCACATAAAATATTAATGACAGGATTATGGTGGGAAACTTTGTATAAGGATTGCAAGGACTATTGTAAAGCATGCGACCACTGTCAGCACATTGAAAAGCCAAGAAGAAGAGATGAAATGCTTTGTGCTATATCCCTAACGCTTAAAAATTTTGAGAAATGGGAAATAGACTTTGTAGGTCCTATTGCACTAGCAGCGTGTAGGAATGGATCATGCTACATAATCACTTGTATGGACTATTTGACAAGGTGGGCAGAGTTAGCCCCAACTAAAAACTGCACAACAACTACAACATCAAGGTTTTTGTGGGAAAACATTATCACAAGGTATGGATGCCCTTTTAATCTAACCAGCGATGGGGGTACACATTTCTTGAATGAGATCATGAGGATCTTGTTAGTAGAGTTCATGGCGGCTCATCACAAAGACTATGTTTATCACCCACAAGCAAATGGAACCGCATAAGTGTTTAACAAAATATTGAGTCATACTCTGACAAAAAATTGTTATGTCAGAAGACAAGATTGGGATGACAAGGTATCAGCCGTATTACGGGCTTATAGGACAACTTATAAAAAGGCTGAATTAAAGCCACACTATTTCAATTGGTGTTTGGCACGAAAGATGTTATATCGGGTTTGAGTTCCATGATACCTTCTCTATGAATAGCGCGTGTAGGAGGTCTGGCTGATGAGTAAGTGCTGGAAGAGAGAATTGATGAATTAATGAAGCTAGATGAAAGATGATCACTCACTAGGTGGATCCAAACAACAGAAAAAAGCAAATAAAAAAGCATGACATGATTGCCACATTAGAAACAAAAAATTTGAGGTTGGGCAGATGGTCTTACTGTATGATTCTAAGTTTTTTGCACCACCTTGGGAAGTTGAAAGTCCATTGGTTGGGTCTCCTACACAATCTCATACATCCTTGATTCGGGCACATGCCAGTTCCAAGCGCTGGATGGAATGAAATTTCCTAGACACTTCAATGGGAGTAGGTTGAAGCCTTACTATAAATAAGGCTTCTTAGTGTTTGTAAATAAGGTAGTTTTTCCAGATATTTTAGAATTTCCTTTATGCATTTTCCTTTCTTGTATTTCCCTTTCGCGTTGTTGTTTTTTTGCACCTTAGGCACTGGTAACCTTTTTACTTTTTGAGGGTTTTGAATGCGCAGAGGGGCCGCACATCGTTTAAGTGTGGGGTGGAGAGATGTGAAGGAAAGCATGAGTAAAGTAATAAGGAGGATTCTATTGAAAAGTCTGGTTGAATGGCCCTGTTTAAAAGAGGTGCATGAAAGAAAAGGCGGAAAAGGATGGTTGGTGTCAAGATAAGGCTACTTTTAGATCCCATGTACAGAAAAGGAAGAAGCACATAAACAACACGAGGTAGGCGAGAGAAAAAAAAATCATGACAGAAGAAGTGCCTTCGGTGCAAGTGATGCGCATACAAGAGTCTCCTGTCAAGATGGATTGATTGTGTGCCAGAAGGTTGGGGATTATCCACGCAGGTTAGATGTGTAAGTTAGGTTGCAAAAGTGATGCTTTGTTTGAAAAATCCACTTGAAATGTTAAAATTATGGTGGTAATTAAAGTAGCATTTACTGCTTAAAAGCAAGAAAAACTATAAATAAAGGTTTTGGACATTTCATTATTCACTTTGCGTATAAGGAGAAAGAAGCGCTTGTAGCATCTTTGCAAACTAGGGCTTCCAGAACTGATCTGTGTGAAGAAAATTTTGAAAAGTGTGAGCGTGAGTAACTAGTTGGATTTACAAACCAGAGAGAAGGGATTTCAAGGGCATAAGAGAAAAAGTGAGAAGGTGTCGTTTGCAAAGGAACTATCCCAGTTAGGGTTTGAAGAACTAGGGCACAAGTTTTAAAGGGTTTTCTTTTCAAGTTTGAGATCTAACGTTGGAGGGAGTGGAAGAACAAAGTAACAACAAGTGATTAAAGTGATAAGAGAACTTAAGCAATGGCACCCAAGAAACCAGTTAGCACACCTAAGAAGGGACAGGGCAAGGGAAAACAACAAGAAACTGTCACGCATACAAATGAATAGTGGGTACACAGAAATGTAGTACCCAGATGGAGTATTGCTGGGAAAGGAGTGGGAGTCCCATTTGAGAAGCATGTCTGTACATGATTACAATCATCATTCAAGCTACAATTGAGAAGGAGATGGCACTGGAGTTAGCGCACCCAACAAATATAAAGGACACTAGAGGGTCTGCCCATCTATGATGATGATGTAAAGGTCAAGCTAGAGAAGTTAGGGTTATTGCAACTCTTTTAGTTACCCTACCTCGGGAAACCTGAGTGTGGTTATCAATGGTTGATGGTAGGCCATGCATGAATACTAATTCCACTTTGTAGGGCACAAGATGTGCATTACCCCTAAGCTAATTTCACATTTCACATGCCTCGTCTGTGAAGGAGATAGTTTGGAGGATGACTTAAGCAACAAAAAGGGCAATTAAGGGGACTATCTCTGCCTATGCATATAAAAAGGGGGTTGAGGTACTATGATATCTCAGACATCAAGGACCTAGTGATGAAGATGGGTTGCGCACCTTGTGACAAAGTTAAATGGCCGGGAGAGATGGACCCAGGTTAACAAAAAATGGTTGCATGTCTGCAGGAAAATTTCAGAGGGCACCATCTATAACTTGTCTACATTCATCGCGGATGATATTATCAGCAGCGCAAAGGAAGGTGACAAAATCCTTTTCGGTAATATCATGTAAACCATTGTGTTTTTCAGAGATTGGAGTATCAGATGCTTCAAACAAATTCATGTGGGAGTACCGTGCTGAGGACCCTTCACCCCTGAAAGAGATTTGAAAAGTATTCCTGTGACACTATGATGGATGTGCACAAGGCGCACTTGGAGAAATGGTATACGCGCCTGAGGAACGTGTTCGGGACGGAATGGAGGATTCTCGAACAAACTACTAGTGGCCACCAAGGGGAGAGGTAGAGTTTGCTGTGTACCAACATTTCTACCTAGGTAGATTCAAACTAATAGATGAGACATGGAGCCCTTGGTGCAAGCTCCCTTTTTGCCTTCATAGCTCAACACTTCCAAGTGGGAGTAAATAGGTTCAGAGAATCCAAGAAGCTGAAAAACACACCAAAAATGTGACTTTTTTTTTTTGTCATGAACTAAAATAATACTAATGTTTGCTTCACCTATCCCTATTGATAATTATTTTATATCAATATAATTTTACCTGAATAAAATATTTACTAGTCCAATCCCATCTTTAATTATTTACTTCTATTTTAAGTTTACTAAAGCCATAATTACTAAGTCTACACCCCCTTATTATTAAATTAACTTCTCACACTCCCTTTTTAATTTATTTCACATTCCCATTAAAATCTCATGACTTAAGGTATGTAGGATTTATTGTGAGCCCTAAGATCAATCTAATCTTGACCCTCGATTGGAATTTTACCCTAAAGTTGCCCTAGATATCTCTATGATTCCCTTTCCCTCTCTATTACTTTTCTCATTTAGTTTTGTATTGTTATTTGCATGCACAGGTTGTGGAGGAGCAAAGGAAGAGATGATTTCATGGAGTCCTCCATTGATGAGAAGAAGCTTGATACTACTTCGTTGTTATTTTCTTTTGTTTGTCTACCCAATATAGATTTTTCTTAGAAAGGGCATTTCCTTCATAGCCGCAAGAGCCATACTGTTATCTATTAAATTTTAGATATAAATAAATAAATAAATAAATAAATAAATATATATATATATATATATATATATATATATATATATATATATTCAAATAAAAATCGGTTCAAACAAGTCTTATTACTATCTAACAGCGGATTTGAGGGGGGGAAAAACTACACAGGTCGCAAGAAGCAAAGGAACCGGTGATGGCGAAAATGGGGGAAGGGTTTGGGGACAACGTGGAAGGAGGAGGGGGGACAATGTGGAAGGTGCGTGAGAGGCTACGCGGGTATGGGGACACATAGGGGGGAGTGTGGGGAATCAGTGGCGAGGTGCATAGGTATGGGGAGGGCTTGGCCCCCTCCCAAAACTCTCTTTGTTTTAAGCTAATAACACTTTAGTTAAAAACAAACTTCAACTGCAATCTTCTAATTGTTTATTAGTTATATATATATATATATATATATAATATATATATATATATATATATATATATTATGACTTGCATAATACCTATATATATATTATAAACAATATGAATTAGAAATCATGTATATTTAAGTATATTTTTATTATACCTGCTAATATTAAAACTTATATTACAAGTATGTAAATATTATTGAAAATATGAATTGTATATACATTGTGAGATGCGAAATCTAGTTGCAAACTAATGTTTTTTTTTGATTTTAAACCTGGTAATTTAGCAATGTATGGAAAACTTATATCAGGATTCCCCCAATTAAGTGTAATCAGATGATTTTCACTATTTGGAGATTACAATAATGTTACAAGATATGACAAAGTGAGGATATTTAGTCACTAAGCTTAACACTTAGTCAGACTAGGTAGATATTTCATACTATTTATGGACTCCAACTATACAATATAGGATTTTCCATTAGAGAATGAATACTCAATTTAGTTTATGTTATTTTAATTGCAAACACCCATTGCAGATTTCACATGAAAAAGAGAGTGTAAACTCAATTTCATACTCTTATTTTACAATGCCACCAATTTACAAGATTTGACAAGAAAGATATCACCTATTACAAGACTAACATTATTTCCAATAAATCAAATTTCCTTCTAAAAAAAAGTTATAACAAGTTCATTATTAAGAGAAGACATCTATTTTACTTCATTATTCCATCTTCAATGAGTCTTAAGCTCACAAATCTAACATTTTTCCAAAATACATGAAAGACTCAAAGAAACCACATTACAAAACTTCTTTGCAAGGTTGAAAGGAAGGTTTCACAAGCAATCATGACACTTAAGTTTACAAGTAGTATCCCATATACAAAAGAGAATTTTACAAGGCCAATGAAACCTTCCACATAGCCATTCTTGCAAGATACAATGAGAATGAAGTCCATAAAATGATGAAGGAAACAATGAGAATTCCAAATGATGGCAAGTAACTCCATACTATCCTCCACTGAGCCTTCCAACTCCAAATGCCTTTCCAAAGGACCAACACAAGGAGAAAGAGCTTGTTTAACCACCAACCTTTAGGCATCATTACATGCCTTTCCAAGGTTAGAAGACATGCTAGCCTCCCCCAAGCCCATGGGAGATAGGACTAGCTTCCACAAACTTGCACAAGATTAAGGGAGATAATCCAACTATTTTTATTTTCACATATAAGACAAGACCAAATACTAAGAAAAACACCATTTTTTTTTGCAAAGAAGGAAAGGAGGAGAAACCATATTCTACCTCCAAAATGGGGAAGAGAAGAAAGAGATCTCCAAGTGCCAAAAGTGTAGCCAACAATGGATGCACATGAAACAATAATCTCCACAACCTCCTTATTCCTCCAAAGTCATCAAACCCTCCTTATTTCTCCACCCATTCACCAAAATCCTTCTTGGGAGGATTTTCAAACCCAAAGGGTTTCCTCTCCAAGAATGGGGAAGGGGGTTCAAACCATATGAACCACCTTCCCCACCTCAAACCATTTGAGGGGAGTAACAAGAATCCTACATGGCTTGCCCATCAAGCCATGAGGTTTGAGAGGGAAAAATCCCTCTCTCTTCCCCCACAAACTCCAAAATCCATCATGCCATATGATGGATGGAGAAAAATAAAACAAGCAAAATCAACAAATGGCAACACACAAAAGTAGCAACACACATTTTAAACAAACAAGACTAAGATCTAACATGATATAAAACATAAAATGACCTCAAGGAGCCTACCTCCAAAATCTCTCCAACACTCTTAACTTTTCCACTTCTTTATCCAAGCAAGCTCTAGCTCCAAAATCCACAAGCCTCCAAGCAAAAGCTCCCCCCCAAAAAATTTCTCTTCTTTCCCCATGAGGGAGAATTTGAAGAGAAGCCAACAAAAATCCTCACAAATGAGGGGGTGACATGTGTCACCCCTCTCTTCCCTCAAGGTCAAAGATTCTCAAAATAAAAGAGAGAAAAGATAAAATAGCTTTTAACCCTCTTCTCCCAAATTACCCAAAATGAAAAACAAAACAAACTAATGCAAACTTTTAACAAAACACACATACCCATCCACCTTACATGGATGTGACCAAAGGGAGGAAAAATGGGAGGGAAAATCCCTCTATGCCTTGGAATTAAGCCCCCCTACCTATTAGGTAGGGTCCAAGGGCCTATTTTCATGCTAAGTGAACTCCCAAACTAAAAAGGGTCACTTAAAATGCCTAAAATAGCCAAATTTCGGGTTTGGCACATTTGGGCACAAGTGTAGAGGATGTGGGGCCCACCCAAGGGTTCACATGTGACCCTAATCCCCTCTAATTAAATACATCATTATCCAAACTCAAAACTTAATGCAAGTGGGGACCATTAAGTCCCCAAATCAAGTTTACAAAGTAACTAAACATCCTAAACAAGATTAATATTACATGACATACTACATTACAAATGAGGGTCACTCATGGTGCCCAAAATAATGAAATCTAATACTAAGGCCTCATACAATAAACATGGTTAGGACTTAGCCCCATGGGCTACTTGTGCAAAATTGTGTAGCTGCCCTGAATCCCACGTTCTCCTATGACCTGTCACCTACACACTCATTGCACACATTAAACGCACCTGTCCAATACAATGTAAATCAACTACTCAATAAGTGATCAATGAATTCTATGCTAGCATATCATCATCCTGGAATAAAAAATGTGACAACATGCATAATTATACACAATTTACCATGAGTTAGCCATAACAATAAATAAAGTGACATACATCCATAAAATCCAAACATGCAACTAAACTGAGTATCCATCATATATAAATAAGGTCCAAACAACATCATATCAGTTAGTATCCGTAACATCATACGATAAGGTGTCAACATAGTAATCAAGTCAAATTGGCGTTATACGCCTAAATCTCCATACATGTCTAAGGAGGTCAAATATCCTAACATAATGTCCAAAATATATCAAATCCCTATCAAAACATGTCTATGAGTAAAGAGAACAACAAATAACTGAGGCTATAAAAATGTGGGCACTACATCCCCCTCTCCTAAAATTAGACTTCCTCCTGGAAGTCACTGAAAGAGATAGGGATATCTGGCCCTCAATGGTGTAGCATCCTCCCAGGTAGCTGTTGTCTCATCATATCTGTCCCACTGCACTCTAACTTGGTCCAAGTCTCGACCCTAAAGGGCCAACCTCTAGTGCTCCAGTATGCGTATGGGCTCCAGTCTCCACTGCCCTCCATCCTCTACCTGTAATGCCGACCAATCCAAAACATGAGAAACATCTGGTACATATCTACATAGTACAGAAACATGAAATACATCATGGGCCCGTGCAAGGCGTGGTGGCAAAGCTAGGCGATAGGTAACTGGACTGATGACCTCTAAAATATCAAAAGGCCCCACAAAATGAGGTGATAGCTTAGAACCCTTTCCATAATGGATTGGGCTCTTATGAGGATGAACTCTCAAGAAAACTTTGTCACCCACTGAGAAGTGACGATCAATCCTCTTGGTGTCTGCATACACCTTCTAGCGTGCTCTAGCCTGCTCAAGACGTTGTCTAATCAGAACAACCTGCTGCTCTAAGTCTTGTAGGTAAGCTGGTCCAAGAATAATCCTATCATCTAGTCTGTCCCAACTCAGAGGTGTCCTGCAAGGTCATCCATACAAAGCCTTGTAAGGAGCCATACCAATGGAACTGTGATAGTTATTGTTGTATGCAAACTCAACTAAATGAAGATAATCTTCCCACTTCTTCTACTGGTCCATCACATACATCCTCAACATGTCCTCCAGTACCTGATTAACCCTCTTTGTCTGTCCATCTATCTCTGGATGATATGTTGAGCTGAAATTAATTTGAGTACCCAGAGTGGCCTGAAAGGAAGTCCAGAAAACTGAAGTGTAAATGGTATCCCTATCATTGATGATGGTCTTTAGAATCCCATGTAATCTAACAATGTCCTCCATAAATACTTTGGTGATGGCCTGTGCATTATAGGTGACCTTGGTTGGCAAGAAATGTGCAACCTTGGTCAACTTATCCACAGTGACCATAATGGCATCATGATGATAAGAAGACATAGGGAGTCCTACTATGAAATCCATGGAGATCACATCCCATTTCCACTCTGGAATATCATGAGGATGTAAGATTTGCGGGATGAGAATGCTCTGCCTTGACCCTCTGACACTCAAGGCAACATGCACACAAAATCTGCTATGTCTCGTTGAAGACCTGGCCAATAATATAACTCCCTCAGATCAACATGCATTTTCTTCACTCTTGGATGTGCCGCATAAGGAGCTCGATGAGCCTCTGTGAGGATGAAGCTATGTAGATCACCTAACTTAGGCACATAGATGTGCCTATGGAACTGGAGTAAACCATCTGTCTCTAAAATGCACCCTGAATATCTACCCTCTAATGAACCCTGTGACTCCAACATCTGTCTAGCACCCTCATAAAACCTATCCTCTGGAAGATGCTCAAGAATTCTGCCTCTCAAATCTGACTACAGTGTCAATGAAGCAAGCACATGTCCTTCGTCTACTAAGTGCATCTGCAATGACATTTTCCTTTCCTTTGATATATTGCACCTCCATGTCATACTCACATAGGAACTCCATCCAACACCGTTGTCGAGCATTGAGGTTCAGTTGTGAGAAGATATGCTGTAAACTATGGTGGTCAGTCCTCAAAATGAAAGGTCTACCCAAAAGGAAATGACGCCAACGCACAAGCGCATGAACGACTGCTACAAGCTCTAAATCATGGGTAGGATAGTTAAGCTCGTAGTCTTTGAGCTTACGTGACTCAAAGGTAATCACCTAATGCTCCTGCATAAGAACGGATCCTAAACCCTCTAGTGATGCATCAGTACAAACAACAAAGTCCTCTGTCGGGTCTGGAACTGCTAAGATGGGTGCACCATGGTTAACCTTTCCTTAAGCAACTGAAATGCCTGCTCACACTTTTCTGACCAATCAAACTTCTTCCCTTTTCTTTGAAGAGAAGTAATAGGGTGAGAAATCCTAGAGAAATCTTGAACAAACCTGTAGTAGTAACCTGCTAAACCCATAAAACTCCTCACTTTAGTGACTGATGTGGGTGTTGGCCAATCCATGATAGCTTGTATCTTAGAGGGATCTACTGAGATACCCTCTCCTGATATGATGTGACCCAAGTACTAAATCGTCTATCTGAAAGAAGCTACATTTTTCCAAGTTCCCATACAACTTCTGCTCTCTCAAAACCTATAGTACCTGTCTCAAATGCTCCTCGTGTTCCTCCTCAGAATGAGAATATATCAATATATCATCTAGGAACACTAAGACAAAATGATCCAGAAAGGTTCTGAATACTCCATTCATGAGGCTCATGAAGACATCTGGGGCATTAGTCAAACCAAATGGAACAACTGTGAACTCATAATGCCCATAACGTGTGTGAAAAGCTGTCTTATGAATGTCTACATCTGAAATGTGCAATTGATGATACCCTGACTTGAGATCGATTTTGGAGAACACTCTAGCTCCCTACATCTGATCAAACAAGTCATCAATCCTGGGGAGTGGATAACGGTTATTTATTGTGACTTTGTTGAGCTTCCTGAAGTCTACACAAAGTCTGAGAGAACCATCCTTCTTCTTCACAAATATGACAGGCGCTCCCCAAGGAGATACACTAGGATGAATGAGACCCTTCTCCAACAACTCCTCTAACTGAATCTTGAGCTCATGAAGCTCTGGAGTCATCATCTAATAGGGTGCCCTAGAAACTGGTGTAGATCTTGGCACTAAATCAATGGTGAAATCCACCTCTCTGCAGGGTGGTAACCCTGGAAGCTCACCTAGAAACACATCTACATACTCCCTCAAAACTACATGATCATCTAAGGGTGAATGCTCTGGGGTGCTCTCTGATCGATCACTGATGGTGATAGTAAACAACTGACAACCTTTATGCATGCTCTACTTGAGTTGCTTAGCCGAGATCATATGCAAAGAGATAGGCCTCTGCATCCCTGATATTACAACTGCACTCCCAAGATCATCCTGACACTCAATGACCTTATTTCTATAATCTACCTTAGCCCGATGAGCCTCGAGCCAATCCATGCCCAAAACTACCTGATAGGATCCTAGAGGAATAACTCGGAGGTCAAGTGTAGTGGAGAAGACTCCAAAATCAAGTACACAACTCTCCACATGCGAGTCCATGATGAGTTTGGCCCCAGAGGCCAACTCAACCTACCAACTATCTAGTTGCCTAGCCACCACTAGCCCACATTGGTCCACTACAGAAGGAGATATAAAAGAATCTGAAGCACCTGAATCAAAAAGTACTGAGACAAAAATACCCTTGCTAGTACTTGTCATCTTAATAACAGTGGCCTGATGCTCGGCCTGGCAGTTGTCAACCGCTACATATACACGATGGGCACGTCCTACATCACCCACCATCTGCTCAGATCTAGGAGCTCTCTACATATCCATGGTAGTGGGTTTGTGCAAACACATACACACATAATGATCAGAGGAACCATAAATAAAACATCCTCCTATACCCCTCTGAGATGGGGTCCCTCCTATACTCTAGTGAACTGATCCTACCGACCCAACCCTAGCAGACTACTGCGTGCGAGCTGGCTATACCTGTTGAGTACCCTGTCTCCTATCTCTGGCTCCACCAAAACCTCCTCTAGTTCCACCTCTCTATAAGCTCTGGGTCTGTCTAGCCCTCTGCTACTGGTGTCCATGATGTTGTGTCTGCTACTGTGGATGCGGTGGAGCCCTCGTAGCTATTGGTGGAGGCTAGAATCCTCCTCTAGGGGGTGGTGTTGTACCCTATGACCTCTGACTCTGAAAGGCCTACATCCTATCCCGAAACTTGCTCTTATTTCTATCTCGGTGCTCCTGTGCCTTGGTCCTATTCTCCTCAGCTAAGTAGGCCTTCTCACATGGCCTTCTCAAGCGTGGGAGGAGATAACATCCTAACTACTCCTGCTATGTCTACATTTAGACCCTGAATAAACCTGTTTACCTATAATTGTTTCATCTTACAGGTAGTCCACATACTATAGAAGATCCAGGAACCTACTTTCATACTGTGCTACTCTGCCAGAGCCCTGTCATAAGTCATGAAACTCATCAATCCTCTTCTACACGAAATGCTCTGACATATAACAAGCCCTAAAACACTCCTTGAACAACTCCCAGGTCACTATCTCTTGATTCAAATGGAGCTTCCACTCCTCATTCCTCCACCAAATGCTTGTTGCGTCTCGAAGGAGGTGTATGGTGAACTTGGCTTTGACATTTCTCTCATAAGATTGCAATCCAAAGTAACTATCTAGGCTAAGGAGCCATGACTCAGACCCAAATCCATCTATAGAGCCGGTGTATGTAGGAGGCTGCAAGCGAAGAAGATCCCTAATCACACTGCCTGTGTCACGATCCTGGCGACTGCGGTCCAACATGTGAAAGGGGTCATCTATCTTCAAATGGTCCCTCGAAGACTGTGTGAGTGGCTACAAGGCCACCCTCTCGTGGTGAATAGAAGGGCTACACGACCTCTCCCACCTAGGGGTAGTGTACTCTGGTGGCTCTGAGTGTGCATCCTCACCTATTGGATCCTTGTCTCCTTACTGAATGTTCTCCTCTCTCACCTCCTGTGGTGGTGGAACCTGCTGCTGCACCACACCGATCAACTGCTGAAGATCCTCTAAGATCTGAGGCCCTAACTTGAGGTGCCTGCGGTTCAGGCGTAGGTGAACTACGTCCCAAACCCCTAACCGATCGTCGCCTCATGGGTGTCATCCTGTGAATGAGGTATGGAAAATGGTTATTAAATTATAATGGTTTGCAGAAAATGTTTTAATCAATGATTTTATTTATTTATTATTATATTTTTTAATGTTATTAAAATATCATTGATTATTTAATTAATTACCCAGAGTGTCCGCGTGTGCAAACCTCATGCTTTGATACCAAATGTAGTGGCCCACTTCGGGACACCGAAAAACACACCAAAAATGTGACTAATTTTTTTTTGTCGTGAACTAAAATAATACTAATGTTTGCTTCACCTATCCCCATTGATAATTATTTTATATCAATATAATTTTACCCAAATAAAATATTTACTAGTCCAATCCCGTCTTTAATTATTTACTTTTATTTTAAGTTTACTAAAGCCATAATTAATAATTCTACACCCCTTATTATTAAATTAACTTCTCACACTCCCTTTTTAATTTATTTCACATTCCCATTAAAATCTCATGACTTAAGGTATGTAGGATTTATTGTGAGCCCTAAGATCAATCTAATCTTGACCCTAGATTGGAATTTTACCCTAAAGTTGCCCTAGATATATCTATGATTCCCTTTCCCTCTCTATTCCTTTTCTCATTTAGTTTTGTATTGTTATTTGCATGCATAGGTTGTGGAGGAGCAAAGGAAGAGATGAGTTCATGGAGTCCTCCATTGATGAGAAGAAGCTTGCTACTATTTCGTTGTTATTTCTTTTGTTTGTCTACCCAATATAGATTTTTTAGAAATGGAATTTCCTCCATAGCCACAAGAGCACGCGCGCGCGCACACACACACACACATATTTGAATAAAAATCGGTTCAAACAAGTTTTATCACTATCTAACAATAGATATGAGGGGGGGAAAACTACACAGGTTGCAAGAGCAAAGGAACCAGCGGTAGCGAAAATGGGGGAAGGGTTTGGGGATAACGTGGAAGGAGGAGGGGGGGGTGGCAGTGTGGAAGGTGCGTGGGAGGCTGCGCAGATATGGGGACATGCAGGGGGGGAGTGTGGGGAATCGGTGGCGAGGTGCGCATGTATGGGGAGGGCTCGACCCCTCCCCCAACTTCTTTGTTTTAAGCTTTAACACAGTCAAAGCTTCCACCGCATTCTTTTTTGTTTAATAGTTGTAATAATATATATATATATATATATATATATATATATATATATATATATATATATATATATATATATATATATATGACTTGCAGAATACATATATAATATTATAACAATTTTAAAAAGAAATCTCTTATTGAGTAGAATGTATTTACCTTATAAAATTAAAACTAGATTAGGTATGCAAATATTGTTTAAAATTATTTTATATACATTGTGAGAGAAATAAACCCTGCAAACTATAATTTTTCAGATTTTAACCTAATAATTTAACAATGTATGGAAAACTTAAATCTTTTCCCCAACTATGTATATTAAGATGATTTTCCCTATTTGGAGATTACAATAATGTAACAAGAAATACAAAGTGAGGATATATAAGCTTAACACTTAGTAAGATAGGTAGAATCATACTATTTACGCATTCCAACTATCCCATTAAGTTAACCAGGAATGAAAGTAAAAGTAGTTTTTTTTATAATTTCTAAATTGCAAAATACATAAGAAGAGATGTATTTCAAAATGATACTTTATTTTAGAAACCATCAATTTACAATATTTGAAAAGAAGGATATCAACAAGAAGAATAATAGAAGGATATCAACAACAAGAATAATAAAAGGATTGGTTGTTTCTGGTGGACGTAGCCCATTTTTGGTGAACCATATTAAATCTGTGTCTCTTTTTTATTGCATTCTTTTCTGTTTTATGTTTTTTGCATTATTCATTACATGCTTGTTTATTTGTACAACCGGTATAATACTAACAACTGTAATGCCTTTTAGTCTGAAAAATGCTCTTGCTGTATTTTCGTGCATAGTTGTTCAAGCATTCAAGGAATTTATTCATAACTTCTTATAGGTTTATTTGGATGATTAGATGGTGTATGGATTAGTTAAAGATCATTGTGATAATCTGCGCTTAATGTTTAAAAGATATAGACAATTAAGTATTTCTTTGAACATCAAGAAGTGCATATTTGCTACACCATTTGGAATACTGTTAGGACACATAATCTACAAGGAAGGTTTGTTTGTTGATCCAGCCAAGGTTGCAGTCATTATAGGTTTAAGAGAGCGTACCGGTCAGAGTGCAGTGCGTAGATTTTTGGGTCATACAAGATATTACAGGAATTTTATCAAAGGATATGCCAAAGTTTCCGCACTGTTGGAAGAGTTACTGAAAGGGAAAGGTACGTTCTGCTAGGGAGAACTGCAACAACACACATTCAAGACATTAAAGGAAAAACTTACTACCACGCCTATTCTATGTTTTCCTTCACGGGACCAACCATTTCATGTACATGTTGATGCCTCTGACATGGTCATTGGCGCAATATTGGCTCAACTTGGAGAAGGTATTGTAGATCATCCTATCTATTTTGCTAGTAGAAAGCTGACTCTTGCATAATATAATTACACAACTACAGAGCGCGAAGCTTTGTCAATGATCTATGCGCTACATAAATTCTACCAGTACCTATTAGATACACCATTCTTCTTTTATACAAATCACATGGCATTGAAGTATTTGGTAAAGAAGCCCATTCTATAAGGGCACATATGTCGATGGGTGCTGTTATTTTAGGAATTTTATTTCACAGTTGTGTTTAAACTAGGGAAAATTAATTCTGGACCAGACCATCTATCTAGAATAAAATCAGGAGAAGAAGCACAAGTAATTGAAGATACCATTCCTGATGCACATTTATATAGGTTACAACGAGTGCCATCAGAACTAGAGGACATTGCTATCTTTCTACGAACATGTCTTGCACAAGAAGGACTGAAATCCTTGGAGAAGAAGCAACTTGCTATACGCGTAGCCCCCTATATGTTGATCACTGATGACCTGTACAAGTTAGGTTAGGATGAGGTATTACGTCATTGTGTATTGGAACATGAGCACACAGATATTATGGAAGAAGCTCATGGTGGTATTGCAAGTGGCCACTATGTAGGTGATGCAACTGCATGCAATATTTACTCGTTGGATTATGGTGGGAGACCCTGTATAAGGATTATAAGGAATTTTGTAAGGCTTATGATCATTGTCAACTACCATTTCAAGAGAGTATTTCACTAGCTGCATGTAAAATTGGATTGTAGTACATCATAACTTGCACAGACTATCTGATAAGGTGGGTAGAAGCATCACCTACAAAGGATTGTACAGTGGCTATAACAACCAGGTTTCTTTGGGAAAATATTATTACAAGGTATAAATGTCCTTTAAGATTGACCAGTGATAGGGGCACACATTTTCTTAATGAGAGAATTAGAATTCTATTAGATGAATTCATGATTGCACACTAGAAGACTACACTCTATCATCCTCAGGCAAATGGGACTACTAAGGCTTTCAACAAAATTTTGAGCCACACATTGACAAAAATCTATGATGTTGGAATAAAGGATTGGGATGATAAAGTATCCGCAGTACTTTGGGCATATCAGACAACATATAAAGGTTGAACAAAGCCACACCATTTCAGTTAGTGTTTGGCGCAGAAGTAGTTCTTCATGTGGAATTTATGTTACCTTCTTTGCGTATAATGTGCACTAGAGGTCTTGCTGATGAACAAGCATTAGATGAATAAATTGAAAATTTAATCAAATTGGATGAGCAACGAGCCATATCACATTGGAGTCAAAAACAAGAGAAGGTCAGGCATAAAGCATGGCATGAAAGGAACATCAGGGATAAAGAGTTGGAGATAGGATATATGGTGCTCCTTTATGATTCTAAGTTTTTGTGCCATCCAAGAAAGCTCAAGGTACATTGTTTGGGGCCATATGTTAGCACTCACATACTTGAATCAGGTGCTTGTCAATTAGAGGCACTTGATGGAATATGATTACGCAGTTACTTCAACGGGAGTAGGCTGAAGCCCTACTATAAATAAGTCTTCTTGGTGTTTGTTATAATGTAGTGTTTCTATTTAGATTAGGTTTTAAATCTTGTATTTCCTTAATATGTTTCTTTCTTTGTCACTATGATTTGTTAATTTAGTTGGTGTGTTTTTATAATAAGTAAGTTTACACGCCAGAAGCTAATTACTATTTGAAGAATTTTTATGCACAGAGGATTGCACATACCCTTAGTGGGGGGTAGGTTTTTTATATCTAGGTACATGATTGTTGAAAATAAGTACACATGAAAGGAACTATCTACGGGTGCTACTTAAGGTTGGAGAATTGAAAAACAAAAGAGATTGCTTCTGGAAACATGGACCATATATAGAGAGGAATGAAGAAACAAGTATAATGTGAGGTAAGTAGAGGTCATGAAGACTACCAGTGGAGGGTGCAGTGAAAAGGTACTCAGGTGTATGGAAGCACGCTAAAGAGAATTCTACAGCCAAAAGGTATAAGGGCATGCTAGAAGGTTATAGCTTGGGCATGAAGATGTACCATGCAGAAATGATGAAAATGGTCAATTAATGAGAGGATTCATGGTAGGTGGAGGAGCAATAAATGCACTAAATTTTTAAAATTCTATATAAGGATGGGATGCGAGTTCATTTTTACCGTTACAATTGAGAGAATTTAAAAAGGGTTAAGTGCAAATGAGCTGAGCAATCATGTTGAGGTGTGAAGAGTGTGAAACTAGATGTGGAGAGAAGGGTTGTGTGCAAGAGAAGCTTACGTTCCCATAGGTGAAGGGTTTGAACAAGGTAGATGCATTACAAACGAGCTAGGGCACATGATTTCCACTAGGCACAGAGATTTAAACTAGGGTTTCAAATATCTCAATTACAGAGGGAAGAAAAGATATATATTTTTCAAATGGCACCGAAGAAAGCACCCACAGTAGGAGATAAAGGGAAGAATAAGGTTGAAGTAGAAGAAGAAATTGCTCCCTAGAGTAATTTTTTAGAAATGCAGTATCTAGAGGGCGTGATTGTGCGACAAGAATGGGATTCCCATATCTGCCAATGTGAAATCAACAATTACAACCATCAGACATCAGATAATAAGAAAGAGCTCAATGTGTTACTGAGCATGAAAATGAACAAGCGCACGATAGAGGATATGCCAGTATACGATGACACGAGTGAGAAGTTGTTAAAGCAAAATGGAGTCTACCAGGTTTATGAGCTGCCATATTTTGGAAAGTATGAACCATTGTATCGGTGGTTGATGAGCAGAGTCCATGAGGACTTCTTCTACTTTGCTAGATGAAGGGTAAGAATCACAACTGCTTTGATTTCAACAGTGACAAGACTAAGGGCCTCAGGGTTGGATCTAGATAGTGATTTAACTGATAAGGCTGCAATCTTGGATACAAGGAAAGAGATGGGGTTTACTAAAGGTCCACGTGGCATGGACATTGAAAATTGAAAAAGTACTCAGTAGTGCAGGTAGCTGTACATCTTGTAACAAACCTAAATGACCAAGGAAGGTGGTCATAGGTAAGCACAATGTGGTTGCACGTCTCAAAGAAAATGTCTCATGGAGTGGTCTACAATATTGTAGACCACATAGCAAAGAAAATCATTGAAGAAGCACAAACAGGTGACATAATATGTTTTAGCACTGTATTATTGTTTTTAGTATTTATGGAGATTGGGATACTTGATGGGCCAAAGGAGAAGATTTGGGAATACCCCACTAAACATAAGTCACATACGGAAATATTTGGCAAGTACTTATGTGATGGATTAATGAGTGGACCATTCAAACAGAGGGTGGAGATGTGGTATGATAGAATTCACACGAAGTTCGAAGAAGAGTGGCACATACCCAAGGATTTGCCTTCAGTGGTGGGTAAGGTAGTTCAATCTGTAGTCTATCAACATTTTTTCATCACGTGATTTGCAATGAAGGACAGAGCTTGGAGCCCATGGTGCAAACTACCATATGCTTTCACAGTGAGATATTTCCAGGCATCAGTTCACCAGTTCTCAGATGCGCACTGCCTAACCTTCAATGTAGACAAGGTAGATAGCGACTACCACACTTTGAGAAATAAACATGTATATCCAGGGTGGAATGCCTATATTGAAAGGATTATTTCATATATTATAAGCATGAATCCTATAAGCTTGACACTTGGGGACACTGAAGTAGCGCTTGTGTACCTACAACTCAAACCCAAGTTGGAGAACACTATGTATGTAGAGAATGAAGTCGTGCTCCCATGGATGCCAAAGGGTAAGCATATAATGGAAAATGTTCCAACCCCTAAGCCAACGGAAACAATTCAAGTAGATGATGAAGAAGATGAAAATGAAGATAGTGGTGGTTTGGAACACAGAGGTATAAGGAAACCTCCAAATAAGGAAGAATTTGAGCACACAATTACACCAATGCAACCACAAGAAGGAGATGATGAGGAATTAGATGTAGTCCAAGGAGAGCACTGTTTCAAGAGAGTATTCACGAGAACAAGGACCCAAGGTGCTACACCGTAAATAGTGCGCAAATTGCCTTGACTCTCTCCACAGAAGGAGACAACTGAGAAAATAAGAAGGAAATTGAAGCTGAATGAGGAAGTGGAAGAGTTTGAGGAAAGTGGGCCCAATTCTCCTACACCTCCAGAGAATGTGGAAGGACAAAAAGATGAAGGAATGAAGGATGGAGAAGAGGGAGAAAAAGAAGTAGATGAGACAATAACCAAGACTTCTGAGGACATAGTTGTACAAGTTTCAAATCTTGAAGCCCAAGTTCCTAAGAAGCCTATATCAAGAAGAACAAGTGGGGATTATATTCCACCAACCATGGGCTACGCCGAGGACACATGTAAAATTGTCTGTGCCAGTTTCCAAAGCTTAATGACACAAAAGGAATTGTATGGCTGGGAGTTACTGGATGAAGATATGGCAATAGTGTGCATAAGGAAGCAATTGTCATAGTCGATGCACACACACATGGATGAACTTGAATTTGATGTGTATGAGGAGTCATGTGTGTCAAGGAGGTTAAAAAGGACACCTCAGGCCATACACATAATAGTAAAGCCTACTGTTATGTCAGATGAATAGGTGAGAAATGCTTTGGTGAAAGTCTCGACAGAAGTCGCATGAGATAATATGGATAAATCTGCCACAATTAGGGTGATAAGGGAGGAGATCAAGACTAAGGATGAATAAATAGCATGCCTAAAGAAGGAAAGAGATTTAGCACAGAAGAAGAACACTATGTTTATTAGCATGGCAGAGGAGATTGGGGACAATGTCAAGAAGGCTAGGCCACACTTAGAGCCAAAGGTACCTAAGACGTTTCCTTCGGTAATACATTATGTAAGTACATTGGTGGAATTAGTGCTTGAAGATGAACCTTTACGCATGCCAGAACCAAAGGATCCAACACAAGAAGCAGAGCGGGAAAAGGCTTCAATGATGCGGATGATTGCATCATATGAAGGGTTGCTTCAGAGCTTGTAAGAGGAACTAAAGAAGGCAGATCAAGCGCTAAATATTTATACAACACCATAAGTCATTATAAGGACCAAGATCATTTTAGAAGACAATCAGGTCCTAAAGGCCATGAAGGATGAGACATTGGGCCACACAGAACGATTAGCACTTGTTAAGCAAAAGCACGAGGCCCTTACAGTAGCTTAGGAACCACACAAGGAAAGGTTGGATGAGCTTGGGAAACTCATCACTCAGAAGATGGACTTGTTAGAAGGGAGAATGACTGGCACGTCCAACATTGTGTTGGTATTACAGAATGAGAAGGGAGAGATTGCAAGGGATGAATTAGAATCAATTGCAATGGATATTCCAGAGAAGGTAGAGGCTGCACTCAATGACTGATAGACCTTAGAGATAGAGATAAAAGAAGAATATCCTGAATTGATTATTTAGGTTGAAGCAGAAGATACTACAGGATAAAAACATTGTTTTATTCATCAAAATTCTTTTTATTCTTCTATTCATATTCTTTGATTCGTTTTTGAGATGACCATTGTCGGGGTGACAATGCAACTAGTGCGGGGTAATTTTGATCAGTTAAATCCTAGCACTTAGCAAAAAAAATACGGAAGGTTTGTGTGGGAATGCAGAGTGCATTCAAAGGCATGAGAGTATCAGAGAGGATCATGCATAGAATAGAAACAAGTTTGGGACTTAGTCATTTTCACGGTGAGGATCTATTTTTGAAGATAGTGTGCAGAGCACACAAACCGGTCAAATACTTGCTTGACACACATTAGCTATTTTTGGAGGATCAACTACGAAGCACTTTACATGGACACAAGATGGGAATATATCTACTACTGTTAGTTAACTAAAATTAGTCTATTATCAACGCACTTGCATGTGTGGCTATTTTTGTAACGACGTGTGGCTAATAATAGCATGCGACCTATTTTGGGATTAGATAAGTGAAGGGAAAGTCCCCACCCATATAAATATGTATTGAACTGTGTAGTAGAGAAGGAGAGAATATACGTGTGAGAACTAGGTTATAGTAAGATTATGCTACCATATATGTTACGCGTATGAGTGTATACTACCGTTATTATAAGGAAGCTTCTGTGTATTTACTGCGATTAATATAATAGAGATTATGGATTGAAACAAGGTGTTATCATGGTTATACTTAGTATTGCATGTTTGATCCCATTATGGTTATCTTTTAAGTCTGTTATGTTCTAGACCTACATCTGAATATGCACTGTAGAAAGATATATTAACCATAGATCTGAATGATTTAAGTCTTCATCATGCTAACATCGTGTAATAACAACCCTAAAGAGGGGCCTGGTACCTTTGTGCACTTCAGGTGAGTGCTTAGTCTAGGTTGAGTGATGTGCCAGTGCACCTGGGCTTATATTGGTGAATTCTAGGCTACATCACCCACTTTATATTAGTGAGCGGAAATCTCGGTAACATAATGTAGATAGAGATACATACCTGATGTCGTTATAGAGTGATGAAGAAGGCATGTTAAAGGACTAGAAAAAACATGGAATGACAAAAATATAGAGCATGGAAAATATAGATGAAAAATGCACAACTAAAAAAAGTGATGAGAGTGAATCTAGGGAAAAACGCATGTGTGTATAGCTGTCGTAATGTGTAGTGTACCTGCATGGTTAGTAAAGTATGTGTGCTATCACGGAATGTTGTTGTTGTCACTTTGTTTTTGCCCCCATTTGACTATTTTTTTCTCATACAGACGAGCTTGCAAGGAGAAAATGATCAAGTAGTTAAATATGTATGTATGTAAGTGTTAAAGCACTATGTGAAAGATGCATATAAGTGTAAAATATGCAAATTGTAAATGTAAATGGAACATGTGCACCTGATCCATGTTGAGAAAGAGTGAAGAAGGATATTATGTATAGCGAGTTTTTTGGGTGATCTCACGCCACCCTGGTTGAAGAAGTGTAGGGAGGAAATGTTATGTGTACTCCAAGCTCTAACCACTTCTACTGAAATGTGTGAAGAGATCTCTATAGTGTCCCAATTTTTTGGATGATCTGACGCCACTGGCGAAAGTAGTGTAGAGAGGGACACCCAGTGTAACCCCTAAGCTTGTAATAGCTTCCCATAAATGTTAAGAACACCATGTCCTATAAAAGTCATTGTGTATGGGGTTTGTAGACTGGTCTGAACCCACTAAGTGTATGTAAACCCACAATGTTAAGGGTGGAAATTACACTATACTGAACTGGTGTAGCTGTACCATGTTAGTATGTAAATCCCTAAATGATGCCCCCCTTTTTGGGGGTGCATACGACATCAAAAATAGGAGAATGTGGCCTTAAAAGAGGATTAACCACACTCTCAACTGTGTACCCTAGAAATTACTTGGTAGAAACCAAGGAATGCACAAATAAGAAGGCTAGCCAAAGACAAGTGTAAAGCAAACAATGCATGCATATAGAAAACATGTGTAAGCTACGCAGACAAATACACAAGAAAACAAGTAAGCCACACAAAGCGGGTTACAAACATGGGACATCACTCACGATGTCGCAAGACATGCAAATTCGTCATGGTCATAAACAACAAACAAGCATGCACATAAACATAAGGCAAAGCCCACATAGAATGGAAAACAATAACAAACAAATAAAAACAAACAACAAGTGTTGCACATGGAACACTCGTTGGCATGTTAGAGAAATAATCAATATGTCAAAAACATGTATGAGTAAGTAATGTAAGATGCTAAGTACAAAATGAAACAATAGCACCTAGATGAGACGAATGTGGATGCCCCCAGTGATCACTATAGAAAGGGTAGAAGGCAAACATCCATGTTGTGTGTAGAGTCTTGTATCTAGAATCACACTAAATAAAGACGTGAACACACATGTGTGTATGATATAGATAATGACATATAAGAAATCCATCTAACATGTGTAATAAAGTGAACATGTAAAACACTAGCAAGTAAAAAGAAATGCCCCCAAAACCATGCAATATGTTGTGGATGGATGGAATGGAATGCAAGATGGAATGAAAGGAGTTGCGTGAACCCCGAGTGGATGGAAGTGTATGCAATGAGATTCATTTCGTTTGCCCCCTCAATAGTCAAGAATGAACTATAAATAAGAGTGTGTCATTAGGAAATGGTCAAGTAGTGTTTTTTGTTTGTCTAGCGCATTGTGATGAGTGTATATGCAGTGTTGATGAAGTGCGACATATAGAAAGGATGTGTATGAAACTTATAGCCTAAGCGTATATCATGACTTGATGAATGAATAAGTGATGATTTAACGTAAGCATATATCACTATATGATGAAAGGATGAGTGATGATTTAGCCTTAAGCGTATATCACTATAAGATGAAAGGATGAGTGATGATTTAACACTAAATGTATATCATTATAAGACGAATGGTAAAGAGTGGTGATGTAACCTAGGGTGCATACCACTATAAGATGATAGAGTAGATGTGGTGATCTAGTCTAAAGTGCATACCACTACTAGATAGAAAGAGGATGAGTGATGATTTAGCCTAAAGCGTATGTCACTAGCCTAGGAATGTCGCATGATGAAATGTTGCATGATGAGTGTAAGGTCCATTTGATTTGTAAACCCTTGACATTTGAGTATGGACCAAAGAACTAAAGTGTGTCATAGGGTGGTGAGTGCAGCATGTAGAAGACAACGTAGTATAAATGATCAAATGATGAATAAGGTATGTAAATGCGTGGTATGTATAATGGAATGTAGGAGATATAAGGTGTGTAGGATGTGTAACATGTAATGTCTATAATATGCAATGTAATGTGTGATAATGTAGAATGTATGGATGTAATGTAAAGCTAGGCTCATATATTATGTAGAATAACCTAGTATGTACAATATAGATGATGTATAAATGTGTCATGTGAAATAGCCTAATGGCGTATGTAATACATAGACTGACTAATATGTGCATGATGAGAATGTAGTATAATGTAGAATGTAGACTAAGTGTAGAATGGATGGTGTATGATGTACGATGTGTGTGTAAAAATGTAAATGTGTAGTGCCTATACTGCAGTGTTTGGGATTCGGTGTAATGGTTATCCCTTAACAGTCAAGTGTGAACCGAAGGACAAGAGTGTGTCATCGGGTAATGATGTTAGATATATGATGAGTATGCCAAATGTGAGGACATGAGTGTATACAAATATGATTATGGTGACTATTTCTAAGATGAAGTATGCCTAAATACGGTGAGTGTGGTGTAGAACTATGTAGATATGTTAAAATAAGGGGGGGGGGATTAAGTGCTATGTCCCCCAAGTGTACGTGAATACGTGAACTATCCAATGATAGTGAAGGTTGAATGTCTTTCATCTTACGTGGGAGGTGACAATGTATGATCATGCTCTAATAAGAGAGGTATAGTAGAAAAACATTGTAATGGGGAATGAAGCCTATACGTATGTGAGGGGTGAATGTATGAAGAAGGTCATGGCATTACAAAATGTGTCAATGATGGAGGCCTATGTGATGTGTGTGAAATGTGAAGGTGAAGAAAATCTACGTGGAATGAAACAAAGTGGTGATCTATGCCAATATGCAGTAACTATGTGAGGAATAGGCCGATACCTATGCGTAGGTCTAGTGAAACGATATGGTTGGATAGATAATACTTGAGTAATACTATGCTAATGCTCATGAGATAGAAGAATCCCTTGGGCATTATCATTAGTATGATAATGTCATGCAACAAATGAAATAATGCCTAGATGTTTGAGATGCTTTATTACTCGTGTCAAAGCACAACAATCACTATCATGATGTCTAGTAATTTGGTGATAATGGTTGTATGGATGACCTTGGTATTTTGCTAACCGATAAGAATGGTAATAATGAGTAGGGAGTAGGGGAATTAACCAATGACTAAGGAGTTGCATAAGAATATCTTGTGGCGTAGCATTATATTTGAATATGAGATGTTCATGCAATGGTATGCCTTGAGCTTTGATTAGATTGTTCACTATTTTCTTTAAGTTTTTAGATGAAATAGATAAGGGTGTGGGACAAGGAGGAATACTTGTTGTGATGGTTGGTTTGAAGGTTGTGCGTGCATTCTAACTTCTTGATCCAATGCTGACTATGAGAGCTTCCTTTTGGCTAGGAGGAACTACCTGAAATACACAACAAGACCACAAAAAGAGGATTAAATAATATATGTCAGTGGGCTGCCTAGCGTGTGCTAGATCCAGGAAGTGTGATACTTCCTGGGATGGCAGTCAACCCATTGTTAAATACAATTTAATGTAAGAAACAACGTAAGTAAATAGAATCCTATTGTAATTGATATGATTTAGGTATCTCATCCAAATACAATAAGCAAATCTAACATAACAGGCTAGGTTATGATCAGATCTAGAGGTGGGGTAGTTGGTCAGGGTTCTGGTACTGGTTAGGGTTGGGTTCTGGGTCACTTAGGTTGTTTGGGTGAAGATTCTTAGGTTTTGTTATTGATAGGATGGCCAAAACACAGAGACCGGTATCGGTCAGATATAACCAATGATGGTTTAGAGAGAACCGGCGATGTCATGGGTAACTGGCATCAGTACAGTTGAGATGATAGGAACTCAATAAGACCTGATTGTGGAAATTGGTCTGAGGTTAGACAGAGATAAAAAGGGGAATGGTGAGGTCTGTGGGGATCTTAGGAACACTCAGAGATGTATAAAGGTCGTGTATAGATGATCAAATGGTATGGTGGTGAAAGGTTGAGTTTGTAGGAAAGTGAATGGTGGGGGAATGGAGATGCTAATAGAAAATGATAACAGAGATGAAAAAAACCTTTAAAATAGAACAAGGATGAAATGACACAGGTGATAAATGCACTTACTGATGTTACAGGTCCAATGGTTAGGTGGTGGTGATGATTGATCAGTGGGATGGAGCTGGTGCCATGGTGGTGCTTCCCGAAATGCTACCGTGAGAGAGATACCTTTGGATCTGTCTTGATGCTGGCTATGGCTACTTGGATGTGTGAAAAAGAGCTCTGGTTCTTGCTTGCATGTAGATCTCCTTTTGCTCCAAAATTTGAGAATGTGTCCAACCTCTCAAACAAGGTTACCAAAATGGTTATATGGTAACTGACAACGGTTTCTGGTTGACCGGCATCAGTTTCGGGATGACCAGCATCGGTTAAGGTGGGATTCCCTAGGTTTACTAAAAATGATAGATCTTGCAATCATTTGGGCCAGGTATTTCCATTTATCACGGATCAAAACGGACATTATCTTTTAATGAGCGGGAATGTGGTTAGAGGAATAATAAGCATTGATTTTTAGGGTTGAACTAAGTCTTAGTTAGTTATGGTGAGTAGATAGATACTAAAAAATAGGTTTATAATGAGGTGTCTAGGTGAGGTGGTGGGGTGAGGTGTCTAGGTGAGGTGGAAATTGGTTTAATTAAGATAATTAAATAATGAATAAAGTGAGGATGAGTATTAATTTAATTAAAGTGATTAAATTAATATTAATGTGTGATGTAAGGGTCATGGTTAGGTAAAAGTGTTTAAGTTAGTTGTTTGAAAGGGGACCAAGGGGAGTGTGACCCAATTTTGGTGTCTACATTTTTCCCCTTTTTGTTGCGTAGCTTGTATTAGTAAGTGACACTGACAAAAATAGGAAGTGAATGCCCCATGTGTGGGTGAAGGTGATCCCCCTCAAATTGGGCACTGATGAGGTGGAAGATGGAATCAATGAGTGGTTTGATAAAGGTGTAGGTGGGGAAGATAGGTGGGGAAAGGTTTGAGTATTGAGGGAAAAGGTGACGGTCAACTCAGGTAATGGGTAGTAGGTTGTGGTCAAAATCAGGTCATGGGTAATGGCAATCAAATGCACACACACATATAGATTGCAACACAGAACCAGGTTGAAGAGCTTGCAAACTCTACATCATCCAAGGTTGATAGGTTTATCCAAACAAGGGTGAGGTGATTCAGGTATCCAAGGTATAGGATATGGTCTAGAAACACAACATAGGTCAGGTGCAGGAATGTTTAGGTATGTTCTGGTACACCAAAGGTTTGGTCGGGATAAACACATGACAATAGGCAAGGTATGGTTGGTAGGCTAAAACAACATAGGTAACAACATCATAAGGTACAACGAGTACATAAGGTCAATGGTCACACCAAGTAGGTCAAGTTTAGGAAAACAGGTCATGACATGGGTAAGGCCAAAGGTATAGGTAAAATAACAACTCCTAAGATGCAGCAAAGGAAATGTAGGGGTAGGTTGGGTTTGTAGGTATGTTTCAATGGGTGGCCAAAATGATAAAAAGTGGGTGAGCATGAGTGGTGCATAGGTGAAATAGGGAGCTGGGAAAGGCCAACTAGTTTGAAGGGTTGACCGACACCGGTTATAATATTGACCAATGATGGTTGGCTAGGGCACAAAATGACCAACGTCGGTCATAGTGGATTGGGATTAAAAAGGAAAATTCCATTTTTGTGGAATCATTTGTCATTTGCCAATAATAGAAAATGACAAAGGAGTAGTGGAAAAGTGGAAAGTGATGGAGCGAGACAGAGAGTTGAGTTGGCGAGCCTCAGAGCGGGTAATCGACATTCGATAGGACGGGTCCATGAGATCGGTGTGATCGATTTGGTTGGGTGGAGGTGAGGAGGGAATTCAGTGATGGCAGAGGTAGGAGAGGGATCAGGTGGACCACCGGTGCAGTGGCCTGACGTGCCACCACATAGATGGCGTCACGATGAGGTAGGATTCGATCCCCTTCTACGTGTGTAGGTAAATTGGTTTGTAGAAATTGGGTTAGGGTAAAATGGGTTTTGGGGGGGAAATGGAATTTAAATTTGGAAGAAAATGGGTGAAATAGGAAGGGTAGGAAGGTTGATGTAGGTTAAGGGGGGTGGGGATGGGTGGAGGGGAGATTTGGGTAGGAATGGGTGGGTAGTTAGGGAGGAATGGTGAATTTTTAGAGAAAATGGGTAGGGTTTCATGGATTTTGTCACCGTGATAGTGACCGACATCGGTCAAGGGTTGGCCGAAGTTGGTGGGAGTGAGCCAGCATTTGTCATGAATGAGGTGACCGATGCCAGTTTTGGGAGACCGGTGTCGGTTAATAGGAACCAATGATGATGTTTAGCATGAGGGAAAAATAGGCCAGGAGATGAGATAGGGTGGGTGGGGGAGATAAGCATGGGTAAGAGGTATAAATAGGAAAGAGTTGAGGGGTGGGAAATTGAGATGGGAGGAAAGGTAGTTGTCAGGGTTGGGGTGGGGAGATAGGTCACGAGTAGGGGGATCTGGGGAATAGGTTGGGGTTCAAGGGTGAAGCGGAGTATGGTCGAGGTCTAATGATGTTATGGTTTGTTGGATGCAGGCGAGGGACCAGTTACAGATGTGTGATAGGGTACCACCCCTGTTATTAGTGGTACGAGGGATCATGATAGCTGAGGAGTGGCACCATGTGGTAGAGGTTGGCCTGATTGGGGTTAGATGTTACCAGCACATGTAGTCCAGGAGCTGAGTTTGATGGTCGCCCTCATCGACAAATGGGATTCAGTGACCAACACATTTTGTTTTTCGACAAGTGAGATGACGTCACCTTGGAGGATGTTTATAGGATCCTATGGTTTCCAATAGTAGGGACACAGGTGTATTCCATTTCCTCAGAGGCATCTGAGGAGTTGATGTTGACAGTGTTCGGTGAGGGGCTGGTGGAGTTGAGGTTCTATAGCACCAGCATGAGTTATGGAGATATGTACCAGGCCCATCCAGAGGAGATGAGGTTAGTGGTGTTGATGATGGAGGCAGTCTATTGTTTTAC
This sequence comes from Taxus chinensis, assembly GCA_019776745.2. Taxonomy (NCBI): domain Eukaryota; kingdom Viridiplantae; phylum Streptophyta; class Pinopsida; order Cupressales; family Taxaceae; genus Taxus; species Taxus chinensis. Next base: position 578,937,528 of record CM034150.1, read on the forward strand.
ACTACCAGATGCAGAGGGTGGGAGATTCCCATAGGCATTGATGGGGGTTCTTCATGAACATGATGGAGGACAGGACCCAGTTTATATGGGCACCAACATTCTTGGTGCAGCTATACAGAGAGTTATGGGCCTATGGGCGGTTACGGAAGTTCAACCTGTGTTGCACATTCCTACTACACTGTTGGGCATATGAGCACATCATTGTGTGTGTGCGTCCAGTGGGCATGCCCCAACCTGATGCATTCAAGGTGGGCATGGTTCGGGTGGGCTATAGTGAAATGGGTACCTATTGTTGGAGAGCACCAAGATGTTAGGGCTACACACGATGTAGCATATTATAGGCATGCATTAGAGGGGTTTTCCAGTGTGGACATCATTTGGAGGCCGTATGTGGGCTTCCCATCATATAGGCAGATGGATCAAGGAGCTATAAGAGCTACAGTTGCTATGATGGATAGAGGGGCATCATGCAGGAGAGCATGAGATGATACCTGTTGAAAGGGTCAGATGGTAGTTTGGGTTGCCATAGGATGTACCTCCACCATTTCTATAGTACAGGAGGGATGATGTGGAGAGGCCTATGCCTCTACCATAGCTGATGGTGCCTACAGGGTAGGAGGAGTAGGTGGTAGACTAGTGAATTGATGATGCCGAGGGGTTATAGATAGGTACAGATAGTGGTGGGTAGCACAGCTATGGGTAGTACAGGCGAGGCCAGGGCAGCCTGACTTAGCCACTATTACAGTTCAGAGGGACACCCTACAGGGGCAGGTGACTACCCTGGTGACACAGTTGGGATAGTGCAAGGGAAGCTGATAGGGTCAGAGGCACAGGTGGCCACACTACAGGCACATGTAGTAGCCCTACAAGCCCAGGTAGCACAGGGACAGGTACCCGCACAGGGTGGGGATGGAGATGGGGTATAGGTGGCCACCCTACAGGCACATGTAGCAGGTTTGCAGGGCCAGTTGGCCACTACATAGGTGTAGATTGTGGCCCTTCAGGCCCAGGTACAGGCACAAGCACCTACACATGTTCAGGGACAGGGTCCCATTTTATAGGTAGGGGCAGGACAGGGTCCCTTTTTACAGGAAGGGGTGGGATAAGGTCCCATGTTAGAGGTATAGGGTTAGAGACCAATGGTACCACCACAGACAGTACCCATGGCTAGGTTCAGGGATGCCCTAGGTGAGGTGAGATATTATCAAGATCACCTGATGGCCACAGGGATAGATGTCCCTACCTATGCAGAGTATAGAGCACAACAGGCCTCGAGTGAGAGGACCAGGTCTCACACTCACAGTGTGGAGAGTACAGGGGGTCGACGAGCCCTGAGACAGGGTCAGGTGAGGCCACTAGTGCACGGAGGCCAACTCCAGGTGAGGTACCAATAGAGGTCAGGTCGAGGCCCATGGAGGGTGGTGAGATGCTAGCGGGATGCCACACGGGAGTGGAGGAGGAGGAGGAGACAGGTGAGACAGGCATGGAGGATATCCGATGGGGGGATACCTGATAGTTACGCATACTTCCATTTTTTTGTGTATTTTTGGTATATACCGGCCTATGTGCTGAAGAGAATGAGGTTGTATACGAGAGTTTTGAGATTTTTGATCATATATCGGCCTACGTGCCAAAGATGGTGAGGATGTATCTGAGTGATTTGAGATATTTGTATTTATTTGTATCTGTGTACATATGTATGTATACACAGAATTTCTCATTTATATAGATGATGATATTTATAGTATGGATGGTGTACTTGTTTTAATTTCCATTATTATGTGTGTACGTGATGGAAACTAGGTGAATTAGGCATGATTGAGTTGAGGTTGTGTAGGCATGGCTGAGTTAGGTCAATTAGGCATGATGGAGTCAGGTCATAAGCATGATGGAGTCAGGTTCATAGGCATGATGGAGTCAGGTCATAGGCATGGTAGTCACATCATAGGTATGATGGAGTCAGGTCATAGGCATGATGGAGATAAATGATGATGTATATGCATGTTATGGTTTAAGTTTCCCAATATTTTCTATAGTGGAAATGTGAAAATGATAAATGAATGATGTGATGATGTGGTAAAAATGTTCATCAATTGTTGCTTGTTTGGTTTAATTTCCAATTGTTGATATAAAATGGAAATGAACTAAGGTAGGATGTGAATAGGGAAATAAAGGGGAAAATAGGTTAGGGTGAAGAGTGGCCAAGCTAACCTTCAAGGGTCCCATGCCCTAGAAGTGCTGCCTACATAGCTCTGGTGAAAAGGGGCCTCGAGCCAATGTAGTTCTCCCATAAGCTAGGGAAGAATATGATGAATTAGGGGGATGGGTGGTGAATTTTAGGCATGGTTGAGTTTAGGTCATAGGCATGATGAATTCAGGTTATAGGCATGGTTGAATGTAGGTCATAGGCATGAGTGAGTTAGGTCATATTCATAAGCATGGTTGAGTTGTTTTTAAATATAGGTGTTGATGATCTGGTCATGTAAGGATAATCAATAAGTAATGAGGAAGGTGAATGGTAAGAGGTGGCAAAAGAGCTGCCTAATTGATAAGAACCCTAATGAGTCTACCATACCCAGACAGGCTTATGAACATAAGACCCTAAAGGCCTTGCATAATGGACTATTCTAAGGGTGAAGAAAGTCACATGATCATGAAATGTCGCGGTTGCGGCAAGTCCCTTGAGTAGAGAGGAAATTAGGATGAAAAGGAAATGAGGTGAGAGTGGGTGGTTTAGCGTAACTTAGTGTACGACAACATGTTTTTCTTAGCAAGAAACCCAAGATCAAAAATAGGCAAGTCCATGACAAAAATTTCATCATTTTCTTCATTTTTTCATTTTTTTGTGTTTTTAATAGACTGATCAATGCGGGAAGTCTATATGGGATAAGTATATTATCTCCTTGAGGTCTTCACAAAGTTGATCAATGCGAGAAGCTTCTAGATATTTTTATTGTATTTTTGCAATGACTTTATATAGTTTTCCTTTAAGGGAGCAGTCTATTTATAGCGGTGAAATAGAGTGAAGAGATGTCCCTTTTTGAGGGAGTCATCTTTTGCTGGAATTTTGACTCAAGGAATTGAATCCCTTTTTGTTTTTGGACATTTAAGTCATGGACAAGACTATATAGGAAGATTAGGTTCTTGTTTAGAAGACAAAACCATAGCACACAAAGGTTAATTATGAAAGAGGTGGTTTTGAGTGATGAACGACCATGGGATTCCATCTTTAAGAAGACGAAAAATATCCATGAGAATCATGTTATGAGTAGAGCCGTGGTACTCATATTGAAGAGGAGGTTGAAAGGTGACGGGTAATCACATGATTCTTTTTTAGTCATGGATCCTCAAAAATGGGTAATATGGAAGGTGAACAACGCTCAAGGGATGAGTGATCAACTGATAGAAAGTGGTATAGGACTTTATGTCAACAATAAAATGGTCAAAGATGCAAGGCGTTGAGAGGCTCAGGTTCGGGTTTACCTTTGAGTGAAGACAAATGATAAGCACATGATCCGTAGGCATGGGTAACGATATAGGGTCCAAGCCAATTAGGAGAAAATTTGCCCCGTTTACTTTTCTCTTCTTTGGTTACATGTTGATTTTCCTTCAGGACGAGGTTGCCGACCTGAAAGGTTCATTCATGGACATGTTTTTTCGTAGGCACGTTTGATACGTTTTTGGTAGATTTGGAGATGGTCAAGAGCATTAAGATGCCGTTCATCTAATAACTCAAGTTACGTCAAATGGTCTTGGAAAAATTCATCATCGTTGAGCATGTCTTGTAGTGAGATGTGGAGAGATGGAATCTAGAATTACAGAGGTAAGACAACCTCGGTACCTATAGACCAGAGAAAAAGGTGTGTGGCAGCAGTTTAAGTGTGAATACTAGTGTGATAAGCCCACAAGGTGAAAGGAATGTGTGAATGCCAATCCTTGCCAGTATCGTCAACTACTTTCATAAGAATTTTGTTCAAGGTTTTATTGGTCGATTCTATCTTGGCCATTGGTTTGCGAGTAATAAGGTGATGAGAAACTGAGTTGGATGCCAAAATGTCACATAGCTTACGTAGGGTTTTATTTTTAAATTGCTTTCCATTATCAGTGATGAAGCGGTGAGGAACACCAAAGCGAAAAATGATGTGATGGTTGATGAATTCACATATTTTCTCAGATTTTGTAGAAATGAGGGGAATAGCTTCTACCCATTTAGTATAATATTCAGTAGCGGTTATAATCCATTGGTGGCATTGTGAAGAATGGGGATTGATCTTGCCGACAAGATCCAAGCCCCATTGAGAGAAAGGCCAAAGGTCTCGTGCAACCTACAAGGCATGACTAGGTGTGTGATGAAGATTAGCATGTTGTTGGCATTTCACACAACATGTTTGACATAGTCACAACAATCATGGTTTAGGGTTGGCCAATAATAGCCAAGGTGAAGAATGCATTTTGCGAAAGCTAAACCACTAAAGTGACCTCCACAAATTCCATCGTGGACTTCCTTGATGGTGTAGGGAATTTCAGAACTTGTAAGGCATCGTAAGAGAATACCGTCAAAGCTATGCTTATAAAAGAGACCACCCATGATGACATAATGAGAGACACTTTTAAGAAAGGCACGTTGTCCATTACGAGTGAGATCGGTGGGTAGAATGGAAAGGGAAAGATAGTCTACAAATTTCTTATACCAAAGGTCACATGGGTCAGGTGCAATGGTTCTGACGGAGTAGACCTCACGAGGTAAATAAGAGGGTGATTGTAACCTTTGTATTGTGACAAAGATTTTAGAGTTGGTAGGTGAAGCGGGTATCTAAGAAGCCAAGCAGGCCATGGTATCCACAAATTTATTAGTAGAACGTGGGGTGGTTTGAAGTTTGTAACGGTCAAAGGTGGTCAAAAGTATATCTACATGATGTTTATACTTTTGAAGGATCTCATTACGACACTGGTATATACCATTGACTTGGTTTACGACCAGTTGGGAATCACCAAAGATATTGATTGACTTAACATCTAAGGCATAAGCATCCTGGATACCTAATACGAGTGCTTCATATTCAGACAATATTGTTTGTACAATCAAAATCTAGTTTGAAAGAAAAAGGAATAGGTTCACCATCAAGAGGGATGAGGATAACACCAGCCCCACCTCCATGCTGACACTTGGAGCCATCAAAGAAGAGTGTCATTTGGTAAGAGGGTTTGTCTAAGGAGAGGGTAGCTATGGATTCATCTGGGAAATCAAAGTTAGAGGGTTGATTCCTAGAAAGAGGTGCATCTGCTAGTTGGTCAATGATAGCTTGGCCCTTGATGGACTTTTGATGAATGAATTTGAGGTCAAGGTCAGTAAGAAGCATAAGCCAACATGTGGCACATTGATGTTTAATAGGGTTTGGCATACATATAGTGTAAGGGGTTAGTATTGGTAACAACAAAGGTTTTGTGGTTGAGGAGGTAATGGTGGAGTTTGGTGGTGATGAAAACTAAGGCTAAGCAGAGTTTTTCGGCGTGGGTGTATCTAGTTTCGTAGTCCAGAAGGGTACGCTTATGTAATAAACCACTTGCTCTCTATGTTTCTCGTCGTGATGAGAAAGCATGACACCTAAAGAATGGTCAGTGGTGGAAATATATAGGTAAAAGGGTTGGTCATCCTTAGGAGGAATGAGCACTGGTGGTTGAAGAAGGTATTGTTTTAAGGATTTGAAGGCTTTATGGCATTCATCATCCCATTTGAATGAAACACCCTTCTTGAGAAGATGATGAAATGGTTGAAAGCGGTCAGAAAGCTGCGAGATAAAACGATGAATGGATTGCAACTTACCTTGTAGGCTTCAAAGTTCATGGAGATTAGTAGGTAGAGGCATTTCTAGAATAGCCTTTACTTTAGTAGGATCGACTTCTATGCCATGCAAAGAAACGATGAAACCAAGGAGTTTTACTGAAAGTACCACAAAGACACACTTCTTTGGTTGAAGACGAACACAATACTTGATGAGGCAGTCAAAGATGACCTTAAGGATGGTCAGGTGTTCGACTCAATGTTTGGATTTGGCAAGAAGATCATCTATGTAATCTTCCAATATGTGATGCATGATGTCATGGAAGATGTAAGTCATCGCTCGTTGGTATGTAGCACTGGTGTTTTTAAGGACAAAAGGCATGACTTGATAATAGAAGGTCCCCCAAGGGGTGATGAAGGCAATCTTGTGTTGATCTTCTAGAGAAAGTAATATTTGATTATAACCTAAGAAACCATCCATGAGTGATAGCATTTCATGGCCGGCGATGAGATCAACTAGTTGGTCAATGCCTGGTAGGGGAAAATCATCTTTGGGACAAGATAGGTTGAGGTCACAAAATTTTGTGCAAATGCAGAGTCCCCCTTTCGCCTTTGTGACAGGAATGATGTTAGAAATCCATTGGGGATAGTCAATGGGTAGGATGAAGGAAACTAAGAGAAGGTGCTGAAGTTCTTCTTTGACTAGAAGAGAAATGTGAGGATGCATTTTTCGTAGCTTTTTTTTTATGGGTTTGGCATTAGGAATGGTTATGATATTGTGGACCACGATTTTTGGGTCAATACCAGGCATATTGGCATAGGACTAGGAAAAATTGTTGCTATGGTCCTGAAGGAAAGAGGAAAAAGCTTCCTGCTCAGTAGCATCTAAAGATTGGCCTATCTTTAGAATGTGCGGGTCGTCCTGAGTGTTAATGTTGATTTCAATGGTCAATTCGTTCAACATGGTTTACATCTCAGAAGGTAATGACTGGTGAATATAAGAATCTTCCACACCAAGGTAGGTGAGGATGGACTCATCATCCTGACATTAAACATGACATTAATAGAAGGTGTATCATCATCGATCATGTCAGGATACAGGAATGGGAGAGAAGAGGGAGCCTCACCATCACGTTGATAGGTTAGAGGTCCCAGGGAAATTGTGTTTATGAAAAAAAAGTTAGGAGGAATAGATTCGGGATCTATGGACTCCATGGGTGAAGATGGTGACATGGGTGAATGAGGTGGAGAAGGTTTGTCTTCCTCAATGAGGTTGACATGAGCCTTCTTAGGAGGTGGTGCGTTAAATCCAATGCCACTACGGTAATTATTTTTATGGGTGGTACAGGAGATGACAGTATGGTAGACCTGTTCGTAAAAACTGAAGCCAAATCCTTTCCATGCACAACGGTGGAGGAAAGTGTGAGTGAAGTGGCGGTTAGTAAGGGAGTGTAAGTCAGATGAAAATGGTCATGTTTAGGATGGAGGTTCGGGTGAATAAGTGGCAATATCAAGTCCCCCATACGTTAGATTAGTGTGAAGGTGGGGAGGACCATAAGGAAAAACCTTCACCTTACGTGGTATTCATAACTAGGGTGTTGACGCAGGTTCCCATACTCTTGCGGGGTGAGGAATGTGTCAATATTGTATAGGGGGTACTCTCCTAGAGTGAGGTGTTGAAAAACACATTCTAAGGGATCAGTAGTCGATATGTGGGTAGCAGGGATAGATGACTTGCTAGATGATTGGGAAGAAAATGAGTCAGTTGTAGAGGCTACGGCGGTAGTAGGAATAACAGGGTTAGATGTGGGAGAGGTGGTGGCAGCCTTGGTGGATGGGCTTGTGCGTGAAGGTGAAGTGGGGATAGTGACAAATGCCTTGACTGGTACAAGTACATCATTGGGTTGGTACAACATGTTACAGGTCTTGAATGGTGATGGGTCAGAGGGGATGGTGTAATTATGTCCTTCATGCTTGAATTTTACACATCGGTGTAAAGTTGAAGGGACACAACCCATGATGTGAATCCAGGGTCTTCCAAGCAATAGGTTATATTAGAACTCCCCCTCTAAGATGTGGAATAGTTCCAGGACAATGCGAGGGCCTACGCGAACATGAAGGATAATAGTGCCAAGGGTGGAGGTGATGGCATCATTAAAGGATGACATAGTCATAACTGGGTTATTATGCATACAATTAGAAGGGAATACACATTTGATTGTATGCGTGGGAGGAGATGATGTTAATGCTAGCACCACCATCAATCATGACACATCGTACATGTATGTTATCGATATAGACAGAAATGAATAGGGCATGATCAAGGTCATTTAACTGTAGAGGTACAATCTCCTCATTCAGAGAAGCCAAGGGTGACGACATGAGGAGGGGCCGTGGGGGTAAAAGGAGGAGCTGATTTTGTTAGTGAGGCCACATGGTGAGGGGTGATAATCGAGGCCACTGGTGTGGGGTCATTGGGTATAACTTCAATGGATTGTAAAACCTTAATAAGGGCTTGTCTATGGGATTCAAAAGTCTGGATGAGATCATACAAAGACATCTTTAGAGGAGAGGATGTAATTGTTTTATATATGGGTGACCCCGTCAAAGTAGGGTACATAGGTCCTGCGGATGGTGATTTTGGGAGCATTGGTGCAGATGTTATATTGGGTACAAGGTTGGTTGATGGGCTAGTTTCTTTTTCTTTTCCTTTGTCTTGTCTGAGCACGGGTAATAATGTGAACCATATTAATCTAAGGGGAGGTGGATGGAGAGGGTGTGTCATGAAAGGTATAATGACATGAGGGCAAAAATCCTAGCGGTGGATAAGAGCCTTGTGAAATGAGTAGGGCACATTGACATTTCAGGTGGTGGTTTGGCTAACTCTCTTATACAAGACCATGTTGATCTCAAATTTTGGAGGTGGGAAAAATGGTTGTGGGGGTGGAGATACTAGTCACAGAATGGGTAAAAGACGATGATGTATGGTGACAGGTGATGGTGGAACATGGTCCTCATCAAGTAGGTCGTCATTGTCGAATTTTTTTTCGGGAGGACAAAGTTTGAAGAAGAACGGTCTTTAGAGCCTTACAATTTTCAACATCATGTCCTGACACATGATGATAGGCACAAATCTTGGTTTCATCAAATCCTTTTATTTTGGGTTTGAGAGGATTGTAAGGTCAAAGTGGTGGTAATGTGATGATGAAAGTCTCTAAGAGATTGGTTAAAATGTTGGCGTAGGACCCTCGTTAATGGATCACAATGGGAGGTGAGTGTGGGTTTGGGTACAGGTGTGGCTGATTGTGAAGGAAGAGGCTTTACGGGAGGGGGAATGGGGTTGGTCTATTAGTTTGGTATGTGGAGTGGTTTTAGGTTTTGTTGGCATCTATTTGGGTAAAGGTGGGGTAGAAGAGCTGGCGATGGAAGGTTTGGTTGGTTTGACTACCTTAGTGGAGGGTAGCATGGATTCTTATCTTTGGGTTGCACCTTCTTGGGTAAAGGTGACATAAGAGTACAGGATGTAGAAGGAAAAGAAGATGGTGGCAAGAGGATGGGTTACCCACGGGGGAAACTGAGTTGTGGTGGAGGTGGTTGGTAGAGGTTGGGTAGGTGGCATTGGTTGAATTTGTATAGCTAAGGTTGGGGTTATAGTAACTGGTGGAGGTATAGGTGGCAAGAAGTGCACATGGGTGAGGGTGAGGGAGTTTGGTTTTTGGGTGAATGAGGTGTAACAAAGGCGCTCATGATACAGTAGTAGGTTATTTAGCTGTTTGACTAGCCTTGGGTATGAGATTTTTTTGGTCAAGGTTGATGGATGAGGCCTCTAGGATGGACATGGAGGGGGGAGGGTGACAAGGGTGTAGTAGGCAAGACCGGTGTACGCGGCCTAGAGGGTTGGGTTTTCTTTTTAGGTAGGAGGATAATGCTACTATAGTACTTTAGAAGATGCGGCTAAGTCTAATTTGATAGGTGGGTGAGTGAGGCTCAATGTTCAGCATAACACCCAAAGTAGTGATGGGTCTAGATACAAGTAGGGAGATAAGAGTGGGTAGGTTTTTAGGTTTGGGAATAGTTGTAGTGATGGGTAGAAGTTTGGATGGAAGTAGATAAGATGAAGAGGAAGCCATTTCAATCAGCATAGTCAATGTAGTTTTCGTTGCCGAAAATATTTTTAGGTTGATCATGGAAGTATCTTCAAGAAACATTTTCATTTGGGTAGAAATGGGTAGCCGAAGACATCCCCAGAGCATGGAATGATCAACGTAATCCAAACGATTGACAAACCATGAAAATGGGACTACTGGAATAAGAGGATGAAATAGGTTGGGTGGAAATCCCTGTAAGATATGTTTAGGAGACAAGGAATTGGCTGGCCTCAAATTCTGTAGGTAAGAGAGCTGAGATCATGTCAATAGGGTCCTGGGATGCTAGGGGAGAACTATCCTTGCATAAGTAGTGACATGTCTGAGGAATCTCCCATGGGTTGGAGAGATAATAGGTCAGGTGAGGTAGAATTCTCTCTTGGTGGAGGAGAAGGTGATGATGATTCTCTTGTGGATGGGAGAATAACAAGTTTTGATGGTTTAGAAGGTTAGGAAGCAAACAGGATGACATGATATTGGTAGAAAGTGCAGGATTCCTCCATGAGAGCAAGGGTAGAAGAGGGGGAATCCTATGTGGGTGGAGGAAGTAGAAAGAGGTATGCTCCTCTGTGGGTGGAGGAGCTCGTGCCAATATTTCCTCAATAGATGAAGTAGGTCAGGTTTTGAGGAACAGTTGGCATGATATCAAAAATTACGTTGAACCTCACGGATGGTGTTGTCACTGGATGAAGGTTCGTTATTTTGATTAGACGATGGTTTATGATTAGGGAATGGATTTTTGAAGATGTGAAAATTCTGATTTGCTGACATGTTTGGGTTGTCTATGACAAGGTCTCCATTGTCTATCATCTCTTGAACAATGTTTTTAAAAGTTATGTAGTTACCATCACTATGTCCTTTAACGCGATGGTAATTACAGTAGTCGTGCTCTTTATACCATGCAGGCATAGGACGAGTGGGGTAGAAACCTGTATGAGGTTTTATGGGAGGAAGTGTAATGGCTCCAACTTTAAGAAGTTTTTCTAAGACCGAAGAATAGGGCTCTCTGATCGAAGTGTACTTCCGCTACTCCCATCTGGAGCTGAAAAAGCCTAAACATGAGAAAGATTGGAAGAAGGTTGAGCCTGATTAGAAGGATGAGGTGGACCCACCTTGAGGACTACCACGTTGGATGATCCTTTGGGATTTGAATAGTTATTTTGGGGTTTTGAAGATGAAGAAGAATCATTGGATTTGAATGGGGTGTTCTTGTTCTATAATTGGATTTTCTTTTCTTTAATGGCACAAATTTCTAGTTTTCGGGCCATGGTGAACGCTTCATCAAAGGTTTAAGAAGGTTTGGACTTGCTAGAGTTGGTGAGATGTGTCTGGCACAAGATCTAGTGAACAACTCAATAAGTTCAGTCTGAGGTAGTTGGAACATCAATTGGTTAATAAGACTTCACCAACGGGTAATGAAATCTACGATAGATTCATCTTCGTACTGCCAGGTTGAATAGAGACCAGTCATGGTGAATCTCTTGGTAACATTGATTGAAAAATGATCTAGGAAAGCTTGGGCTACTTGATTAAAGAAATACATGGAATGTCGAGGTAGTCCACTATACCAATCTAATGCTGGTCCTGTCAGGGACATTGGGAAAGTTCTTAGGAGTAAAGTGTCATCGTGGGCGATTAGGTAACACCCATGTTTGAATGACCGCAAGTGTTGCTGCGGGTCTTCTTTACTATTGAAGTGATTAAATTTAGGAATTTCCCAATGCACTTGGTAAGGATGAATGGGAATAGATGGATGGATAATCTCATTACAAATTTCATCATATGTTAAAGAATTACGGGAGCCAGAAACAAATGCTTATAAGGTCTGCATTTTCTCCATCATCATTTTAATGAGGTCATTAGTAGGTTGGGATGAATGGGTGCCCTCTGCAGAAAAAAGGGGGTTGATTTTGAAGGTACGAGGCAGGTTGTGTGTATGGTATATGGTGGCGCTGAGAATGAGAACTATGTAGGAGGAATAGATGTGGGTGGCACATAGCAAGTATAAGCAATAGATGAGGTCGGGGGTTGTTGGTAGTATGTGTAAGTGGGTGGGGTAGTTGTAACAACTCTAGTGGTGATTGGGGGTAAGGATTGTGGGATGGAAAGGACAAGGTTTTGGAAAGGGGTGTAAGTTGCCGACACCGGAGGTGGTTGTGATGTAATGGGTATATGGGAAGTGGTAGGTGTAGATGGAGCTAGACTCATAGGGACTATCGAGGGGACAATCGATGTTGCGAGTGTGATCGATGACGTAGATGTTGCAGTTATAGTAGGCTATGGGATTTAGCTGAGACACCACAGGTGATAAAGTGGATGATGGTAGTGCATTGAACTGGTGCTAGATGATGCAGAAGTGGGGGCTAGAGCTGAAGGGATAGATATGGGCATGCCATATATTAATTATCTTGAGGAATCTTGGGTGGAAGAATGAGCGAGGTAGTACTAGAGGGCAGCGAGATTCTGGTCGAGGAGTCTCATAAAATCCTCGACGCTGGTGGCGATGGGGATAAGATGAGTCAGATCCATAGGTGATAGAATGAATGGTGGTGATGGACTAGGTGGGAGTGGCTGACAGATAGCGTGAAACATGAGGGTGTTAGTTTGGCTGCGAGTCAACACCTTGTGAATCAACGTAAATTAGGTGAATTGTACTCTGATAAATGACACAGGGGACAATAAAGATGGGACCAAATATATTTCAAGGGGAAAATTAGGTAAATATTTTGATAAAAATCAAAATAGGTTGACCGATGCCAGTTTCAATAACTGATGTCAGTTAAGGTATGATCATAAGATGCTGGTTATTGTGAAGAATAACAAGTTTCAATAAATAAAGCAGAAACTAGTGATTGTTAGATAGGGAGATTGTATTGGAGGACTATGATCAAAATATAGAGAGTATGGTGACACAAAGAAACTTTTAAATAGAAAAGAAGGTGAGATGAGTGTTTCTTTGGATAAACTGATCCAACAAAACAAGGAACCGGTGCCGGTTTGGTAAACTGATGCCGGTCAGATGTAAATCGACGATGGTCTTGGGACCGATGCCGATTACTATGAAATCTAAAGAATGAAGAAAAATGAGGTGTTGTGAATTTAGATTGTATGAAGAATCAACCCAGAATCCTGGGTATGATAGGATGATGCCCTGACACACTCAGAGAAAGTCAAAATACTCCAACTATGATGGTAGAGTGTGAAAGGAAAAAGAAAGATGAAGAAAACATATCCTCTCACCTCAAAATGCAAGTCAAGCACAAAGCTATGGAAACACGTAGTCCTAAAAGTGAATTTTATATTTGTTGTAGCTTATGCTATTTATGACTAACACATGAATTCAGAACAAATTTTTTGGTTTCGGAAGGCATCCTATGAAAAAGGAAATCTAGAGGGTGAGGTTTCAGGTTATGTTATGGCGGGGGGCGGTCCTTCCTCTAATGGGGTACTAGACAGAGATAACCAACTAGGGATTACCTGTCAATCCTCTGATTGTGTGATCGTTGATAGGCATTCCTAGGTAAGATGTCATTTAAGAAGGTGTGTATATTCAAATTTTTGTGTAGTTTGGAAAGAGAAAGAGAGAGAAGTAAGTGATTTTTATGGTTCAATTGTGTCAACCATCAGCTGGGCATGACTTCCAGCATATAGGTTTCCCTCATTTTTAATGTGAGCTATAATGCACAAAATTAGAATGCAATGCAAGTGTTTTAATACCCAAATCGAAATATGATATTCAATGTAGCAAATGATGAACATGAAGAGGGATGCTTTTTCACTAATGCAATGCAAGAAAGAAGAAGTGGTTCATTTTAAGCCCCAAATGACAAATGTCATTTAGAAAATTAGAAGAAAGGAATATTACCAGGGAGAAGATTAAATGTGTAATTTTTGAAATGAAAGAAACACACAAAAACGTTTTCCCTATATGAAGAAAATGCAATGAACCCAAGAGAGGGTCCCACCGGGCGTGCCAAAATGTTTCACCATTTTCTTTAAGTTTTGAAGATGAAACAGATAAGGGTGTGGGCCAAGGCAGAATACCTATTGCAATGGTTTGTTTGAAGGTTGTGCACGTGCATTCTGACTTCTCGATCCAATGCTGACTATGAGAGCTTCCTTTTGGCTAGGAGGAACTACCTAAAATAGAAAACAAGACCACAAAAAGAGATGATTAAATAATATATGGTCAGTGGGTGGCCTAGCGTGTGCTAGATCTAGGAAGTGTGATAATTCCTAGTGGTATGTCAACCCACTGTTTAATACAATTTAATGTAAGAAATAATGTAAGTAAATAGAATCCTACTATAATTGATATGATTTAGGTATCTCATCCAAATACAATAAGTAAATCTAACATAATAGGCTAGGTTATAATCATATCTTAGATGTGGGGTAGTTGGTCAAGGTTCTAGTACTGGTTAGGGTCAGGTTCTGGGTCACTTAGGTTGCTTGGGTGAAGATTCTTAGGTTATGTTATTGATAGGATGGCCAAAACACAGAGACCGGTATCGGTCAGATATAACTGATGATGGTTTAGAGAGAACCGACAACGGTCATGGGTAACTGATGTTAGTACGGTCAGGGATGATAGGAACTCAATAAGACCCGATTGTGGAACATTGGTCTAAGGTTAGAAAGAGATAAAAAGGGGAATGGTGAGGTCTATGGGGATCTTAGGAACACTCAGAGATGTATAAAGTTCATGTATAGATGAGAAAATGGTATGGTGGTGAAAGGTTAAGTTTGCAGGAAAGTGAATGGTGGGGGAATGAAGATGCTAATAGAAAATGATAACAGAGATAACAAAAACCTTTAAAACAGAACAAGGATGGAATGACACTGGTGATAAACACACTTATTGATGTTGCAGGTCCAATGGCTAGGTGGTGGTGATGATTGATCAGTGGGATGGAGCTTGGTGCCGTGGTGGTGCTTCCCGAAATGCTACCGTGAGAGCGATACCTCTGGATCTGTCTTGATGCTATCTATGGCTTCTTAGATGTGTAAAAGAGCTCTGGTTCTTTCTTGCATGCAGATCTCTTTCACTCCCAAAATTTGAGAATGTGGTCAACCTCTCAAACAAGGTTACCAAAATGGTTATATGGTAATTGACGATGGTTACTGGTTGACCGGCGTCAGTTTCGGGATGACCAGCGTAAGTTAAGGCAGGATTCCCTAGGTTTACTAAAAATGATAGATCTTGCAATCATTTGGGTCAGGTCTATCCATTTATCATGGATCAAAACATAGATGTTATCTTTTAATGATTGAGAATGTGGTTAGAGGAATAATAGGCATTGATTTTTAGGGTTGAACTAAGTCTTAGTTAGTTATGGTGAGTAGATAGATACTAAAAATAGGTTTATAATGAGGTGTCTAGGTGAGGTGGTGGGGGTGAGGTGTCTAGGTGAGGTGGAAATTGGTTTAATTAAGATAATTAAATAATGAATAAAGTGAGGATGAGTATTAATTTAATTAAAGTGATTAAATTAATATTAATGTGTGATGTAAGGGTCATGGTTAGGTAAAAGTGTTTAAGTTAGCTGTTCGAAAGGGGACAAAGGGGAGTGTGACCCAATTTTGGTGTATACAGTGGGATCCTCTAATAAGCCTTCTTTGCATATAATGTGTCCTAACAGGGTCCCAAATGGAGTAGCAAAGGCACATTTCTTAATATTGAGGGATATCCTTAATTGCCGATATCTCTCAAACAGCAGCCTTAAATTGTCACAATAGTCTTTCACCAATCCATACACAGTATAATCATCTAAATAGAGAAACTTATGGATGAAGTCCTAAAATGCTTGTACCATGATGCGCGAGAACACATCAGGTGCATTATTTAACCCAAAAGGCATAACTGTGTAGGAAAAATTTCCCCATTTAGTGCAAAAGTTGTCTTTTTTTGGTCTTCCTTTGTAATCTTGACTTGGTGATACCCTGAGAATCCATCTGTGAAAGAATAGACTTCGTGCTCCAGATACTCCCTCCAAAATTTCTTTAATAAAGGGGGTTGGGAAATGATCGATGATACACACTACATTCATATCCTTGTAGTCAACATAGATTCTTATCCTACCATCCTTCTTGATACTGATAACCATTAGGCTTATCCATTCTAATTCTTCTACTGCCTCAATGATACAAGATGCTATCATGTTTTCTATTTCTTCCTTGACCCATACGCGTAAATTTGGATTCATCCGATAAGGCTTCTTCCGAATTGGGCACACACCTTCCTTCAACTTGATCTTCATCTCTCCAAAGGAATGGTGAATGCCTTTGAGTTCATGGTACCCATGAGGAAACAAATCCTGGAACTCGCACGATAGATCAATGACCTTTGCAACTTATTTTTTTGACCAATAATATTTGATGATAGCTTCCTTAGGTTCTGTCTCCATTCCAATGTTAACCTTCTTTATCGCGTTCAAGGGCTCATGGTAGGTGCGTGCTCACTCATCAAAGCTATCTATGACTTCACGTGTACTTTTAGAATGGTTAACATCATAATTTTCCATTCCTTCTCTGTCTAATACATAGACCATCTTTCCTTTTTATTTTTCCATGCACGTGTGTTCAAGTTGTATTTCCTCTTATTCTTCTTCATTAAGGCATGTCTCCAAATGAGGATCACCTAACAACTCTAGTAGCCTATCCTCTTCCATAACAATATCTCACCATTGTGAGGTGCTTGATTACCTGTAACGCCTTATCTACTGATGGCTTGGTACTCCTATACTCGAAATATTAAATGAGATCAGCTGCCTACTCCTGTCAATTACGTGTTTGATGACGCATCTCTGAATAAACATATCAAATGCACACATAATCTTGTAAGGTGGAATACAACTTATACACCCATAACAAAGGTAGTAATGGTTCTGCACTTCCCATCCAAGCCTTCTCACATGCTTGGATGTGAAACGAGGTGGTCTCTTTACCATGGTATTCTTGTATGACAGTGGGTACGTTGCTCCTGGAGAACCTTAATGAAAATGTGATTTTTACCTCGCACCACTCTATGAGGTGTTGGTGCCCATTTTGTTCCTCTACCATTTTTCCAAGTTTCCCCTTTGCTCTTTGTTCTCTAAAATGTTTTTTCCTCATGAAATTGATGGTGTAAATTTGTAGCTCCATTCTTGTGCATTGGATTGTTTGCAAACTCATTACCTTGCCCTAATTTACTAAGGAGAGGAGTGTGATTTTGCCTTGTTTCTAAGAAAAAATGGCTTTGAATCTTCCCATCCTTTGAATTTGATGAAAAAAAACTTGTACTTGTGTTTAAATGCTTTGAGTTGTTCATTTTTTCTCCATTCATGCCCCATTTGAAAGAAATCTCCAAGTTTTCCTTGTGTTTTGCCCTAATTTTTCCCGTTCAAACACATTCTACCATTTTTCCCATGTTTTCTTGGCCTTGGAGCTCAAAATTATTCATTTTATACATATTTTCAATCAAATATCCCTTGCCATGGTCATAAATTTCCTAACAACACTTTCCATTTGTCTTTTAATAGAAAAATTCTTCACCGACGAAGAAAAAATCAATTTTGGGGGTCGCTGGCAATTTCTACATTTTTTGATGGTCATACGGGTGTCCTTTTCCCGTAAAATTCTAGCTCATATACTTTTACATACGTGGCTATTTGTAATTGGACAAGGATCGGCGGGTCATTTCTAAAAAACTTAACGTTTTTTGTGTTTTGAAAAAAAATTGAAAGTTGCCCATCGCAACTCCACAGGCCCCAGAGGAGGTACACGTGTCACATGCAGAGTGAAGGTGGATGGGTGGGTCATTTTTTACCTTAGGGAAATTTGGAAAATGTGTGGAAACAAAGAAAATCCCCCAAGGCCCGCATCCAATCAGAGGAGGACATGTTGCAGGCGGGAATGGCGGCGAGGGGAAGACTTAGGAAAATTTAACTTTTTGGCGAAAGGGAGAAAAAGTTGTGAAAAGGGCCACAGTTCCGCCAGGCCAACCAAGAGTGGACACGTGGTAGGATCAGGGGTAGAGGGGAGTGTGGGCCACCGATGAGTTTTAAAAACTTTAAAATTTTGTGAAGGAGGTATGAAGCAAAAAAGGGAGTTATGGCCCCGCAATGAATCACAGAGAGACATGTGGTAGGGACAGAATTGGAGGTGCAGGAGTGTAGAGGAAATGTTGAAAAATTTCCTTTGATTAAAAGGAATTAAAGCATGAAATCAAAGTGCTTCCCCTCAGCCAATCATATAAGGACACGTGTCTTGCGGGAGGGCAGAGCTACGCAGGAAAATCAAATTTTTTTTCCTTTTTCCGAAAAGAGGCAAAATGTGTAAAATTGAGCCACAACTCTAGATCCAATCATATTGTGCCACGTGTCAGCACCAAATCTCAAGGGCAGAGTGGTAGAGTAAATTAAGAAATTTTACAAATTTTCAAAATGGTGGAAATGTGTAGAATCGAGCCGCAATTCTGCTCGACACCACATTGGGACACGTGTCAAGCTCATTTTCAAAGGGCGGAGGGACAGAGAAAAATATAAAAAATTTTACATTTTCTAAAAGTGTTAAAATGACAAAAAGTGATTCTAAATGAATTTCTAATCACATTGTGACACAAAGTTTGGAGGGCTCACGTGGATTAAAGGATAAAGGAAGATCAACGGTAATTGTGCATTTTTCAGTTTGGCCACCATTTGAGCTCCAAGAAGTGTGGAAATACATTTTTTGCATCGAATTTTTTGTGGATTCATGTCATTTTGGCCTACATGATTCAAATTGATCATCTTGGAGGGTCAATTTGCAGATCCGAGGCACATTTTAAAATGCCTTTTTGCTCTAGTTTGTGCAAAATGTGAAATATCAGATCGAAAAGTTATAGAGTCAAGTTTTGGAGGGATAAGGATAATGAAAAAGATGGTCTGCATGCTTTGAAGATGAAAAATGTGCCTCCAAAATGGATAATAATGTGAATTTTGCAATGATTCATCTCTTTTTGAGACAACTGGTAACTTTTTGGATGTGTTCTTTTAAACGTCCTGTTTGCAAATCATGATGGAATTTTGTAACAAACTTGATGCTTGGCATATTCTTTTCTTGGGAGAGAAGGCTTGAATGTAATAGAGAGATATATAATGCATGTTTTGAGACATGCAAAAGGTTGAGAGTTCATTTTCACAAGAAATTTTTGAGAAAATCTCATCCTTTGAGAAATCTTTCTGAGAAACCAGGTTAACTTCCTTTGTGTCAAATTTTCATTCATGTTGAGTTGTTTACAAGTGTATAGCCATCAAAAAGCTCTGAGATTGTTTAAATAACTCTCCCCTACTGATGAATGTGATAAAGTTTTGAGTTAATTTGTGTTGAATCTCTGGCAATTTTGTGTTTATTTCATTTCAGAATGTCTACAAGTAGTTGTTCTAGTTATTATTGCAATCTTGTATAAAAATCCATCTAAATCACACAGGTCTCAATCCTTGTGATAGTTTAGTGGCATCTGCAATTTCATTTTCCAGAAGAGCTTTCATCTGGGAATGAAATAAATGATTTAAAATCACTCTTACCTTCATCTTTTGACTACAGAGATCGTTCCTGTAAGCATTTGGGGGCACCTTAGGCATGGTTTTGATCTTAGGATTTTTGATGTTTAATTGAGTTATCTAACTTCAAGATCCTTTGTGGTGTAGAATCTCAAAGATTGTGTGAAGAGGTGAAAGCCTAGGCTTCCATTTGACGCACACCTTCTGGTTGAAGGAACATTCTGATTATCTTAGGCATCTTCTTCTTATTGATGTTATTCAAGTATTGTAGAGAGTTCCTCAAAAATATGATCTAGTCCCAGTTTGTCTTGTCAAACTCCCACACTAAAATTCATTCTAAACAACAAAGATCCTGTCCATGTACTATCCTTGATTTGCATTTGTATACCCATAGAAGATCAAATTCCATTTTCAAAAGTATGCATAATAGATCTAGGATTTCAAAATGTCTCTCAGTAACCTTTGCCTTGTTTTGAGAAGTAAACCCATATTTTGAGAAGTGACAACTCTGTGAGAGTTCAGATCTGGGGTGTTGATCATGTTTTCACCAAGGTCTCCTTTTCATACTAATTTCAAGCAAATTGAGAATGACATCTTCATCTCCTTCACCATTACAAGGTTACAAAATAGGTCCTCTTACCTTGGTTGCAAGGCACAACCTAAAACAGCTAGGACAAGATCAAGTCCTATTGGAGTGTTATCCATTTCTTCACAAACCTGAGTGCCAGCTAGACCATATCCCCGGATGCAAAATGGCACAAAGCATTGGTCTAATCTATCCTTCAAGCTCCATGGCATACCTATGGTGCTGGCTCAGACTGAAAAGGAGAAAAAAATTGGATACCAACACGAGTGGCGCCATTGCCAGGGACATTATTAGTTTAATCTGATCCTTGGTGCATACATGTTTGAAGATATTTGAATGCATATCAAACCCTGGTAATGTCTATTACAAGTTATACCGAGCTACTACATTGTTAAAGTAACTTTCTATGCTCTGAAATCTACAAGGTGTTTAAACAAGGGTTTCATGTTTTGATTGCCACAATTTTATTCCAGTTTCCAGTTGCAGTTGCATGCAGTTCATGGTTGCATTAGTGATTGATTGATCTCAAGAAGAAGAGAAGATCTGATCAATAAGGCTCTGGCAAAGATTTTCAGTGCTAGATAAACATTTGACAAATTATTTTAGTGCATTCTTACAAAAATAAGGTGAGAATTCCTTGGTGGCGACTCCATACTAATTTTGATCTTGATAAATATCAGTTGTCTTACCTTTCTATCATTTATAATTTGTTGTTGCAAAAAAATCTGCA
Organism: Taxus chinensis; assembly: GCA_019776745.2. NCBI lineage: Eukaryota > Viridiplantae > Streptophyta > Pinopsida > Cupressales > Taxaceae > Taxus > Taxus chinensis. The sequence continues at coordinate 578,958,292 of CM034150.1, forward strand.
AAACTAGAAGGAAGAAGATCTCTCTTCATCAAGGACTCTGCCAAGAAGTTGTTTTACAGATCCAAGAAACTCAGAGCTAGAGGGGAGAAAGAGTGTGGAAGGTTGTTGGATATTTTATCTATAAGAAAGGAGATCCCCGTTGGTTGAGTTTGAGATTAGTGAGCAACCTGTTATTGAGGAATGCAATTCTTCTTCAAGTTGGATCTGACTCAGGCATAGTCCAATTGCTGATTTGAATTCCCCATCAGGTGAGGTACCTTCATTTGTCCATTTGAAAGGCTTGTTCCTAAATCTACTCCTATATTTTCTAAATTTGCTAGAGATCATCAAGAAGAACTGACCCTATAAGAGAGATCTATTTTGAAGATTTCAATTCCATTCCCCAAAGACCTCTGCACTCCTCATCAGCTTGTTTCACCTCCAAGATCACCTCCACCAAACAATATGGCTCAGCCTAGACCTCCATTTGTTGTTAACACCTTTGGTCCTATAAATTTTAGAGGAATGGATGATTACCCAAATGTCTATCCCACAAGATGTCAGAAATAGGTTACCAAAATTCTAGGGTAAAAATGCTACTAACTGGTGATCAGCATCTCAAACTTTTTGATAATATGATGGAGGATACTTTGAGATAGAGTTTGAAGATGTGTATATTAAGTTGTTTATTCATACACTAGAAGAAGATGTTAGGGATTGGTACAAGGCTCTACCTGATAATTCTATTGATTCATGGACTAAAATGAAAAATGCATTTAGGTTGCAATATGGTGACAGGACTGATCCTAGATTTCTCTTGTAACTTAGGTTTGAGAATATAAAGAAGAAACCCTAATGAATCAGTCCATGACTTCAACACAATGTTTAACAAAACTTTGAGAAGGCTGCCTATTGGTTTGAGGCCTTGTGATGAATCTTGTTTAATCAAATATGTAGATGCATTTGATAATAAGGTAGCCTACTACCTAAGAGACAAGAACACAACCAATCTAAGAGCAAGCCTTTCACCATGGCACTGTCAAATTGAAAACAATATCAAGGTAGTTGATAAATCCTCTCAAGAGAGATGGTATAAAATTGATAAACCTTGAAAAACCTCAAGTTAGCAAAGGTGCTGATTTAGAAGAGGTTGTGAAAACTTTGGCAGGGGTTGTCAAATAAATCTCATACAAGTTATCCAGGGTAGAGAAGGGAATTGCCCAGACTTCACAAGGTCAACAAAAAGCACAAAACCATGACATATTTGTCAATCATCCTAAATGTGATCAAAGATCTGATGATAGAGGAAAAGGACCCATGGGGTCTGCAAATAGACATCCTCAATCACGTGAAGGAAGAGTGTTACCTGATTCCTTAACTTCTAGGGTTACTGTTGTTGAGGAATTTGATGATATTGATTGGTGTGATAAGTGTTTCTTACCCCATCCTCCATGTGGAATAGATCAACAAATTGAAGAGGAAGTTGATGATGACATTGATGATGATGCATGCATGATGGATATCCCTACAAGTTCACCAAGTGGAAAAACTTCAACAAATGTCATAAGTGCTAGGACTGCTGCTATTTTTTGGGATTGAATCCAACAGGTACATCTTCCTCCTCCTCATGTTTTAGAAATTGATAATGTATAAGCCTTTGAGCTGCCCAATAATGATTTTGAATACTTGATGGTGTTGATGATCAAGAAATATGATGGAGGTATACCCTCAGAAGACGATAGATAGTTACTAATGAATTCTATAGTTGCCCAAGAGAAGGAGCACAATACCAGAAGTAATGTTTCTAAGGGGCAACAAGACAAGTCAAAATTTCCATTGCTTACTAAAGAAGCTCTAACGAGAAATACATCTGGTAAAGGCCCTATTCCCCCAAGAAAAACTTGTGATCCTTCCCATGCCAAAAATTAAAAGACTTCCATACCATCTGATGAATTTTATAATCTTTCCCTAGTGATGCTTTACCCAAGAAGTCTCCATATGATATTGCCCAAGTCTTGAGTCAGATCAAGATTCCTATCCCAATTGCTAAGTTGCTTAGGATTCTTGAGCACAAGAAGAGGGCTTTTCAATATTTAGGATTCAAAGAGGAAGAGAGTACCCAAAGCAGAGTTGGAAGTAAGGTTGAGATTCCTATTTCCATTACAGAATTGGAACAACCACAAGTGTTGGAAGACTTGGGGGAACCACCTGAGGTTTACTTAGGAACTTCTTTGGTTAAATCTCAACTGAACGTGGACCCATTTTTCATTACCTTGGTTATCGAAGACAAGCTGTTACATAACTATATGTTTGACTCCCGGGCATCATGTAATGTCATGCCTTTGGAGGTCATGAATGAATTGGGAATCAAAGTAATAAAAAACATATGGAAAGTGTTCTACAATGGATTCCAGGGAAGTGCTAGTTGTTGGGTGTGTCAGAGATCTGGCAGTGCAACTTGCATCTTATCCTAGGAGGAATTTAAAATTAGATGTTGTGATTGTTGATTGCCCTGCCCAATGGGGTATGTTATTAGCAAGGAAATGTGCTGTAAGTATTGGTGGGAGTGTCCAGATGGACATGTCTTATGCCACTATCCCCATTGAAGGCAAGTTAGTGAAGTTATATGGAGAGAAAAAGATGTTGTACCTTATTGAAGACCCAAACAATGCATCTTATGAAGTTTTGCAGGAAGATGCTAGTACTGATCACTTTGTGATTTTTTTGGATTTCAAGGAGTATGAAGGTGTTGAAAACATATCTCCTAAGTATGTTGTTTTTTCTGGAGATTTGGTCCTTGATTCAACCTTGAATTTTTAAAAAAAGTTTGACCTGAACACAATGGAGGAGGAGAAGCTCCAAAGAAACTAGATGGTTTACAAATTAAAAAAAGAAGAAAAAGAGGTATATTTCCAATTGCTAAAAACATATTAGAACCTCTTGGCATCATCATATCCAACATGGAGGACATTTTGGGTTTCCCCTTGATTTTTTCTCTTTGAATCAAGGTTTGCTTACCAACTTGTACAGTGTATAGTGTTTGGCTTTTGCTCTATTTTTGGTGTTTTTTTGGTTCATGGTTTGCCTTGGTGTGTGGCAGCCTTTTTTGGTAGTTTCTTAGCTAGTTTTTTGGTGGCTTTGGCTCATGAATCTATTTTCCCAATGGATTATTTTGGCACTTGGTCTACTTTTGTTCTTGTGGCACTCACAAGGAGTGCCCATCCCCGAGAAGGAGCCGATGTTGGTCTCCATTTCGATCCTCTGCCGTTTTGCCATGTTTCCCCTTTTCTCTTAGTGCTTTGAAACTTTTTTTCCTCATGAAATTGATGGTGTGAAGTTGTAGCTCCATTCTTGTGCATTGGATTGTTTGCAAACTCATTACCTTGCCCTAATTTGCTAAGGAGAAGTGCGCTTTTGCCCTGTTTCTAAGAAAAAATGGCTTTAGATCTTCCCATCCTTTGAATTTGATGAAAAACAACTCGTACTTGTGTTTAAATTCTTTGAGTTCTTTTTTTCTTCTCCATTCATGCCCCATTTGAAATAAATCTCCAAGTTTGCCCTGCATTTTACCCTAATTTTGCCCGTTCAAATGCCTCTACCATTTTCCCCATGTTTTCCCGGCCTTTAGAGCTCAAAATTATTCATTTTGTGCATATTTTCCCTCAAATATCCCTTTTCATGGTCGTAAATTGCCTAAAAACACTTTCCATTTGTCTTTTGATAGAGAAATTCTTCACCCACGAAGAAAAAATCGATTTTGTGGGTCGCTGGTAATTTCTGTGTTTTTTTATGGTCATACGGGCATCCTTTGCCCGTCAAATTCTAGCTCATATACTTTTGCATATGTGGCCGTTTGTTATTGGACAAGGATCAGTGGGTCATTTCTAAAAAACTTAACATTTTTTGTGTTTTGGAAAAATGTGAAAGTTTTCCCCACAACTCCGCAGGCCCCAGAGGAGGTACACGTGTTGTAGATAGAGTGAAGGCAGATGGACGGGTCATTTTTTACCTTAGGGAACTTTGGAAAATGTGTGGAAACAAAGAAAATCCCCCAAGGCTTGCATCCAATTAGAGGAGCACATGTGGCAGGTGGGAATGGAGGCTGACGGAAGACTTAGGAAAATTTTACTTTTTGGCGAAAGGGAGAAAAAGTGTTGAAAAGGGATGCGGGTCTGCCAGGCTAATTAGGTGTGGACACGTGGCAGGATCTGGGGTAGAGGGGAGTGCGGGCCACCGGTGAGTTTTGAAACTTTAAATTTTTGTGAAGGAGGTATGAAGCAAAAAAGGGAGTTATGGCCCCACAACGAATCACAGAGAGACACGTGGTAGGGACAAAATTGGAGGTGCAGGAGTGCGGAGGAAATGTTGAAAAAATTTCTTTGATGAAAAGGAATTAAAGTATGAAATCAGAGCGCTTCCCGCCAGTCAATCATATAAGGACACGTGTTTTGCGGGAGGGCAGAGCCGCAGAGGAAAATTAAAAAAATTTCCTTTTTCTGAAAAGAGGCAAAATGTGTAAAATTGAGCCACGAGGAAATTGAGAAATTTTGTAAATTTTCAAAAAAAGGTGGAAATATGTAGAATCGAGCCACAATTCCGCTAGGACCCACATTGGGACACGTGTTAAGCTCATTTTCAAAGGGCGGAGGGGTGGAGAAAAATGTCAATTTTTTTACATTTTTCCAAAAGTGTTAAAATGACAAAAAGTGATCCCAAGCCCATTTCTAATCACATTGTGACATGTGGAGGGGTCAGATTAAAGGATAAAGGAAGATCAATGGTAACTATGCATTTTTTAGTTTAACCACCATTTGAGCTCCAAGAAGTGTGGAAATACATTTTTTTCATCATTTGTTTTGTGGATTCATGTCGTTTTGGCCTGCATGATTCAAATCGATCATCTTGGAGGGTCAATTTGCAGATCTAAGACACATTTCAAAATGCTTTTTTGCTCTAGTTCGTGTAAAATGTGAAATATCAGATCCAAAAGTTGTAGAGTCAAGTTTTGGAGGGATAATGATGAAATAATGAAAGGAAGGGGGTCTGCATGCTTTGAAGATGAAAAAAGTGCCTCCACAATGGATAATAATGTGAATTTTGCAATGATTCATCTCTTTTTGAGACAACTAGCAAATTTTTGGACATGTTGTGTTAAACGTCCCTGTTTGCAAATCATGATGGAATTTTGTAACAAACTTGATGCTTGGCATATTATTTTCTTGGGAGAGAAGGCTTGAATGTAATAGAGAGATATATAATGCATGTTTGGAGACATGCAAAAGGTTGAGAGTTCATTTTTACGAGAAAATTTTGAGAAAATCTCATCCTTTGAGAAATCTTTCTAAGAAACCAGGTTAACTTCCTCCGTGTCAAATTTTCATTCATGTTGAGTTGGTTACAAGTGTATAGCCATCAAAAATCTCTGAGATTGTTTAAATAACTCTCCCTTGCTGATGAATCTGATAAACTTTGAGTTAATTTGTGCTAAATCTCTGGCAATTTTGTGTTTATTTCATTTCAGAATGTCTGCAAGTAGTTGTTCTAGTTTCTATTACAATCTTGTATCAAAATCCATCGGAATCACATGGGTCTCAATCCTTATGATAGTTTAGTGGCATTTGTAATTTCATTTTCTAATAGAGCTTTCATCTGGGAATGAAATAAACGATTTAAAATCACTTTTCTTTCATCTATTGACAGAGATTGTTTGTAAGTTTTTGGGTGTACCTTAGGTGTGATTTATCTTAGATTTTGATGTTTTATTGGGTTTTCTAACTCGAGCCTTCATGCTAGAATCTCAAAAATTATGTGAAAAGGTGCAAATCTGGGCCTCCATTGATGCACACCTTATGGTTGAAGGAATGTTTTAACTATTTTAAAGCTTTTTGTTATTGAAGTTCTCCAGTATTATGAAGTTCCTCAAGGATCTGACAAATTCCAATCTATCTTGTTGAACTCCCACCCAAAAAATCATTCAAAACAACTAATCCTACCCCATACTACCCCTATTTTGACCTGTATACCCACAGAAGATCAAAATCCATTTGCTAAAGTATGTAGAATAGATTAGGATTTCAAAATGTCTTCAGTAACCCTTGTCTTGCTGTAGACACCAAAATTGGGTCACACTCCCGTTGGTCCCTCGATAAATAAATACCTTGAACACATCCACCGAGCCATGGCCCCCTTCACCCCACTATAATATTAATTTAATTATTTAAGTTAAATTAATTTATTATCCTCACCATATTTATTATTTAAATATCCTAATTGAGATAATGCCCACATATCCACTTCACCTAGACACCTCATCTAGCCACCTCACCCTAAGACCTATTCTTAGTAAGTTGTCATAACTAACTAAGACCTACCCAAACCCTAAAAAATCAATGCCTACATTCCCTCTAACCAAATTCCCACATGTTAGAAGGAATCTTCTAGTCTAATCCGTAGGGAAAAATGAAACGAGATCCCCGAAAATCAAGGGGATCTACGTAGTTTAGTAAACCTAGGAAATCCCACCCTAACCAATGCCGGTTACCCTTAACCGCTGCTGGTTAAGCTGGAACCACTGTTGGTTACCATTTAACTCCCAAAACAACCTTATTTCAAGGTTGGCACATTTATGAGAAAGAGACATATATTCTGAGAACAAGTGACGAAACCAGAGCTGCTTGCAAGCAGAACCAACATTCGTACAAGCATTAGAACACCCATATCCAATACTTGAAGAAATCACATAGCTGACCTGCCTTCACGGGAGCATACAGGGAAGCACCAACACTACACCAAGTTCATTTGATCACCCACCATTACCAACCAGGTGTTAAGTTTGTGCAAATAGTAAGTTTTTAAACCTATATTGGTTTCTTGTCATTTGAGTAGATCCTTTTACATTTGTCTTTGGTTTCTGCTTTCATTACCATTCCCTACCATTTTATCTCCATGCAAACTTAACCACTTCTTTACCCACACCATTTAACTATCCATACCCAGACTTCCATCATTCCTGTGCATATCCAAGATCCATACAAATCTCTCCATTTCCCTTCCACCTTCATCTAATCTTGGATCTATCACCTAGCTAAGTCTTATTGAGTTTCCTGTACCCCAACCATATTGACGCTGATCACCCATAACTGTCGCCGGTTAACCTAAACAGACATTTGTCTTTGTGTATTTTATCAGAAACCCCTATTAAAGCCTACAACCTCCACCAAATACCCCAAACTATCTAGAATCCATCCCTGACCAGTAACAGTATCCTAATAGTGACCTTGAACTTCAGATTCAATCATAGCCTAGCCTGTTGTGAATGAATTTGCTTGTAGATGAATGAGACATTTAAATCATTTTAACTACAGTAGGATTTACTTTATTACCAACATTAAGTTGTTTTAAATAGTGGATTGATAACCGTCTAGGAAGTATCACACTTCCCAGATCTAGTACATGCTAGGCAGTCCACTGCATATATAGTTTAACTTTTATTTGGTGGTCTTGTGTTCCATTTCAGGTAGTTCCTCCAAGAAAAAAGGAAGCTCTCAAAATCAGCTGTGGATTCGGAAGTCATACGTGTGTAACAAACTATCAACTAGCATTTTAATAGGTATTCCTCCTAGCCCATTACCCTTATCGTTTTCTTCATTTTTGAAGAAACGTCTAAGAATCAGGTGAAACACTTGCATTGAAAGTATCTACATAATCTGGAAGTGACAACTTGTGAAAGTCAGATTTGGAGTGTTGATCATATTTTCCCAAGGCCCTTTCCATACTATTTACACAAATTGAGGGATATCTTCATCTCCTTCACCATTTGAGGGTTACAAAATAGGTTCTCTTACCTTGGTTGAAAGGCACAACCTACAATAGTTAGGATAAGATCAGGTCCTAGTTGAGTGCTATCCATCTCTCCACAAATCTGAGTACCAGTTAGATCATATCCCTAGCTATAAAATGACACACACCATGATCCATCTATCTTCAAGCTTCATGCCATATATTTGATTCTGCTCAGATCGAAAAGGAGAAAAAATTTAGGTACTGTACGTCGGAAAAGCAACAGGCGAGCGTGAGAATCAACAAGTGACTCTTCCACGTACCCGACCTCCCGAGGTCGTGCCGAGACAGCCGGTGGGGGTAGAATATGCAGACAAACTAGTTGGGGAGTCTAATGTCTTCGACACGCACTAATGGTATTTGCGAATCTAAGGCAAAGAAGGCCCTTCTAACTTGGACTGGTGTGATAGATCGATCAGCGAGGATGACTGCTCGAAGGCTCCAATCAATATCGAGCTCTGGCGTGATTCGATCTATGGGTTGTGGGATGCGTGGAAAATGACCCGGGATGGTTTCGTGTATTTCTCCTGATAGGGTCATATGGCGAATATAGTCAACTCTATGGACGATTCTCTGGCCTAGTCCAAAATTCTCTAGCTTCGTTAGCTGTTGTGTCTAGTAGGGATAACTGTTGAATGATGATAGGTGGAATCGGAGTAGACTGAAATACTAACTTACGTAGGCCAGTGTCTATGTCTAATTCTCTTATGGATTCGTTAGGCTGTGGGATTTGTGGATCACAACCGTAGACTCTTGGTTGTTGCGGTCCTGTTATGGTCATACGCGAGATCAAGTTCTAATCCCTAGTATCCAGTAATCGTATGCTTTCTCGGCCTCTACGTTTAGAACCAGCAATTGTGCGATTTTCTCAGAATACCTTACAGGTGTTCTAGCAACTTGAATTCTTAAGCTGGTATCTATATCTATGAGGGTATCTCCAGCGTCTGGCTGTGGAACTAAAGGATCGCACCCGAATATTTGTTCTCTTTCGAGCCCTTCTACAGTCATGTGGGTATTTTCTAGGGTAATCTGTAGTTTGGCTGATTTGACCAAAACAGATGTGCTTGGTCGTCTTCGATGTTTAACCCTCTCAACTGTGCCCTGATCTGTTGGAAGTCTGTTGTTGTTTGGAAGACTTGTATCCTAAGGTTTTGGTCAATGTCAGTTATTGCTACTACGGTATTGGGCTGGGGCACAATTGGCTCGAAAATGTATTCCCTGGGCTCCCTAGGTCCCGTAATTGTCATGCAAAAGCAGTAATGAAACAAACTAAAATAAAGTAAAATCTAAGTACACTTCTAGCATATATAATTTCTTTTTGTATTTTCTGGCAATTTATAAGAAAGCAGCTAAAAAATATTTAGAATTGACAACTAAACTAACAACGTAAAACAAACAAAATAGCCGAGTGTAGCTATTTGTCTGTGCGATTTCGTATATCTATTCTAAACAACGAAATAACTAATCTATCTGCAAGATTCTCGATCCTACCTCAGAAGTGAGGAATGAATCATAGTTTCTCAGAAACTATCAATCCCCACAACCTCCCTGGCAATATCGAGAATAGAAATAACTGAAATAAAATGATTAACTACGTTATTTGATAAATTCTAACTAAAACTTTGAAAGATGGAACCTGGATTTCACAGAACAGTGGCGAATCCGACGGTGTGTGTGTTCTTGTCCCCTCAGTATGATCTCTTCGTTCTTTGTGCTCACTTGAATCCAGAAAAGCGTGGAATGCTTGCATCAACAGGAATAGATATTTGGATCAATGGACAGCCTTCAGAATGCAGACAGAATAGAATGCGGATAGGAGAGGGATAGCGCAAGAGTACAGAGCTTGGCCTATGCAATTCCTAGCGGGGTCTACTGCGAATCATGCAACAAAAAGCGTCCAGAACCTGAAACTAGTCTGTATGAAGAGCAAAACCTGCAACTTTAATGGCTGCCTAGACTATTCTACTCCAAAACAATAATACTGTTTGCACAAGTTGGATCTGTGGCTTACCAACAGCGACACAAAGCTAAAACAAACCTGCAACAAACTATACTACCAATCCTAAGCAAACTAAAGGGACACAGCACTGAAAACATGAAAGTTGGAGTGAAAATGGTGGCCCGAATAATGTTTGCACTTGCACAAGTTGGATATGTGGCTTACCAGCTGCAACACAATACTAACCAAAGCACTCAATGAGAAAACTAAGAATCCTAAGCAAAGGAAAACTAAAACTGCTGTAACAAGAAATTCAAAAGCAAACTTTGGAGCAAAATTCAGAGGCCATTTGCATGTGCACAAACCATGCATTTATAGGAATCCAAACATCCAAAAATCAAATCCAAACTGAACTCCTAAACATTAAACAAAAGAAAAACACTATTCCAGGGGACCAAAAACATTAATGCATGCTCAAGTCGGCAAGAAAAGCTGGTGAGTCGTGATATTTCACGCGGGTCGCGTCAAAAGAGCGTTCTGGAAAACGCGCACAGGACCGCCGCCCTACTCAGGGCGGCGGTTACAGGACCGCCGCCCTGTTCAGGGCGGCGGTTTCGTCACTGAAGACCAAAAAGCCAAGAAAAGAGGGAAAAATAGGGAAAACAAAGCACGCGGGGGCTAAGCGGGGCATGCGGGATGTTAACGCATATCTGTAAAGCTTTTCTGGATCCCGAACACCTTGCGAAGAGACCTGTATCATCATTGGGGCACTTATTACACCGTTCCGCAGTACAGTACCTTACAATTTTGGGTACGTACATATTGCCCCCTCGGAGAAGCGTTTTAGCCATGAAGAGGCGTAAAACGGTGGGTCCGAGTATGGCCGTCCCGAAATGGGAAGTTAGAAGTTATACCTTACACGCCCGTGTGTTGAAATGACGCCGTCCAAAATTCCCGCTACCTGCGAAATGAAAAGAGAACTCAAATGCAGATAGATACAATAATTTGGAAAATAAACGTTAAAATAATAGAGAAAGAGGACGTACCATTTGTGCGAGGATAGAAACTTACCTCCGTCGGCGCTCCGAACCTGTGAAAAAGATATTTAAAACGAATCGGGGCGTTATATATATGAAAGTGGGCCCATTTTCCTATTCATTTGCGCGAGTTGATTTGGTAGATTTTGAGCTCTGGGACCCACGGTGACGGTTTCTCACGCGAGTAGAGTCAAAACGTCCGCAGTGAGATAGAGATCATGCCTCCACGTGCGGAACGCCACCCCGCGAGATCACAGGTTGGTTTTCTTCAATTTTGTGTTTTTCCCCCTTCTGATTTGAAATGTTAAATTCTTTGCAATGGGGGGGTTATTTTCGAAAATGTTTGGTTTAAAGGGTCCATCTAGGGGGGGCGCCTACTGGGTAGGCCCCATTTTTGATCAAAATAGTCATTTTTTGCATTTTTTGGGCTTTTTAAGCCCAAAAACCCGCGCGGGTTTTCGGACCGCGACCGCCGCCCTGGACAGGGCGGCGGTTACACGACCGCCGCCCTGTACAGGGCGGCGGTCACGAGACCGCCGCCTTTAAGGCGGCGGTTACAAAACCGCCCCCCTGCTCAGGGCGGCGGTTCTGAACAGAATGCAAAAGAACCTATTTTGAAAGCTTGTACTTGTATTTTTAGCATTTGTACGTGTTTTTATGCTTCTCTTGATATTGTTTAGATACTAACTTACTCTTCTTTGTGTGTTTTTGGGCGTATGCAGGCAAAAGAGGAGTACATTAGATGGAGCCGGGAGAGAGAGTGCGACTGGCTGCCCGGGGTATTGGATGCCCTCTCAGCAGATGAGGAGGACACATTGCAGAGGGCCGGCATATTGCGTATATCGCGTGTGCCCCACGTTGCTCCATCCAGTCACATTCTTTGTGACCTATTTTCATATTGGGATGCAGATCGGAACACCTTCCGACTGCCAGGGGTCCGTGGTGAGTGGACCATCACTTTGGAGGATGTTTACCGCATCCTGGGGGTCCCGATCATCGGGAGGAGACTTAAACTGGAGACAGCTGGTTCCAGGGCACAGATAGCTCAGTGGGCTGGTTATATGGGGGATGCAGCCATTTCTACGGGGCCGAAGAAGGGAGTGCGAGTCAGATCCATTCCTTCTTTGCCCATCCCTATCTTTCGACAGGCTATTATGGGGATCCTTGCCTCGAGACTCATCGGGGACAAGGGAGGGGACACCTTATTATACTGTTGGGGCCCCATCATTGCACAGATAGAGGGACATGGCCGGAAATACGCCTGGGGCGCGGACATTTTGGGGACCACCTACCATGACTTATACAGGGTGGTCCGATTGCAGGGACAGTCCTTGAGCCACCCCACTCTAGTCATGAGTTGGGTGTATGAGCGCTTCATTCCGTATGGCAGAGGCGTGGAGGTGGCAGATCCCGGGGCGGTGAGGGCAGCCCGATGGTCAGATATGTCAGTGCTCAGAGCACCTCACCAGCCAGTAGCCACCCTTACCACGGCAGACATGGAGGCTACACCGTACCAGCTTATGGCCGGTATATGGGGAGAGGAGACCACGACATTGGTCTCCTGCTCCATCACAGGGCAGCTTATCGATCGTGTGGGACGGGTAGAGGTACACCCCTTCAGCAGGGTTCCTCAGCAGTTTGGCCTCCCATACGCGGCTATGCTTCCTCCAGTAGCACCTGTTTATAGATCAGTCCGAGAGGCTAGAGGGGGGCCTAGAGGCCGTGGTTGGACAGTGGTTACCCCTGGCATTCCTATTACAGCCAGGGGGATAGTTCGGGCCAGAGGGAGAGCTGGTGCGCCTCAGGCACCATTACTTCAGATTGCTGCAGGTCCTGCTCATAGCAGTGACGACCCCATAGATATTGACTCCGATTCTGAGGAGCACACAGAGGGAGGGTCAGAGGAGCAGACGGACGAGAGCGATCCTGAGTGGCATGATACTCAGGACATTCTGCGGGCAGAGAGGGAGGAGCAGAGTGCAGAGAGAGAGACCGTGGCTTCCGAGGAGCCACTCTCCCGGGGCCATGGTGGAGATGATGAGTCCGTTGCGGGGCGTCATGTTGCCCCAACTACAGGAGCAGCCCCTCAGTCAGCAGCGGCATCAGCAGCAGGTGCTGGCCCTGGCGACCCATCTTGGAGGCCTGGTGATCCGAGTAAATTATCCTCTCCTCCTTTCAATGCTTGTTTGTTTTAGGATTTGTCTTTGAATGTTAACTCTCCTTATATTTGTATTGTGTACACTTTAACCTCTTGCCTAGTTCCTAATTCGTTTTTCTTTCTTTGCTTTGCAGAGACTGTTGATGAGTGGCGGGATCTAATCCGTAGGGTTTGCGTCGATTCTCTGATGATCCCTATGGATAAGACCCGTGCGGAGTTATCTGTGGATGCCGGAGAGCCCTCAGCAGCCGGCAGGCACACTGACGTCTTCGCTCCCGTTTGGCATGTGGCCAAGATGGTGTCAACTCTCCGTACAGAGTTGGCAGGCTATAGGACAGCCGAGCGTCTTATGAGGAGCCGCTCTCATGGCGAGACTACGACTGCCCCTAGGGACCCCGAGCCCTCCGTCCATTCAGAGCGCCAGCGTAGCCGGAGTCCTAGGCGAGGGCGCGCACCTTCAGCGGGATCGCGCAGGGGTTGAGAGGCCACTTGGCTTTCTGTATTTGTATTTAGATTCTTTTGTGTATTACGGGCTCTTTGAGCGTTTTGACCATGCCTAGTGCATGATGGCATTGTATATAAACTTTGATTATTTATATATATGCGTCGGTTTTGGATCAAAACTTGTCATTTGTATTCTACTTTCTTTATTTCCAACTGCTTCGTGTATACTATGATGTATGTATTATATGCTTTCTAGAATGTATGCAATGGAAAACAGATGATGCAAATGTTTGCTTTCTTTTTGTGTTTCATGATGCTGATACATGATTTTGTAGATATATTGTGATCTTAAATCTTAGTTTCTGTGAGCAATTTGGATACCTCATGATTTGTTTTGGCAAAGTGATGAAAATAATCAGTATGATGAATAGATTAACTTGCCCCACTCCTAACTCCACGCAACTAGTAAGATGCGAGGGCTCATCACCAAGAGCCAAGAAGGGCGCAAGTTATGGAATATGGTGAAGTGATAGTGATGAAAGACAGACGAAGCTTTGGTGGAACCAAATGAAAACTACAAGCTTTATTCTACCTGAATGACTTCATAGTTTTGGATGCAACTTGCTTTGCGGTTTATCCAGACTTAGACCCGTAGATGGCCACATAGTAGACAAAATCTGGGTTTTTAGGATTTTTAACTCTCTTGGAATTTTTGAACATCTGATTCATTCGTTATTGACTCAAAGTTTGAATTGATTGTTTATGACCTTTTAACATTTACTTTGTTTAGAGGACCCCCTACACTTTGCCCCATGCTACCTGTAAGAAGCATGGGTTTATCACCGTGGGCAAGGCATAGGCGAGTAAGGGCATTTCCATCCTTTCCCAACCCTACGTCACTAGTAAGAGACGCAAGCTCATCACCGAAGGTTGGTGGGGCAAGGAAATGTGTAAAAATAAAATTTTCTGTTTAATCACTTCTTGACTTGTCTATTTGAGTAAAATGTCAGTATATGCTTATTTCCAAAGAGATGTGTATATGGGATAGATGTGACACCATGAAGCTTCTAGAACAGACCATAGGCAAGACACCTATCCTAAGAAGAAATCAAAGCGAGAACGAACTTGCAGATCTTGGTATGGTTACCGTTAGGACTTCGTCATGTCTGATTTTGTTTGATAAAAGATTCTGAGTTGATTGATGATATCGAAGACGGAGAAGTATGATTAAAGAACTTTATGCCAGAAACATCACGAGTTTGAAATAAGTTGCTTTGAGAATAGATTCCCTGATCACAATTTGTGTAAGAACAAGTGGACAAAATGATCCTAATTTGTATGAAAATGCAATGTAGATAGTTATATAGGTAGCGTTAGCTACTTACGCGTAGAAACGCTTGAGGTGGAGAGAATTGACTGTTTCGCCAAACTCCTCACCTTCTAGCGTGCATAAGAGGTATGCACCATTTCCGTAGTCCTTTGTGACTCGGTACGGGCCCAACCATTTGGGCCGGAATTTCCTTCCTTCGCCGGTCTTCTTGTCGATCCGGCTGTCTAACCTTAGAACTAGGTCACCTTCGTATATGTCACGTTCATAGACCTTCTTGTTGTACTGCCGGCACATCCGGTCGGCATAGACTCTATGTCGTTGTTCAGCATCTAACCTAGTTTCATCTAGGCTTTCTAGTTGGGAAAGACGTGCTTCTTTGTAAGCGTCCTCATCCAGAATCCCTTGTAGCGAAATGCGGAGACTGGGGATTTCAACTTCGAGTGGGAGAACTGCTTCTGACCCAAATACCAATGAGAAAGGAGTTGCTCCTGTTGGCGTTCTTATCGAGGTTCGGTGGGCCCACAAGGCCGGATATAACTTTAAATGCCAATCCCGTTTGTTTTCTTTTACCGTTTTAAGGAGAATGGCTTTCAATGTCTTGTTTGTTGCTTCAGCCTGCCCATTGGCTTGGGGATAATATAAGGAAGCCGTATGATGGCTTATTTTGAACTTACTGCATAGCTCACGAACTTCTTCGTTTTTGAAAGAAGTTCCATTATCTGAGATAATGATTTGCGGGATACCGTACCTGCAAATGATTTGGTTCAAAATGAACTTAGCGATTACGGAACCAGGTACAGTTGTAAGAGGCATAGCCTCTACCCATTTAGTGAAATATTCAGTGGCCGTGATTATAAAATTGTGGCCGTCTGTGGACGAGGG
Source organism: Taxus chinensis (assembly GCA_019776745.2). Classification (NCBI taxonomy): domain Eukaryota; kingdom Viridiplantae; phylum Streptophyta; class Pinopsida; order Cupressales; family Taxaceae; genus Taxus; species Taxus chinensis. The sequence continues at coordinate 578,973,900 of CM034150.1, forward strand.
AGAGAATTTCCCTATCAAGTCCAGGCCCCATGTAGAAAAGGGCCACGGAGTAGCGATCGGTTGCAAAGCTTGTGCCGGCATGTGGATCTCATGAGAGAACTCCTGACATTTATGACACCTGCGTACAAACTCTATTGTGTCATGTTCTAGAGTGGGCCAGAAATAGCCCATTCGATGTATTTTTCGAGCAGTGGCATGGCCACCGAAGTGGCCTCCACATATACCGCTATGGGATTCATGGAGAATCCTCTTGGACTCTTCTGTGTCAACACACCTTAAGAGCATTCCATCGAATGCTTTCCGATAGAGCACCTGCTCTATAATGACGTATTTAGTTACGATAATGCGTAACCGCCTTCTTTGTTGAGGTGTAGCTCCTTCTGGGTACCTGTGGTCCATGATATAACTAATGATATCAGCGTACCAAGGGCACTCAGATATAGCAGGTCGGGTTTCGACGTAGTATACGCATTCATCTGGAAAGTCTAAGTCTACTAAGTCGCCTCCGTCTAGCGGGTTATCAGCTAACCAATCTGCGATGATTTGCCCTTTAACTGACTTTTGGTTTACAAAAGTTAATTCGAACTCTCCCATTAAGGTTATAAAACGTCCAGCTTTTTTGGACAAGGACCCTTGTGTGAGAAAAGTCCGTAGATGGTCCGTCTTTACTATGACCCTTGTCTCTTGATTTAGCATGTAGTGTCTTAGGCGTTTAGTAGCAAAGACTATGGCAAGACATTCTCGCTCTGCTTGTGTATAGCGCGTTTCGTAGTCGAGCAATGTTCGGCTAATGAAATAAATCGCACGCTCTCTTTTGTCATCGTCTTCTTGGGCTAGCATGCAAGCTAACGAAACATCGGTAGCCCGTGAGTACAAAATTAAAGGACGATCTAGCTTTGGTGGCATTAGCGTAGGTGGTGATAGCAGGAAACGCTTGACTGCATCAAAAGCTTCATTGCAATCTTCAGTCCAATCAATGCTATAGTCCTTCTTGAGTAAATTGTTGATTGGATGAACGGCGAAGCTTAGATCCGGGATAAATCTCCGGATTGCACCCAACTTTCCGAGAAATGATCTGATTCCAGATTCATTCGAGGGTGGGACCATTTCGAGGACAGCCCGAATTTTGGCTGGATCAACATCGATCCCTCGTGACGATATGATGTAACCTAGGAGCTTTCCTCCTGTTACACCGAAGACGCATTTCTCTGGGTTTAGGGTAACTCCATATTCTATTAGGCGTGAAAGGATGATGCGGAGTACTTCAGGATGGTCACAACGCTTCTTGGCCTTAGCCAACAAGTCATCTACGTAGGATTCCACGATTTTATGGATTAAATCGTGAAATATGTATGTCATGGCCCGCTGGTATGTAGCACCGGCGTTCTTGAGACCGAATGGCATAACAGCGTAGCAATAGGTTCCCCAAGGAGTTATAAACGTGGTTTTAGCTTGATCTTGCTCGGATATTTTGATTTGATTGTATCCCGAGAATCCATCCATGAGAGACAAGAGTTCAAAACCTGCTGTTGCATCAACAATAACGTCTATGGATGGTAATGGGAAGTCGTCCTTAGGGCAAGCTTTGTTGATATCTCGAAAATCTATGCAGATGCGTATCTTTCCATTCTTCTTGAGAACGGGAACGATGTTGGATACCCATTGGGAGTAGTCAACTGGCTTGATGAATCCTACCTGAAGGAGTTTTATTACCTCCTCTTTTACCATGAGGGCTACTTTGGGCTTCATGGGTCTTGATTTTTGTTTAATTGGCTTTGCATCTGATCTAGTGACGAGGTTGTGTACCGCAATGTGGGGTGCGACTCCTGTCATCTCTTTGTAATTAAATGCAAATGCCTTTTGATGTTCTTTGAGAACCTGAGTATGTATTTCCACTTCCTCTGGGGTTAACGAAGAACCTAACTTTAAAATTCTTGGTTCATCTTCCGTTCCGATATTGACATCGATTGTTTCTTCAATTAAAGAGGCATTACCCTCTTCGAACTCAGGTGGTGCCGGAGGTAGATCTATATCATCCCCGTTTTCCACCGCGTATATATTAGGTTCCTTTTGTGAGGGAAGATTCATTACGGGATTTCCGAAGTAGGAAGATGAATGCGAGATCAGAGATAAATCTAGCGTGTGATAGGAGAGATGTAGTGCTGCAAAGGCATTTAAGTAATCCAAAGTAGCCGCATCATTTCCAACATGGTCTAGGACGGTAGATTTACTTCCGTTTGAAAGAGGATCCATCATTGTTTTTATTAATGGTTCGTTACGAATGGATACCGTGAAATGAGTATCTTCTAGCTCATTGTTTGGAGTAAAACGTGATGCTGAGGTTGCTATTGAATCGGCGAGAAGATTTTTTTCTCGCGGGATTGCTTCAATGGATATGAAGTTGAACGCCTTGCTTAAATCTAATACAGCGTTTTTGTAAAGTTGCAAGTGTTCGGCTTTAGTTTCATATACCTCTGAAACTTGGTTTGCCACTAATTGCGAGTCTCCTAAAACTCTGATATTATCGATACCAATTCTTTTGGCTAAGGTAAGGCCAAGGAGGAGGGCTTCGTATTCAGCGCTGTTGTTTGTGCATTCAAAGTTTAATTTAAAAGAGAATGGGAGGACCTTCTCTTCGGGCGAGGTAAGAATTATACCTGCCCCCGCTCCATAACGGCATTTAGCTCCATCGAAATGGAGAGTCCAATACTTAGCCGGGAGTATGGATGTAGGTGTATCTGCTGTGTTTGCACACTCTACTTCTACCATACAGAGATCTTCTGCTGGCAAGGAACCAACACCTAGGGAAAATCCGATACCTACTGAATCGAATGGTAAGAACATTGGTGAATCTTGTTCTATCAACTCAACGATCTTCGCAGTAGTCCCTAATGATACTATTTCTTTAGTTTTACCTTTAGGGGTTGGAATTGTTTTGGCTATGTTGGTAGTTTCAAGATCCGTCGTAGGTATCAACTTTTCCTCTGGCTTTGGGTCAGAGGGTTTGTTAAGTTGGTTTGTTGGAAGTTCGAATTCTGAGTGTATACCTGGTCTTTTCTTTAAATCAGCTAGGTGTACGTCAAACGGCTTTGGATCACCTTTGGCTACAAATACCTTTCCCAAATGCAGGAATCTTACTTCTTGAAATAGCGTGGAAGGGATTGCCTTCATGCGGTGTATCCATGGTCGGCCGAGGATCATATTATAGTTAGTTTCCCGATCTATAATATAAAACTCAGTCAGGATTGTTTTAGGTCCTAAGGTGACCGGTAGTATTATAGTTCCTATCGATGTGGCTTTAAGGCTATCGTAGCCTCTCAAGGTATTTCGTGTAGTAGAACAGTTTGTTTCTCCATATCCCAATTTTTGGAGAAAAGAGAAAGGGACTATGTTAACTGCAGCCCCATCATCAACCATTGCCCGTTTTACATAGTTATTATAAACTTGTACTTGCAAGTGTAGGGCTGGATCGCCTCGGCGTGCGATCTCAGCATCTGTAGGCATTTTACTTATTTCGAATATGAATTCAACATCCCTATCCGCCTGTCCCGGAGGATAAACATCAAAGTCTATATGATTTACTTGCGCTTCTGGTGGTGGAGTGATACTAACTAAATGACCCAAACCTAACGCCTCTAAAAGAGCAGCCCTGTGAGCAGGGGAATTCTTTAGTAAATCAAGGAATGAAATATGCGAGAAGGTTTTTGTTAGATCATTAATTAGATCGTAAGCACCCATAGGTTTTGCTACGGTTTGCTGGATGTTATCTGTTTCCGGCAGGTGGCTTGGACTTGGTTGAGAGAAATACTCTCGTGTTCTCGTAATTGCTTCAACGGGTAATTCGGAGTCTAACTCTACTAATCCAACTACCTTAGGTCGTGGTTGACTTCCTAGTTGTGGCGCGACTAACGGATTTAGCGAGGTTGAGGCCTCGTGATCGTTGTTTCCTGTTATTGCACCTTTGTTTGTTCCAGTTGGTTTCAACCTATCGTTATCATGATTTGGGAGTGGATCATTAAAGATCTTGAGAGGGGCATTCTGAGGGGAAACTGCCCCTGCGAAGGTACTTGCCGTTGGTGACGTAGGATCTGCTAAGAACATATCCATAAAAAATTGTTTTTGTTCATTTGGCAAGCGTTGCATGAATTTGTTGTAATCACGACACGTTCTAGTGTCATGACCCCGAATTTTATGGAAACCACAATAAGAATTGGGATTGTAATTCCCGTTTTGTTGGTTTGGTGTATATTGTGGCCTAAAATTCCGATCAAACTGTTGCCTATTAGGACTAAAGTTTTGTTGTTTCTGGTTTTGACTTTGGTTTTGATAACCAAAGGAGTTTTGGCTTGGTCCTTGTATGGGATTTCGCCGTTGTTGTTGTTGTGGATTATTAAAATCCACCGTATTGATCGTCGGGGTAAAATTGTTGTTTCTTTGGTTGTTTGTTTGTGACGGGGTATTAACGACATTTACCCTCTTGGGCTGGTCAGTTACCCCATCTGTTGTTACCCCACGATTTTTGTTAAGGATTTTGGGTCCTTGATTGACGCTTGTGGTGGTTGTAGTATTTTGAGTAGAGGTGATTAACCTCCCGTTTGCTCCATACGTCTTACGGCCACTATCTATTGCTGCTTGATCAATTCGCAGAGCGCTCTCAAGTACCTCGTCATAAGTCCTTAGTGGGAACTTCTGGACTTCTTCCTTCACTTCTCTGCTAAGAGAATGAAGGAATAAATCGCATAGCTCCATCTGATCCATGTTTGGAGCGCTTGCCGAGGAATAAAGGACTGTGCGCCACCTTTGGATGAAATGGGCGACAGACTCGTTATGTTCTTGCTTGATGTGCAAGAACTCCCTGATTCCTGTCCTTAATAGTTTGTTCATGTCGAAGGCTTTGATGAACTCAGACACGAGTTGTTTGAATGAATGTATGGAAGCTTCGGGTATTCTGTAATACCAATCGAGGGCAATGCCTTCCAGCGTTTTGGGGAATATTTTAGCAACAACCCCATCCCATGGGAGTAGTTCACGAATGGCTGTAGCGTAAGCTTTGATATGCGCATTCGGATCTCCTTCTCCTTTGTATTTGGGCAAATCGGGAAGAGGCCTTGGAAGCATAACGCTTCGTATGGCGAAATCTAAAGGCTCCTTTAAATATTCTGAATAAGTCCCTATCGCATACGTCTCAACCATTGATGGTGCCTGTTGAGGAGGCGGTGGCGGAACGGGTTGTTGATATGGCGTAATGTACGCGTTAGCAGGGGCATAAGGCAATCCCTGCATTTGAGTAAACACGCCGGGGGATGAGTACATATCCCCTTGTGGTGATTTGGAGTACATGTTTAAGTACGAAGGGGTACTATCCAGGAATGGATTGCTCTGTACTGGACCAGGAGGAACAGTGCTAGCGATAGTGGGTCTAGTTGGCACTTGTTGTGAATATTGAGGAGTCATACCTAACGTGCCTACTCCTGTGAGGAGATCTACTTGGCTAGGAGTGGTATGGAGGATTGGAACTCCCCGTTTGTATGAACGGAGGATTTTGATTTGCTTGAGCAAGTTCTAACCCTCGTACTCTTTCTACTAACGTTGAAATGACTTCATTTGGTGAAGTCACGGTACTTTGCCTGAGTGGCGTTTGTTGTGTACCTTGGTGTTGTATAGGCATGTGATAGCCTGTCATGAACTGATTGCTATCCTGCCAAGTTTCTCCAAGAATATTTCCTGTAGAGATATTTTCTTGAAAATGGGTCTCGGGTTGTACTTGTAAACCTCCTATAGGCGGGTACATACCCCGGGAGCGTTGTTCACTCCTAGGATAAGGTATTGATTGTCCATCGTCTAAGACCAAGTATGGATCTGATTGTCTACTAATAGGCGGTCTGAGTAATACCTGAGGAGATGAAGCAGACTCTCCAGTTAGTGTCATATTGTTCGAGCCTGAAGGCTCTGTTTGTGTTTGAGCAAGTTGCTCCAACCCCTCTGTTTGGAAGGACGAGTTATATCTAGTCCTTGGTGTTTGTGTTGACAACTGATTAGTTGAATAGTTGTCGCCCCACATTGAGAGTGAGGGTGATGACTGCCTATTCTGTTGGGCGTAGTATGCCTCAAGACCCAAGAGGGGTCTGCCGTATGCATCGAATCCCGACATATTCGGGGGGTATATGAATACCCGCAGAATAATGGGAAGGAGCGAAGGTGATTTGGAGAAGATGAAACTTCTCAAAGAGAAGGTGAAAGAAATGTTTGTTTCACGTCGGGTTCACCAATTTTGTACGTCGGAAAAGTGACAGGCGAGCGTGAGAATCAACAAGTAACTCTTCTGCGTACCCGACCTCCCGAGGTCGTGCCGAGACAGCCGGTGTGGGTAGAATGTGCAGACAAACTAGTTAGGCAGTCTAATGTCTTCGACACGCACTAATGGTATTTGCGAATCTAAGGCAAAGAAGGCCCTTCTAACTTGGACTGGTGTGATAGATCGATCAGCGAGGATGACTGCTCGAAGGCTCCAATCAATATCGAGCTCTGGCGTGATTCGATCTATGGGTTGTGGGATGCGTGGAAAATGACCCGGGATGGTTTCGTGTATTTCTCCTGATAGGGTCATATGGTGAATATAGTCAACTCTATGGACGATTCTCTGGCCTAGTCCAAAATTCTCTAGCTTCGTTAGCTGTTGTGTCTAGTAGGGATAACTGTTGAATGATGATAGGTGGAATCGGAGTAGACTGAAATACTAATTTACGTAGGCCAGTGTCTATGTCTAATTCTCTTATGGATTCGTTAGGCTGTGGGATCTGTGGATCACAACCATAGACTCTTGGTTGTTGCGGTCCCGTTATGGTCATACGGGAGATCAAGTTCTGATCCCTAGTATCCAGTAATCGTAAGCTTTTTCAGCTTCTATGTTTAGAACCAACAGTTGTGCGATCTTCTCAGAATACCTTACAGGTGTTCTCGCAACTTGGATTCTTAAGCTGGTATCTATATCTACTAGGGTGTCTCCAGCGTCTGGCTGTGGAACTAAAGGATCACACCCGAATGTTTGTTCTCTTTCGAGCCCTTCTACAGTCATGTGGGTATTTTCTAGGGTAATCTGTAGTTTGGCTGATTTGACCAAAACAGATGTGCTTGGTCGTCTTCGATGTTTAACCCTCTCAACTGTGCCCTGATCTGTTGGAAGTCTGTTGTTGTTTGGAAGACTTGTATCCTAAGGTTTTGGTCAATGTCAGTTATTGCCACTACGGTATTGGGCTGGGGCACAATTGGCTCGAAAATGTATTCCCTGGGCTCCCTAGGTCCCGTAATTGTCATGCAAAAGCAGTAATGAAACAAACTATAATAAAGTAAAATCTAAGTACACTTCTAGCATATATAATTTCTTTTTGTATTTTCTGGCAATTTATAAGAAAGCAGCTATTTAAAATATTTAGAATTGACAACTAAACTAACAACGTAAAACAAACAAAATAGCCGAGTGTAGCTATTTGTCTGTGCGATTTCGTATATCTATTCTAAACAACGAAATAACTAATCTATCTGCAAGATTCTCGATCCTACCTCAGAAGTGAGGAATGAATCATAGTTTCTCAGAAACTATCAATCCCCACAACCTCCCTGGCAATATCGAGAATGGAAATAACTGAAATAAAATGATTAACTACTTTATTTGATAAGTTCTAACTAAAACTTTGAAAGATGGAACCTGGATTTCGCAGAACAGTGGCGAATCCGACGGTGTGTGTGTTCTTGTCCCCTCAGTATGATCTCTTCGTTCTTTGTGCTCACGTGAATCCAGAAAAGCGTGGAATGCTTGCATCAACAGGAATAGATATTTGGATCAATGGACAGCCTTCAGAATGCAGACAGAATAGAATGCGGATAGGAGAGGGATAGCGCAAGAGTACAGAGCTTGGCCTATGCAATTCCTAGCGGGGTCTACTGCGAATCATGCAACAAAAGCGTCCAGAACCTGAAACTAGTCTGTATGAAGAGCAAAACCTGCAACTTTAATGGCTGCCTAGACTATTCTACTCCAAAACAATAATACTGTTTGCACAAGTTGGATCTGTGGCTTACCAACAGCGACACAAAGCTAAAACAAACCTGCAACAAACTATACTACCAATCCTAAGCAAACTAAAGGGACACAAGCACTGAAAACATGAAAGTTGGAGTGAAAATGGTGGCCCGAATAATGTTTGCACTTGCACAAGTTGGATATGTGGCTTACCAGCTGCAACACAATACTAACCAAAGCACTCAATGAGAAAACTAAGAATCCTAAGCAAAGGAAAACTAAAACTGCTGTAACAAGAAATTCAAAAGCAAACTTTGGAGCAAAATTCAGAGGCCATTTGCATGTGCACAAACCATGCATTTATAGGAATCCAAACATCCAAAAATCAAATCCAAACTGAACTCCTAAACATTAAACAAAAGAAAAACACTATTCCAGGGGACCAAAAACATTAATGCATGCTCAAGTCGGCAAGAAAAGCTGGTGAGTCGTGATATTTCACGCGGGTCGCGTCAAAAGAGCGTTCTGGAAAACGCGCACAGGACCGCCGCCCTGCTCAGGGCGGCGGTTACAGGACCGCCGCCCTGTTCAGGGCAGCGGTCACGAGACCGCCGCCCTTCAGGGCGGCGGTTTCGTCACTGAAGACCAAAAAGCCAAGAAAAGAGGGAAAAATAGGGAAAACAAAGCACGCGGGGGCTAAGCGGGGCATGCGGGATGTTAACGCATATCTGTAAAGCTTTTCTGGATCCCGAACACCTTGCGAAGAGACCTGTATCATCATTGGGGCACTTATTACACCGTTCCGCAGTACAGTACCTTACAATTTTGGGTACGTACAGGTACCAACATGAGGTTCTCCTGATGTGTAGCACACCATCATGCTATAATTCTAAGTAGGTTGTAATTAAGCATTCCCCTCCTCTCATCCTCATTCTTCCACTCAACCTCCATTTCCTGCAAGAAAAGTTTGGGGTATGCTCCTCCAGAGTAACTTGGAAACTTCTTTCCTCCTAGGTGCTTGACTGAGTGCACATTTATTACCATTATTACAGATCCCCTCAACTATCACCCAATTAACTCATAAGTCCCATGCGCCCAATTGATGCATGCCACACTAGTGGTATCACTCAAGGATTGAGCATCTTCAAACTGGATAACTCCCTCCATAGGGTGAGTTATCTCAGGATCTCTGATGGAGAACACATAGATTTTGTCAAGGAATTCTTCTCCTAAGGGTTCAGTATAGGGATCTGTCTTCCCATCAGTCAATGGAATGATGACCCTTTCTTCCTTATTCTCAAAGCTGATATACCCTTTGTTAAACTGCATGTCGGCATTGTTCTTATAGCACCATGGGTGCCCAAGTAATGATGGAAAGTTATCTACCTCGGCAACCGCCAAGAATTCGAAGTCTCTAGTGAACTTGGCACCTTGAATGGTGATATTTGCATCCTTTATGACTCCAATGGGCATTGCCTTAGTCTTATTTGCCATATACAACACATTCGAAGATGGATATAATGCGGATCTCCCCATTTGATGCCAGACATCTACGGTAAGAAAATTGAAATCTGCTCATGTGTCGATGAGAATATTGCTCAGAAGCCATCCATCAATAACCGCATTCAGATTAATCTCCTTTTCATATTCAAGGTTGTGAGGAGGAATGTTTGCATACAAAACCTACCTTTCACGCTCTTCTTTGGCTTGTGGTACCTTCTCTCTCAGCCATTCTCCTAGCAAGGGAATTATATTCTCTTGCCTTAACATCCTGTATACTTCCTTTACCTCATCCAAGTCATCCTTTAGAGTATCGACATTCTTCCTTTGCTCTAACTGCTTTGATTTCTCCTTTAGACGTTGGATCTCCCCTTACAAACTTTGAATCACATCCATAGTCTCCTAATACACCTCCTTCTGATGAGCAGGGTCTAGATACTTTCCATGTACCACTTCCTCTCTTGAAAGTAGTGTCCTTTGTCTTGGCATCTCCTTGACACACATGGCCTTTGCTCGCATTGTCACCAGTAAAGGTTCTAGCCCTTACTCACGTGCCACATGTGGCATCCACTTTGAATCAACCTTTTTGATTCTCACCATCCCAATGCCTTTATCTTTCTGGTGCTACTGGTTCATATGCTCATAAAGCTCTAGACACTCTTCGTACTTATGTTTCTTTCCACAACATGAGCATTGTAACATATCAGGACACTCATGTTTGTAATTATTTGTAGATCCACAGTTATGACAGGTTCCTTGTGGGAATTCACTTCATCCAAGGCAGTTAGTGCGACCAAAAAATCCTCCACAAAAACCCTCTTCCACATGCTCCTCCATCCACGTGCCTTTTATAACGATGGTCATCATCCTTTGACCTGATTGCAAGGCTAGTCTAGCACACACCTAGATTAATAACATCATTGATTTGATCAATCATTCTGTAATCCTTGGTATCATGGGTTTCTAGAGGTACAAATCTTGTAATAGAAAGCAAAATTCTTGTGAATTACGTGCTAGAGTAGAGGGCACCTACTTACATCATGTTCCCCATTGTAAATTTCACAGTCTGCAACTATAGCATGTACTATTTTCTAAGGGCAACTATCCTTTGCATGCCCTTCTAATTCACAGTCTGTACACTAAATCCCACTACGAACCTCATGCACTGAGTTTAGAGATAGCTTCTTTAATTGCTTGGCCATTAGAGAAATTTAAGCCTCCAAGAAAGAACTAACACCAGTATCAACGCTCCCAAAAGCTTCAATGCATAGGGTAGCTTCTAATGCCTCACATGGGTCTGTGAAAGTTTTGTGTAACAGAGCCCTTCTAAATGGTGTTATAAATCCTTCGACAAACCATTGAGCATGTTGAGAAGGATAAATTTCATAGGATAGTTTTGACAAGAGAGTCTTGAAATGTGCAACATACTCCTACACCACTCTCTGCCACTCCCTATTGGATCTCCTTCATATCATCGATAATCTTCAGCTCAAAATTAGGATATGGAACTCTTCTAGAAAGGCATTCTTCAATACAGTGTAGGTCTACCACCGTCTGATGGGGGTCATAATTCCTATACCAACTATGCACGTGTCCTTACACCTTTTTTACAAACTGACTTGCCTTCTACTCCAGGGTAGTGATCCCTTTCATGCGCCATAGTAACTCACACTCATGAAAATTCTCTACATCATCTTCAATACCCATATAGTATGGTAAGTGAAAAAACATCTCAAAAAACACTTGGGGAGGTGGCTGGGGTCCTTGTCCTCCAGATCCAAAGCCTTGGTTCGTTCTGGTGTTTCCTCCTCCACCAGAGTCCACTGGATCCACTAGGTTTTTTCCCTCATGATCCACTAAATCCACCTCTTGTAGTTGACAAAGGACCTGAAGTGGTCATGACTAGTGTTCCTAATGTCCCACTAAACTAAGCACTGATGGTTTTTGATATTGTCCCACTTCCAATTATATGTGCCACATGCCACTCCTAGAAGCGATACCCAATCCTTGCATACTTGCACCTTGTCTAAAGATTCCTCCAATTATAGGAATAGCTCGTGTAGCCATGGATGTTCCGAATGAGAAATTATATCTCCTGGGTGCGGAGTAGTTACTCCCACGGATACCAACTAGGTTAATACTTCTCCCTTGATATGGAAAACCAAGCGCTAGGGGTTGGTCGCCAGGTGGGTTCATATGTGCACTGACAACTCTTCTTTCTCCATGTGATGAAATATTATTAGAAGATGAAGGGGCTTCTCTCCCATGCTTGCCAAGATGGAGTAACATAGACTACTCGGGTTCTACATCCTTTGCATGAACCTCAACTCCTTCCTGCAACATCTGTCTCCATAGATCCCTCACACTTGTAACCTCGCAATGATGTCTTCTAGGAAAATTTCATTGCATGCCTAGAATATTCCCTTTTTGATTTCATAGTCACCAGGATGACACCTTATCCACAAGGGGTCATGCTTTTCTCATGTGTTGCTTGGGATGCCGAATACGGCTAAGTACAAAACCTATTTTTCCTTGCACATGTGCACCGTATGTTTTGCAACCTAGTGCTAGGACCCTTCCCTATGAGCCTTCAATATGTGCACCCTTTTTTCAACTAGGTCCCATGCACCCACGTGCCATCTTGTAATTAGCTGATATTTTAGGACCCAACTAGTACCAATTATCACTGAAGACAAAAAGGTGAATATTGGGTCAGATGATGGACTGAAGGAAGTGATCATCAGTGATTATTGGCCAGAAGTAGAAGTTATAAAGATAGTTGGATTATTAGTTTACTTCCAAGATCTATTTTTTAGGGGATATCATAATTTGAAGGGTTTCCATCCATGACTAGGGGAGATGAAGATAAATCTCAAAAAGGGTGCATGGATAGTTCAAAAAATACCTTACAGAATGAATCCAAATTTTTGCGTCAAAGTAAAGGATTATATGCCAACATGTTAAAGACATGTATCGTTGAGCCAATTAAATAATCATAGTGGATCAACCCCATGGTCATAAGTATGAAGAAATGTGGAAGGATAAGGATTTGTGTGGATTATAAGGTATTAAATGCCTTTTGTGTAATTGATCCATTCTCTACATTGTTCACTGAGGATATTCTCGAGGGTGTAGGAGGGTGTGAGATATATTATTTCATAGATGGTTTCTACAGATATCATCAAGTTTGAATTACAAGTGAGGATCAAGCTAAAACCAAATTTTCCACAGAATGGGGTTGTTTTGCATATATAGTCATGCCTTCTGGTCTAAAGAATTCGCCAACAGTATTTTCACACATTGTTGTGTAAGATTTTTAGGACTTCATCCATAACTTCATCTAATTGTATCTAGATGATTAGACAATATATGGATAAGTAAATTACCACTGTGGCTGCCTTAAGGATGATGTTTGGGAGATTGCAAGAAGCTCAATATATCCTTGAATATAAAAAATACATCTTTGCGACACCATTCAACACATTTTTGGGGCATATTATATGCCAAGAGGGTCTTCTGGTTGATATGGAAAAGGTAACAATTATATTGGGGTTGGAAGATCCAACTAACCAAAGTGAAGTGTGCAGATTTCTCAGGAATACAAGATATTACAAGAAAATCATCAAGTGCTATGGCAAGATAGATGCGCCACTGGAAGAACTATTGAAGGAAAAGGGAAAATTTTATTGGAAGGATTGTAATGAGAGGATTTTGAAACATAAAAGAAAGGCTAACTACTGCGCTAATCCTTCATTTCCCTTCATGGAATTTTCCATTCCATGTTTATGTGGATGTTTTAGGGACATCAATTGGAAATGGTTCTAGATCAACTAGGAGAAGGAAAAATTAACCATACAATTTATTTTATGAGCAAGAAGTTAAGACCTGTAGAATAAAATTACACAACTACACAACACGAAGCATTATCTATGGTATTACACGCTTCACAAATTCAAGAAGTATCAGTTGGAAACTCCGTTCATATTTTACACCGATCATATGGCTCTTAGGTATTTAGGCAATTAGCCAATATTATAAGGTCACATATGTTGATGGATTCTATTGTTCCAGGAATTTGATTTATTTATTAATAGTGAATCCAAACAAGAGTAATATAGGACCCAATCATATTTCTTGTATTAATTTAGGTGAGGAAGAACATAGTATAAAAGATACAATTTCAAATGCACAATTGTTTAGGTTGCAGTGTGTGCTAATATATTTAGAGGGTATAATAGTGTTTTGGAACACGGGTATTACAACGTAGGCAATGAAGATTATGGAGAATAAATAACTAGCTATATATACTACACATTACTAGTTGGTTGGTGGAGATCTCTATAAAATGGGTAGAGATGAGATATTGCAATAAATGGATTTTGGAACATAAGGACCAAACAATTATGGATGAAGTTCATGGTGACATTGCTAGAGGAAATTATGGTGGAGAAGCCACCGCACACAATATAATCCTCGAATGACTAAGGTGGGAAAATTTTAACAAAGATACAAATGAGTTTTTCAAGGTTTATGAGCATTGCCAAAGGATTAGAAAACCATGACAAAGGGAAGAAATTATTTTATGCCTAATAACGTCTACATAACCTTTTGAAAAGTGGGATATAGAATTTGTTGGGCCGATAATGCCAACTATGCGATGACCATACACGCAATACATTATTACTTATATAGATTACTTGACATAATGGGTAGAAGATATGCCTACCAAAGACTGTACTACTGCTACAACTGCACATTTCATTTGGGAAACCATTTATAATTAGGTATAGATGCCCACTAAGCCTTACCGATGATAAGGGAACTCAATTTATTTATGAAACAATCAACACATTTTTTATTTAGAGTTCATGCTAGCTCATCACAAGATAACTTCCTATCACCCACAAGCTAATGGAATATCAAAAGATTTTTTTTTTGAGCCAAACCTTGACCAAGATTTGTGATGTTGGAAGGAAGGAATGTGATGATAAAGTTTCATTTGTACTTTGGGCGGTATAAGACTACATATCAGAGATTAAATAAATACATACCCTTTTAGTTGGTGTTTGGTGTAGAAGCAATATTGCCTATTGAGTTCATGTTACCATCCCCTATGTATTGCGTGCGCAAGAATAAATTGTAGATGAACAACTAGTAGGAGAGTTGCATTGAAAAACTAATACAATTGGATGAATGGTGCATAATTGTTCAATGGAGCCAAAAGAATGAGAAGGTGTGAAAAAAGGATTGGCATGATAGGAAAATTAGGAATACGTCATTTTTAGTTGGGGGATTGGTGTTTCTATATGATTGTAAGTTTTCTTGCCACTCGGGTGAGATTGAAAGTGCATTGGTTGAGACCATTTAAAGTCACCAAAATTTTGGAAACAGGTGCATGTCAGCTAAAGGTGTTTTGATGGTACCATGTTTCCTAGTTACTTCAATGGGAGTAGGTTGAAACTCCACTATAAATAAGTTTATTTTCAAATATGTTTGTAATAAGGTAGTATTTCTAATTAGAGTAGACTTTCCATTTCAATATTGTTCTTTTGTTTTTTAATAAATGCGTTCATGCGCAGGAGCTCATGTATTAGCTTTTGCCAAAAGGAGTACTCATTTTTATAATATTTTCTATCTTTTGAACTATTTTTGGTGTTTTGAGTGTTATTTCATCCTATATTTTCACTATTTTAGCTCTATTTCTAAAGATTAATTATTTTAAATGCACTTATTTACATGTTTTTAGCAAGAATATGAGTGTTTATTATGTGTTTTGGCTTTTTAGGTACCTATAATGAGCATGTATTAAGATGGAAATAGTTTGGAACATAGCAAAAAAGGTAAAAAATCCATCAAAAAAGACATCAAGAGCGTTAAAAAATCAATTAAGTATACTCAATTTCAATATGGTTTTTATGTTTGGTGACATTGTCATGTATTTTAGCGTCCTTGCTTAAATTCACCAGCCTTGTATTGTATAGCGTTGACATTGTGGTATAACAGTGATTTCACCTTATATCGTCATGACCTCACTTTTATTTAGTGACCTTATGATACATTTTAGTGGTTTTGTTATTTTGGTAGCCTTGCCCTATTAAACTGCATCCTCATTGACCTTGTCAAAGGCCTTGCAATAGGGGGTTGTGTGTTTTTCACTTTTTTCTCACTTTTCATCACATAGGATTCATTTTTTTTAGAAAATAAGATTTAAAACTACTAAATATTATGTGTAGGTTGCCATATTCGCTTGTTAAATAAAAATTCCTCAAACAAATAAACCAATTAAACAAAAAACCCATGTTGTGTGAACATTAGTTTTTTGTTATTTTACTTCACACTTTACTTACTTTTTAGTTACGAAATCACATTTTTCCTAGTCACTTTTCCTAACCCTTTAATTCCTAGGAGAACGTCAACATATCACCCAGCCTGAACTGGGGACTCACCTGAGGCGCGCGAAGGCGTCAAGCCCCTCTTCTATGTGAGATTTATCAAGAATGTTACCATGGATGTCAGAGAAATGCACAAACATAAATGCATACATCTTATAACAAAGATAAAGAAACTAGATCCAAGCTTAAATGATCCATATTATGACTATGAATAATTAAAAAGAACATACAAGAACCATATCTGAACCATGAACATAATAAAGAACACAAACACTTAGATCCATTGAGCATTGATATTTAGAACAACACCATTATATTAATCCACCATTGTTACAGTAGCCAAATACATGATAAGATCCATAAAATGGACCAGATACATCAACAAAATTCTCATCCTACAAATGAATCTACTCTAGAAGTTACAACAACATTCCCATGCATTTCACTCCCAGCTCTCTCTACTCCTTACACACATTCATTCACACATCCATTCTCCCTACCATGCAAATCAATACATATCAAGAGACTGGTAGGAATATTCCTTTCACCACCTATTCATCATTCAAGAGAAAACCACATGCCAAATGTCATCATACCCCACCATACTCAAGTACCCTAAACATGCAAGTGCCAGCTAAACCATAACTAACTCTACTTTACAACTCTTAATCCCATCATGATGACCATATATTAGAATATGCTTTCCTTGGGCTGCAAGTCTCTATGTTTTAGCCTTATCTGCAATCAGATCTGGTCACATCTGCATATGTCCCTTATTGCAACTCTAACCATGGTTTAAAATGTGACTAAGTCATGAGCCTATTCTGCCTGGGTGCGAACCTTTGTGCCACTCTTCCTGAAGTTACTTCTTGAGCCTTTGTGCCTTGTTGTCATGCATGATAAAACCATCCACACCTTAGGTACTTAGTCTTATTAGGGGCTCAACATTACCCCACACTAGTTTGATTTCCACCCAGAAAATCCTTCACATTCATTGAACAAAACTCCATGATCCAAAAAGTGGATAAGGAAAAAATGTTGTATGTTTCAACAGTCTAAATGGTTAACTAGAGGAGTTTAGGGAACTCTGCATCTATTTCCCCCTTTAATTTCTTCCATGCCTCTAGCTCAGCTATATTTTCCTAGATGCTTCCTCCACTATGTTGGGTACCTGGTTTGGTGTAATCTCTTCAAATTTCCCCTTGAGCTCCTCTATAACCACCACCATCTCTACAAAAACTCCCTAGAAATCATCCATATGTTCTGTAATAGAATCCTCAAGTTCACCAATTGAAATTCCTAGCTTCTCATGCACTTAGTTTTGATCTTATCCTTCTACGCTATGGTGTCAATTATCAACTGGGCATACTCAATATTATTCGTCAGGACCTTCTCCTGCAAGGCCTTAGGATGGCCTCTTCATCTATAACATGCACATTAATAATGGGATTGCACTTCTAACAACTGTTGAAGCCCCTGTCTGCCAATATGTTTTCCTCCTTGAGTTGGGTGAGCAAGTCCTCCAACTCAGTAATCCAAGCCTCAATAGTAATCTTGTTGTTATCTTTCTCCTTCACGAGCTCCTCAGTTGTGGGACCCCATGCCATCCTTGATGTTGACCAACAACATCCCACCAAGTCCTCCAAATACTCCATTTCATCACCATAATTCATCCTGGCTTGGCTCACCAATGTCAGACATTGTTCCAGGACCTTCTTGACCAAGGCACCAACTCGATCATATGCTTCCTTAGTCCACCTACTTTCCCTTAAATCATTTGCAATATTTCTATCTCTTTCTCCTTCCCTTTCTTATCTGTGATAAGGGTTTGAATAGTTGCTCCTGTGTCCAAGCTCCATCTTACAACTTCTGAGGACATCTTCTACAATGACGTTACATGCTTGCTCATCTGTAAGGTGTCTTGGATCCACCACTTTATAAGTTTACCCCTTTCTTCTTCTTCAAATGGATGGTCTCAATCACATGATTGTTGACCTCAAACTTAGGCTCCTCTACATAACAATGAAGATTCCAACTTATCATCTTCTTTGTCCTTTTTATGCCCCTCATCTTGGTCTAAGATATCCCAAGCATGTAAATTATCTAGGGAAAGGGTGCTCTAGAACCGTGTGCACAACACCTTCGCATAGATCATCCATGAAGTCCATATGAGGGGACATGGCATCCACTTCTTCCTCTTTGCCTTATGCTTAAAGTGTTGCTTCTCCGAGGTGCTTGTTCCTACAGCAAACCCCTTATCCTCCTTAATGACAAAGGAGTCTCCCTTATTCTCCTCTTCTTTTTGGTGGGCTGGGTGGGTGAATTTGTTTCACTAGAATCTTCACAGGTCCCTCTGCAGTAGGTGTCTTTACCTTTGTGTGTGTGTCTACTGCTTCCTTGGCCTCCATCTCATCCCTTCTCTTCTCCTCCTCTTCGAGCTCTACCTTGAGTTCCTCTCTGAATGTGGTGTTATCCTCTTCTGATCTCATCTCCATTGTAGAACTGGAGACATCATGTACCTTGAATTTTTTCTTCTCCAGTACTCTTCTTCCTCAGGCTTCTTATCTTCTGCGCACTCTAGTTGTGAAGCCTTGTGCTACCTTGTTGTGATGTACACACCCCCACTACTATTCTGAAACGTATAATACTTCCTCTTCCTGGAAGTTGTCCAATTTCTCCTCACTTCCCTTCTTCTTCTTCTTCTCCTTCTTCCTGGACCACTCTCATAGGTGGGATCAACACTTCTCTTGGCCTGGGAAAGGTGGAGTCTGTAACTTCTACTTCAATCCTCCTTGCATCTTAGGACATAACTACACAAAACTTAGTGGATGAAACCCTTGATGGTGACATTGATCTACAGATGCAGATCCAGGAAGTCTTGGTTCTAAGACTTTGACATAATCCAACCTCACATCATACTTGTAGGTCACGTGAAGAGTGTGAACATCAGATTCCACTTTTTAGGCATCAATGGTCAGCTTCTATGCATCCTTCAACTGATTAATGGCACACTTCAAATATTTTGCAGTGAATGCAAACAGAAGTTTACACCATGGTCCCATTTCTCCATTGGCCATTTTAAATTTTTCCAAGCTGAAGTGTTGTGTAACTACAAACTTCACCTAGTCCCCTATAACTATTGGTAATTCAGGTGCAATAGACACCACTCATTCTTGAAGGTCACACACGTAGTCTCTTCATACCACTTTTTCATTTAGGCCTTGT
This sequence comes from Taxus chinensis, assembly GCA_019776745.2. Classification (NCBI taxonomy): domain Eukaryota; kingdom Viridiplantae; phylum Streptophyta; class Pinopsida; order Cupressales; family Taxaceae; genus Taxus; species Taxus chinensis. The sequence continues at coordinate 578,993,037 of CM034150.1, forward strand.
AGGTGTTTGTAATGGAGCCATCACAAGTGAACTGCAAAAATTACACCACAGGAGATGAGTGCCAGTGGGTAAACCCACATGTTCCCATCTGGTCCATCAGGGATGCCAATTTCCCAAAATATGATCAATAGGATAGAATGGGCCCCCACATTATCTTTGCTCCAACTTCATTCTGCACCTGCACTTCCTCAATGATACTCTTTGTAATGAATTGTGAAAAATTATAGTGCGCTTGTTTTGATACTCTGTACGTAATGTACATGAATCTGTTGTTTATATCTATCCACCATTATGATGTGCCTAATTTGGAGTTGATAAGTCAGGCTATAACCCTTAATGCTGGGTCATCAAGATCTGAGATAACATGAGCCCTTCCTCCCTTCTCATAATTCAACTGCTTCTCCAATTCCTCAATTTTTGCATTGGCACATAGGTCGAGTGCCATATCTTCACTAGTGTTTCGCAGGCCTATCACACTCCTTATCACACTAGCCTATAATTCTCATTCTTCCTCCTACAAAGTAGAAAATGTCCTCATGCACCCATGAAATTAACCACCTGAAGAGTGGGGAAGGTTTAGCAAAGAAAGGCCAACTCCCATAGCTACAAAACCCTAGTTTTATGTAACTCCTGTTACACCGAGTCATCCACCCTAGGGTTTCTGATCTCGTCTAACCCTGTGGAACATATTTGACTAGATCCACCCACATAAATTTTTTGTGTTCATCTATCCTATGGTTGAACTTTCTAATCTTGCACCTATACAACTTTGAACTCCACTTCTCTACTTTTATCACACCTAGAGGGTACTGCATTTCTGAGTATATCTCAACCAGTTCCTCCTTCTCCACCACTAGTCTCTTGGTTTGTGCCTTCTTTGGTGCCATCTTCATTTCTTCACTTTGTGCCCTAGGTGTTCACTTCTCCTTGTCTTCCCGAGCTCTTGACTTTGATAGCTTCACTTTTATGCAACTGCCTACTACCTCCCTATCTACTCCACTTTCCACTCCACAAGGTCTCATTACAATTCACACAACACCATTGGTTCATAAAAATTACTTCGCTTCTGTATCACACCCTCATTCACACTTCAATAGCTTCAGGGAGCACAAAAATTTCTAAAGGAAAGGTAGTTAAAATGACTACCCTCACCCCCTATTTATAATTTTTCCAAGACCTCACCATCCTTTTGACCCACATGTCTTAATGTTACTTTTTAATAAAGTACCTTTTTCTACTTAATTAAACTTCCACGACTTCACCTTCACGTGCTACAGTCATAACCTTCTAGCGTGCTAACATTACTTTACTGCCACATACCTCCTCCATGCACCTTACTGTGCCAAAGTACTTAACCTCTGTGCCAACCACTAAGTAATTTCCCAAGCCTCCACCTACCTCACGTTATACTGAGTGATTTTTTTCTCTCCAACATGGTCTTCAATCATCTCAAATTCTCTCAGAACACCTTTCACATAGCACAACCATTTTTCTACCTTTGTGCCAATATCCCCGAATGATTTTTCAGTCAAACCAACCTCCCTTAGAAATGAGCCAACAATTTTCTGCACTATACTCCAATCCTACCCCACACTAAAGGTATACACGGTCCTCTGCACATGGAATCACTTAAAATTTAATTATCTACTGGCATGCCAATAGCGCAACACAACACATGGCTAAAAATACAAAGCATAATGATGATGAAAGGAAACACATATAAAGGAAAATGCATTAAAGGGAAACCTAATCTAAATGGAAACACTTCCTTATTACAAACACCAAAAATACTTATTTATAGTAGGGATTCAACCTACTCTGTTAAAGAAACTGGGAAACTGTGTGCCATCCAAAGCTTCTAACTACAAGATGCCTAAGTCAAGTATATAGGTCACACTATATGGTCCCAACCAATGCACTTGGAACTTTCCTAGGGTGGCGCAAAAACTTGGAATCATACAGAAGAACCATATGTCCAACCTCCAGCTTCTTATTTTTAATGTGTGATCATGTCAGGCCTTCTATCTTACTTTTTCATGTCTTTTGGATCCATTGGGCTATGGCGTGCCTCTCATCCAACTACATCATTTGTTCTATGCGCTATTCAAGTGATTACTCATCATCCAATCCTCCTGTGCATGTGCAATACACAAGGATGGTAACATAAATTCAACCAGTAAAATAGCCTCAGCACCAAACACCAAGTTGAAAGGGTGTTTATTTATTTAGCCTCTTATAGGTTATTCTATAAGACCAAAGAATAGCAAAGACTTTATCATCCCAATCCTTCCTTCCAACATCATAGATCTTTGTCAATGTGTGGCTTAAAATCTTGTTGAAAGCTTCAACAGTTCCATTAACTTGTGGGTGATAGGGTGTAGTCTTATGATGGGATACCATAAATTCTGCCAATAATATCCTAACAGTCTCATTCAAAAAATGAGTACCCCTATCACTTGTTAAACTCAATGGACATCCATACCTACTTATGATATTCTCCCAAAGGAACCTTGCTGCAGTAGTTGTAGTGTAATCCTTCATAGGTGTTGCTTCTGCCCACTGTGTAAGATAGTCTATACAAGTAATAATGTAGCATGACTCATGTGCTACATGTCTAGGGGGGAAATAGGGCCCATGAATTCAATTTCCCATTTTCAAAGGGTTCCACACTTGCATATAGGCCTCAACGGAATTTCATATCTATGTCCAAGCTTCCCAAGGAACTATAAATGATCACAACCCTTAGCATATTCTTGGCAATCCTTGTACAATGTCTCCCACCACAAACCAGCCATCATAATATTGCATGCACGGTGGCTCACCTATGCATAGTGTCCACCAAAAATCCCTCCATGAGCTTCCTCCATAATACCCATGCACTCATGCTCTAGTACACACCGGTGAAAAATCTCATCCCAACCAAAGTTTGTATAGATCTCCACCAATCAACATATAAGGTGCACGATGCAAATGGACAAGTTTTTTCCTTTCTATACTCTTCATTCCGTCAGGCGCCACACCTATGTTCATAAAAAGATAGCAATATCCTCCAAATCAGTGGGTGCACATTGTAATCTGAACAACTGTGCATCTGACATTGTGTCTTCTATGCTCTATGCATCCTCACCTGAATCAATTCTTGAAAGATGGTTCAGGTCCTTGAATTTCACTTTCTTGGTTTTACTATGACTAAAAAGTCAAATTCTTGAAATAACAAGATCCACTGAAATATGTGCCCTTGACAAAATAGGGATTATTTACTGCAAATACTTAAGTGCCATATGATCTATGTAAAATATAAATGGAGTAGCCAACAAGTACTACCTAAACTTATGTAGTGCATAAATCATAGACAACGCTTCATGCTCCATTGTTGTGTAATTCTACTCAGCTAGAGTTAGCTTCCTGCTTGCAAAACACAAAGGGTGATCAACAATCCCTTCTCTAGGTTGTGCTAGGACTGCTCCAATTTCCATCCTTGATGCATCCACATGTACGTGAAAGGGAATGTCCCAAGAGGGAAAGTGCAAAATGGGTGCAGTAGTAAGCTTCTCCTTAAACGTATCAAAAGCCACTTGTTGTGCCTCATCCTAGTGAAATCTTCCTTTATGCCTTAATAGTTCTTCCAAGGGTGCTATGATCCTAGCATACCTTTGATGAATTTTTTGTAGTAACTCATATGCCCCAAAAATTTCCTACACATTACTCAGATTTGAATTCGTAGGCTCCCTCCAAACCAAAAATAATAACAACTTTGGTAGGGTCCACCAATAAGCCTTCCTTACAAATAATATGACCTAGAAATGTGCCAAAAGGAGTAGCAAAGACACATTTCTTAATATTTAGAGATATACTTAACTACCTGCATCTTTCAAACATCAATCTCAAGTTGTCTGCAATGATATTTTACTAATCCATACACTGTCCAATCATCCAGGTAGACTTGTAGAAACTTATGAATAAAGTCTTGGAATGCTTGTACCACAATGCACAAAAATACAGCAGGCACATTCTTAAGCCCAAATGGCATAACCATATAAGAAAAACTTCCCCTTTCAGTGGTGAATGTAGTCTTCTCCTAGTCTTCTTTTGCAATCTTTACCAAGTGATACCCTGAGAATCCATCTATAAAAGAGTATATCTCACACCCTACTACACCTTCCAAGATTTCCTCAATAAAAGGCATTGGAAAAGGATCTATCACACATGTAGCATTCAAGTCTCTTTAGTCTACACAGATCCATATCCTTCCATATTTCTTGATACTAATCACCATTGGGCTAACCCATTCAAATTTTTCAATGGCTTCAATGATCCTAGAATTCCAACATATTTGTCAATCTCTTCTTTCACCTTCACACGCAGATTAGGATTCATCCTATAAGGCCTTTTCCTAATCAGGGCGTGCACCTTCCTTTAACTTAATCCACATCTCTCCCAATAGAGTGATGAAATCCTTTCAATTCATGGTATCCACATGGGAACAAATACTGGAAGTCACGCAACAGCTCAATTATCTTTGAGACCTCTTGGTCTGTCCAGTAATCACCAATTATTGCTTCTTTTGGTTCTTCTTCTATTCCAATGTTGACCTTCTTTATCTTCAATGGCTCATGGTAGGTGTGTGCCTTCTCATCTACACTATCCAAGACATTGTGTGCACATACTCTCTGTATGATAAACATCGAGGTTCTCTATTTCTTCATCTTCTATCACAGTACACCATTTTTCCTTTCTCTTTTTCTAGGCAGGGGCATGCTCAAACTGTATTTCATCTATTTCTTCTCCTTCCTTAAAGTATGCCTCCAAATCAAGATCCCCTAGAAAATATAGGATGAGGTCCTCAGACTTATGCACTATGTCCCAGAGTAGTGTGCTTGACTACTTGCAAAGCTTCATTCACTGATGGTTTAAAAGATAGATACTTAAAAGTATCCAATAATACTTGTTGTCAACTCTTGTCAATTTCCTATCTGACGACATAACTCCGAATGGACATACCAAGCATGTGCAAAACCCTACAAATTGGAATAGAACTTATGCACCTAGAGTGAAGGGGTTAAAGATTTTAGGCCTTCCATCCAGGCTTTCTCACATTCTTGAACATGGTACAAGGCTGATTCCTTCCACGATAGTCACATATCTTTGAAGGTGCATTGGTCCAGAGAAATATAACAAAGAACATGATTCTTACCTTATACCACTCTATAAGATTATCCCGATGATTCATCCACCAATGTGATGTTGTCCCATGTGCAAGGTATAAACAAGCATATTCCTCCTATTCTACTTCACAGGTCCACTGGACTTCCATAGCATGCAAGAAGACATTAGGGTTACTTTCTCCCATGTCTAACATCGGCAGTTTTCTTCCTCCCAGATGCTTAACCTAATGTTCCTTGACATACATGAGTCACAGTGACCTTTAATTCTCTTCCAACCAACTCATAAGTCTCATTTGCTCAATTATCACATGTAATGCTAGTCATATCTAACTCATGGACTAGGAATTATCATCCCACTGAATGACTCATTTTCTTGATGGCTCAATAACCTATGAATCTCTGATGGTGTGCACATAAATTCTATTTATGTATTCTTCTCCCAAAGTCTTGACGTAAGGTATAAACCTCCCATCTATTAGTGTAATAATTATGCACTCCTTCTTATTCTCAAATCTGATGTATCCCTTATTGAAGTGAAATTAGACATTATTCACATAACACCAATGGTGTCCAAGTAAGGCTAGAAAACTATCTACCTCGGCAAGCTGCTAAGACTTAAAAATCCCCAATTAACCCTTGGCCTCTTAAATGGTTATTGAAAGCATCCTTCAAGACTTTGATAGGTCTAGCTTTAGTTCTATTTTCCATGTACAACACATTTGAAGATGACTATTAATGGTGGCCATTCCCCATCTAGTTCCATGCATCCATATTAAGAACATTAACCTTTGCACTTTTTTCAATTAGTATATGTTGCTTAAAATCCATCCATCAACTACCACATTCAACGTGATCTCCTTTTCATAATCAAGACTATGAGGGGGAAAATCAACATACAATATCTACCTCTCACACTCACATACAACACATGCAGTACCTTTCCTCTCAACCATTCTCCTAATAGGGGAATGATATTCTCCTGGTGCAATATCTCACATACCACTTTGACATCATCCACATCCTTCTAAGGGATCTCAGCATTATTTTCCTATTCCAACTTTTGTGACTACTCTTTCAAGTATTGGATATCTCCTTGCAAGCTCCTAATCACCTCCATAGTATCTCTTATTAAACCTTCTACTGATAAGTCAAATCAAGGGTACTTTCCATGAAACACTTCTTATCTTGTAATGGGATGCCTATGCTTTGGTATTTCTCTGGTATATGCAACTTCAATGCATGTAGTTACTAATACAGGCTCCAACTCAGGGTTAGATGTTACCATAGGCTTGAAAATAGAAGTTCAATGTGCACTTCACACTAACCATTACCTATTAATTTTTCCTTCTTTTTATTCTAGTCTCATGTGATCATACAAGTAAGGGAACTCCTCATACTTATGTTTCTTTCCACACCATGAGCATTACAGTAAGTCCAGGAACTCATGCTTATAGTGATCCGTAGATCCATAATTGAAACAAGTTCCACGGGGGCATTCACTCCTTCCTCCACCATGACCACCATGGCCTCTGAATCCTCTGTGAAATCTTCTTCCACTTCCTCCATCCATATTCATGCCCTTCATGCTGATGCAACCCTAATTTTTATAACATTGTCTGCAACACTTGGGCCTGGCGTACACCAGTATCAATTACATCATGAATCTGGTCTATCAACTGAAATTCCTTCATGTCATGAGTAGTATATGTACAAATATTACAATATCAGGACACATTCTTATGAAATGCACATGTTGTAAAAAATGTCATCTACTTGGATCATGATCCCTATGATAGATTTCATAGTATAATGACAATCTATGCACTTAATTATCGAGGGAAACTATCCATTGGTGTGTCCTTCTATTTCACAATCTATACACCAATTGCCCATTACGAGTCTCATGTGATGAATTCACAAAAAAAATATCAAGATTTATCTTTAGCATGGAAGCAATCTGTGCCTCCAGAAAAGGGACATATCCTCAGTATCAATGCTCCCCATGGCCTCAACATGCACAAAGCAACATCCAAGGCTTCACGCAGATCCATGAAAGTCTTATGTGAAAGTGCACTTGTCTAAAAGGTGTTATCAAGCCTCTAGAAAAACCACTGAGCATGCTGAGAGGGATGGAACATCATAAGATAACTTTGACTAGAGAGTCTTAAAATGTGCATCATACTCTCACACACTTTCTACCATACCATATTGAATCTCCTTAAGTGCATTGATAATCTTTTTCTCAAACTCAAGAATATGAAATTCCACCAAGAAGGCATCACATAGCACTGTCATATAATCCACTGTCATCTGATGTGGGTCATACTTTCAGTACCAGTTATGCGCGTGCACCCTTGTAACATAGTTGCAAAATGATTGCTTCCTTATTCTCTAGGGTAGTGATCCCCTTAGCGGGCCATAGTAATTCACACTAGTTTACATGCTCTGTAACATCCTTAACACCTTTATAATCATGATAAATGAAGAGACATCTCATAAAATACCTACTAATGGGGTTATGGTCCTTGCCCACTAGATCCAGAACCTTGAATCCCTCATGTGTTTCCTCCACCACAAAATCCACTTGTACCACTTACTACTAACCCTCCACATCCACTAGGTCCTCCAGATCCTCCTCTTGTAGAAGGTACGTGGACTGAAGTAGTGATACTCTTGTGTTCCCATCGTTGTATTAAACTGAGCTCCAACAGTCTATGAATTTGAACTACTTCTAGATGTGTTACACACATGTTCTATGAGCCAACACCTTGTCCAAATGACGTTCTTGATGGGATACCACCAAACACGGGAAATGTTTGTATGCGGCCATAAATGAATTTGATGAGAAATTATATCTACCTGATTTTGTTTTCTTACCAATACTAACACCAACTGGACTAGCGATACTTGTCTCAGAAATTGGGAAATTAAGTGCAAGGGCTTGGTTGTTATGTGGGTTCAAATGTGTGCCTATGATCCATCTCTTTTCTCCATCTGATGAGCTCTCATCAGAATACCTAAGGGGTTTTTCCTTCCCACATGTTTTCCAAGCTGGGGTAGCACAGACTACTCATGTTTCCACCTCCTCTGCGTGAACCTCAAATCTTTCCTGTAACGTCTAGCTTCCAAACGTCCATAATTCCTGACAATATCACATTGTCTCACCAATTACCTCTCCTGTAATATTCATTATACTTTATCTGCACATCTCTTTTATCTCCACTTCTTCTGTAGGATCTTCCATTTCTTACCACACCCACTTTTGTGCCCCACACCTAGTGGGATTTTAGCTAGCCATAGGAAGTTCTTCTAAACTCAAAGTGATGATCAAGATCTTGATAGCTAATGGTATAACACACAAGAAATATCCTCTTAGTTCTCACAAGAACTCAAACACAACAACCTCTGGGAAAGAATACGTAGAAACCACATGTACTCCAACATGTAACTAGTCAACACACTACTCCACAAACAATCAATAGTATGAGTCTAGATCATATCAAGCATCATGATAGCCATTGATAATATTCTTGGGTCCAGACATGAAGGTTGATAGTACCAACTCCTCCTTGATGCATATGACTGGCAACCATTCATATAGTTCTATTGGAAAACAACAAAAGAATGTTTTATAGAGCTCATGATACAGATGCTCCTCTACCCATCTACATGTGCAACAAACTCACGTCCAGTGTTGAATATTTTTGTAAACGCATCCTCCATGTTCTTAAGCCAAGTCTCCACGTTGTCAAAGGTCAAGAAATCTGCCATCATCCACCATTTTTATAACAAATTCAAAAGAGATCCCGGTAATGGAACCAAGATGTAATCATTATTTTCCTAACCCTTTAATTCCCATGCACACTAGCATATCACCCAACCTAAATTGGGAGCTCATCACGAGGTGCGCAAAGGCACCAGGACCCATCTTCTATATGTGATCTTGATCAAGAATGTTACCATGAATAGCATAGAACAATGTATAGACATAAATGCATACATCTTATGACAAAGTTAAGGAAACTAGATTTGAGCTTAAATGATCCATATTATGACTATGAAGATCAAACAGAACACACAAGAACCAGATCTGAACCATGAACATAATATAAGAACACAAACACTTAGATCCATTAAGCATTGATATTCAGAACAAAACCATTACATTAATCCTCTATTGTTACAGAATCTAAATACATGATAAGATCCATAAAACGGGCTAGATACATCAAAAAATTTTCATCCTATAAATGAATCTACTCTAGAAAGTTACAACAACATATCTACACATTTCAGTCCCAACTCTCTCTTTCCAAGATGGTGTTAGCTCAGACTGTTCATGTTCCATGTCCCTCTGCATAAACCTCAAATCCTTCCCAAAAAGTTTATCTCTAAACATCCATCATTCCTGCCCAATCTCACACTATCTTGCAAATTCCCTCTCCCAAGATTCATTATAATTGACCCACCTCTCTTCTCTCTCCACTTTTGCTATAGGATTCACCATTTCTTTCCACACCTGCTTCCATGCCCCGCTCCTAGTGGGAGTTTAGCTAGCCATAAGAAACACTTCTAAACTCAGTGTGATGATTATGATACTTGATGGCTAAGGGTATAATACATAAGAAATATCATCTCGGTTCTCAAAAGAAATCAAAATCAATAACCCTATGGGAAATAATATGTAAAAACCACGTACTCCAACAATGTAGCTAGTCAACACATCACTCCACCAACGATCAACAACACAAGTCATGATCAAATCAACATCATGAAACCATTGATAATCTTCTGGGTTCCCACACACAAGGTTGATAGTACCAAATCCTCCTCAATGCATATACCGACAACCATTCATATAAATTCTATTGGAAAACAACAAAAGAACATATCATAGAGCTCATGATACAGATGTTCCTCTACCCATGTACGTGCATCAAACTATAGGTACAGTGTTGAATCTTTGTGCAAACTCATCCTCCATGTTCTTAAGCCAAGTCTCCATGCTATCTAAGGTCAAGCACTCTGCCATAATTGACCATTTTTGTAACAACTTCAAAAGAGGTCCTGAGAATGAAAACAAGATGTAGTCACTTTTCCTAACCCTTTAATTCCCAGGTACACTAGGATATCACCCAACCTAAACTGGGAGCTCACATGAGGCATGCTACGGTGTCAGGCCCTTCTTCTATGTGAGATTTTTCAATAATGTTACCATGAATAAAAAAAAATGTACATACATAAATGCATACATCTTATAACAAGAGATAAAGAAACTAGATCTAAGCTTGAATGATCCATATTATGACTATGAAGATTAAACAGAACATACAAGAACTAGATGTGAAACATGAACATAATATAGAACATAAACACTTAGATCAATTAAGCATTGATATTCATAACAACACCATTTCATTAATCTTCCATTGTTACAGTAGCCAAATACATCAACAAAATTCGCGTCCTATAAATGAATCTACTCTAGAAGTTACAACAATATCTCTATGCATTTTGGTCCTAGCTCTCTCTACTCCCTTGTACACATTCATTCTCTCTTTGTTACCATGTAAATCAATATATATCACTGAGACTAGAGGGAATCTCCCCTTCACTACCCATTCATCATTCAAGCGCAAACCACATGCCAAATTTCATCATACCTTGCCATACTCAAGTACCATAGACATGCAAGTGCCAGCTAAACCATAACTAAATCTACTTTACAACTCCTTAATCTCATCATGATGACCATATCCTAGAATATGATTTCCTTGGGCTATAAGTCTCTATGTTTTAGCATTATCCATAATCAGATCTGGTCACATCTCTACATGCCCCTTATTGTAACTCTAATTGTGGTCCAAAATGTGACTAAGTCCTGAGCATGTTCTACCTAGGTGTGGACCTTTGTGCCATTCCTAAGGTTACTTCTATATGTGCCTTTGCACCATGATGGCGAGCAAAAAAACCCTCCACATCTTAGGTACTTAGTCTTCTTAGGGGATCAACAATTGACATAACATTGTTGGATAAATCTTGTTGTTAGAACATGTAGGTTACTTAGTTAAGTATATTGGATTAAATTTTCTCCTTAAGAACATCTAGGTTTCTTGAAAAATACTGCATATTGGATTAATCATTATCTTAACCACTTTTAAGGGTGTTTTTTTCCTTTCGCAATATTTTACTTCTTCATTATACATCATCCTAACTGTGTATGCTCCTTAAACACGCCAAAAGGTGATCTTGGAAATCATAACCAGTTTTGAATCTTTTTCTATTTAGGAGGGTTTGGTGGCTAGGAGGTTATTACCTAATCATTTGGATGAAGTCCAAGAGTTAGTGGGCTATATAAATTTTTGTGAAGATAAGTCATTTGTGGCTAAGTACGGGTTCACTTTTACATGGTTCATGTGAAATGAGGGGTGCATTTTCCACCAATACCCATGACCTAGACTGGATCCCATAGGAAACAAATGTCATTTTTGACTAATCTCCATTGAAATATCTAGAGTTAAGGGGAGGGGGGATTTGACCTTTAGAACCATGTCTTAAACAACATTTCCTAATTTCACAGATTTGTACATCATATACTGAAAGGTATATGGAGGACACCTTAACAAATTTTTCATCCTAGTTAGATGGCCAAATCTTAGGGAATAGGTTGTGCTTGCTTGATTTTTTCCCAAAACTATGTTTGTAAACAATTTTAAACTAAAGAGTGGTCTTAGTCCAAGATACTTGATTCACAAAAACTCACGAGGTGATACTTTGACCAAGATAGGGACCTCATTTTGATAAGAAAATGAGGCGATGTTCAATCTAAGTTAGACCTAAGGTTTTTTTATAAATCAAACTTTGACTTATCAAAAAATTGGGAGGAGAGACTTTAAATGAGCGAGGGACCTAATTTTTACAAGAGAATAGGGTGATGTTATGGCCAAGTTAAGGAAGTTTGTTCTTGCTATAGTTGTGAAATTAGTCTATATTTTTGACTTAACATATCAAAATAGCAAAACATGTTACTCTGCCAAATTCAAAACTTGTTTGTATGCACCAAAAAATTCATAAATAAAAACATTTTTTGAGTTAAAACCTTGTTTTAGTGATAAAACAAGGTGAAGATCTATTCAAGTTGCATCATGTATCTTTCATCACAACCCATATCTTTCAAATTTTGGCTTCATTCATCAATTTTAAAAGCCCAAAACTCTACCAAAATTTCATCAACCATTTTGAAACTCACGTTTGAAACTTGATTGATTCTTAAAATTATGTTGTTATGGTAGCGGATTTTTCCTAGTTTCACTAGAAAATATTTCACATCCATTTTAGGAAACACAACCATTTGCAGTCGTTACACTGCCAAATTTATTTAATTTTCCTTAAAAAAATTTGCAACATATAAGTCTTGGAAAATGCTCTTTTTTAGTTGTAATAATGCCAACATTTCTTATATTCCCTTAACAATCCTTATCAAACATCTAAAATCTGGGAAAATATCCACTTTGCAGTCATTACGCTTACCATTTTACTTAGATTCATTTTGAATATTCACAAAAAACATTCATTTTATAACCATTACATTTTTCAAATCATCTTAGACAACCTTCATAAAACACACTCAATCTCATAACATCATTCAAATCTACTCTCCATGGCACTTGTCATATGGTTAGGACATAGGAGGCACACATATAATCCTTTCCTACAGAACCCTCTAAAACCATCTTTTGATGAGGAATGGAAATGTTTTTTTTTTAATCATAGTGGAGGTGAAGAATAAATACCATATAACATATTTGAACATGATCTCTCTCATGTAGATACATTCCAATTTCAGAAAAAAGATCAAGTCTTACCATGCCTGGTCAAATAAGGGGATAAAATAACTTGTGATTTTGATCCAGAATTTTTCACTAATATGATTAAAGGGGAATAATGCAAAAACCCTCCTCCTTTTAGGACCGTTGAAGATAATTAAACCACAAACATGCTTCTATGTTAGCACAACCCGAGGGTCATAATGATGAAGCGAAGGCATCCAAAACTAAAACTAAAAACCATATACCCTTTATTAGAATGAATCATGAAGCTAGAATGAAGTGTGAAGAAAGCAAACCTACACCAAGCACTTAGTCACCAATTGGTAACATTAGCTTCTCATGTCAATAGGGACACACACAAATCCACTCACAGCCTAAGGTTACATACATGACACATTATATGGAAAATTACGGTGGTGAATTCTACAAATCCAACTGTACTCATATACCAGCCATGCTGTCACACAGACAAATATTTGACCAAGATTGGTAGTCTATAAATTTGGACTTGTTGGATTACAGGAAAGTAACATGGGACAAAATAAAAATTATAAGTTCAAATAACTACATTGCTACCCCTTTAATGGGGAGATGTTTCGTACTCTCTTTCAACCTAGATTTGATTGCCCAAAATTTGATAAATATTTTGGAAAAGGTGACCCTCACAATCATGTTAAAGATAATAAGAGAGGAATCACCACTAGAACTTGATGCATACATGTATTTGAGGGAGGAGGCTATGTTCTATGGTCAGCAAAAAGAAAAAGAGGAAAAAATATCTTCTAAAAAAATAAAAAAATCCAAGCCCCATAGTGAAAAACTATTTGAGGAACTTGCAGAAAAATAATGTGAAAAATAAAAAAAATGGATTATATAAATGATCATTCTATTAGTGAAAATATCATTGAGACACCAATAGAAGAAGAGCTCACTCTCCCTCTCGATCATATGTATATAGAGGATAGTTCTAATTTATTAGTTGAAGAGACTATTGATGTTAATATTGGCATAAATGAACAACCTAATATTGTCAAGTTAGGGGCTTCTCTTACTCCATATTGACATAAAACATTTACTATAATTCAAAGAGAGTTCATGGGTGTATTTTCTTGGTCATATGCAGACATGTTGTGTAGACACCCTAAAATCACTCACTTATTTCTAGTATTATCCTAATAAAAAATTTCATTCATCCTCTTATGATTGATAAATTAAATTGATTAATCATGCACATTACACCCTTTTGGATTAATTAAATTAATCTTTAATACACCTTTAGCCAACTTAATTATCATCTATTAAATAAATGATTAATTAGTTAGTTTTCACATTATAGCTAACTAAATTTAGTTATCTAATTAGGAAAGTATAAATATTTTCCCCATCAAATGCCACTTGGAATCTACTTCACCAATCTGATGGACTCCACTTCACCAGTCTAGTCAACTCAGGTTCTAGAATCCTAGAAAGGTTGGGGGAAATTAAATTTCATGGAAAACCACCTTTCCATATGCAAATTTCTGCTAATTAAATCCATTTACTTCCCCTCAATGGAATTTATTTTCCCACAACCATTTAACTTCCCTCAAATTCTATTTTTAGCATGTGCATTCAACCAACTTTTCAAACTATTCAGACCACTAGTTAACCTCTATAAAAGAGCATGTCTATCCCTTTACAAATCCTCTTGGATTTCCCTGTATAAAAAAAATTGTCAAATTTTCTCCAATATTTGCATATTAGAAGCTATATCTAATTCAAAAATATACTCATAGACATGGTTAAATCCACATTTAGAGGTCATTTCCAAGAGCACCCACAATCAATTATGCACAAGGTTACACAAGTTTAAACGCTTCATACAACCTTATTTGAGGTTTGTAAGGAAGAGCTATAGGAAGGTTTGCAAGTTGTTGTTTTGTTTGTCTTCCATTATGTGACTTTTTCATTATTCACATTCTGGCATGCCTGATGGGACCGCACCCACATCTTCATTCATTTTTGTGTCATACGTTATTCATCTTGTAGTGCAGATTTTTAATTTTTACTTAGCATTGTGTATTTGGTTTTTTTATCAGATTAGCATTTATTATTTGGTGTGTTTTCATTGTTTGTTGTGTTGTGTTTACAAGAGCATTTCGGGAGCACTTGGTAAAACATAAATCACAATTTGTACAGGCAACAAATTTTTTATTTTTGTGACTTCTTTACATGTGTTATAGGTGTTTTTGGGAAGCAAAAATCAGTTTGTTAAAAAGAAAAAAGTTACATCTAGGTGTTTTTACTCCAAATTATGTGTTTTTAGTTATAACTAACAAAAAACACCCCCTAGTTGACGGAATCTACTAAAAAACCCTCCTAAATTTTCCCCAACCCCTTAATCCCCCTAAAATATCTTCTAAAAATTATACTTTGCAGCCCAAAACCATGTTCAAAACCTGCAAATTTCTATCTACCCCTGATAAATTTCCTCACTTCCCTTAACCCTTAACATCCCTTCTCCCCTTCTCCCCCGAGCTACCTAAGCTCCCCTTAACCCCTAGGTTGGAGAGCTAGCTTGCCGAGCTACTCACCTCTCTAACCTTACCGCTCACCACTCTTCACCCTACTTCACTTCCTGACTCAGATGAGCCAAGCCTTATCTACCCATTTCCCCCATTTACTCATCACTCTCCCTACCCTTCAAGCTATCCCAACTCACACCTACCCCTAACTCACTCCCCAATCTACTAATATCTCCCTCACAATTTATCTATCGCTAATCTTGAGCCCATCCCTCTGCTTCACCGTGTCTACCTTGAATCCCTCATAGAGCATTGAATCACCCTCCCCTCCCCACCGCCTGACCCGGTCATGATTTGATCGAGTTGAGCCCAGCCTATCCCTCCCACTCCCTCATCCTTGACTTGGATCCATACTCCCCAGACTCTCCTAGGCTTTAAAACAAACCTCAAAATCAAGCCAACCTTATTGAAGAGCTTAGATGTTGACCTCGTTGCCAAGCTTAGACATCAACCTCATTGCCAAACTTAGACGTCGACCTCACTCGAGCTAAACTGACCGTAGTCCGTTAAAGCCGGCCTGACCTACCTCAAGCCCCACCTCTCTACTCTCTCTCACGCATCAACCCATCCTAGACCCCCCTACATTTATCTCCCAACATGTCCTATCCTATACCCCATCACTCCTCCCAACCTGTAACTCAAGCCTGCAAAGCTTTGATCCTACACACATACCACAAAACCAAAACAAAAGAAAAGAAAAAATAAATCCCAAATGCATTTATGTTTTTAGTTTTTGTTTTCAATTGATTCAAATTAGGGTAACCTCTTAGCTCATGTTTCAAACTTAGATTTAAATTTTTATTTAATTTCTTTAAGTTTAATCCTAGGGCTAAACTTAGGTCATAGATTTTAATATAATATAATTTTATTATTATTGTTTTTTCAATTCCCCTAATTAGATTATTACTAATTCGATACTCTAGTTAGGTGCCTTTTTTATGGCTAGCCAAATTATTTTAAATGTTTCCTTAATTAATTAATTAATTTAATCACATTTGGTCTTTCAAAACCTCATTAGGCCCTTTTAACTACTTTTTTTTTTCAATTTCATACATATAAACTACTTGTGAAACTTGTATGTGCATGGTTATTGGATGTTTTAATCCAATTTTTGTCACTTTTTAGCCTTTTGTAATGTTTAAACATTTTTTTAGACATAAACTGATGCTTTTTACAAGCATTTTGCTTCCATTTCATTGTCATTGTTTTTTCATTTTTGTGAAGATCATCGTAATATCTTTCATGCATATGCTCTTCTCTCGCAATTGTTATAAGTGATCTTGAGAATCAGAAATGTGATTGTGTTGTTTTTTATTATTTCCTCTTTGTTCACCTAGAGAAAACTACCAACACTTGTTTGCAGGACCATATTATGAATACCATTTCTAAAAATACTAATTACAGGTTGCCTCGATCGTGTGCTAAGAAAACTACTAATACTTTGTGTGCAAGGAACCTCTTTAATAAAGATAAAAATAAACAATTCACACTGGATATTACATGTGTGGTTGACAAGGCTATTGTCCTAACTTCTATAACTATGAGAAGTGTTTTTTTCTTAAGACATAAAACTCATTTGAGGTGTACCACATGAATGCCAAAGTAGTTAAGAAAATTTAGGGATTTGGTTGACGAAACGAGTACCTTTTTTCCCAACTGACTAGTACACCTTGTGAGATTAGAGTCACATATATACTTAGTGGAAACCCCAATGCTGATTCATTTGAGCAAGATATCTTTCTCATTGTTTTTAAAGGGGTAAAGTAAAGTCCACACATCTAATAATAGCCCCATACACTTTCTTGGGTATGCTACTAACACCTAGTTGAGAGAACCACCTAGGAAGCCACACCTTGACCAAGCCAATTTAAGGTAGAGGCCAACTTTCAAAACATCATTTTTCATTTTTCTTACATGTTACACACTTGTGTTTCACTCTTCTCATTCATGTTTTCTCTCTCATCCACATTTCATTTTGTAAATGAGTCTAAGTCTTGGGTTGCAGAAATCCATATCCAAACTTGAGTACTTTCATCCTTTTCATCTAAGTCTTGACATCATGATACTCACTTTATCACGGTCAAGCACCCTATTGATCACTTTGATATTTCATTTTCATAAGTCTTAAAGTTTGACACTTACCTCTTGTTGAAATTTAATCATTCCATATCTTCGTTGTCACATTTCACTCACTTAAATTGTCAACATCTTCAAATATATCTTCACATCTTATGTCATTATATTCACATTCACTTTGTTGACATTGTTGACATTCACATTACTTCATTCCTCTCTTTTAAAGCATTCACTTTTCTCTAACTTGAGGATCTTTATCAATCACATTCCCTTCATCTCTTATCTCCACTTTCATGAGATTTAGACCTTCTCATTTTCATTTCTTCACTTCTTGTTTTGACATTCACTTTGTCGTTCTTCAAGTGCTCCCATTTCTTTGTTGTGTCTCCTCTTTTAACAATACTTTTTTTAAGAGTTTACATCCTTCATCGTCTTCCTCAAGTCTCCTCTTTTAACACCCATATTGTTAAAAGTTGAGAAAACTCATTGTCTTTCTAAGTATCTTCCTTCTTAACACTAATTTTGTTGAGAGTTGAGAATATTTCATCATGTCTCTTAAGTCTCCTCTTATAGCACTCATTTTGTTCAAGTTGAGCAAACTAACTTCTTTCACCTTTCCCTCTTTACATTCACTTTGTAAAGGGTCATGCGAATCCTTTCAAACCTATTCATCTTTCTTAGCACTCATTTAGCTAATATTCCTTTAATTTAACATTTCAATCCCTTCTACTACCTTAACACTATTCATTTTGTAAAGTTTTGAGAAGTCACTTTTCCTCTTAACACTCATCTTCTCAAGATTAACCTTTTCACATCTTTTCATCACTCTTACTCATTTTGTTAAGAGTTGATTGCATTCACCTTGTTAAGTATATTACCCTTAACATTCATCAAGCACATTTAACCTTTCACTCTCCTTTTCGTTCCTCTTAACACTCATCTTGTTAAGAGTTAACCATTTTGATCTCACTCTTATCACAGTTTGATAAGAGTTTCATGTTCACCTTGTTAACTCGCTTCTCCATTAACATCCATTTTTATTAAAGAGTAGAGCACATATAACCCCTTTTAGTACCTTTTCTCTTAACTCTCATTTTGTTAAGAGTCAGGAAATACAACTAACCCTTTTCACCTCCTCCCTCTTAGCATTCATTTTGCTAAGGGTTGAGCTTTCAAACCTTTTCCCCTCTTCCATATTAGCATTCAATTTGCTAAGGGTTAAGCTTTTAATATTCACCTCTTTCTTTTCCTCTTCCATCTTATTTAAAATGTTTCTAACATCGAGATTTCTAAGGATGGAAAAAAAATTCCTCTTCCATCTTAGCATTCACTTTACTAAGGGTTGAGTTTTCTATCGTACCTTTCTTCAGTCTCCCCCATTTTTCATTACAATGGTGGATTTACACAAGACATCAAAGGACGAGTTAATAAAATCACTTAGTGTAATGACCAAAAAAATCTCTCGTGTGGATTCCAAAATTAGTGAAAAATCACACTATAGAATCCAATCATACAACCTAGCAAAGAAAATACTTTGCAAAGTCAAATGTCAGTTTACACCCCTCAAAGAAAGTCTTTCTAGTGTTTTCTATCAACTAAAAGAGGCTAAAATGATATGATATTCAATTAAAAAACCCTTTGTTGAAGAGGAACCTAAGATATTGGTATAAACCTAATACCTATTTGTTATTTTCATCGTATTTATGGCCACTCTACAAATAGATGCACATGATTTAAGAATTACATATAAGACTTACTTGATGATGACATCATTTTTGTAGAAAATAACAAAACTATCACAACCAACGACACATCAACTTCCACAACTTATAATGAAGAGTTGATTGTTATCTCTACTTATGTACATACTGAAATTCAACAAGATCATGATGAAGGTCAAGTATCTCTCCCTCTAAACCAATCTATCTCTTCTACATATTTTCTTTTGTTCATCCAAATAGACATTGATATCAATCCTACTTGTTTTAGACAACAATCTTCTAACATCAAATGAGACATGGACCTTTCTTTAATACTCATTTTCAACCCTTGATATAATTCTAGACATTATAGAAGAGGGTATATGCAATCAAGCACTTTTAAGCTTGAATCTATTCAATCACACATCTGGCTCCTATGCCTAATATCTCTAGAACTTTTTGGTCTAAAATCCACCACAAGTATCTTGTACACTTAGGACTCATTGTAATCCTTCCATGTCCATTCACATCCTCAAATGATCAATCTTTCAGGCAACTCATCAATGATGATTCCTACCTATTAAGACATCTACATAACTTCATGAATCTATTTAATTATTTGATTCAATCCTTTGACTTGGATCCTTATCTTCACTCAAGTCTCGTACTTCAGGACCTATCGAATCTTTTGATTCTCATCCTTTGACTTGGACCTCATTCGCTCCTAAGTCTCATACTTTAGGACTTAAAACTTATCGAATCTTCAGATTTCTCTCCTTTAACTTAGAAATCTCATCTTTCCTAAGTCTCATACTTCAGGATCTTATTGAGTCTTTTGTATTCTCCTCCTTTGACTTGGACCTCATCCACCCAAGTCTATGTAAATCTAGGACTTATTGAATCTTTGGATTTCCCCTCTTGACATGGATCTCATTTTCCTCAAGTCTCATAAGTCATGACCATTCACATTTAATAAACATGGACCTCTCTCTTAATGAGTACCATTTCAAACCCTCACCCTTGCCAATATTCAGAAAAATTTCAAAATTATAAAAAGAGAATAAAACTCCTGTATTAAACCATTCCTTAAAACACCATATGTAAATTAGAAGTAGAAAAGCTGGGTACAAATAACTATAATCAATCCACTATATTGGAAGATATATTAATCAAACCATTATCATATATTCGACATTCTTTACATATCACGACACAAGATAACCTTGTTCCTATTGGGCATTATGTGTCTCATCCTTATAACGGTTTCTACCATCTACAGATATTTGTACCTTGAATTTTGTCTCAAATATTACTGATGATAATTCCTCCTTTCAAATAAGCTCTTTCTTTAATAGAAAACATCAAAATTCTTTTTTAGTCCTTTTTGACCATCTCAGTCTCAACATATGGTGTTGAACCCTTGTGTCCTGACTAGTCATATGAGGCCGAGACTTAGGGGCTGAATGTTTCTTCCCAATAAGACACACTATCATACATATAAGGAAAACTCAACCTAAAAATTAAAAAAAACTATAAAATCATTACACCTTTTGTCCTTCACAGTCTTTGGTGATAAGCCCATACTTCTCACTAGTAGTATGAGACTAGGAGAGCAGAGGAAGATGTCCTTACTCATCTACAATTTTCCTTTGGTGCTGAGCCCTTGTACCTCTTACTGGTGGCATGAGGCAACATGTAGGGGGTTGCTTTCAAAAAATGAAAAAAAATAATTAACCAATAAAGCTTTTAGAAATATTAATCAAAAAGTGCTTAATCCAACAACATCCCAAGAAGGTTACTTATGTTAAGAGAGATAAAATAATTCCTTTAATTGGATCTTGTTAATCAAGTATGCCAATCTATGGATATAACTCTATATCAAAACCATATATATTGGAATCATCTTGGAATCAGTCATATAATATTGACTAGAGATGAGTTACATTTTTCTTACATATGGATCATTGTTACACCTTGTGTCTTCGCATCCATCATCTTCAATTTCATATAACTATTCATCTTATTATCACGTCATTCTTGGCTCTTGGTGATGATCCCTCACATCTTCCTAATTGTGTGGAGCCACAATCAGAGTGAAACACCCTATCATTTTACAATCTAGATTTCTGCCATTGGAATGAAATGATTCTAATTATTTTCACCTATTTTCAAGAAGTGCACTCCTTTACTGAGTTTTAAAATACTAAAAAAAATTCAAAAATGTTTCAAAAAACTTAAAAATATTCAAATATGTTGTGTTGAGAAAATAATGTATAGCACTTAGAAGAAGGCATACATAAGAATCACACGGGAGAGCAGAGCGCGTTCAAAGGTGTGGGAGGATCAGGAAGGAATCGTGTGCAAAGGACATAAAAAAATTAAGGACTTAGCCATTTTCACGATTATGATCTATTTTTGGGAGATGGCATGTGCACAGCAGACAAATGGGATGAAGTCTTGTACGTAACACGTATAGGTTATTATTAGAAGAGATGTCTACTAATTTTTTTGCATGAGATCAAGACTAATAATAAGATTACTACTTCTAGTTAACTGTGAGAGGTCTATTGTTAGCATTCTTCCCTGTGAGCCTATTATTGTAAAGGTGCATGGCTATTCTCAAGCATGCAACACTATTTTAAGATTAGATAAGAGGCTGAATGGAAAATCCCCACCCTTATAAATATTTATGTAGCAAGTTTTGTAGAAGAGTTAATTGAGATATACATAGATACAAATATAGAGAGGTATGTATGTGTTGAGATAGATATAGAGGTATGCAAAATTATGTTAAATCAGATATGTTACGTGCATGAGCATATAATGCTATTATTGTAAGAAGATTTTGTGTATTCTTTTGTTTTAATATAACTGCAATGTATTGAATGATTCAAGGTGTTGAACATGGTTATAGTTATGTTATTGCATGAATGATATCATTGTGTTTATTATTGAATCATGGTTCCTAAAGATCTAAATCTAGAATAAGCTCTACGGAATATCTATGTCATTGTGTATCTACATGTATTAAATATTCAACATGATCCCATCCTACACAAGAAATCTATAAAGAGGGGCCTTGTACCTTTGTGCATGCTTTTTGTGAGCTCTCAGTCTAGGATGAGTGATGTGCCAGTGCACCTTGCGTTATTCTTGGTGAATTCTAGGCTACATCATTGGTTCCATTTCCGGGACCTCTTTTTCAGTTGTTTTTCAGGATGGTTTGCGATGAAGACATACCGATTGACCCTAGACAATTATTGAGGAGTGGATAAATAACCTAGAAGAAGAATACACATGGAGGTTCAGCACTGGATCTGAGTTTGACGCACGCACGTGGGTGAAGCAGAATGTGTATGACTATTTGTACAAGAGCTTCTTCGTTATATTTCCCATAGAATTGTATGAGTGGCTGGTTTCTTATGCATCTAAATGGAATTAGAGGTATCACAAACTTTTTTAGGATATAGGAAGAATTTCAGACCCTTTATGATGCTGATCTGATTTGGACTTGCATTGTGGATACATGGTTCTGTGGTGTTTTGAACAACTATATCTTGGAGTACTCAATTTCCACTTATTCGTGCCCAGAGGTAGCTGAATTCCAATTTTTACGATATCCCAAGGGAACTTACTTGCAAGGCATTCCAGCTGGCGATCAAAATTTTTATGGTAACCCTAAACTTGGAGAGAAAACCGATGGCTAACTAAACCCCACCACGCGTGGGGGAAGAAGCATGTTTGGTGAAAGATGATAGACCTAGCCGTAGAGAGGTAGAGAGAAGAAAGGTTTTAAGTACAATGAGCATGCACGAGAGGGAGATAGAGAAGCAATGAGATGTTGCAGAAGTGAATGGCGTTGAGGAGAGAGATGGATCACAGAAGGATTTAGAGCTCACATAGAAGCATGGAACTAGAGCATCAGGAACTCCCCCATTTGGGAAAGCATGATAGGGAACCCTCCTCAGCCTCACATAGAAGCACGCCAGTAAAGATGACCTGGGCTACGGGCGTGCATCTGAGTCTACCTAGAAACCTTGCCCTTGTGCTTGTCTTTCCAGTATCTAGTACAAAAAATAGTCAGCAAGCTGATTTAGGTAGTATGGGAGATCATGAGTAAGTCATATAAAAAACACATCAATGACAGCACAAATGTCTTTGTTATTGTTTGGAGGTACCTTTTTAGGTGTATCTTCCACACAGAATTTAGCCACAGAATTTTGGACTCTCTTCTGGGGAGTATTAACACTTCGTAAACCATAGGGGTACAGTTCAGTACTACTAGTGGGACACAGGGGAGTACATCTTCTTGTCTGAATCCAGCTATAGGTTCAGGATCAGGAGGTATAGGTGGTTCTAGTGGATTAGGTGGTTCTAGAGGTCAAGAGGTTATGGATCAGGTGGGCACCAACCCCAAAATATTTATATGGAGATGTCTCTTCATCTTCCAGAGTATAGGGGCATAGAAGATGTTTTTTAACACGTGCACATGTGTGAAATACCGTGGTGCGTAAAAGGAATCATGGCTTCTGAGTGCAAGGCAAGTCAATTTTCCACTACACTACAAGGGCACACATAGTTGTACATAAAGTTTGACCCTGATCAGACTTGTGTAGACTATGCATCTTTAAAAGATGTTTTCCTTAAATAATTTCATATCCCTAAGTTTGAGCAAAAGAGTATAAGTGCACTCAAGGATATTAAGCAAGGCACATTACTGAGAGTGTCAGAGAGTATGATGCTCATTTCAAAATATTGTTATCTAAACTTTCTTATAATATTCATGCAAGCCAGCATGCGTAATGGTTCATTGGGGGCCTAATTACATCTTTTTAGAAGGGATCTATCACATAAGACATACACTGATCTGTGTGAAGCACTTGAAACAACTTTATGTGCTGAGGTAGTTGGAAGTATAGACACTAGGGTGAGACCATTTTTAGAAGCACAAATCGCAGCTATGGAGAAACATTTGGAGAGGCTATAAGAAAATTCAGCACATGAGACATGCACAGGGATTTGGTGCACAGATTATGAAGTGGAAGGTCACACAAAGGATAGTTTTCCCCCATAGATCAGTACGCTCATTGATGTTGGACTGTGAGATATGTCATTTAAACCATGATGCTAGCCACTGCCCATTATTACAATGCATAATAAGGAAGAATGTCTCTTGTTACTGTAAAATTTACAGGTCTCACAACTCATGACATGGAAATACTTTAGATTGATTGGTCATATCCATGATGCTATAGATATTAGTGTATGACAAACAAGAGTTTTAGATAACTCTAAAGGCAAGAATGAGCATCAGGATCGGGATCACAATCAGGTGTGCTATGATTGGAATGAAGGGAATTTTGAAGGAGGTTCATGGTAGAGGTCAGAGGATACCATGGTGGATTCGGAGGATGTGGCTGTGGTGGTGGAAGAGGTAAGTTCCCTCATGGAACATGTTATACATGCAGATCTCCTGACCACTACAGGCGTGAATGTCCTCATAATATTACATATTCTTTCTATGGAAAGAATCATAGTTATGAGGAATGCCTAGACTTGTATGAGCATCTTAGTAAGTAGCATAAACAAGAAAATAAAGGTGCAGGGATGGTTAGGATACAATGCATTGTGGAAAATTAGTGGATGCCCAAGTTAGAACTAGAATTCGAGGCATTGCAAGTAAGGATCACTACCCAGCGCTAAAGCGGTGTGTGCCAAAGAAGCATTGTAGTCGAAGCCTACCATCACTAAGGAGGAGGTTCTACATGCATGGTACCTAGATCCTACCCATCAGAAGGAGGTTTATCAAGAAACCATGGAGGTACTCAGAAATCTTCAGGGTGAAATACAATATTTAAAGGAGCAATCGCGGAAGATGGAGCAAAAGAAAGCATCATAAGATGGTCCAATCTGATATGGATGACTTAAAAGAAGTGTGCAAGATGTTGCGCCAGGAGAATATCATTCCACTATTAGGGAATTGGTTAAAGGGAAACACTCTGCACGCACAAGTATTGAGATTGGACAACAGATCTTGCATGTAAATATTCCCCCTCATAGCCTAGATTATGACAAGGAAATCACTCTGAATGTTGTTGTGGATGGGTGTCTTTTGAGTAATATATTGATTGATACAGGTGTGAAAAGTCAATGTTCTTACCTTAGATGCATGGGTACAAATGGGGAGATCTCCATTGCAGCCATCTTTGAATGTATTGTTCATGGATAACTGGACTAAGGCCACTCCCATCAGAGTTTTAAAAGATGCCTCCATTACCATACAAGGAGCCAAGTTCATTGGAGATTTCAAGGTTTTAGCACTGGCAGAGGTAGATAGCTTCCTAGCTCTACTGGGGTGTCCTGTGGTGCTATGAAAATAATGTTGATCTTCGGTTCAACAAGGGTTATATTAGCTTTGAAAACAAGGAGGAAAGAGTTATTATCCCTTTAACAGATGGAAAATCTATGCCCTATGTTGAGCCCTTGAGTGAGGAATACCTAAATAGGATTTATGTATACGTCGTCCGGGATCTAAAGGTGTTTGAGCCATGTAAAGAAGGAATCCTTCAGTGGGAGGATGCATAGTCTATTAGTGATACTACAAGTGTTGCTTGTGATAATTGGGCTCATAGCAATTATGAGTTGGTAGGGTGCAAATTAAAGAGTATATTTTATAGGGACATCAGACCACATTGTATCAGGAGAATAGGTAACAACTTGGTACCAAATTACACCAGAGAAGGAGACCCTATGGTGTTCCTGCGTGCCATGGAGGAATAATGGATAGACCAGTTGGAGAGACAGAATATGCTAGCATATACCCTACGCGGGACAACAACGTTCTAGTGGGTGGTTCACAAGGATAATCTTGTAGGATGGAATGAAATTAGGATTTCTCTTGCTACTAGGTTCTTTAGGAATAATGCACCTACTCAAATATGTACTTATCATGGTAATCAACCATGTTCAACACCACGTTCAGCAGTGTGAGAGACTCTGGATAGAGGGGAAGGAAGCTTTACCACCTTCGCTCTAGGTGCACAAGTTTTATTCCACTTTACAAGGTTGTGCACATGTGCTTGGTATGTATATGCAGAAATCCATAAAGAGACTAGGAATTGGCAAGGATTTAATTACAGGAATGGCCCATACATGTTTGAATTCTTCTCTACTAAACCTCTGGTGGAAGAAGCATTAAAGGTTATAAAGTTACTTAACTATGGGGGATAGTGCCAAGGTGGAGGAACTCATTCAAGATTTATTTGATGAAGGAGACTCAAGAGCACATTTTGTTGAAGAAATAGAGACAAATGCCACACTACTTAAAAACACTTACCTTGAGCAAGAAAAAGGAAAAATGGTCTACTTAGTGGATGATGAAGAAGTATAAAATCTGGATGTAGACCATTCAATAGGTAGGCATGTGAGGTGTTGGATAGTGCAGATAAGACCACGCATCGCCTATCATGAACCTATGAAGACAAAGAAAGTGAATATTGGATCAGATGCTGAGCCTAAGGAGGCCATAATTGGAGACTATTGGTCTAACTCTGAAGTGGAAAAAATCATTGAGTTACTATGAGATTATCAGGACTTATTCCCTTGAGGGATACCATGAACTTAAAGGTGTGCATAAATCATTAGGAGAGATGAAGATAAAGCTTAAAGAAGGGGTGTGCCCAGTTAGAAAGAGACCCTACAGGATGAACCCCAACTTGTGTGAAAAGGTCAAAGAAAGAGATTGAAAAAATGTTGAAGTCTGGAATCATCAAGCCCCTAGATGAGTCAGAATGGGTTAGTCCAATGGTGATCAATATCAAGAAGGATGGTTAGATTAGGATCTGTGTGGACTACAGGGAGTTGAATGTTGCATGTGTGACTGATCCCTTTCCTACGCCATTCACTAAGGAAATACTAGAAGGTGTTGCAGGGTACAAAATCTATTCATTTATAGATGGATTCTCTAGTTATCATCAGGTTAGGATTTCCTAGGAGGATCAAGGAAAATACTACTTTTACTACTGAATGGGGTAGCTTTTCCTATACTGTGATGCCTTTTGGTCTAAAAAATGTGCCTGTTGTATTTTCGCACATAGTTGTTCAGGCATTCAAATATTTTATTCACAACTTCTTACAGGTTTATTTAGATGATTGGATGGTGTATGGACTTGTTAAGGATCATTGTGACAATTTGCA
Organism: Taxus chinensis; assembly: GCA_019776745.2. Lineage (NCBI taxonomy): Eukaryota > Viridiplantae > Streptophyta > Pinopsida > Cupressales > Taxaceae > Taxus > Taxus chinensis. The sequence continues at coordinate 579,020,567 of CM034150.1, forward strand.
CTTGATGTTTGAAAGATGTAGACAGTTGAGTATCTCTTTGAACATCAAGAAGTGCATATTTGCTACACCATTTGGAATACTGTTAGGACACATAATCTGCAAGGAAGGTTTGTTGGTTGATCCAGCTAAGGTTGCAGTCATTATCGGCCTAAAAGATCCTACCAGTCAAAGTGAGGTGCGCAGATTCTTGGGTCACACGGGGTATTATAGGAAATTCATAAAGGGGTATGCCAAGGTTGCCACACCTTTGGAGGAGTTACTGAAAGGAAAAGGTTCTACGGGGAGAACCAGCAACACACATTTGAGACATTGAAGGAGAAAATTACTACCGTGCCTATTTTGCACTTTCCTTCATGGGACCAACCATTTCATGTACATGTGGACGCCTCTAGCACACCATTGGTGTGGTGTTGGCTCAGCCGGGAGAAGGTATTATAGATCATCCTATTTGTTTTGCTAGTAGAAAGTTGACTCCTATAGAGTAGAATTACACAACTACAGAGAGTGAAGCTTTGTCAATGATCTATGTGCTACATAAATTTAGATAGTACCTGCTAGCTACACCATTTTTATTTTATACAGATCACATGGCATTGAAGTATTTGGTAAACAAGCCATTTTACAGGGTGCATATGAAGATGGGTACTCTTATTTCAAGAATTTGATTTTACAGTTGTGGTCAAACTAGGGAAAAGTAATTCTGGACCAGACCATTTATCCAGAATACAGTCATAGGAGAAGAAGCACAGGCCATTGAAGATACCATGCCCGATGCATAGTTATACAGGTTACAATGCGGTGCACCATCAGAATTAGAGGACATTGTTGTCTTTCTACGAACAAGTATGGCACCAGAAGGAATGAAATCCTTAGAGAAGAAACAACTTGCTATACATGTAACACCCTATATGTTGATTAGTGGTGACCTGTACAAGTTAGGTCTGGGATGAAGTATTGTGCCACTATGTACTAGAACATGAGTGCACAAATATCATGGAGGAATCTCATGGTGGTATTGCAGGTGGCCACTATGCAGGTGACACCACTATGTGCAAGATTCTACTCACTGGATTATGGTGGGAGACCCTGTATAAAGATTGTAAAGCATATTGCAAGGCTTGTGATCATTATGTCAGCACCTTGGGAAACCAGGTCAATGAGATGAAATTCCTCTAAGACCTATTACTAGTGCATAACCATTTGAAAAATGGGCTATTGATTTTGTGGGTCCTATTTCACTAGCCTGTGTGCAGGACTGGATCATGCTATATCATCACCTACATAGACTATCTGACAAGGTGGGTAGAAGCAAATGCCTACAAAGGATTGTACAATGGCTACAATAACTAGGTTTCTATGGGAAAATATTATTACAAGGTATGGATGTCCTTTGAGTTTGACCAGTGATAGGGGCACACATTTTTTGAATGAGACAATCAGGATATTATTGGATGAGTTTATGATTGTGCACCATAATACTACACCCTATCATCCTCAGGCTAATGGAACTGCTAAGGCCTTCAACAAAATTTTGAGCCAGACATTGAAAAAATTTGTGATGTTGGAAGGAAAGATTGGGATGAATTTTTTTTTGTTGTGCTTTGGGCATATCGAACAACATATAAAAGGTTGAACAAAGCCACACCATTTCAATTAGTGTTTGGTGCGGAAGCAGTTCTTCCTATGGAATTCATGCTACCTTCTTTGTATATTGCACACACTGGAGGTCTAGCTGATGAAAAAGCATTAGAAGAATGGATTGAAAAGTTAATCAAGTTGGATGAGTGACGAACAATAACATGTTGGAGTCAAAAACAAGAAAAGGCCAAGGTAGAAAGCATGGCATGATAGGCACATCAGGGATAAAAAGTTTGAGATTGGACAGATGGTGCTCCTTTATGATTCTAAGTTTTTTGCACCATCCAGGAAAACTCAAGGTACATTGGTTGGGGCCGTATGTTATCACTCACATACTTGAAATAAGTGCTTACCAATTAGAGGTGCTTGATGGAACACTGTTACCCAGGTACTTCAATGGGAGTAGGCTGAAGCCCTACTATAAATAAGTCTTCTTGGTGTTTGTAATAAGGTAGTGTTGTCATTTAGATTAGGTTTTCAAATTCTTAATGTATTTCCTTCTTCATCGCTATGCTTTGTCAATTTAGTTGGTGTTTTTGTGTAATAAGCGTGTTTGCATGCCAGAAGCTAATTATTATTTGAATAATTTTTATGCACAGAGGACTGCACATACCATTAGTGTGGGGTGGTTATTGATATCTAGGTATAGGACTGTTGAAAATAAGTACACATGAAAGGAACAAACTACTACGGGTGTTATTCAAGTTGGAGAATTGTTAAAAAAGAGATTACTTCTGGAAACGAGGACCATAGGTGGAGATGAATGAAGAAACAAGTATAACACGAGGTAAGAAGGGGCCATGGGAACTACCAAGGGAAGGTGTAGTGGCGAGGTACTCAGGTGCATGGAGGCAAACACTAAAGAGAATTCTGTGGCTAGAAGGTAGGAAGGCACGCTAGAAGGTTATAACTTGGTGTGAAGATGTACCATGCGGAAAGAACAAAAATGGTCGATTAATGAGAGGATTGTTGGTAGGTGAAGGAGCAATAAATGCACTAAATTTTTGAAAATCTATATAAGGATGGGATGTGAGTTCATTCTTACCATTGAAATTGTGATAATTTGAAAAGAGCTAAGTACAAATGAGCTGAGATAATCATGTTGAGGTGAAAAGAGTGTGAAACCAGATGTGGAGAGAAGATTTGTGCATAGGAGAAGCTTGTGTCCCCATAGGTGAAGGGTTTGAGTGATTCAGACATGTTACGAAAGAGCTAGGGCATGTGATTTCCACTAGGGCATGGAGATTCGAACTAGGGTTTTAACTTTCTTGTTATAGAGGATAGAAAGGAGATATTTTCAAATGGCACCAAAGAAAGCACCTGTAAAAGGAGTAAAAGGGAAGAAGAAGGTCGAAGTGGAAGAAGAAATTACTCTTGAGAGTAATTTCTCATAAATGCAGTATCCAGAGGGCATGATTGTGGGACAAGAATGGGATTCCCACATTTGTAAATGTAAGATCAATGATTACAACCATCACACATTGGATAATAAGAAGGAACTAGATGCGTTGTTGAGCACAAAAACAAACAAGCGCACAACAAAAGACATGCCAATGTACGATGATGTTGGAGAGAAGTTTCTAAAGTAGATTGGAGTCTACCAGTTATACGAGCTGCCATACTTTGGAAAGTATGAACCATTGTATCAATGGTTGATGAGAAGAGTCCATGAGGACTTCTTCTACTTCACCGAACAGAGGGTTAGAATCACATCCACCTTAATTTAAAACAGTGATAGGATTAAGGGCCTCAGGAGCAGATCTTGAGAGTGACTTAACAGATAAAGAAGTGATCCTGGAGACAAGGAAGGAGCTAGGATATACCAAGGGTCTCCACGTGGCATGGACATTGATAAATTAAAGAAGTACCCAGTGGTACAGACAACTGCACATCTGATAACAAAGTTGAATGACCAAGAAAGGTGGTCGCAGGTGAATATAATGTGGCTGCACATTGCAAGGAAAATGTCTCAAGGAGTGATCTACAATATCATAGGTTACATAGCAGAGACAATCATTGAAGAAGCGTGTATAGGTGATAGAATTAGTTTTGGCACTATTTTATTGTCTTTGGTGTTTATGGAGATTGGAGTGCCCGATGGGCCAAAGGAAAAGATTTGGGAGTACCCCAAGGAAAATAAATCTCTGGAAAAAATATTTGATAAATACTTATGTGAAGGGACCATGGGTGGGCCATTTAAACAGAGGGTGGAGATGTGGTATGACAGGCTCTGTGTAACGTTCAAAGAGGAGTGGTGCATACCCAAGGAGTTACCTTCGGTGGTGGGTAAGGCAGTACAGTTTGCGGTCTACCAACATTTTTACATCGTGATTTGCGATGAAGGACAGATCTTGATCCCTTGGTGTAAACTTCCATATGCCTTCACAGCATGCTACTTACAGGCATCAGTTCACCAGTTCACAGATGTGTGCTACCTAAACTTCATCACAGATAAGGTAGATTGTGATTATCACACTCTGAGAAAAACATATGTATATCCAGGATGGACTGCCTACATTGAGAGGCTTATCTCAGATGTAATAAGCATGAAGTTGGTAAGCTTGGCAGTCAAAGATGTTGGAGCAGCGCTTGTGTATCTTCAACTCAAGCCCAAGCTAGAGAACAAAAAATATGTGGAAAATGAGTTTGCACTTCAAGGGTCACCTAAGGGTAAGCATACAATAGAGAATGTGCCAACTCCAAAGCCTGCAGATACTATAGTGGTGGATGAAGAGGAAGATGAATGAGAAGATAGTGGTGGCCTGGAGCATAGAGGATAAAGGTAACCTACAGACAAGGTAGGAACTGAGTGCTCGACTACACCACCTCAGGTGCAAGAAGGAGGTGATGAGGACTTGGATGTAGTACAAGGAGAGTGCCACTTCAAAAGGGTATTCAGAAGAACCCAAACCCAAGGTGCTACACCACAATCAATTTGAGAGATCACCGTGACTCTCTCCTTAGAAAGAGACAGTAGTAGATAAGAGAAGGAGAAAATTGAAACTGAATGAAGAAGTGGAAGAGTCTTACAGAGAGCATGCCTAGAAAAACACCCCTGTATAGCCAGAGGACATAGAAGAGCCAAATGAAAAAGAAATGAAGGATGGAGAAGGAGTAAAGGAGGTAGATGGGACAACACAAGAGACTACTCAGGGCATAAAAGAACAAGCTCCAAATCTTGGTGCTCAAGTTCCTAAGGGGCCAATATCAAAGAGAACAAGTGGGGAGTATACTTACACCAGTCATGGGTTACACTAAGGACACAAGTAAAATTGTTCTTTGCCCATTTCCAAAGCATGGTGGGCCTTAAGGAATTGTATGGATGGGAGTTGATGGATGAAGGACATGGCCACCGTGTGCACAAGGAAACAATTGTCTTGGTCAATGCAAACACATATGGATGAACCAAACTTCGATGTATGTGAAGAGTCCTGTGTATCAAGAATATTGAAGAAGACACCTCAGGCTAGACACATAACAGTAAATCCTACTAGTTATGTCAGATGAACAAGTAAGTAATGCCTTGGTGAAGGTATCTACAGAGGTGGCAAGGAGGAATGTGGATAAAGTTGCAACTATTAGGGTGCTGAAAGAAGAGATCAAGGCCAAAGATACAAAGATAGCATGCCTACAACAAGAGAAGGACTTAGAGCAGAAGAAGAACAATGCTTTCATCAGCATGGCAGAGGAAATTGGAGACCATGTCCTGAAAGCAAGACCACATTTGGAGTCCAAGGTACCCAAAAAATTTCCTTCAGCAATGCATTATGTACATACCTTAGTGGATTTGGTGCTTGAGGATGGACCTATGCACATGCCAGCACCAAAATATCCTAAGCAGAAGTAGAGTGAGGAAAGGCTTTGGTGATGAGGAAGATTACATCTTATGAGGCATTGCTCCAAACCTTGCAGGAGGAGTTGAGGAAAGCAGACCAGGCATTGAATATTTTCACAGCTCCAGAGGTGGTCATCAGGATAAGGACCATGGTAGAGGACAATGAAGTCCTAAAAGTGATGAAGGATGAGACACTGGGTCACACAGAGAGGTTGACATTGGTAAAAAAAAAGTGCTTGAGGCCCTTGCAGTAGCACAGGAACCCCATAAGGAAAGGTTAGATGAGTTGGGGAAGATTATAGCGTAGAAGATGGATCTACTAGAAGGAAGAATGTCTGCAATGTCCAACATTGTTCTGGTTTTGCAGAATGAAAAGGGAGAAATTTCCCAAGATGAGCTTGGAGTCTATTGTGGTAGATATTCTAGAAAAAGTAGAGGCACACTAAATGAGTGGCAGACATTAGAGGCAAAATAAAGGAAGAATATCCAGAATTTATTCTTCCAGTTGAAGCAGAGGATGTTGCTGAGTAAATAATTCTTTTGTATAGAAAATTCTTTACTATCTTCCATTTATATTATTTCTTATTCTTTGAACATTCAAGAGGTAACCATTTCCAGGGTGGCAATGCAGTTAGTGTGGGGTAATGTTGAGTAGAAATGTATAACACTTAGTAGAAGGCATACAAAAGATTCACGTGGAAGAGCAGAGTGCATTCAAAGGCACGGGAGGATTGGGAAGGAATCACGCACGGAGGACAGAGACAGATTTGAGACTTAGCCATTTTCATGATTATGATCTATTTTTTGAAGATGGCGTGTAGAGCACACAAACGGGATGAAGACTTGTGTGACACGCATAGGCTATTTTTGGAGGAGCGTCTACTAAGCGTTTTGCATGGGATCAAGCTAATAATAAGATTACTACTTCTAGTTAACTGTGAGAGGTCTATTGTTAGCATTCTTGCATGTGAGCCTATTATTGTAAAGGTGCATGGCTATTCTTAGCATGTGACCTATTTTGGGATTAGATAAGCGGTGAAGGGAAAGTCCCCACCCTTATAAATATGTATGTAGTAAGCTGTGTAGAAGAGGTGATTGAGATATACAGAGATACAAATATAGAGAGGTATGTGTGTGTGAGATAGATATAGAGGTATGTAGAATTATGTTGTCAGATCTGTTACACACATGAGCATATAATGCTATTATTGTAAGAAGCTTTATGTGTATTCCCATGTTTTAATATAATGGAAGGTATTGACTGAATCAAGGTGTTAAACATGGTTATAGTTTGTTATTGCATGGATGATATCATTGTGTTTATTGTTGAATCATGGTTCCTAAAGATCTAGATCTAGAATAAGCTCTGTGGAATATCTGTGTCATTGTGTATCTACATGCATTAAATCTTCATCATGACATGATAATTCCAGATCATAATTTGATAATCATTTGTCTTACTCATGGTGTATATCTATGCTCAAGGTAATCATTACCCTTCAACACTATAACTTTGATTGGGGCACATTTGGATTTCAAATTTTAATCCAATATAGATCAAACTTCAATGGGATCCAACAAGAGTATATTTTAGAGTATTTTGAGTATCACTCCACTCTTTGGCCCAATCCAATCCTCTCACATTTTAAGCTATTGCTCGAGGGAATTCATATGTCTAGTTCTTCAATGTGGAACACATTTAGAGTGTTATTAGCTGTCATTATTGTAAATTGTGTTGTAGTGTTGCCGTTTTGTCAACATTGTATTTGTGATGATATTTTTTTTCTTTCAATTTTTTATTTTGTTGTACTTGGTTTACCTTGGTTATAGACCAATTACAAGAAACATATTCACATCTTAGTTCACATATAACTTTGGTGTGGTTCATTCCTGTTTATATTGGGTTTGTTTGCAATGCTTGCTTTGTGTCTTTTTATCACTTGTACATGTTGTGTTTTCCTCAGAGTTTATTAAATAATCCATGGTGTGTTTTCATTTTTGTTGTGTATTCAGGTTTTTTACATTTATTTGCATGTATTTCAATTTTTTTAAAAACTCGTGAAAATCCAAAAAAAATCATATATTTGAAACTTTTCATAGAAATCCTACAATTGGACAACCCTTGAAGTAGATATTTCAACATTTAAATATAATCTTGATAACATCACATCTTTATCTACTACCCTAGTGATCGTTCTAAATTTACAAATATCACTTTCTTCCCTTTGCATGATTACTAACTCTGATTGGGGAAAGTTACACAACTATTTTTCTTCATGATATAACTTTGCATTGGGAAATTTCTTTCAAATAATTTGTAAAATGGATCTAACAAGATTGTCATGAGGAGTAGTATACTCTACTCTTTAGTCTGATCATATTCCCAATAATTTCATAAGTTTAACACTTGGGGGCATTTGTATCTGTTTACTCATCATTGTGGCACATATTACGGGCATAACTAACTATCTTCTTTTTCAAAGTTGTGTTGAATTTATGATGTTTACTTTTTGAACCAGTTGTAAGTAGTATGATTAAATATTGGTTCCTTTATAACCCAGATGCATGCACCTAGTATGTATATTGGTTTTGTTTTCCTTATTATATTTTCTTTGTTATGTGTGTTTGTTTACATGCATATGGGTTAACAATATTGATTCTTTCATAATCATGATGAAAAATACATTGTGCAATGGAAAAAATAAGGTTTCTCTAAATTTATTCTCCAAATGGCTCATGCTACAAGTACAATCCTTCCCATCCTTGTTTAAATCCCTTGTCTTCTTCCTATCAAGCAATTATCCACCATTTTGATACGTCACCCACCACTTGAGAGGCATCCCCTTACCATCCTTCTTGTTGGTGCATCCAAATGCTTCACCTTCTTCTGATCTACATGTGTATACTATCTCTAAAATATTATTACTTCATAATAACACTTTAAAGAGGGTCAAATGTAGACACCCTAAAATCACTCACTCATTCCCAATATTATCCCGGTAAAATTTGTTATTCATCCTCTTATGCTTGATTTAAATTGATTAATCATACACATTACACCCCTTTGGATTAACTAATTAATCTTTAGTAAACCTTTTTCTATCTTAATTATCATTTATTAAATAAATGATTCATTAGTTAGTTTGCACATTATAGTTAATTAAATTAGTTATCTAATGAGGGAAGCACACCTATTTTCCTAGTAAGATGCCACTTAGACTCTAGTTCATTAGCCCAGTAAACTACACTTCACTAGTCTAGTCTAGTCAACTCAACTTCTAGAATCCTAGAAAGATGGGATAAATTAAATTAGCTGCACAACCACATTTACTGATGAAAATTTTGCTAATTAAATATATTACTACCCCTCAATGGAATTTATCTTCCTGGATCCATTTAAATTCCCTCAAATGATATTTTTATCATGTGCAATCGACCAGCTAAAACCACTAGTTAGACTCTATAAAAGAGCATGCCTATCCCTTTACAAATCCTCTTGGATTTACAACATACTTACTCTATCATTTTTTCTCTCCAATATATGCATATTGGAGGTTTTCTTATCTATGTTCATAGAAATTTACATCCCCATTTGGAGCTCATTCAAGAGCACCCAAAATATTCATTTCAAAAGGTTACACAAGTTTAAAGGCTTCATACAACCTTACATGGAGAAATTATTTGAAATGTGTATTGTATTGTTTTGCTTTATCTTTCATTATCTAGCAATTTTCTTTGTTTACATGTTGTTGGTGCCCATTTTGATCCTCTTATTTCGTGGCACCATCTTTGCAAAACCATTCAAAACATGTTAAAGTGACCTTTCCATTCCCCCCACATGTTCCCTTTTTGCAGCGAATTGCTTGGTGGTTCCTTGTTCCTCAATGCCATGTATGTGTTGTATCACGAACTTGTAATGTGGATTTGCACTTACATCTTAAATTTCCCTTTAGATTTGATGATTTCACAAAGTGGTAGTATTCCATGGCCTTCAAGGCATGGCACTCTACGGATTGAAAATAATGTAGTATTTGGAGGGTTTTAAAGTAAAGAAACATATCCATAAAAGTCAGAGGATAGTGTTCCATGAGATGGAAAAACTTACAAAGGAAATCCACAGAATGGAGAGGTGAAGAAAATTAGAACTTCATGGGCTTGGTAATTATAGTGTTACATGGAATTTGTAATTTTTCGTGAAAAAAATTATGTAGTCCACTTAGAAGAAGCCAAAATACTCAGAGTGAGTGTCTTGATGATCCACAAAGTAGGAAGAAATAAGTTGGAGAGTGACCATGTATGAATCCCACAAACCTAATGTTCTACAAGTGTCTCAAGGTTTGGTGTTCCATGGAGTTGTAAAATGTGTGGAATAAAGAATTATTATCATGGGTAAATAATTACACATATAAATTAAAGTCTTATGTTTTAGGCATCAATGAGGTGTATAAGAATTTTCAGAAAAGTGATGTAAGAAGACTAGGTTTGGAAATGTCAAATAGATAAGTATGAAAAGATGAGGAACCCTTAGAATGATGGAATTAAATGTTCCACAAACATTAGACACTTCGTGTTCCATGGAGTTGATAAAGCCATGAAGAAAAACAAAATCCACACATCAAATACATAATCCATGTAACACAAAAAATGCCACACATTAAAGAGGACCCCACGAAAAAAGAAAAATATTTGATAAACCTAAGAAGATAAAACCAAAGTTGTGACACAAAATGAATGCTTAGAAATCCATGAAGCAAAGGAGGTTTATCATAAAATCTTTGGAACAAGGGAATTTTTTGTAAAATAGTAAGAATTACATTTTTACCCATGAATTTTGACTCATGCATCCATTTCACCTCAAACCAAGTGGATTGGGAATGTCTTGGAGTAGTCATTCCAAAGAGATCAATTTTATAGAAAATGGTAAAGTAATTCAAGATATTTTAATTACAAATGCTTTGGCTGTTAAATGTCATTTTCAAGAATCATTTGATGTAATTTGTAGATGTAGATGACATGATTGACCCCCCTCTTCCATGAGATGCTTTTAGAGGGGCATATTCTTCCATTTACCCCACCAAACTGAAGGATGTTGATTAAAGCAACGTGGAATGAAAATTTGGAAATTTTGTCTTCCTCCTTCCTAATTATATGGTTTTTCATTAATATTCTCCTTGAGCACAAGAATCATAATTGAGGATATTTTTAACATTTGGATTGGCATATGTGGGATATTATTTCAGGTTTGAGGAATTATTGTATAAAAATTTAAGGTTTCTCTTCACTCGATGTGAATTTTTGGAAGAATATGTGACATTTCTCTCCTGAGGTTGTTTTTTGTAAAGGATCAGTTCTTGGTGATTACATTTGGGGTTCATGCTTAGGTGGTTTTGGGTTTACAAACATTAACATGTTTAGAGATTCATTTTCACATGTTTCCCTTGCATTCTTTGCAAATTAATACACATGACCATTCTTCCATTTACATGCTTTATGTTTCTTGTTGAAAATAGGTCTAAAATGAATGAATATTAACCTTACTTCATAGTTTTATATATTTTTATGTTAAATAACTATAGGGGAGCATTTTGAAGTTGATTATTTGATTGGGTATTTGAGTGAACGATCTGTATTAGTATTACTTGGCATCATTTTCTTCAATTATAAATTGCTCTCTACAATGACTTTGAATCAAAATCTATTATCTTATGGCATCCTTTGATTTTAGGTATTTAGATGGCGAGTGAAAGAAACTTTATTCTTAGGTGGTTATGCTAACATTATAGAGGTTATTTTGCATTACTTGCCTTGTTTGGGTGTCCATAAAGGTAATTTTTTTCAGAAATTCAGTGTTCTTCGATTTTGGGTTTCAATATGTTATGAAATATCAAGATAATATGGTTAATACATATCCTTCATCCCATTAGTATCCCACTCCCCCATTTTCATTCATCCTCACCTTCATTTTATACTACTATTTTCCCTACTCCTGTAAATTTCATCTTACTTTACACATCTAACATGATATTTGATAGAAAATCACATCTACCTTATATATTTGAAATGTATTTTATTTTCTCTTCAAGTTCAACACCTTAAGTATCATTCCATTCCAAGTTGTTAACAGATTCCTTCAAAATGAAGCTTGTGATCACCCTAAATATTTCTTTAGTGGATTGTGTCTCATGTATCAAGTGTTTGCAATGCTTGTGTGATAATTATTTTGAGTGAGAATTACATTTTGCGGTTACACTCGATATCATATTGAGATGCCAATAAGTTTGAGGGTTTGAAATAAAATATCTCCCTCCCTCTATCAAACCACCTATTAGGTCTTCTCACCTTGGTTTAGGAAGATCCATAAATTAGCAGGTAAATAACCACACCCTTAGTTAGGTGGATCCCTGTCATCTCCGCAGCCTAGATCATGATATAAATATGGATCCATTCTTGGCTGTAAATGAAACATAAATAGATCCATTATTATTCCTTTCTCCTTGTTTCATGCTCATTTTTTGAAGTATGTGCGAGGTGTTATATTGGGAACCAACATCAAAACTGATGTCATTATCGGGGACATTGATTCATACAATTAAGGTTTAAATAAGATTTATTTGATTGGGTCATGTATTGAGCTAAATTATTTAATTTTCTTAATTTATTGGTATTTTAGCAAGAATTTTGTGCCCATCATCATCTCCAACACCTCTACTGGCATTGTTTCTAGGGACTTGAAGTAAAATTTGTCATCTATTATGGTTTAAGAAGGTTTTTAAGTTGATTTATCATGTCTAGAGTGTCATCTCTAGTGGTGAATCCATTATGAGTTTTGGGTTTGAGCAATGCTGTATTATTTGATATATTTTTCTAGTGACTCCACATTTACAAAGCTGGAAGGATTGGGACCATAATTTAGGTTAGACCCTGCTAAATAATGGTTTCATGAGTTGGATACATCATAGAGGAAAATGAGATAAATCTTGAAAATAGTTTTTGATCATAGTTCATAAGTTAAGAATATAAAAACATATAATCTAATTGGTTCTTGTATGATAGAAAAGTGACATGCGAGTATGAGAATCTACAAGTAGCCCTTCTTCGTTCCCGACCTCCCAAGGTCGTGCCGAGACAATCGGTGGAAATTAAATATATGTGCATATAGACAAACTAGTTGGGAAATCTTATATCTTTGACATGCAACAATGTGATCTGCGAGTCTAAAGTAAAGAAAGTTCTCCTAACCTGAATTGGTGTAATGGATCATTCAGATATAATAGCTTCTTAGAGGCTCCAATCATTGTCGAGATCTTCCGAGATCCTATCTATTGGCTATTGGATGCGTGGAAAGTGACCTGTAGGTGCTTTGTGTATATTTCTAGACAAGGTCATGGAAAATGGTAGTGAGAGGTGTAGTGGATTTGTAGGAAACTATGGGTGGTTTTCTAGTCTAGCCCAGAAAAGATTAGTTTGACTGGATTCTATGTTTAATGTGGAAAATTGTGTTATGATATTTGGTGGGAGTGGTGAGGATCTAAATACCAATGTACGTAAACCAGTGTCAATGCTTAATTGATTAGCAGGCCCATTGAGTTGTGGGACCTGGGGATCACAACCATGAGTTCATGGTTGTTGTGGACCTATTCTAGTCATGTGAAGAATCAATCTCTTCTTCCAACTATCCAATGGTCATAATCTTTTTCAGCTTCTATGTTTAATACCAGGAGTTGTGTGATCTTCTCAGAATACCTTACGGGTGTTCTGACAACTTGTATACGTAGGCCTGTGTTTATGTCAATGACAAGGTATCTGGAGTTTGGTTACGGAACTAATGGATCACAACCAAATATTTGTTCTCTTTTGGGTTCTTGTATGGTCATGCAAATATCCTATCAATGTAATCTATAGTTGGGTTGACTTGACTAGAATGTGTATGCTTTGTCATTCAATGTTTGATTCTCTCAATTGTTCACTAATTGCTTGTGGGTTGATTGTCGTTTGAAATACATGAATCCTAAGGCCTTGATCTATATCCGTTAATGTTATGAAGAGTTTTGGCTGAGGTACTACTGGTTCGAATACATAATCCTTTGGCTCTCTGGCTCCCGCAATTTTCATGTAAGAGATAATCAAACTTTAACTGAAATAAGTAAACTAACTATGAAAAATATATCTACACTATGCTTATATTCCTTTTATTTTTGTATTTTCAATGATGCGTATTTGAACAAAATTTAAAGAGAAACTATTCTAATATATTCAGATAATGAACAATTAACCTAATAAAAAAATTAAAACAAGCAAGTTAGCCTAATATAGCTATTTTCCTATGAAAATTTGAATTTATCCTAAATATTTAATTAACTAACTAATTTAATCGAAAGACCTTCAATCTTACCTCAAAAGTGAGGAATAAATCACAGCTTCTGAGAAGCTATCATTCCCCACAACTTCCCTGGTAATACTGAAAGCAAGCTTTAACTGAAATAAAATGATTTGCTACTCTATTTGATATATTGTAACTACAACTTTGATAGTTCAAAATTGGAGTTTTACAGAATAGTGGTAAATCTAGTTGTTCCTTCGTGTTCTCGTGAATCCAGAAAAGTGTGAATGTGATAGCATCAACAAAAGAAGATACTCGAATAGTGGCAGCTTGGATATAAACTAAATAAAATGCAAGTAAGAGAGGGATAGTGCAAGTGAACAGAGCTTGACTATGTGATTCCTAGTAGGATTTATCGCGGGGATACAACACAAAAATACCGAGAATTCTAGGATCTATTTCTTATGACAAAACAACAACCTACAACTCTAAGATTATCAAATGAACTCTAATCTAGAACTGAAACTATCTTATGCTAAGCTGACTGTGTAGGATAGCAATGGAGCAAAATAAAGGTGTGAAGATAACATGATCTCTAAATCAGAAAGGAGAGGCTGAGAATTCATGCAAAATCTAAACCTATTGAACTTGTGGAAGAACTTCAAAACACACTGAATAATAATTCATAGAGGGAGAGGGGCCATTTTCTTGTAAAAAATCTTGGTATTTATAGCATTTGGATTTACCAAAGGGTAAGCTTGAATTGAACTCTTTTATCATAAATAAAGAGAAATTACTATTTACTAGGTGACTAAAACATAAATGTAAGCAAGTGTGGTTGAGGAATGCGAGTGCCACTTGATTTTTTACATTGACAAAAGTGTCAGAAAGTTCTGGAAAACACACATAGTACCTCCACCCTATGCAAGTCAATAATTACATGACCGTTGCTCTGTCCTGGGCGGTGGACACAAGACCGCTGCCCAAGCAGGGCGGCAGTCCTGAAACTAAAGACCAAAATGCAAGAAAAGAGCAGAACAAGGTTAGAATAAAGCATGCAAAGGATGTATAAGGAATTTTAGGATGTAAATTTATACTCGGATATCTTTTCTGGATTCCAAGCACCTTGTGAAGAGATCTGAATCATCATTGGGGTTTTTGTAACCTCTTCCCAACAGTATAGTACCTACATTTTTGGGTACGTACATATTGCCCCCTTAGAGAAGTGTTTTAGCCATAAAGGGGCATAAAACGGTGGGTCCGAGTATAGTGGTCCCAAAATGGGGAGTTAGAAGCTATACCTGACATACCCGTGTGTCACAATGTCTCCATCCAGATTCCCACTATCTGCAAAATGAAAAGAGGACTCAAGTGTAGATAGATAAAGAAATCAAAAAATAAATACTAAATTAAAATGAAATGAGGACTTACCATTTGCGCAGGGATAAGAACTTACCTCCGTTGGTGCTCCAACTCTACGAAAGAACATTCAAAACAAGATAGAATATTATATATATAAAATGAGCTCATTTACCTATTCATTTGCATGTGTTGATTTAGCAATTTTTGAACTCTGGGACCCACGGTAATCGTTTTCGACAAGAGTATAGTCAAAATGTTCATTGTGAGACCGTGATGATGCCTTCAAGAGAAGGACATCGACCTGTGAAGTCTCAGGTTAGTTTTTCTCAATTCATTACTTTCAAACCTAAAATATAGAAATTTTGAAATCTTTGTCTTGGGGGGGTATTTTAAAAAATCTTAGTGTTAAATGAGTCTCTAGGGGGCGCTCATAGGGTAGGTTTTTATTTCAGTTGAAATGGTGTATTTTGCTTGTTTTTAGGCATTTTTAGGGCTTAATGGGTGCATGTCGAATTGACACAGGACTGCTACCCTGCACAAAGTGGCAGTCATGGGACCACCACACAAGCAAGGTGGTGGTTACAGGACTGCCACCCTTAGAGGGCGGTGGTGATGAAACTGTCGCTCTGCATAGGGTGGAGGTTCTGGACAGAAGGCAAAAATAGATGCCTTAGTTAATTTTTTTTGTATTTTTGATATTTTTCTATGTTGTTGATGAGTTTATCTATTGGATTATGTTGTTAACTTACTCTTTTTCTATGTTTTGGGTGGATGCAGAAGGAGGAGTATATTAGATGGAGCATAGAGAGGGAGTGTGATTAGCTCCTGATAGTGTTGGATACATTGATCCAGACAGAGAGAGACACTTTGCAGAGGGCCAATATTTTGAGGATATCTTCATTCCCTCATGTTGCTCCTGCTAGTCACATATTGTGTGACTTGTTCTCATATTGGGATGTTGACCAGAGCACTTTTAATTTCCAGGTGTTAGGGGTAAGTGGACTATCACCCTGGAGGACATTTATTACATACCAGGGGTTCCGATTCTTAGAAGGTGGCTATCTCTTAAGACAAAAGGTTCTAGATCTCAGATGGTTCAATGTGATACCTATATGGGAGATGGTGTTGTCTCCTTTGGCTTGAAGAAGGGGGCGAAGGTCTGATCCATTGCTTCTTCTCCTATCCCTATCATTTTCAAGGCTATTATGGGTATCTTGGCCTCGCGGTTTATTGGGGATAAGGGAGGGGATACTCTCTTATACTGCTGGGCTCCCATTATTACATAGATTGAGGCCCATGGCCATAGTTACACTTCGGGAGCAGATATTCTTGGGACCACAAACCATGACTTATACATGGTGGTCAAGTTATAGGGGCATTCCTTGAGTCACCCCACTCTAGTCATGAGTTAGGTGTATGAGCGCATCGTCCCCTATGGAAGGGGTGTACTAGTAGAGGATATGGGGGCTATTAGAGTAGTGAGGTGGATGGGGATGACAATGCTTAGATTGCCACATCAGCTAATGGCTTCATTAACTACTGCATATGTGGAGGCCACTCCTTATTAGGCCATGGCAGGAGTATGGGGAGAGGAGACACTTACATTGATCACCTGCTCTACTACATGTTAGCTAGTAGACATGATAGAGAGGGTGGAGGTCCACCCATTTGATCAAGTCTCTCAGTAGTTTTGTCTCCCCTACATTGATATGCTTCCTCCAGTGGGGGTAGTATATAAGACTATTCATGAGGCCTAGGGAGGCCGTAGAGGAGATCGGGGTTGGACCACGGTTACTCTTAGAGTTCTTATTACAGTTAGGTGGGTGGTTCGGGTCCGAGGGGTAGCTGGTGCTCCTCGAGCACCTTTACTTCAGATTGGAGCCACTCCTACTTTCAGTGGGGGGGGAGGATGAGATTGTTGATGTGGACTCAGAATCTGAGGAGTTCACAGGAGGGGAGATAGAGGAGGATACAAAGGAGGAGACAGAGGAGGGGATGATGGGAGGTGAGACTGGTGGGATGGTTGAGGAGGATGAGAGTGATTTTGAGTGGCATGACACTCAAGATACATTAAGGGCTGAGAGGGAGGAGGTGAGTGTAGAGAAGGTGACTCTGATCTCAAAGGAGTTGCCTTCTCAGGACTTAGGGGGAGATGATGAGTCCATGACAGGACGTCATTTCTTTCCAAATTTGGGGGAGGTTTTACACTCTGCAACAACGTCGGTAGCAGGCACAGATCCTAGAAACCCTACTTGGATGCCTAGAGATCTGAGTGAGTTACTACTCTTTTCTCCACCTTGTTAGTTAGAAATATTACTTGATATCTCCTTTTTGTTTTTTTGTTTGTATTTGACCTTGTTCTTCGTGATTTTCTAACTTGTTATTTCTCTTTTTTTATTTGTAGTGACTGCTGAGGGATGGTGAGAATTAATTCACCGAGTGTGTGTGGACACCCTATTGCTCCCCTTAGAAAGTACTCAGACTAATCTTACTGAGGATGTTGGAGCGTCTTTAGTAGCTGGCAGACATACTGATGTGTTTTCCCTGTTTGGAAGGCAGAAAAGTTAGTGACCTCCCTTCATGTTGAGGTAGCTGGATATAGGACTGTTGAGTGTCTAATGAGGCAGATTCATTCTCATAGTGAGACCACAGCCAGTGGCCATGATCATGAGTACTCAGTTCATTTAGAGCATTTTCGTAGCAGGAGTCCTAGATGCAATCGTGCACCCTCTGAGGGATCTTATAGGGATTGAGAGGCTATTTGGTCTTTTTGTAGTGATTTTGCTGGATGTTTATATGAGTTGTTTTTGTATTTTTTTGGGCTCACTGAGTGTTTTAACCATGCCTAGTGCATGATGGCATTATATGTAGAACACGATTCTTATTTTTATCTCTTTTTGGATCTAGATCTTCTTATATCTAGAGTTTTTGTGATTCTTTTCTCATGTGTACACTAGATGGTTTAGAATCTCTATTTTTATATGATTTTTAGAATGTATGTAATGGATGACAAGTGATAACAAGTGTTAAACAAAATGTTTCTCTTTTATTTGTTTTTTGTAATGCTGATATGTGATGATGCAAACATATTACAATACTAAACTTTTGGCTTCTTTGGGAAATGTTCGTTGCTTCTTCTTGTTTTGGAAAAAAGTGATGAATAAATAGTGATAATGAGATGAACTTGCCCCACTCATAACTCCATGTAACTAGTGAGATGTGAGGGCTCAACACAAAGATTTGGGAAGGGTGCAAATTGTATGAGTTTGACTAAATGGAAATGATGAGAGAAAGATAAGGTATTGACAAAAATCAAATTTAAACCTACATACTTACTCCTACTTGAAACTAATACATAGTTCAGAATGCAACTTACTTTCTAGTTTATCTAGACTTAGATCCATGGATGGAAATTTGGTTGAAAAAATATGGTTTTGAGGATTTGATCTCTTTGGAATTTGGACACTTAATTTCAATTAATAAACTTTGCTTTAAAATATTAATATTCACTAATTTGAGTGAATGGACCCCTTATGCCCTGCCCCATGCTACTAGTAAGAAGTATGGGCTTACCACTGAAGGCATGACATAGGCGAGTAAGATCACTTCTTTCCTTTCTCAACCTCACATCACCAGTAAGAGATGCAAGCTCATCACCAAAGGTTGGTGGGGCAAAGAAGTGTGTAAAAATAAAAAATTCTATTTTGTTTAGTATTTTTGATTTAATTTGACATTTCTGATTTATGATTTTGGAGTATCCTTGTTTAAAAGAGATGTAAGAAGGATAGATGTGACACCAAGAATCTTCTAGAATAGACCGTAGGTAAGAACAACTTAATCCAGTAGAAAAGAAAGAGTATGACCAAGTATGCAGGCCTTGGTATGGTTTTTGTCAAGAATTTGTCTGTCGAATTGATGAGATGATTTTGGAATCATTTGATGACATTATGAAAATTGAAGAGAAATGATTTGAATGATTTTCCCAAAATTTTTAGAAGCTTATAATAAATTTCTTAAGAATAAGTTCCTTGACCACAAAATTTACGAAACGAGTGAACAAAATGAAACAAATAAGTGACTAATGTAATGTAGGTACATATGATATACAAATGGTGATGCTGATGACTTTTGCGTAAAACCGTTTAAGATGTAAGAAATTAACAGTTTCATTGAATTCCTCACCTTCTAGTGTACACAAGAGATACACATTGTTTCCATAGTCTTTCATGACTCGGTATGGGCCCAACCACTTGGGTCAGAATTTCCTTCATCGATTTTCTTATCAATCAGGCTATCTAGTTTTAGAACTAGATCTTCATCGCATATTTCTCATTCGTAGATATTTTTGTTTTATTAATAGCACATCCAGTCAGCATAGGCTCTATGCCATTGTTCGGCATTTAGCCTGGCCTCATCAAGGCTTTCTAGTTGAGAGAGGCATGACTCTATATAATCTTCTTCTCCCAAGATCCCTTGTAATGAGATGCATAGACTAGGTATTTCGACCTCAAGCGGGAGAACTACTTCTGCCCCAAATACTAATGAGAAAGGGGTTGCCCCTGTTGGTGTTCTTATTGAGGTTTGATGGGTCCATAAGCCCAAGTATAATTTTAAATGCCAATCTTGTTTGTTCTCCTTAACTGTTTTGAGGAGAATAGATTTTAATGTTGTGTTTGTGGCTTCAGCTTGTCTATTGGCTTGAGGGTAATAAAGAGAGGCCATAAGATGGGTTATCTTGAATTTTCTGCATAACTCACAAACCTCATCATTCTTAAACGATGTGCCATTATATGAGATAATGACTTGTGGGACACCATACCTACAACTGATCTGATTCAAAATGAACTTATCGATTACAAAACTTGGTATGGTGGTAAGAGGCATAGCCTCTACCCATTTGGTAAAATATTTTGTGGCCGTAATTATAAAATTATGGCCATATTTTGAGAGGGAGAGAATTTCCCTATCAAGTCTAGGCCCCACGTGGAAAAGGGCCATGGGGTTGCGATTGGTTACAGATCCTGTGTTGGCATGTGAATCTCATGGGAGAATTCTTGGCATTTATGGCACTTGCAAACAAATTCTATTACATCATGTTCCAAAGTAGGCCATAAATAACCCATTTGATGTATTTTGTGAGTAGTGGTGTGGCCACCAAAGTGGCCTCTACATATCCCACTGTGGGATTCATAAAGAATATTTTTGGATTCTTCCGTGTCAACACATCTTAAAAGCATTCCATCGAAGGCTTTACGATAGAGCACTTGTTCTAAAATAACATATTTAGCAGTGACAATGCATAACCACCTTCTTTGTTGCGATGTGGCACCTTCTGGGTATGTATGGTCCATGATAAAATTGATGATGTCAGTGTACCAAGGACATATAGATATGGGGGGCCTAGTTTTGACAAAATATATGCATTCATTAGGAAATTATAGGTCTACCAGATCACCTCCATATAATGGATTGTTAGCTAACCAATCTACAATGATTTGTCCCTTAACAGATTTCTGGTTTACAAATGTTAGTTCAAACTCACCCATCAAGGTTATGAAACGTCCAGATTTTTTAGATAAAGACACTTGCGTGAGGAATGTCTGTAAATGATCTATATTTACAATGACCCTTGTTTCTTGATTTAACATGTAATGTCTTAAACGTTTCGTTGTGAAGACTATGGCAAGGAATTCTATTTTTTCCTGTGTATAACGTGTTTTATAATCAAGAAATGTCTGGCTAATGAAATAGACTACACGTTCTCGTTTATCATTGTCTTCCTGAGCCAACATGCAGGCTAGCGAGACATCAGTAGCCCATAAATACAGGATCAAAGGATGATCTAGTCTAGGAGGCATTAGCGTGGGAGGAGACAAGAAGAAGTGTTTAACTACTTTACAGGCCTTGTTACATTATTCTGTCCAATTAATGCTATAATCCTTATTTAATAAATTATTGATTAGATGAACAAAAAAACTTAAGTTAGGGATGAACCTTCGAATTTCGCCAAGTTTCCCAAGAAATGATCAGATACCAGACTCGTTTGATGGTGGAATCATTTCAAGAACAACCCAAATTTTGGCTAGATCAACATCAATCCCTCATAAGGATATAATGTAACCCAGAAGCTTGCTTCCTTTCACACCAAATACACATTTCTCTGGGTTCAATGTGATGCCATATTCGATTAATTATGAGAGAATGATACATAGTACTTCTGGGTGATCACAACTCTTCTTGGCCTTGGCCAACAAGTCATCCACATTGGATTCCAAAATCTTATGAATAAGGTCATGGAATATGTATGTAATTGCCCACTGGTATGTAGGTCCAACATTATTAAGACCGAATGACATGATAGCGTAACAATAAGTTCCCCAAGGAGTTATAAGCGTGGTTTTGGGTTGATCCTGTTTAGATATTTTGATTTGATTATATCCCAAGAATCCATCCATGAGAGACAAAAGCTCAAATCCAGCTGTTGTATCAACAATGATGTCAATGGATGGAAATGGGAAGGCATCTTTGAGGCAAGCTTTATTAATGTCCCAGAAGTCTATACAAATGTGTATCTTCCCATTCTTTTTGAGAACATGGACGATATTAGATACCCATTGTGAATAGTTGACTGGTTTCATTGGTCTCAACTTTTACTTGATTGGCTTTGCATTTGGTTTGGAGACAAGATTATGTACTATGATATGTGGTGCAATTCCTATCATTTCTTTATAATTAAATACAAAATCCTTTTAATGTTCCTTGAGTATCTAGGTATGTATTTATACCTCCTCTGGAGTTAATGAGGATCCCAACTTCAAAATATTTGGTTCTTCCTCCATTCCAATATTTATGTCAATTGTTTCTTCGATTAAGGAAGCGTTGCTTGCTTCAAATTCAGGCAGGGCTGGAGGTAGTTCTGAATTGGTGGTAGAGAATTGGGAAAAATAAATAGAAGTATGCACAAAGGTCATGCTAAAAAGCTATCTAGCCAAGAATGTGAGTAAATTACCCAGACTATGTATCGACCAGACTTCATCCAGGAAGTCAATGACATTATTGTGTTACTAAGAATAATTTCACGCCTTCCCTCTACAAATACAAGATCCCAACCAATTGTGAGTATTCCAACACCTAAAAAAGGGAAGAAGTCCATCCAAAGGGGCTAAAAAGTTCCAAAGAAGATCTCATTTGTTGTTTGTAGATCCTCTCTTTCAAAGACTCCCCCTTCCAAGGCTGTGTCTCTAGCAATACCAACCCCAGAAATAGTTGAAGTTGTTGATTCTCCAAGTTTCTCACAAGATATGACATCTCCTCTTTCATCATCACTTCCTCCATCATTTCCTTCCACCTCTACAATAATTTATTCTTTCCCATCTCCTTCTATGGCCCAAGTTTTCTCATCTTTTCCAGTTCTCTCAATAGGGGAAATGATTGGGTTGCCCATCTATTCTTCACTACCTATAACACTTCTATGGCCATTCTCACACCCACCCCATCCATTATTTCCACCTCCATTCAAATTCCAACTAATGTTACTAGTGCTCTTGTTTTAACTAGTGCTTCAAGTACCAAATTGGTTGTTCTACTCCCATCAGCATCAACCATTCCAGAATGGTTGTTTTGTCATACTCTAAAATAGAAAAATAAGGTTCCTCTGGGGGATGTCATAGACCTAAGCGTGTTGGTACCCACACCAAAATGACAGGCCAAGGGGCCTAAAATTATTTCTAGTCTGTCAGTGAATCAATCTGGAGAAAGGGTCATAGAGGTTGGTACTCCTATTGAAGGGAAAACCAAGGAAACTATTACAACAAAGTATTTTCAAATTTCTAGATTTTCACTTGGAAAAGCAACACACGAAGGAGGTAAACATGATGTGTAGGTTGCTCTTGGAAATATGTTGGAAAAATATGACAAGAAAAAGGCTTCCAAGGATGAGCTCAGGATGAAATTTCAACAACTCACTGCATTATTAAGGAAGGTAACACAACCAACTCTATCTACTAAGGTTTCAACTATTACGGCTTTAACAATTTCTTCTACTCTCGATGATATTCCTTATCATGAGATTGAGAAGATAGGTTAGAAGGGAAGATCAGTAAATGGATGGATGGAGCATATACTTAAAGAGGTCAATCCTTTAATTAAAGAGGATCTTGAAATATACAATGATTTACAGGTTGGAATAAATGCTATTTGTAAGATGGATAAATCTTTCACTGATGAAAAGAATAACCTAAAATTGAATTTGGCCACATGGAGTGAAATCAGAGAAGAATATTAAGATTTACTCCTTCAAGAGGATGTAATTGATGATGCTTCAAAACTGTTTAAATATCAAAAGGAAATGGAATTCCTGTCTCAAGTGTTACAAGATTTAATAAATAAGTTGGATTATAAACAAGTAGAAATCATGGATGCTTTGAATGATATATCATAAGAGTTTGATATTATTATTTGTAAGTTATTCAATGAGAACATTAATGCTCTTCTGGAGGATCAAATATGGGAAAATTTCAAAGACTTGGTGAAACAAGATGATGAGGTTACTCAGACTTTCAACAATGACTCTATTGATAGGTTGGTGTCAAGCTAGAATTTCAAAAAAAGACTAAATAAGGTTATGGGTGAACTGAGAAGAATTCCATCCAAAAAACCAAGTGAAATCAAGACAACGGATGTAGTGAATCACTACACATGTGGGCCAGAGGATGAAGAGATTGAGGGAATTATCAAGTGTTTCATTGAGTACAAATATTAGATGGTTGCCTAGGAGAAAGACCAAGAGAAAATTGAAGCTAGAGAAGATGTTGCAGAGCCCAACCAAGGCTAGGTGGCCATGAAAGGACTGATCCAAGCTATGGATCAGTCAAATTTGTAGAGTTCATTGGGTCAAATTATTGCAACAAACTTTGCTATTTTTATGGGAGCATGTTACCTTAAAATTAATGACATTTTTATTTTTAGCAAATTTTTAGTTAAGGCCTAGCTGTAATGGCTAAGCCTAAGGAACTTATAAATAGAGAAGTACATTAAGTCTTTAGGGAGATGATTTTTTGGAGAAGTTACTCTTCAAGCTTGGAAGAGTGCTTTGAACATTCAAAAACCTTTCAATTACATTCAGAGTGATATTTTGTTATGGAAAGCTGAGTTATTGTGTTAATGGTTGATGCGTTTATGCTTTGTGAATGCATATTTCCTTAGTTTAAGTGGTTGGCCTGCCTTTATCTCAAAATATCTTATTTCATTCTGTTAGAAAGCTATATAATTGTGTGAATATCAGTTGTGAAAAATGTTATCTTCCTTATGTTATACAGGCCATATTATCATTGCATTTTATGAACGAAATGGATGTTTAACATGTGCCTATTTTATATTATCGTGGTTATTGATTTTGTTTCCAATTGAACTTGATCTATCTATACATAATTTGAGTTTAACAATAGGAAGGTATGCTTCTTAGTTTGTGATATCCAGTATCCTCTCCAAGTTGTAGTAGGTGAGATTGGTTTGTGGTGTACACACCCTCTTCAAATTAACCCTTAAGGATTTTTACAATACCTTTTATTTGGTGCATCACCATCTCTATTATAGTTTCATTTCTACAAATATATTTCCCTAAAACCCATGAAAATGTTAGCATAGGTCTAGATAACCATTTTATTGCACTTGGAGTAGTATAACACTTAGTTTAGGAAGACGAAGCTGACCTTCTCTGGAGGTTCACGTTGATCCCAAGTCCCAAAGCTTGAGAGGTGATCCCATGTGTCCCAATCACACTAGACATCTTGTTCACATTTTGGTCATTCAGAGGGTGTAGTGATTTAGCAACAACACCAACATCAAACCATGTGGCATGTTCCAAATCATGGTGGGTGATGAAACTATAGTGCCAGTTTCTTGTAGTGGGTCAATAAAGATGGATGGTAGATTGTTTAACTAAGTGTTGAATGTTACCAATCTCTCTACCAGTATCCTATTAGTTTACCAAATCACTTTCCTTGGTGAAGGGATGCATTTGGAATTTGTTCCTAACTCGGAGATTATTCACGATTATCATTTTGACTCCACAGTGACTGAGGGAAAGGTAGATCACCATTCACAGTTGTATATATTTTCCCATTTTACTTTTGATTCAATGCGCACTTCCTTTCTCACTCATGCAGATGAGGTTAGTAAGCTATGTCATGAGCATTTTGGGTATCTTAATTATTGTTACCTTAAAAATTTGAGCAAAAATGAAATGGTCAATGCGTTTCCTTTTGTCAAATTTTCTAAGGGTCTTTATGATGGTTGTCCCCATGGGAAGCACCATGAGAAAATTTTTGACAAAGGAAAATATTGGAGAGCTAATCATCCTTTGGATCTTGTTTATAGTGAAATTTCTCACCCTTTCCCATCTCATTCATTTACTAGAGCTCTATATATACTAACCTTCATTAATGAATTTTCACATTACACTTGGGTGTATTTTCTTAAGCTTAAGTATGTAGTATTCGAGTGTTTTCAAGACTTTAAGGATCTTGCTGAGAAACAAGTAGAAAGGTATATCAAGGTTCTTTAAACTAACAATGGAGGTGAGTATGTGAGAAACATGTTTTGAATATTTTTGTACCTTCGAAGGGATTTCTGTGCAACGTATAGTTGCTTACAACCCTTCACAAAATGGATTTGCGGAAAGAAATGACTAAACACTTAAAGAGATGGCCACTTGTATGGTTAACTCAAAATAACTTCCTTTGTAGTATTGGGTTGAAGCAATGAATTATGCTTGCTACATTCAAAACTATGTTCCACACAAGGCTATAAGAGGGATGAAATCATTTGAATCTTGGTTTGGATGCAAGCCTGATTTATATCACTTTCACATATTTGGATCTAATGTTATGGCCTGAATTCCTAAAAATAAACACAAGGCTTTGGAACCCCTATCTAAACCTTGTATTTTTATATCGTATCCTGATGGTGTAAAGGGGTATAGATTGTTGAACCCTAATAATCATGAGATTTATATTGAGAAAAGTGTGAAGCTTGATGAGTCATCTTTTACTTTTACTTCTCCACTCTCTAAGGTTCTTGTAGCCACTGATTCAAATTATGAATGATGAGATGATTATTTTGTTGAGCGAGTTCCCTTGTTTGATCCTCATACTCCTCCCAACCCTCAAACTTTGGAGTCTTATAATTATAACAGTAGTGATGATGAGGACTATGCCCCTTCTCACTCGAGTGAAGAATATTATGAATATAAGCCTGATCCTCCTAGTCCTCTTTGGGCTAGGAAATTTTTTCAAAGTGTTGGAGAATGGATTGGAGATCCTTTGGATGAGAGACATAGTCACTCAGACTTCATTGGACCCTATTCCTTTGCTTCTTCTTCAGAACCTTAGTATTTCCAGGAGCCTTTTGAGATTCCTGAGTGGGATTCTATCATGGATGAGGAGTATTCCTCACTCATGAAGAATGATACTTAGGATCTCACCCCTCTTCTAAAAGGAAGAAAAATCATTCCGTGTAAGTTGGTATACCATAAAAAGTATGGTACCGATAGAGAAGTATAAATTTTAACTAGTCGCCAAGGGTTTCTCCCAGGTAGTTGGGGTTGATTACTTGGAAACCTTTACTCCAGTTACAAAGATGAATTCCATTCAACCGAACCTTGTCATTATTGCTATAAAAACATGGGAATTCCACCAGATGGATGTCAAGAGTGCCTTCCTTCACGGGGACCTAGAGGAATATATCTACATGGAACAACCTACAAGTTATGTCCATGATCAATCCCTCATTTGCAAGTTAAATAAAATACTCTATGACCTTAAAAAATCCCCTCAAGCTTGGTATGCTAAGATGGACTCCTTTGTAATTGCATCAGGGTTTGTTTGGTGTCACTCTGACCAAAATGTATACATTTTGTGGTAGGATGAATCCATGCTCATTTTTGTTTTACATTTTTATGACTTATTGATCACATGCAATTATTCCTCTATCATTGATTGTGTGAAGATCACCTTGGCCAATAAGTTCTCCATGTCTTACAAAGGATTGCTTCATTACTTTCTTGGGATCCAGATCTCATAATCTGACTCAAGAATTATAATTTTGTAGTGTAAGTACTCCCTTGATTTACTTTCTTGGTTTTACATGTCTGATTGTAAGCCTCCTCCTACTCTTTTCATTTCTGGGGTTAAGTTGGTTTTTGATTTCTCTACTCCCCTGGTTGATGTCACCCTTTATCGACAGTTGGTGGGGAGCTTGATTTACTTGACTCAAACTCAGTCAAATCTATCGTATGATGTTGGGATTATGCTCAGATTTATGTAGGAGCCTCATGATTTTCATTAGAAAGTAGTAAAGTGGATCCTTTACTATGTTCATGACACTCATAGAGATGGAATTCACAAATTTGGAGGGACATAGATTGAATTGGTTGAATATACAGAACCTGATTGGGTTGGTGATCTAGATCATCAAAAATATACCTCATGCTACAATTTCTGTCTTGGTTTGGGTCCTATTAGTTGGTCTAGTAAGAATCAAAATACCATTTCCATATCATCTATAGAGGTAGAGTGTAAAGGAAAGGTTAACATTGCCACGAAATTTTTTTGTTGTAGGGTATCCTAACAAATTTTGGTATTCACTTTTGGTGGCCTACCATTATATATTGAGAAAATATGAGCACCATCTTGATTTGTAGAAATATGGTTCAATATCAGTGGATAAAGCACATTTATATCCACATGCACTTCATTCAAGAGATGGTACACGAAGGCATCATCAAGTTGCAATATTGTCAATAGTTGATCAAGTTGTAGATATATTCACCAAGCCCTTCACCGAGGAAAAGGTTATTCACTTGTGGTCTCTTCTTGGGGTGAGGTGTGTTTTATCCTCCCATATTATTTGATATTTATAGTCCTTCTTCTCCTATTATTCTTTCTAGAGAGATGTTGTTTGTATATGGGCACCTTATCAGGCCTTTATTTATTAGGCCCCATTGACACATCTTTATTAGTTTTCAAGGGGATTTCTCTTTCTGTTCAGACTTTCCATGACCTTTACCTCATCTTCGATTAAGGGGGGGTGTTGGTGTGTGTGATCTACCTCATCATCCTAGGGGTCTTGTCCACATGACATGGTGAGTCATATCACTTAGCGAGTTTATAGGTCTTAGGAGTTATATGACAAGTGTAAGATTTCATCATAGAATTAGTCATTTTCATATGCATTAGTGGTGTCATAGTAGTTACATTCCCTATTTTTAATCATAAGTCCTATTTCCCTCTTAAAAGGAATGATTTTATAGGCATGTGAGTTACACAACAGTCCCATATGTACCCTCTTTTTTTGATCTATGAGAATGAATAGACCTATTTACCTTATGCATGATTTTCCATTATTACGCAATTCTTGCTGATTACTTAGAGAATCTCATCACCACTGAAGTTCAACCTCTTTGATGTGCATAGGGTCCCAAATTTATCCTTGATGTGCATAGAATTTTATGATCAATGCCTTGGTCTTGGTGCTTAGTTTGAAGACCTTATTACTCTGTGGTTGATGTTTTATGATGGATCTCATTCTAGTTTTCGCAATGGGGAAAGTACAATTTTTTTTTCTCCTAACCAAGGATCCTCTAAATTTTCTTACAAAGTATTTTTTGAGTGCACAAATAGTTTTTTTTAATATTAATAAATCATATTTGAGGATTTCTTAGAGACATGGGATAAAGAACTTGATTATGAAAGGAGGCTCTAAATTGGTTATAAAGAAAATAAAAAAACTATATGGGGCCAAGTGTCAGAGGTTAAAGAAGTATAGGAATGCAACATGGGATATGATTGAGATGTTTGATTCCTTTAACATTAAATAGCATGAAAAAATTCAAAATGTAGCAAGTGATCGGTTTGTGGTATTAACTTCTCAATATGATAATGAAGTTTTTTCACCATATTATATATTTGAAGTTGAGATGCTTACTTGGATTTCCTTACCTGAAAAAATTCAACATTAGTAAGTTTTTGATGATGGATCTCACATAAAAAGGTTTCTGAGTTTTCAAGATGAATTTTCAAAATCAAATGATAAATTTAGAGCTCATGGTAGAGGTTTGTGATTTGAAAGAAACTCTCTTCAGTAAGGAAATAATTCAGTTGAAGACTAATGTTATCCTGAGAGGATTGGTTAATCTTGATTCTAATTTTAATAGTACTAATAGAAATTTGATAAAATCCACTCATGAGACAAGGGATGTAGTTGAGTACAATATTGGGACTTGCGAAGATCCAAGGAAGGTTTGGTTGGGAAGTAATTCAGATGAAAATGAAAAATAGGCCTACATAAAACTATTAAGAAAATATCAAGACTTATTTGATTGGTCTTATTCTAAGTTAAAAACATATATGGAGGATTTTTTTCAACATGTGATACCTTTAAACCCTCACACTAAGCCATTTAGGAAAAATTAAAGACAAATCAAATCCATCCTTGCAACTAAAATGCAAGAGGAGATTAAGAGACTCAAGGATGGAAACATTATTAATCCTACTAGGTATTCTTCATGGGTGTTCAATCTGGTTCAAGTGAGAATGAAAAATGGGGACATAATATTGTGTGTTGAATTCAAAAATGTAAAAAAGGATTCATTAAAAGACAACTACTCTTTTCCAAACATGGATAACATTTTGTAAACGGTAACATGGTCAGAAATGTTGTCAAAATTGGATGGTTTCTTAAGGTACAATCAAGTGGTGGTTAATAAAACTGAGAAATATAAAACAACCTTTACCACTCCCCAGAGAACCTAAGTCTATGTCAAAATTCAATTTGGGCAAATGAATGTAGGAGCTACTTTCCAAAGGGAAATGGATGTTTCCTTTGTTGGATTCATCAATGAGTTTATAGTGGTGTACCAAAATGATATAACAATATTTTCCAAGAAGAAGGGTGATCTCTTAGAGCACTTTAAAAAGATCTTATTTATATGTAGGGAATTTGGTATCTCATTGAATCCTTGAAAATTCCAATTTTGTGTGCAAAAGGTAAATCTGTTGGGGCACATTGTGTCTCAAGAAGGATTTATGATTGACCCTAAGAGGGTGGAGGAATTTGAAAAAGTTCCCATTCCTCAATCCAAGAAAGGTATCCAATATTTATTTGGTCAAATTAACTTTTTAAGAAGGTTTATTTCAATATTTATTGAAATCAATTTATGTATCACAAGTATGCTTAATATGGATTATATTATAAGGTAGAAAGACGAGGCAATACAAACATTTAAAGTAGTGAAAGATGCATTGAAGAATTCTCTTGTGTTTTCTAGTTCAGATTATAAAAAGGAGTTTTATATTTTCTCCTTTACATCTGAGTTTACAATTGCCTCATTTTTATTACAAAATGACGTGGAAGTCCATGAGAAACATATTGCATTCTTCAATTAGGAAGTGCAGGGGTCTAAATTGAAATACAAAGTCATGGAAAAGAAATATTTTTCCTTAGTGAAGGCCACTAAAAATTTTCGACCTTACATCTTGAGTTCAAGGGTCATTGCCTATGTGCCACACACCATGGTCAAATAAATTTTGACACAAATGAAAATTTTAAGAAAAATATGTAGATTGGTTAACAAGCTTAAATAATATGAAATGGATATTCAAATTACCAAGTTAGTAAGAGGCCTTGGTTTGTAAAGATTGATGGCAGAAGAAAATCTAGAATTTGTTGAAGTGAACAATGTTGTTGTTGATCTAGGTGATCCTCATAAAAAAGTATTTACTTCCATTTGGTACAAGGAAATTGTGTATTAATTGAAAATTTAATATTTCCCTTTTAGCCTAGACAAGAATCAAATAGGAACATTGAAGTTGGTGTCCCAAAATTACATCTTAACTATTTTGGTTTAGCTTGAGAGAATCCGGAAGGGGTCTTGTTAAGATGTATAACTGAAAATGAAGCTCCTAGGTTGATTAACAAGTTTCATAGAGAAGTTTGTGGTGGAAATTATGCTACTAAAATGATTTCTCATAAGACTTGGAGGGCAGGTTATTGGTGGCTATATTTATTTAGTGATGTTTCTCAAGTTGTAAGGAGTTGTAAAGGTTGTCAATGTTTCTTAGGTGGGTTAAAAGCTTTAGGATTCTTGGAATTGCAACCAATTTTAGTTGGGGATAATTTAGACAATGGACGCTGAGTTTTATTGGTGAAATAATAAAGGAATCCAATGTTGATCACACATGGATTTTGGTTGCTACAAATTACTTCACCAAGTGCATTGAGGAAATCCATGCCAAGAAAGCCACTCATCAAGTGGTCATGGAATTTATCTTGAATGACATCATTTGTAGGTATGGTGTTGTTGGTGTGTGGAATCCTATATATCCTCCACTCACATATGGAGGGTCATCTCACATAGGTTAGGTTTAGGGTTTGCTTGTGTGTCATGCATTAGGGTTACTCAGCACCCTATATGTATCCCTTCGTTTGAAATTTATGAGTATGCCAAGACACTCTGTTGTCTTTCGCTATGTGCAAGCTTTGTTCTGTTATGCAAGTTCTTCCATTGATTGATAGATTTCTCCTTGTGATTATGCTAGAGCTATTACATTTCCTTTGGAGTGAAAATTCATCGTGATGCATAGTTTTCGATACGATTCTTGCTAACTCTTTCATGGTATTAGAGATGAGATCAGGTAAATGTGCATTCGTCATCTGAGTTGTGATTACTCTTGGTTTCATTATTTTTTACTCCTACAAGTTTTTCGATCATCAGATTCTAGAAATTTATTGCTAACGTTCTTAATAAGTTGCTCTTGGAAAGTTTTTAGGTTTATTGTGTTCTTTGTGTATGTATAGATCTCCTCGAGTTTTTCAGGGGTTTTGTAGCTACATTTATCTAGCTGTAACTAAATTTACCAGATCAACTAAAAATGGAGGTTCTTTATTCTGGTTTTTAATCATTTATTAAAATGGAAATTATTTTTTAGAACTCTATTTTCTAGTTTTTTGTTGTGCTTTTTGCTAGCTTTTTTACAAATTTAGGTAAAAAAAATCAGTGATTGGTGTTTTTTGGTGCACTTCTCTGCA
This sequence comes from Taxus chinensis, assembly GCA_019776745.2. NCBI lineage: Eukaryota > Viridiplantae > Streptophyta > Pinopsida > Cupressales > Taxaceae > Taxus > Taxus chinensis. The sequence goes on from CM034150.1 coordinate 579,052,807, forward strand.
CCGAGCTCCTTCTTGCGAGCTCCTACAACCTTAGCAAGTTCCTCCTCAAGCTCTCTTGGCTCATGTATAACCTACGTTTGGTTAAGTGATCACCTGATCTGTAGTTTTCTCATGCCTCTACATTGACTAACCACGAATTGCCTTGCTTAGACTTAGGCTCGTTCATAGTTTAAATGTGGTAGTTTTGTTCATGATTACTTCTACTCGTGAGATCATTTTTGCATTTGTGGTTTACCTTCCTGCACTCTTGGCACTAGTTTCACACATCCGCGGGCTCGGTTTACATTGTTTCCTTTTGCATTATCTGTGATTTTGCAAGGACATTTTTTTGCATTAGCTCATCTTCATTTACATTGGTTGGACTCGAATCTGTTGTTGTGCATCCTCCTTCAGCTTGAGCTTGTGGCATTGGTTTTGTTCCATTAAGCTTGTATTAAAAGCTGAGTTTGCAGGAGCTTCCCTTGACGTGTCTTGAACTTGTGTACTTGTGCTCAGATGCCTTTCCTCTGATTGCATTGGATTGGATTCCCATTGGATTAGATTCCCATTGCTGTGAAAATGTAGTGGAACTATGGGTTCAAATTTATGCTCAACTATTGTTCTCTTGGATTCCACCTGCAACTCGTGCTTTTCAGGATCTCTGTTTGCTATGTGCCCATCTGCCAACATTTACACCACAGACCTTCCTATCAACTGTCTTGGGATCCTTCCCCCCAACGTCTTGCCGAGACCCATGCCGAGCTCTATCTGCCTGCTTTCTCGCCTCCAACCACCTCCAACTTAGATTTTTTGGTAAGTTTATTTCATTCCATTTTGTGGGTGTTTTTTAAAATAAAGGTAAGCTTTTTAAAATCTATTTCTAATGATAGATATTAATAGAAATTAGTTTCTTTTAAATTTAATTGATTTTAATAGATCTTAACTGAAAAATTCTAAATTGTAAGTGGAAACAATTTAAAATTTGATTTCTTTTAAAAATGAAAGTATTTAAATATTTAATTTTTAATTAGATCTTAATTAGTTGAAAGTAATTAGATTTAATTATATTAAATCTAGTTTTATTAATTTCAAATTGACCTCATTTACGATTAGATAAACTATTTAAAATCATCCTTTTCTTTAACGTTAATTATCATTTTTTAACTCCCATAGCTTTAAAATTAGCTAAATTAGGCATTTCCAAATGATAATTTTTTAAGTGTTATTGTCAATTTTTTTTACTAATCATGCACTCAAGTGTGCAATAACACTCTGAGCTCCTATTTGTCTTCTGCATTGCTTTTCTGGAATTCTAAAGATCTCTTGGACTCATCTTGAGTTTCTTTAAAACATTATATTTTACCCTTATTATTACTTGCGACTAGTGAGCGCATCTGCCATAGTTTACAGTAAGGGGGTATCCTTTGCAATGTGAGATGTTTTTTCTCACAACCAGGATTTGATTTTTCCTCCTTCCTAGTTTTTTACAATTTTGCTTGTGTATGGTGTCACTTTGCTACGCTCCACGAAACATGATTGTGATCTCCCCTCTTGTACGTTATTACGCTGATTGCAAGGTGAGTTACCAAGTGTTTTAAGATGCATGCTCGGACCTGATTGTATTCAACACACTAAACTATAAAGCACCGAAAGTAGGGGGGTTATTATATTGCTCTGGGTGGTTGTCATTCTTGTGTTTCTTTTCTGCATTCTTTCTCTCTCTTCACTATGGATGCACTTTCAATTCCTTTGCTTACGCCATTCAACTTCTTCGAATGGAGATAAAAAATAATTATGAAACTAAGGGGTAAATGGTTATTCTGTTTCACCATGGGAACTGAGACTGAACTAGATGAAAACCCTAAAAAATCTAAGTGGTTAAACCGTAGTGATGAAGCTTTAGGTCTTCTTTGCATGTCCATTTCTCCTGACTTTCTCTTCCACATTGAGTCGTTTGAAACACCTAATTCTATGTGAAAAATGTTAGATGGAATTTTTGGACAACAAGATGACATGAGAGTGCATGAGTTGGAAAACGAACTACTAGGGTTAAATCCTAGTGATTTTCAAAACCTACAAGCATTATTCTCTAAGTTTTTCCACACTAGATTGTTGTTAAAATAATGTCAAGTAGAGAAGAAATATTCTCAAATGATCTTGTCGATTATGTCTAAGTTAGGTCCTAAATATTCTATCTTTTTGTCAAATTTTTACGCTACAAAATCTACCTTGGGCAAGGATTGGAATATGCCCTCCTTTGACTATTTTTCATCCCAAATCATTCGAGAATAAGAAAAACTCATTCAAATGGGGTCTCTTAAGTCCAAGTCATATGCCCTTATAGCAAGTACTAGTAAGGAAAAGAAGACTTAAAATAATAAAGAAAAAAAGGATCAACCTAAGAAGGAAACCAAGACCAAAACTAAATTTAACACGCACACTTTGACTTATGAGCCTAGAGCATAAAAAGAAAAGTATTTGTGTTCCTATTGTAAGAAGCTTGGTCATAAAGAGAATATGTGTATGAGAAATAAAATTTATCACCTTAATCATTTACTTGAGAAAAATCAATTAGGTGTTCCCGAGTCTATCAAACAAAATTCTCCGAAGGTTGAGTTTTCTACTGCAAAAAGGTTCTAAATCTGATAAGAAGAAAGGAAAGGTCCTTGTAGCCAAAGTTGCTCCTTCATCGATGTGGATTATAGATTCCAGTGCCTTGCACCACATGGCTTCTTCGGATGTTGAGTTCTCCAATATTGAGCCTTGTGGTATGTCCCAAATTACGATGGGTAATGACATGAAAATGTCAGTTTTTGGTAGTGGATCGATAGAGATGGATGGGTGAACATTCAACCAAGTGTTGAGTGTTCCTGATCTCTCTACCAATCTCCTATCAATTTACCAAATTTATCACCTTGGTGAAGGAATGCGAGTGAAATTTGGTCATAACTCAGTGATTATTCATGAGATTAACGATGAAACTACAATGGCTGAGGGAGAGGTGGATCACCGTTCATGGTTGTATACCTTTTCCCACTTTACTTTTGATTCTATGCCCACTGCCTTGCTCACTCATGCAAATGAGGTTAGTAAGCTATGACATGAGCATTTTGGACATTTAAATTATTGCTACCTTAAACAATTAAGCCAAAATGAAATGGTCAATGGGTTACCACGTGTTAAGTTTTCTAAGGGTCTTTATGAGAGTTGTACCCTTGGAAAGCATCCTGAAAATAACTTTGACAAAGGAAAATCTTAGAGAGCTACTCATCCTTTGGATCTTGTTCACAACGATATTTCTGGTCCATTTCCGTCTCCTTCATTTAGTAGAGCTCTTTATGTGCTGACCTTCATTGATGACTATTCACGATATACTTGGGTATATTTTCTTAAGCTTAAGTCTGAAGTCTTGGAATATTTTAGGACTTTAAGGCTTTTACTAAGAAATAAGCGGAATGGTCTATTAAGGTTCTTCGAACCAATAATGGAGGTGAATATGTAAATAATAGGTTCATGGATTTCTATACTTATGAGGGGATCTCTTTACAACATATAGTTGCTTATATCCCTTCATAGAATGGAGTAGTAGAAAGAAAGAACTATACTCTTAAGGAAATGGCCACTTGTATGATTCATTTAAAGTCTCTTCCTCCGTAGTATTGGGCTGAAGCAGTGAATTGTGCTAATTACATTAAGAACTATGTTCCACACAAGGTAGTAAGAGGGATGACACCCTTTGAAGCCTGGTTTGGATGCAAGCTTGATGTTGAGAACTTTTGAGTCTTCGAATCCAAGGCTATGGCTTAGATTCCCAAGAAGAAACACAAGACATTAGAACCACAATCCAAACCTTGTATCTTTGTAGGGTATCCTGATGGCATGAAGGGATATCAATTATTGAATCCTACTTCTCATGAGCTTTATATTGAGAGAAGTGTTAAGTTTGATAAGTCTTCTTCGACTTATACTTCTCTACCTATTGAGGTTCTTCAACTTGCTAGTTTAGATTCCGACTCATTAGATGATGATGTTGTTGAGCATGCTCCTCTTCCTGATCTTCCCAACCATTAAATCCTTGAGTCTTCCAATTCTGACAGTAGTGATGACGAGGACTATGTCCCTTCTTACTCAAGTGAGGAATCATCTGACTCAGAGCTTGGTCCTCTTAGTCATCTTTAGGCTAGGAAAAATTTACGAAGTGCTGGAGATTTAGTTGGAGATACTTCGGATATGAGATGTACTCTATCAAATTTTGTTGGACCCCACTCTTTCTTCACATTTGCCTCTAATCCACAGTATTTTCAGGAGGATTCTTGTATTCCTAAGAGGGATTCAGCCATGGATGAGGAGTATTCCTATGAAGGACGATACTTGATATCTCACCCCTCTTCTGAAAGGAAGAAAAATCATTCGGTGTAAGTGGGTGTTCCGAATAAATTATGGAGTAAATGGAGATGTCGAAAAGTTTAAAGTGTGATTAGTAGCTAAGGGTTCTCCTAGATAGCTGGGGTTGATTATACTAAAACCTTTTCTCCCATTGCAAAGATGACTTCTATTTGAATAACCCTAGCCATTTCCACAAAAAATAGATGGAAAGTCCATCAAATAGATGTTAAGAGTGCCTTCCTTCATGGTGACCTAGAGGAAGAGATATACATGGAACAACCTTTGGGTTATGTCCATGATCGCTCCCTCGTTTATAAGTTAAAGAAGTCTCTTTATGGCCTTAAACAAGCCCTTCGGGCTTGGTATGCCAATATGGACTCATTTTTACTTACATCAATGTTTACTAGGTGTCACTCTGATCCAAATGTTTATATTCTATGGAAAGAGGAATCCATACTCATTAGTGTTCTCTATGTTGATGATTTTTTGATCATAGGCAACTCTTCCTCTATCATTGATTCTATGAAGATCACTTTGGCCAACAAGTTTTCCATGACTGACTTAGGTCTGCTTCATTACTTTCTTGGGATCCAAATTTCACAATACAACTTAGGAATTTTAATTTTGCAACCTAAGTATGCTCTTGACTTGCTTTCTCATTTTCAGTTGTCTGATTTCAAGTATTCTTCTACTTCTTTTTCTTTCCGAGGTTAAGTTGATTTCTGATTGCTCTACTCCCTTGGTTGATGGTACCCTTTATCAATAGTTGGTGGGGAGCTTGATTTACTTGACTCACACTCAAATGAATTTATCTTATGCTGTTGGGATCATGTCCAGATTCATATAGGAACCACATGAGCTACATTGGAAAGTAGCTAAGCGGATCCTTCATTATGTTCATGGAACCTATACTAATGGCATTCACTATTTTGGAGGGGTGGATATTGACTTGATTGGGTTCATAGATTCTGACTGAGTCGGTGACTTAGATAATTAGAAATCTACCTCTGGGTATAATTTCTCTCTTGGTTTGGGTCCTATAAGTTGGTCTAGTAAGAAGTAGAATGCAATTACAATATCTTCTATAGAGACAAAATACAGAGGAGCAGTTAACATTGCCACAAAGACTGTTTGGCTACAAGGCATTCTGATAGAGTTTGGCATCCACTTTCGGTGGCCTACCATTATCTATTATGACAACATAAGCACTATCTCAATTTATAGAAATCTAGTTCAACGTTAGTGGATGAAGCACATTGAGATCCATATGCACTTCATACGAGAGCTTATTCATGAAAGTATCATCGACATTCAGTATATTCAGAAAGTTGATCAAATTGTAGATATATTCACCAAACCCTTCACTAAGGTGAAGTTTCTTTACTTGCAGTATCTTCTTGGGGTGAGGTCTTATGCATCTTCTCATATTCTTCAGGCTATATAGTCCTTCTCTTCTTTTTCTTCTTCTAGGAAGATGTTGTTTGTATATGGGCACCTTATCAGGCCTTTAGTTGTCGGGCCCCATTGACACATCTTTGTTAGTTGTTTAGGAGTGTATTCTTGTTCTGGCTAACTCATCATAGCTACTACCCTAGCTTTGATGAAGGGGGTGTGTTGGTGTGTGGGATCCTATATATCCTCCACTCACATATTGAGGGTCATCTCACATGGGTTAGGTTTAGGGTTTTCTTGTGTGTCATGCACTAGGGTTACTCAACACCCTATATGTATCCCTTCATTTATGAGTATGCCAAGACACTCCATTGTCTTTCTCTATGTGAAAGCTTTATTATGTTATGCAAGTTCTTCCATTGATTGATCTATTCCTCCTTGTGATTACGCTGGAGCTATTACGTTTCCTTAGGAGTATAACTTCATCGTGGAGCACAATTTTCGATACAATTCTCACCAACTCTTTCAGGTGTCCCCAATTATATAGTTGCTAATAATGACATGAGTTTTATATCTAAACCTTTAATGACATTGTGAAAAAAATATGGATCAATTTTTACTCATACCTCTAACTATAACCCCCAACGAAATGGGAAAGTTGAATCAAGCAACAAGAAATTTCTCAAGATACTTAGGAGAACCTTGGAGGTTAACAAGATGAAATGGGATGAGAAATTGAAATTTGCATTATGGGAAGATAAAATCACACCCAAAAGGTCAATTAGAAAGATATCCTTTGATATAGTTTATAACACCCAAGCTCCTCTTACTCTTCATTTGAAGCTATCAGTGTATCAATTCATGTAGTATCTCGAGAAGGAAGAAGGAGTTGATCTTTATGCTATAAGGATCAACCAGATTATCGAACTTGATGATATAAGGAGAGAATATCACCAAATACACATAAAGTTCAAGGAAAAACTAAATAATATATTTGACACAAAGGCCTTTCCAAGAATTTTTCAGATTGGGTACTTAGTGTTGTTGTGGGGCAACAAGTATGAAGATAAGGGAAAACATGGAAAATTTGAAGCTATTTGGTTGGGAACTTACTCCATAGATGTCATGCCTTATTTTTATATGGTGAAATACTTGATTTTCCTATTAATGGTAGGCATCTCAAACACTTAATGGGTTAGGTTTATCCTAGATCATTCCCTTTATACAATGTATAGTATTTCCTCTATTTTTTTGTTCCCTGGTTTGTTTTGTGTTTCCTCTGTCCCTTTTTTTATCCTTGGTAGTTTTTTAAACTCATGTGATCTAAAAATGCAAGAAACTAAGTGTTTACCTATGTGACTCAGTTGCCCCATGGATAGGCACCTGGTATACTTCCATGATTTTTTATGTGGTTCTTTGGATACTTGATGGGGATGTCCATCCTTGAGCTAGAGCCAATGTTGGTGCCCATTTTTATCACCTTGTTTCTTGGAACCATCTTTACAAAACCATTCAAAACATGTTAAATTTACCTCTCCATTTTCCCTCATGTGTTCCCTTTTTCTTGTAAATTTATTGGTGGTTCCTTGGTCCTCAAATTCATGTGTTTGTAAAACCATTCCTTATCCAAATTAAACCCCTCTTCCTTCAGCAGAGTCCTCATGAGAAACAAGGATATTGAAATTGCCCATAATTTATGACACATCAGCACTATAGGACAAGACAAAATTATTCAACACGAGAAGGATAACCTTCTTCACAGGATGAAAATCTTGGAAAAAGAGGTGGAAAATCTCAAAAATTAAATGCATTAGCTAATTAAGAAAAAGGGTAAAAGAAAATTGAATGAGGATGTTGGTATTGGGGAAGATCAGATAAATGAAATTTACAAGAAATTTAACTCCTTGGATAATAGACTTGGGAAATTTAAGGAACGACATGATCACAACATTATAATTTTCAGGGCTATATGTGTTTTTATTGAACAACAGGTCAGAAGCATCACTATGCTTAGTGGAATCTCAACTGACATTTGGGGCACAAGAGATGAAAGGAACCGGATCATCTCATAGATGGATGTAAATGACCCTACGCATGTCACTACTATGGCGTTATTTACCTCACTTTAGACTGTTAAATCAAGAATCGACAGGGCTTCAAAGAAATAATATTCTTCAAAGCAGTTTGGTTACAAGTAGGATGTTATTTTTTTTTATTAGTTTGTTGTTCAACTGCTGTTCTTTATCAATTTTATTCCTATTTTAATCCTTCTTAGTAGTTACTTTTTTTTCTACTATTTGTCTTATTGTAATATCTAGATTCTGATTCTTTTTTGCTACTCACTCTTGTATATCTAGCTGTTGAGCCTTTTTTGTATTAGAGTAGAGTCCCTTCAAAATTATTTTCCATTAATAAAAAAACTCATGTTTTTGTTATATCATGAATCTGTAATGTGGATTTGGCATTACATATTAGCTTTCCCTTTGGTTTTAATGATTTCATAAAGTTATAATGTTTTTCTACCTTCAAGGAGTAGTATTCTATGTATTGAAAATAATGTAGTCTTTATAAAGTTTTGAACCAAGGAAAAGAAGCCATGAAAGTTAGAGGATAGTGTTCCATGGGTTGGAGGTACTTACAAAGGAAATTTGGGGAATGAAGAGGTGAATAAACTTAGTACTTTATATGCTTGTTAATTATAATGTTCCATGAAATTTTTCATTTTCTCCAAAACAAAGGATGTACTCCACTTAGAAGAAGCACAATTCTTAGAGAGAGTGTTGTGAGGATCCATGAAGGAGGAAGAAGGAAGTTGGAGTGTGACCAAGTATGAAGTCCATAAAATTAATGATTTGTGGGTATTTCAAGGTTTAATGTTTTGTGGAGTTTTAAAATATGTGGAACAAAGAAGTACGGTCATGGGGAAAGAATGCCACATGGTAAATAATATCAGATGTTCGTAGCATAAATGGGGTACACGACCATTTGTGGAAAAGTGACGTAAGAAGACTAAGTGTGGGAATTTCAAAAAGATAAGTGTCTGAATGTCAAAATTAGAAGTGTGAAAAGCTGGTGAACCCACGGAATGATGGAATTTAGTATTCTACGAACATTAGACACTTAGTGTACTGCAAATTTGATAAATCTGCAGAACAAAATACAAGTCACACATGCAAAATCAATGTAAAAAAATAATTTTGCATATCAAAGAAGACCTTGTGGAACAATCAAAAGCCATGATAGACACGATAAGATAAAACCAAATCCATGACATGAAATGGATGCTCAGAAAGCGACAAAGTAAAGGTAGGTTATCATGAAATTTTCAGAACGAGGGAGTTTTTCATAAAATGGTTGGAATTACATTTTTAACCATAACTTTCAACTCATGCATCTATTTCAAATCAAACCAAGTGCATTGGGAACATCTTGGAGAAGGCTTTCCACAGAAATATTTTTTTTTATAGAAAATGGTGAATAAATTCTGGATATTTCAATTGTAAATTTTTTTGCTCTTAAAGGTCATTAACAAGAATAATTTGATGTCATTTATAGAGGTAGATGCCACGATTGACCCTCCTTTGCCATGATATTCTTATGGAGTGACATATTCTTCCATTTCCCCCACCAAGCTGAAATATGTTGATCAAAGTAATGTGAAATGGATATTTGGCAATTTAGTATTCATCATTCTTCCTAATTATATGATTTTCCATTGATCTAATCCCTATGCACATAGATAAATAATGAGCATGCTTGCAGCCTTCGTATTGACATTTGTGGGATATTCTTTCAATTTTGAGACATTATTGTATAAAAAATAAAGGCTTCTCTTCACTCAGGGTGAATTTTTGGAAGAAGACGCGAGATTTCTCTCTTGGGGTTTTTTTTGCAAAGGATTGGTTGTTGTTGGTTGTTTCTAGGGTTCATGCTAAGATGGCTAAAGTTGTACAACCATTATCAATTTAACATGATTTGAGATTCATTTTCACATGTCTCCTTTGAAAATGAACACACATGACTATTCTACCATGTACATGTTGGATGTTTCTAGTTGTAAATAGGTCTAAAATGAATAAATATGAACCTTCCTTCATAATTATGTATCTTATTATGTTGAATAACTATAGGGGAGTATTTTACATTTGATTATTTGATTGGGTATTGAGTGAATGATGTATTTTAGTATTAATTGGCATCATTTGATTCGATTTTAAATTCCTCTCTAATAAAAGATTTGTTATCTTAGGGTGTCCTTTGATTTTATGGATTTGTTATGGTGAGTGTAAGAAAATTTATTCTCAGGTTTTTGTGCTAAGGTTTCAGGGGTTATTCTGTATTATTTTCCTTATTTGGGTGTTCATGAAGGTAAAAAAACTTTGGAAGGTTAGTGTTCTTCAGTTTTGTGTTTGAATATGCCATGAATTATAAAAATAAAATAATTAATGCATATATTTCATCCCATTACTTCTCCCTACCTCTATAGATTTCATCTTCCTTTACACATCCAACATGATATCTTCTAAAAACTCACATCTACCTTATATATTTGAAGTGTATTTTCTTTGATCTTCAAGTTATGCATCTAAAGTATTATTTCATTCCAAGTTGTCAATATATTCCTTCAAAATGATGCTTATTGTCACCCTAACTTTTCCTTTAGTGGCTTATGTCTCATGCATCAAGCCTTGTATATTTGAAGTGTATTTTCTTTGATCTTCAAGTTATGCATCTAAAGTATCATTGCATTCCAAATTTTCAATACATTCCTTCAAAAATATGCTTATGGTCACCCTAACTCTGCCTCTAGTAGCTTATGTCTCAAGTATCAAGTGTTTGTGATACTTGTGTGACCATTTTTTAAAATGAGCATTAAATTTTTTGGTTGCATTTGATCTTAGATTGAGATGCCAACAAGTGGGAGGGTTTGGAATATAATATCTCCATCCCTCTTTCAAGTCACCCTTTAGGTACTTTCACTTTGGTTCATGTAGAGCCATAAAGTAGTAGGTAAAAAACCATGGCCCTAGTTAGGTGCTTCCCTTTCATATCCATAGAATAACACATGAGGGGAATATGGATCCATCCCTAAATGAAAATGACACATCAATAGATCAATTATTCTTCCTTTCTCCTTCTTTCATGCTCATTTCTCTTTAATTCTATGTGGGGTGTTAGATTGGGAACCAATATATACCAGGATTATATCCTTCTTTGGGTTTGTATAATCTAGTTGTTCATGAATCAAATAAGACAATTAAAAAAATGTGAAAGATGCATTTATATGTAGATCTCTTAGTCAAATAAGACTTGAGAAATTACTGGTAGTAGGCTTCATTAGACCTATTGTTTCTTTAGAGTGGATCTCTAATATTGTGCTTGCTCACAAAAAACTAGTTGGAATCCAAACTTACACAAACTTTAGGGATATAAATAAGGCATTCCATAAAAAGTATTTTCCTCTTTCTAATATCAACATGATTTTCAATTTTACTACATCTAATGAAATTCTATCCCTCATGGATGGATTTAATGGATACAATAAAATAAAATAGATGATTATGATCAACATAAGATGATATTTACTGCTCCTTGGCTTAATTTATATTATCAATCCATGCATGTTGGGATTAATAATTCAGGAGTTATATATTAGTGTGTTATGACTGTTATATTTCACGATATGTTTCACAATATAGTAGAGGATTATGTGGATGATATCCTCAGAAAGTTCAAAATCAAAGTAGAACACCTGACAATCCTTCCTCATTTTTTTGAGTGACTACGGGATTATAAGGTCATATTGAACCCAAAAAAGTATGCTTGGTGTTATTTCAGGGAAACTATTTGGCTTCATTTTTTTAGAAGAGGAATTGAATTGAATATAGAAAAATTTATTGCCATTACTAAGATGCCTCCTCCCAAATGTAGAACACACACTTATAATGAGAGGGGGGTGAATAAGTATTATGTAATTTCAACTAATCTAAAATTTAATGTTCATAACAAAAACAATCACATAAGGTATAATAGTTTCACAACACACTATGTATGTGGAAACCCTTTTGGGATAAAAACCAAAAAGAAAATACTATTTGGAGCTACTTTCCAAATCCAGGCACAAAATTAATTGTTTTATAAATGGTTGTAGGAACCAACCTACTGGGGAGACCAATACTCAATTCCAAGAACCAAATTATCTTGATTCATGAGTGCTAACTCACTGGAGACACCAATCCCCAATATTGAGCACCAACTCAACTTAATTCACAAGAACCAACTCACTTGAGACACCGATCCCCAATTATATGAGGAACCAACCTCAATAATGAAAATATCCACCCACTATATTTTTTTCTTCAACCCGATGATGGAAGTAAGATAATTCTTCACTCTTATTTCTATCTTTACACCCATTCTTCACACTTTTCTTATATGCTACTCAGTCTTTGTTCTTCTTCAACAACTTAGAATTCTTGTTTTCTTGAGTTTTATCTTCCTTCTTCTTCATACATTCCCTTGATATGTCTTCATTAATCACTCTTCTCTTCTTGTCTCTTTCCCTATTTATTTTTTTAAAGATTCCACATCTTAATACCTTGAGCACACTTTGAATTTTCAATTGAATCCATTGATATACAATGTTCATCTTGTAAAAGGGTGTGAATTTTACCAGGATTCGGGGAGATAAGAATACTTTTAAATATTTAGTTTGGCCCACCCTTTTTAGAATGAAATTTGAATCTCTAAAGTTTTTCTAGGCTGCTGTGGACTTCCCCTATTTTATCTTGGTCCCATGGAATTTCATGACCATCACGGATAATTCTTCGCTTTCACAGAATTCCCCAACTTCTAAAATTTTCTCTTCGTTGTGTGGCAATCCTTCTTTGTGTTGTGATATGTGACCTTTGTTATGCAGTATCATCTTATACCTACAAAATACTTCAACCAAATCATAGTATACTATTGATCGTCTTCAAATATGTAAAACACCACAACACATATGTGGTACATTTATAAAACTTGCAGAACACTAGAACACCTGCGGTACACTATAAAACCCACATAACACTACACAATATTTACCTTTGTGTCATGACATGAAAAATTCAAACTGAATCAAAATTTTCACAAATGAAAAACTCTTGAAAACATCAATGAAATATTTCTAACTTATGAGTTAATTATCACCACTCTTTTAACATCAATGAAAATACTTCTAATAACCTCCCCCCTTTGTTATTGATGGCAACCAACCATATTGCAGCACCTTCCATCTTGATATATTGCTTCTCTTGGGTTTAACTCTCCCCCTTGATGTATTAATTCTCTCTATTGTCAATTCTCCCCATTTAACATCAATGCTAAAGGAAAAACTCTCATAACACTCTCCCCCTTGAAATTATACATCCTTTTAATGAACTGATAAAAGAGATATCACTCTAAACTTTTGTTTGAGATATTCAAATTTTTATTTTGGAAGAGGTTTTATAAAAAATATCAGCAATATATATTTTATATTAATGTATTCTAACTTAACCTGTTGATCAACAACTTGATCTTTCAATAAATGATACTTAATGGGAATATGTTTTATTCTAGACCGCATGACTAGATTATTTGAGATATTTATTTCACTAGTATTATCACATAATATGGAAATTGGAGGATAAAATTTTACCTTGATGTCCTTCAATGTCTATTTCGTATAGAGAAAGTGTGTGCAACATGATACCATAGTAATATATTCTTCCTGTACTACAGATAAATAAATAGAAGCTTGCTTCTTTCTCAGCCAAGGTACTAAACTATTACCCAATTAGAATGCACTTCCACTTATACTTTTTATATCATCAATATAACCAAACCAATCTACATATGTATATGATTTTAAAGAAAACTCTTCACTTATTTTATACCACATGCCATAATCCACAATACCTTTAAGATATTTGAATATTTTTTTGAAAGCTTTTACATGAGTTTGTATTGGAGAAGCTTGAAAGCGTGTTACCATCCCCACTGCTTGCATCACACATGGTCATGATTTAATTGCATATACTAAACTTCCAATCATTAATCTATAGAGAATTTGGTTTACTTTAGGAGATTCATCATCCTTTCACAACTTACAGTCTGTATTCATGGTTGTACTTACTATATTGCAATATTCCATTATAAAACTTCTTCAACATATCTTTAATATAATTGGTTTGTGAAATGAATATGCCTTTGTCAGATTGAATTTTTTTTAATCCAAGCAAGAATGACAACTCACCAAGCATGTACATTTCAAATTTTTGTACATTTCTTTAGCAAAATCTTGACATATATTATCACTACTTCCTCCAAAAATCAACAATCAAATGATTCTCATCTTCATATTGGATGTGAATATTGATTTCAATAATACCTTTCTTAAACCATTGTTGTTGTAAATACTTACCCAGTCTTGAATACTAGGCTCTAGGGGCTTGTTTTAGCCCATAAATATATTTCTTCAGCTTGCATACATATTCCATATCATATCATAATATGAATCCTTCTTGCTATTCAATGTAAAATGTCATTCTTCTAAATTCCCATTCAAAAGGGTTGATTTAAAATCCCTTTGATAGACTTTAAATTTTTTAAAATAAGAAAATTCTAAAAACATTCTAATCACCCTCTAAATGTGTAACATGAGAAAAATTTTCTTCAAAATCAACACCTTCAACTTATGCATATCCTTTGTAAACTAATCTTGATTTATATCTTACTTACTTTTCCATCTTTTTTTGACTTGTTTCTTAGTACCCACTTGGTGACTAATCAAAATTTTTATCCCTTAGGTCTTGGGACAAGCTCCTAAGTCTCATTCTTCTCTATCTGATCAATTTATTCTTCCATAGATCTCTAATCCAGTGCTATGTCTTCTCTTTCTTTAGTAAATATTTTAGGTTCTATTTTGGACAAGCAAATAAATATTTTCATGCTCAATTGTATTTTCCAGTATTCTTCTAGTCTGTAATCCAATGTTTTTCGTCACTTATGATATGAATTTAGTAAATGATTCTTTTGGACAATATTTGGATGGTCTTTTTGTATATTTTCTTTCAACTTCTTACTTTTCATATTCATCATCTTTTATCTTCTTCACCGTACTGGATTCATTTGAATAATAAATTGCATGTATTATCCTCCTCTTTTTATACTTGATATCATCTACCCTTCACATTTGCACTTTTAACAATATTGAATTGTTCTCATATTTTAACATCTATAATCCTTGCTCATTGAGGAATAACCAAGAAAAATACCTTCACCAGATCTATAATAAAACTTACCTAAGTCATCATCATCTTTTTTAATATATGCATTTACTTCCAAATACTCTGAAACGTTTGAAAGTTGTTGGTCTTATCTTCCATAGTTCATAAGGTGTCTTATTGTTTTTTACTCTGATCTGTCCCTCTAATTCAAAATGTATACTGTTGTATTGACTACTTCTCTCTAGAATCTTGTCTGATATCATGGATTCATTTAGACCTAGTTATTGCCATCTCTTGTATAATCCTATTTTCTATCTTTCAATAACTCCCATTCTATTTTGGAGTTCTTGTGGGTGAATAATATCATTTTTATTCCATGGCACACACATAATACTATATAACTTCTTTTGAAGCATTAATTCTCCTCCTTGATCAAATCTTTAACACTTGATTTTCATATCAGTTTCATTTTCAACTAAGGCTTTGAATACCTTAAACTTTTCAAATGCCTCATATTTTTCTCTTAAAAATGTAACCTAGGTCATTCTCGAATAATCATCAATAAATAACATGAAATACCTCTCACCTTGCATGCTTTGATTTCTTATAGGACTACAAAGATCAATATGAAAAAGTTCTAATAACTTTATGGTTGATTAATCCTTTGTCTTGAATGAAGGCTCTTGTTTTCTTGCGAAACTGACATTGTTTGCAAAGATTATATGCTAGTTTAAAAATATTTGGCATGTGTCTAATAACTTGTTCGGAAATGATATTTAACTAGATTATCAAATTTCATATGACCCATTCTTCCATGCCATAACCAAACATCATCTATTTTTCCCATGTAGCACTTTTCACCTTTAATCTTACTAAAAATGTAAAGATTATTTGTTGTCCTACATGTATCAAAAAATAATCTTTCATGTAATTTCCTTTCTAATTTCATAACCTCCAACATGAAATGTCATTGTGTATACCCCTATCACTCATTTGAATCACACTGAAAAGATTATGCTTTAGTCCTTCAACATACAAGTACATTTTTCAGTTTTTGATTTACCATTTTTCAAGACTAATGGTATCCTTACCTGAACTTCTTGCAGTGGCATTGTATCCAAAATTTAGAGTACCTCCATTTATCTTTTTCAAAGTGAGAAACTTAATATTTTCTCCAATCATGTGTCTTTAGAAACTAATATCAAGGTACCATTGATTTTATTCATTCTATGCATGAAATGCTGTTTGAAAAATCATGGATTTATCTTTGTTTATTTCTTTCTCTTGTTTCTCCTTCCAAAATTTTGCTGACTCATCCTTTTGACTTTTCCTTGGTTTCCTCATTCTTAAACTGCCTAGGTAGATTCCACAAACCAACTTCTACAACAAGTGATACTTTATGCCCAAATTTATGGCACTTATAACATTCAATATTAAAATTCATCAAAGGAGAAAATGATTTGTAGTTTCTATTTGAGGACATATATGAATTCACATTTACATACTTTCTTCCTATCAAAACTCCTTACATGAGATCTACAGTCTTGCTTCCCTGTGACCAAACTATTACATGAAAAACAAATAACATATAAAATGAATTTTGAAACTTGACCTTGTAATGTTTCCTTGGAGGAAATGATCTTCTTGTTGTATCCTTGTTATTCTTTGGAGGAGATATTGTATTTTGTTGAACATGAATTTCTTCCCTTCTGGATGCTTTCATTTAAAGTTCTTGTACATTGAGGATCATGCACTTCTTCCTTCTCACTATTCTCATTTCTGGAAGAACTTTTAAGAGCATTTGCATAGATTTTTTTCTTTTCTGTATTTTTCATCTTTGTTTACTCTTTGTGATCTTATTTTTTAGTCTTCTCATTGTATCCAAGATCAATTTTGATAAATGGTGATCTTTCATTATTGATAATATCATCTAAGACTTGAGATCTTCTCAAATTTGAGACATCTTTTCATCTTGGTAGTTGTTTTATCGAAGTTCCTTTCTTAAAGAAACAACATCACATTCAAGATTCTCACAATCTTGTTCCTTTGTGATTCAATAATGTTCTTACATCCTCATCTATCTTCCTCATTTATTCCAGTCGAATCTTAAGCCCAATGATGATATTATTAGATTATTCAATCTCTTGTGTCAACTTTGATTTAAAGCATCATACTCATCTTCAATTTTTGAAATTGTTGTTTTCATTTCTAATTTTTCTTTCTTAGACTCTTGAGCTCTTCTAGGGAAGAAATGAGCTCTCCTTCAAGATCCACTTCAGCTTCAAATTTCGATATCTTCTTCATATTCTTGAATCTCATCTTATATTTTCACTTCTTTGATCTCTAATTCCATGAGACAGTGATTCTTCTTTATCACTAGTAGAGACACTTTCATCACTATCTTCAGATGAGCTATTTTCCTCCTTAGTATAGAGATTTTTCTTGCTTTCAGATTTTATTTGCTTATATCTCTTCTTGGACTGATAATATCTTATTACTTTCCTTCAAGTTTTGATTTTCTTTATCATAAACTATGTTTTTATTTTTTTCATATGGGAATTTGTTGGTATAATGTCCTATTTCACCACAATCAAAACATTTGAATGGTAACTTACCTTTGTACTTTCCAGACCCTTTCTTCATCCTTTTGACAAAGTGAGAATTATTCTTCATCTGAACTCATTTTTAGAGCAATCATGTGGCTCAGGGCTTCCTTTATTTTCACCTTCTTTTGATGACTTTGAATGCAACCTCTTGCTTTGATGATTTATCATTTTCAGTTCTCGTCTCATATGCTGTGAGAATAACATGTACAACTCATCCATTGTTAGGATTCTTAAGTCTGTTCAACTCTTCAATGGTAGATACTTTGGCATAAAATCTCAAAGGAAGAGATCTTAGCACTTTTTGCACAATAATTTCATCCTTAATTTCTTCTCCAATTCCTCTAATAGTATTGAAAAATGCATCCACACGAAGAAGGTAAGGCTACAATATTTTCATCATCCTTCATCTTCAAACTCTCAAAATTGACCTCTATGTGTTTGGATTTTTATCTTTCTTCACTTTATCATCTCCTTCATAAATGTTATTGAGCTTATCCAAAATTTCCTTTGCTGAACTACAATGCATTACTTTGATAAATTTGTGCCTCACACAGTCTGCTCAATATTGCATTCATAACCTTTGCATTACTTTCACTTGCCTTCTTTCCATCTTGATTTGTTGAAGGAGTTTACTAGATTCATATATCCACTAACAACATATTGACATATGTCAAAACCAAGATCCATTAGATAGGTGCACATTTTGATACTCCACAAAGCATAATTAGTTCCATCAAAAAATAGATCTCTGTTTGAGGAGAAACCTTCTTGACTCGTTCCATGTGTGCTTCTGAGATTTACCTTCTAGCAGTTAAGATAATTTTGAAGGAACCTTGACTCTGATACCAATTTTAGAAAACACGACTTTCTAGGGGTGGGGGTGAATCAATATTATACAATCTTTACTAATTTAAACTTTAACATTCATAACAATAATCAATCACATAGGTATAACAGTTTATACAACACAAATATTTATGTGGAAACCATTTTAGGAGAAAACCAAAGAGAAAAGACTACTTTGAGACCTACTTTCCAAATCTATCCACAAAATTAATTGTTTTACAAATATTCTGCAGGTACCAACCTAGTGGAGACACCAATCCCCAAGTGTCGAGCACCAACTCAAATGATTTGTGAGCACACCAATCCTCAATGATCAAGCACCAACTCACTGGAGACACCAATCCTCAATGTCGAGCACCAACTCAACTTAATTCTTAAGCACCAACTCACTGGAGACACCAATCCCCAGATTGTATGAAGCCACCAACCTCAACAATACAAAACTACCACCTTCTATAGATGTCTTCTTCAACCAATGATTACAATGGTAAATTATACTTCACCTTCCTTGTTGTCTTTACACAGTTCGCTTATTTCATGCATTACTCGCTCTTTGTTCTTCTTCAACAACTTAGCATTCTAGTCTTCTTCAGTTTGCTCTTCCTTCCTCTTTATCACATCCTCTTTAATATGTATTCATTAATTGCTGCTCTTATTATTTATTTTTATCTTTCTTTCTTTAAATATTCAACATCATAATAACTTCAGAACACTTTAAATTTTCAATTGAATCCATTTATATATCATGTTCATCTCATGAAAGGATTTGAATTTTCATATAAGTTGGCGAGATAAGAATACTTTTGAATATTCAGTTTGGTTCAAAATTTGGAGAATGAAAATTGAACATATGAAGTTCTTCTAGAATCCCATAGAATTCCCCGGTTTTCTCTTGGTCTCATGGCATGTCATGACCATCGTGGATAATTCTCAACTTTTGCAGAATTACCTAACTTCTACAAATTTTTCTTTGTTATGTGGTAATCCTTCTTTATGTCGCAACATTCAATTTTTTTATGTGGTATCATCTTGTACCCATGAAATACTTCAACCAATTCACATTATACTTTTGATCATCTTCAAATCTGTGAAACACCACAACACATCCATGGTACATTTATAAAAACCGTAAAAACCTACAACACTCATGATACACTATAAAACTCATGAAACACTACAAAATATTTTCATTTCTTGTGTGGCATGCAAAATTAAAATTGAATCAAAATTTTCATAAACGACACATTCCTGAAAACATAAATAACAATATTTTTTACTTTTGAGTCACTTATCAATATTATTTTAACATCAATGACAAAAATTCCAACACCAAAAACCTTAAGAAACTTCACAACTTGTAAGGAAAAATTCAAGCCAGTCATAGATTCATTTCCTAACTTGCAGATAAATTCCATTCCTTCACCAATTTCCTAAAAAGGATGTTTATTTCAAATGGGGTCCTGACTGCTAATAATCCTTTTCCCAATTGAAACAATACTTGGCCAATACACCTATTTTAATAACACATATCCCAAGTGAACCCTTGCTAATGTATATTCAACCTAATCAATTTTCTATAGGCACACTCTTAGCATAATATGATTACCAACATAAAGAAAGATCCATCTATTATCTTATTTTCACCTTGATATCTTATGAGATAAATTACCCACAAATTGAGAAGGCATGCTTAATTATTGTTTTTACTTTCCAAAACCTTCACCATTACCTTCTTAAAAAAACCAAGCTTATATATAAAGTTTACCTAGTTAAATATCACTTATCTAAATACATTATTACCATGAGGATGGACAATTGGATCATTTTTCTTAATGTGTGTTATATTGAATATGTCAATCAGAAATTAGTAAAAGCACAAGTTTTTGTTGATCAACTTACACAAGCATGATTCCCAGGTATGGTACCACTGAGTCTAAAATTTTCAGCTACCTCCATTTTGTACATCAAAGAATATTTTACTTGGAAAGTCAAATTTGATGGGTCATTCAATTTTCATGGCTTGGCGGATGGAGATATCCTTGTTACCCTTACTAATGATCTTATCCCACAATATTTTAGAACTGTGTTTCCTTTCACAAACAATATTGACGAGTATGAAGCCCTCATTATTGGTTTAAAATTCACTTAAAAATGGAATATAAATTAATGTGAGGTTATAGGCAACTCACATCTAATCATCGAACAAGTGAACGATGAGTAAAATGTCAAAGATGAGAATCTTATTCCATACAATTACATGGTAGATAAATTGAAAGAGTATTTTCCAAATCACCTTCCAAAATTTTCCACGAATACAAAATAGGTCAGTAGATGTTATGGATACTATCAGATATTTTTTCCACCTATCTTTAGACAACTGAGATTTCCAATTCGTCATTAATCATCTTATAATACTTGTGTATGACATAGTGGAATCATGTTTTGTATGTGGAGTTTTTAGTCTCTTTTATCCTAGTATGTTGACATTTATAATTACTTGCAAGATGTTACCTTACCACCTGGAATTTATCATTCATAAAATAAACTCTTATCTAATGAATAACATGTTACACCCTCCTTGGGGGAAATATCTATAATCAAGGCTATGATGGGAATTTGTTACAACATTTTAATTTAGGAAAGGTTTCCTAAGCAACCAAAGAGGTACATAAAGGCATCTTTGTTTCTCATAATAGTGACATGGTTCTAGTAAAGAAAATTATACGTGTAGGTTATTATTAGCCTACCATAGAAACTGATTGTTTTCAGTATGTAAAGAAACATGTATTGTGTAAAAAAAAAGACAACTTGATCCATGCCCTATCTCAATCTTTGCATCCCATCACTACATTGTGTCCATTTTCTAAATGGGGGCTCAATCTCATATGGAATATTACTTCTTCATCTAATGGTCATAAGCATATCATCACCGTGACAAAATACTTTACCAAATTAGTGGATGATTTTCTTCTCACATATGTTACCTGTACTTAGATATCTAATTTTATCATGAACCAAATCATTTTTCACTATGGAATATCTTCTACTATTGTCTCTGAAAATGGTAAATATTTAAAAAAAAAACAAGTAAAGACCATTTTTCAACACTTTAAGATGCATCAAAATTGGTCTACCCCTCATTACCCATAAGGCAATGGGAAAGTTGAGGCCACTGAAAAAACCCTTGCTCATATTATGGAAAATTTGTTCAGTAAAATAGGCCATAATTGACACCTCTAGATTCATATTACCTTATGGGCTTACCATACATTCTATCTACATGCCTACAAGTACAACCCCATACTCCCTTATTTTTGGCATTGAATATATTATTCCAGTAGAGATTGAGATTCCCTCTTTGTGAATATCTCTGAAAGATTATCTAGATAATAAAGAGGATTACGAAGTGGCCAAACTAGTAGAGCTCAAGTTTCTTGATGAAAAATTCCTACATTCCTTAGACCACCTTAAAGTGTATCGGAATCGAGTTCATAGTATCTTTTTCAAGCACATCACCAATCATAAATTTTAGATTAGAAATATTTTTCTTAAATAAAACTAGTTCAACATAAATAAGGAACAAGAAAAGAAGTAAAATTTCGAGCCTAACTGGTTAGGGCCATACATTATAGTGGCTAAATATGGTTCAATATCTTATAATATTGCTCATACTAATGGTTTAGATATTTGAGATCCCATGAATGTCATGCCTTGTAAAAATTTCTATACCTAAGATAGTGGCATTATAGAAAATAAAAAAATAAAAAAATAAAAAAATCAAAGGTTTTTAAAAAATAGTCAATATAAATAAATTATTTTAAATGTGAAAAGCATGAAATTGTGGCACTTAGGGTAGATACTTTGGTGAAAACCAATTTCCTATGTCATAGGATGATTCCATTGTTTAGAAGAACCTTACACTTTGGAGCATGATCACTCCTTCGTATCTTTTCATTAGCTTTAGTTCATAATCTTATTGACCATATTCCCCCTTGGCTTTGATTTGACTTGTCCTATTCTTATATATATATATATATATATATATATATGCAGGATTTCACCCTTATATATTCTCATCTCTCACTGGGGGAATATTGATGTGTTATTCTCTTTTAAAAGTTTTTGGAAAACCTAAAAAATATAAATAACATTCATAAAACCTAGAAAATCCAAAAACATATAGAAAACCTACGCAATCTAAAAACATTGAGAAAACTTAGAAAATTCAAAAACATTCAGAAATCCTAGAAAACTCAAAAACATTCGAAAAAACTAGGAAAACCCAAAAACATTACACAAACATATCACAAAAAAATGTCTAACGTAAAAACACTACACAATAAATGACTACACCATAAGACATCCTATTTTATTGTTTGCTAGTTGTAGTGCATGACATGCAGATCATCTTGTGATATTATTTCATCAACAAGATTGTTTTCTTGTTATGTATATCTTCCCATCATATATAGTTTCTCAAGGTTATTTCGTAGTGCATGTTTTCTTTCCTATAGACTTATACGTCCTCTATCCAATCCATTGCATGTATCCTTGTTTGGGGCACCGTCTTAACCCTTGTCATATAACTTGAACATTTGGGTATTGAAGATGGATAATAAATACATTAGTACAATTGTCTTGAACATTGTTTGTTTAAGTGTATTTATTTGTACTCATTTTTTTTGGTTTCTTGTTTGTTTACTTTATCGCATTACATCCGTCCCTTAGCATTTCACAAATATTGATAATATCACTTTTTATGTCATTTAACCTTTTTTTGTATGTTTAGATCAAATAAAAGGTATCTCTAAGTTGTGATGGTATGTAATATATGCTACGATATTTCCATTCCTCATCACATCCAACCATCTCACAACGTCTCACCAATTCTGCATTCTAACTAACACTTTCTTTTCCTTTGCTCTATTAAGGCATGAGAAGTAGGTGACATGATAAAAAATGAAATGGATAATATATGCATGCAAAACATAAAAAACAAAATGTAGATAAAACATATCTAGGAAATAACATATATTTATAGAGCATCATCATGCATTCATCACATCTAATATAATCATACATCCATCTACAATCATCCATCCAAAACATCATAATAAAAAATGTCATACATCTATCATGAGCTAAAAAATAATATCATACTCTAACTCTGGGCATGTTGGCACCGAAATCAGTCCCACCTTGTTAGTCAAACTGCATCAACAAGCTAAGAAGATTTCTTAGAGAAAGGAAGAGTAAGACTTAAGTTGTTTTGTAGCTGGGGATGAATTTGGAAATCTATTTGTCACTTTGACTTGGGAAATGTTGGATATCCCCTCACTAAGGGTATGCCCTACCTTACTACTTTAGGTTCCGCCTAAAATTAGGGTGATAGGACCCATTTTGTAACCTGTATTTGTGAGAAGAATGGTTGGGATAGTAGTATTTTAGATTCTCTCTCTTAAGGATTTGAAGAGGTAGCCTCAAAGACATGGTCAATGCAGACATTACCTAACTCGCACGAGTTGTCATAATAGAAAATGTAGATGTCTCCTAAACAAGGCTCAAGTTACTAAAGACGGTGATAATTCCAGCTTGCTTCTGCATTATTTTGATAAATGATGGAAAAAATAACAAATTTCCTTAGTATTTGTGTACAAACAAGGTAAACATGGGTAATTTAGATGGATCAAATGGTTATTGATTATTATTTTGATGTATTGATGGGAGATTAAGCAGGATAAAATTGATTATATAAAACCCTTAAATGAACCTTAACAAATGTTGCAGGTAATTGTTCTAGATGAAAATATAGATCACATGACTCAAAGCACTCCTTCAACTAGAAGATTTGCATTCATGGAAGCCCAAGAACACAGGATTTCACACAAAATTGGAGAACCTAAACACAAATGGTCGTGATAAATTCTCAATAAAATGCTGACAATTTTTGATCAAATGCATTCAAGAAAATCTCAATAACTGACAAAAATCCTAAATCAAACACATACAACTTGAATTTAAAACCGTTTACAACAACATGAAGGAAATCCCCATCAACACTACAGTCGTAGTTGCCAAACTGTCACTATTTATTCTAAAACTTTGTGCAATTTAGAGAAATTAACAACACAAGATTACAACAGGAATGTAATTAATCGATTCAAAGTAATTTATATTGAAAAAAATAACATTGCTCATGAGAATACACACAAATTAACTCAATAAACTCCAATACTTCAACAAGGGGACATAATACCTATGAACTCAATGTTTACCAATAATTTTATATTGCAATCATCTTGGCGTGAAGGTTTGGGAATGAATAAAAAATTCTTAGGTATCTCAGATTAGTTCAACTTAAGATCGTACAAATTGATTTTCTCCTTTATCTCTCTAAAATCTTAGAAACATTTAACCACCCTTTTATGAGAGAACATTCCTCTCGCATATATACAATTTATTTCCTCTCATCTTTTTCATTTTCCCCCCAAAAGTGTTTATCTTCAAAATAATATTCCCCTTTATAGAATGCAATCTGATCTATTTTCAGGTTTCCAAGTGAAGGAATTGTGAATGATTCATATTATTTCATTCTCTTAGAATGACTGGTATTCCATGTTGTATTATCCATTTTTATATTTGACAAAACAAGTAAGAACTTTATGGAAATTCCTCAAACACTTCAAATATTTATGATGTGATCATTATTAGCCTTCAATTTCAAACATCAGCTTTGAAATATGCATAATAATCACAAAATCCCCTCATTTGAGCAGTCCTCTGTGTGTAAAGTTTTATCATGTTTAAGTATCTTTTATTTCAAATAGTAACCAATCACTTCATCTTCACTTCCTTCATGCGGGCTGAGTAGGAAATGTTTATTCATTTAATGGCGGTGATTTTGTCTAGTTAAATCATCTACACCATTTTCACTACAAATTCAGATCCATTTCTTCATTGGTGTGCATCCCCTTTCCATTCTGAGAATTGAAAAGATACTACAAAGCTCTTTGTTGGTTTAATGGTGAAAATAGTTATAGCAACTAGCCTAAAGGAAATATCATCAGAAGATTTAAATCAAATCTTTGATTTAATGGGCCTGGATGAGGTATTTTTTAGGGCTTTATTCAAAATTGTAGACCCATGGGATAAAAAAGGGTCCTTGACATACCGAGAGGTTCGTATTTACCTCCTTTTAAGATTGATCGAAATCAATCCTATTTTCTTGGATTTTCAAATGATATATTATAATCTCTTCCAGTGGGAGCACCATAAAAATCTAGAAGAATTAAAGAAATTCTGGATTAAAATGAGGTCTATTGTGACAGAGATGACTGAATACGAGTCTACCTTTCTATAAAATGAATAATTGTGTTGAAAGAAGTTCCCCAAGAGTCCTATGTACTTAATGACAAGCATTTAATTGATACTGTACCTATCATTTCATAAAAAAGTATAGGAATTGGAGCAACAAATCATCTCTCTGGAAAAATGTCTAATAGAACCTATGCCACCTCAAAAATCTACAGTACCAACACCATTATTAAGAAGGAAAAAGGGGTAAATAAGCTCTCAACCCCCAATTGTTACTTTGTATGAGGAATAAGTAGAGCCTTCATCTCCTCAACACTTTAAGGCATGAATTTCTACCGCCAAGGAAGGTAAGGTCAAGTCTTCTCTCTGATATTCCATTCAATCAGTGTAGCATGCTCCTTTGATGGAGAAAAAATTATCAGGACCATTTCCTGTTCCTCCTCCAAGAGAACATCCACCTTTGACAAGGAGATGTAGGAGTGAGTCTAGTTCTAAGTTCTTTATTCCACCAGATCCAAGGGCTGCAATTATTTCACTTCCAGCTACTCCCAAGGTTCCTACTCAGCCTACTCCTATTCAATCTACTCCTTATAAAGTGAAAGGGAGGAATCCATTTCCTACAGGTTGTTTGGACCTTTTATACTAGGTATCTTATTATTAGAAGAAGATTAAATTAAGGAATATTATGGATGGTCCTAGAAACAATGTTGATACATTGATAGGTATGGGGATGTCTCGTAATTTTTCTATGGTGGTTGTGTTTTATCAAACAACCCAGGGTTCAGAAGAATTCATACCAAGGAAAATAGGCTGCTGAATAAAGTCCCCCAATTTGGAGAAGATATTAAAGTAGTGATAGAGGATGATTGAATGCCCCTCTTCTCATATTGTCTCCCTTTTTGATGTAATATTGGAAAATGTATGTATCTTTTCATGGGAAAGGGCCCCTATAGATCCCCCTTTTTCTTTTCAAAAAGTAGATAAAACTTCAAATTGTTTTAAATAAATAGCATGCTTCACAAAAAGTTTACAATTTAATCAAAATGTAATGGAAATTTACTATTTTTCAATTCATCATTTTCCGAGTTCAATTACCCAAAGTAACTTTAATTTTTTTTGGAAAATAAGAGTATCAAATGTAAATTAATACAATATCAAGAAGACTTAGACTTAACATCTTAAATAACTTTAGCTTCCACAACTGCCTTAGCTTCTTCCGTAGTGAGCATGGTAACATCATCCTCTTCATTGTCTCCTTGAAATCTTCTTTCCATATAAGCATCATACCTCTGAAATAATTTTTGAAATTCATCTTTATCAGGGCCCTTGTGATTTCTAAAGATTATATTTTCTCTATTAATTATTATCACACATTTCACCATCCTATATTTTATTTCCCCTGATTTGGCTGTTAGGTTCTCAATTGCGTTTTCTACCGTTATTAACCTTTTAATGACCTCCTATGAATAATTTTCATCATGAATCTTCTTTTTGAAATATTATATCAAGAAATCCATCTCTAAATCATAATAACTATTTCTATTCTTTTCAAATACTAGGTTTTCCACTCTTATATCCAGGGTGTCGATGCCTCTCTCAATCCACTTATTTTGTTATTTTATGATTCCCTTGACATCACTTAATACACCCATTATTATTTTTAACCAATCTTCCAAGATGAATTGAGTTCCCATTTTATCAGCTAACAATATTCCTTCCCTTACAATTATCTCCTCATTGAGTTGATTGATCAGGTCTAATTTGGGAATAATTCGTTCAATATAGAATGATTCATTATTGCATTCTTTAATCATATCCTTGACAACATCGAGATGAAAAATGAATTATTTATACCTTTTCTTCATTTTTTCTAAGACTTTATTTCCCTTCTCAGATAATTTCTCAACCCAAATGTCAACATATTTAACCTTTTTAGTGGCCTTTTCTATGTTTCTTATTATTTCATGGGTAACAATAAGAGTTCCTTGATCTTCTTTTGATAGAACTATTAATTACTGCAAACATGAGATTAAAGTATTTACCTTCTCTTTTAGCTCCTTTTTACATATTTTATCTTCATCTACCTTTTCAAAGAGTCCTTTTAATGTTGTTACAACATCTTGTTTAATATTTCCTATTATAGGCCTTCCCAAAAAGATTTTCTGAATGTTATAATTACTCACTATTGATTTTTCCTTTAGGATATAAGGACGGGGAGTAGCAATTTCCAAATTTTTGGACCCTGTCCTATTAAAGTGTGATCTTGTCATAATTCTAGATTTCTTGGAGGATTTCACAAGTTTTTGAAAATCAATATTTGAGAGACCCAAATCCTTTGTTGGGACAATCTTCTTTCTCATTTACTTCTTCTTTTCTTTTTCTTGGAGAATTACCCCTAGCCATCCTATCATGGGGTCATTATCATCTCCTATTTCTAAGGGGGGAAAATTTTAGTTTGAAGAAATGACACCATTATTGTTGATTCATCTTGAATTATGAGCATTCCTGTAATTAGCACTTTCAAACTTGTTTCCTGGTCTGAACTTTCAATTACTTTGGGTTGTTCCTCATTCTTCTCTTGAGTATGAGTATGTTGAACCTTTTCTTCTTCATTATTAGTTGTAGATTGTTTAACCAGGCCCTTATCTCTCTCTAAACCAACAAGTGTGCTATCATCTTCTTTCAAAATTTTAGGGGGAGTGGAGATCATACTTGTATCCTTTGGTAATTTATCTGCCTTAAAATATTCCATGATTTCTAGCCCTTCAGGATCCCTTGGTGGAGTGACATAATTCTTAACTATTTATTTTAGGATCTCCCTCTCATTACATGTAGTTTCTCCTTGTTCCTTTTCCTTAATGGGAGGTTCTTGGATAGAAATATTCACTTGAGACTTTGTCTCAACATCTACTTGCTTTATATCATATTTTTCTTGTACCTTAGTTTTTTATTAAAGGCAAATAGTTTTGAAGAGACTATACCCTGATACAAAAAGTCTCAACAACCATATATACACAAGTAAGAATCCAAAAAAAGGATCAGAATCTAGATAAATCATTAAGCCAAATAGTAGCCAAAAAAGGAACTACTAAGAAGAAGCAAACTAGGAATAAAACTGCTAATAAACAACAAACTAACAACAAACAAACTACACTGAAGAAGTTATTTCTTCGAAGCCATATCTATTCGTCACTGAATAGTCTGAAGTGAGGTAAATAATGAGAGAGTGGTGACATGCATGGGGTCATTTGTATCCAACTGAAAGATGATCTGCTTCCTTTCATCTCCAGTTCCCCAAATGTCAGCTGGGATTCCACTGAACATAGTGATGCTTCTGACATGTTTTTCAAGAAAATAACTTATAGCCCTGAAAATTGCAATGTTTTGGTCATGTCGATCCTTATATTTCCCAAGTCTATTGTCCAGGGGATTCAGTTTCTTATAAATTTCATTTATCTAATCAGCCCCAATATCAATATCCTCATTTAATTTCCTTTTACCCTTTTGCTTTGTTAACTAATACATTTATTTTTTGAGGTTTTCCACCTCTTTTTCAAAAATTTCCATTATGTGAAGAAGATTATCCTTCTTGTGCTGAGTGTATTTCCATGAAGTGATGATATGCAACAAATTATGGGCAATTTTAATATCCTTTCTAATCCTGAGGACTTTGTTGGAGGTAGAGGGGTTCAATTTGGATAAGGAAGGGTTTTTTTGTCTTGAATTTCCTTTGACTGGAAATGGTGATTGGGGTGACAGTAGGGATAGGTTTAATGGGAATGGATGGGGCAACTAAGGTAATAGGTATGATAGGGTAGTGGGTGAGACAATGTTTGTGAAGGAGAAAGATAAGACCTTGATGAAGGTGAATGGACTTGGTGTGGTTTTGGAAATCACAAATGAAATGCTCCATTGAATTAAGAATATACTATGGGAAACAAACAAAGACATTTCTCCTAAAGTGGTTAAGAAAAATCAAGAGTTTTTATGGGGATAGTGATGTACCTACCTTCAAGAGAAATAAAACAAACCATTATTTTATCTATTTCATCAAAGGGTTTTGGGATGGAACTGACCTTTATACCCATCGTTACAAAGAGGAGATCCTCCCCTGTTTCCAAAAACTTTTTAGTTTCTACATTTTTATCCACCCTTTTTCTCAAAAATCTGATTCCATCCAAAGCAAGGCCCGTTACCTCTGCAATAAGCTCCTTTGTTATCAAAACTTTTTTCCCACCATAAGTTACCTTCCACTCTTTCCATTCTGTAGTAAGATTCACAGAGATGTTCTGGTCGTGGCCTTGGATTCACTCAATAAAATTAGTGACTCCCCAAAACTATAGATAGTTCCACATCTCAATGTTATCTTTCCATGTGGGATCATAGTTGGGTTATGTTTGACATGGAGCTCCCCCCATTTTCCTACCTCTATATGCAACTTGCTTGAAACCAGTGAACAAAATATTTGTGTCTTTCCTAAACCGATTTTTAAGCATCCATCTACATATCCTTTGAGCATGTGAAATTTGATGATTCTAAATACATGTACTCCTCTCACATGTGCTAACTTTCATTTCCCATAAAGCACATAAAGTCCCATTAGTGATTCTTCGTGGGATGTAATATATCATATTTATATTTGGTAATAAAGTTTTGTACTTCAATAGGGGTATTTTTCTCATAATTCCAAGTGATGAAGTTATTACTAATACCATTATTAGCTAGAGTGTCTGCTACCCTATTCCCCTCTATGTAGGTGTGACAAATTTGAAGGTTATTGAAGGTATGAAAAATATTAATAGACTTCTGGATGAAATCCTTAATTTTATAGCTTGGAGGATGTATCTGATTTAGATGATTTATTACATTCATGCAATCACCTTCAACAATAATGTTCTGAATGTTGTAATCTTTAGCAATTCTTAGACCCCATAAAGCTGATAAAGCTTCAACATAGTGATTGGTCTGATGCCCAATTCTACCAGCATAAGTAACAACTAAATAGCCTTTGTGATACTGTATAATTCCTCCACCAATATTTTCACCTGGGTTTCCCTTAGAGGATCCATCAACATTAAGTTTATACCAATAATTAGGAGGGGGGATCCATTGTATTGATGATCTGTCAATGGTTAGAGTTATTTGTTTCTAAACATTTTCAATATCAATCTTCCAATTTGAAAGAATAACCTCTTCATCTTTAGGATATTTCTTGTTCTTAGGAGGTTTAAATCTTTCAATATTTTCTTTAACTGCATTACTAATCTTATTGAAGCTTGTTTTATAGATCTTCCTGTTGTTTCTGAATATTATATCTTTCCTTAATTTCCAAATTATCCATATTATATGAGGCAAAGTAATTTTACATTATCTCCTAACTATGTAATGATTTTATGGGGGGTCCCATTGTATCCAAGTTTGAGGAAATTCCTTAGGTAATGTCCAACAAATATTGAACTTTGAAAAAGCATAACTCCATATTTTTGAAGCAAACTCACAATGTAACAGAAGGTGTTTGATGCCCTCAGCCTCCTTTTTACATATGCAACACATGTTTGGCATGATAAAACCTCTTTTGATTAAGTTTTCATTCATGAGAATTCTTCCTTTGAGAACAAGCCAAAAGAAGAAATTGACTCTGGGAGTAAGTTCAGCAACCAAATTCTGCCTCATTTAAAATCCTAATGAATGTTTTCGAAAAATAAGTTGTATCCTTATTTGATAGTGTATTCTCCACCAAATGAGTTATTCTAAACAAGCTCATCCTTGAAATTAAATTGATTTAGTGGGATGTTATCGATCTGTTCTTGTAGTGAAAAAATTATAGAATTTGGCTCATTCATTTCCACCTTAAGTTTCTTCCATTTTTTAAAGTTTCCCTCCATTTCAATGTAGTCTTTGAATTTAGTTCCATACTTTTGAACTAAAATATCTTTGATAGAGCCAAATTTATCATTTAAAATGAAACTGGTCCAGTTATCACTCCAAAATCAAATATCACTGCCATTTCCCATTTTCCATTTACATCCTTATTTGATAAAATTCCTTGTTTGAATCAAATTATTCCACAAAATAGAACCCTGAGGTAGTTGACCATCATAAAGGAAATAATTCACTTTTTGTTGGGCTAGTTATTTTTCTTTAATTAATTCAATCTAAGGTTTCTCCTCTGTTAACATCCTCCATCCCATTTTTTCAATTAAAGCCATGTTCATTTTTCTGATACATTAATGCCTAGCCCACCTATTCTCTTAGGTGTACATACTTGATCCCATGCCACCAAGTGATACCTGAATCTTTATTCCGTGCCTAGCCATAAATTTTTTTTTTCTGAATCATTTCAATTTTGTCCCTAAAAACAACATGAATGTTGTAAAGAGACATAATGTAAATAGGTAAGTTTTATAATGTGATTTTAATTAGGAGACATTCTCCAGCATTGGATAGAATGGCCCCTTTCCATCCAACCATTTTCTTCTGAAACCTACCAAGTAAAACATTCCATACTTTTGTGAAAATTTTATTAGTATTAAGAGGAAGACCCAGCTATGTTATGGGAAGAGAATTGATTTTACAACCCAGAATATGGGCGATTCTTTTTTTCCTTTCAAGTGGAGTATTAAAAAAGAAGATGGAACTCTTATCAAAATTGACCTCTTGCCCTGAGGAAACCTCATCGAATTTTGGAATAGAATTAATATCCTTAGCTTCAAGGATGGAGGCCATCAAAAGTAAAATTCTATCATCAAAAAATTGTTGATGTGAAGCTGTTTGATTTGTAGAAGTAGGTCTGATTCCTTTTAAAAGTCTGTCATTGACCACTTTGGTAATGGATCTTCTAAGGATATCAACCATTAGAATGAAAAGGAGAGGGGATATAGAATCTCCCTGTCTTAATACCCTCCTGCTCGAAAAGAAGCCCACTGGCTCCCCATTTACCACTACCGAGAATCTAGCTGTAGAAATACAAGCCTTAATAATCCTTTTGAATTTATTTTTAAAACCAAATTTAGCTAGAACCTTATCAAGAAAGATCCAAGAAACTCTGTCAAAATCCTTATTCATATCATGTTTAATTACCATACCATATTTTTTTAATTTTTATCCATTGAATGTATAATTTCATGCACCATGATCACTCCATCTTGAATTATCCTCCCTTTTATAAAGCCACTTTGCTGCTTTGAGATTATATTATCTAGAATAGACAGAATTCTTGTAGCAATAATATTAATAAAAATTCTATAAATTACATTTACCAAACTAATAGGATGGAATTCCTTAAATTCTTTAGCATCCATTTTTTAGCAAGCACAATGTGAGTGCTATTCAGTTCCTTAAGAAGGTATCTTGTTCTGTAAAACTCATTCACTTCCTTGAGTAGATCTTCTGAACACATTTCCCAATTTTTATGAAAGAAATTAGTAGAAAATCCATTAGGACCTAGTGCCTTATATCCTTAAAGAGATTTTTTTTTTTGAAGCTCCTCCAAAGTAACTGATTTTGTAAGATTTTGGAATCTTTGTTCAGCTATGCTACCTTCTAGATTGGCCTCTAAAAGAAAAGAGGTAGATTCTTCATCATCCACACTATTCTCTTTGAGAATTTTTTCATATAATCTAATAGCTTAATTATTTATTTCCTCTCGGTATTTGATAATAATACCATCTCCTTTTGAAACTTCTGTTATCCTATTACTTTCTCTATGTTTCATAATGGTCATATGAAACAAAATTGTGTTTCTATCTCCCTCTTTCAGCCAAATGGCCTTGGATTTGAGCCTCCAAATATTTTCTTCCCTACCACAAATTGTATGTAACTTAGATAAAAGTTTCTTATCTGAGAACTGATTTTCCAAATTCATGCCATTTGTAGATATTTGAGATTCAAGCTCTTGAAATTTTTGATTTAATTCCTTCTTTCTTGTACCTTAGTTGGTTGGGCTTGGGTACTTGATTCTTGAATTACATCTCTATTTTCCACAGGTGTATCTGGTATAACAAAATTTCCACCTTGTATACTTGGGGTGATGGTGACTTCAATATTTTTCTGCTCAATGACACTAGCAATTGGGACTTTTTCACTTTCTGACATTTCTCCTTCACTTATGAATTATGGCCATGTAACAAGAGTAAATTCAAGCACTGACATCTCTTGCATATCCATTTGAACATCCTTTTCCTTCTCTACTACAGGAATTGTATCTGTAAGTTGATTTCCTTGAAATTGGGTCTCCATCTCCATATTTGGAGTTTTCTCGATATCGATCACATGGATTTATTCAGATGAAATTTTCATAGTTTCATATTTATCTTTATCAATCTCAAAATAGGCATTTCTCCTAATCTCCTTTATATCAACATCAACTAATTTAGCTCCTTTCAAGGATTTCCTGATGAAAATTTAGTACCAAAATCACCTTTCTTATCATGTTGCTCCACACTTAACCCTTTTTGTTCATGGATTGCCCCCACAACATTTGGCCCACCTAGTACCCTGGTTTCTTTGGTGATTTCTTTCACCAACCTTGTAGGAAATGTAGATGGAATAGTGGGTATCACTAGTGCAAAGAGGTCTACTTAAGTACATTCATAAACTAATAATGGTGTGGTTTGAATTACTGGGGGAGTTATAACCTTTTATGGAGTTCCAATCAAATTAGGTTTACTGATTACCACTGATTCTCCCTTATTCTTCTTTTTTGCACTTGGGATATTTTCCTCAACATTATTTTCTAGAGGCACAATTACTCTAGATATCTCTGATGATCTTTTATAATGCTTGGATTTTGAAAATTATTTTTCCCTAGCACTTTGGACTATGGGAGATGGGTCAATATTTTTTAAAGATCCTCTCATTATGGGAGGAAGACTAGAACTATGGGGTAATAGTGCTATAGGAACCTTTGATTTTCTTGAACTGGCTCTTTTTAACTACAAAGGTACTGCAACTGTAATAGGGGCATTTTGCATTGTTTGTAGGAGTATACCTTCTACTTTCACAATTAGACCAGTCCTAAATGTCCCAGTCTTGCTTGTATCTGTAGTCGAGGCATTAATTGTCTCTGTGGTGGGCTTATTACTCAAAAATTGTAGAGGTGCACCATTCCATGGGTCCATGGTCTCAGCTCCCTCTACTAAAGAAGGGAGATCTAATTTCAAAGCAATCAATTTTATTAATTCATTTAATACTTTGGTATTCTTGAGAGTTAAATCAATGCCATTTGTTATTAACCAAGTCAATGTACATCTCATAACATTGAAAATTCTTCTATATGGATCATCTTCTTCTCCTTCCTTCAAATTAATAGAAGCAACTTCCTTTGAATCTAGATTTTGTTCAAGATACACCTAGCTCACAATATTGTCATCATCCTTAATTCCTTGAGGAATAACAACATTTTTTAGTCAATGATCTGCATTAAATTCATTCTTGAAAAATATCTCTTCCTAATTTCCTCATCATCCATGAAATTCATCCAAAAATATTCGAATTGAGGCTCATGTTCACCAGAAGTGACAAACCTTCTATTATCAAAGTTTGGCCTTGGTAAAAACATGTCCATCTTGAATTTCTTCATCTCTTCATCCATCAATTTTGACTTTGTGATGGATTGACGTGTGTACCTTCCAATGGTTAGGGGAAACTTAATGCTGGTTTTGTGTTTCTTTGCAATCATCCCATGCACAGGAACTGCTTCTAAATACAAAATATTTGTATTGAATGAAAAGGTACCCATAATCCAAGATCATAGCATGAGTTACATTTGACAATCTGTATTGTTCTAATTCAAGATCAAATAAACTAACTAGTGGAGCAATGAACCCACCATGTACTAGTCTTACATTTTGTTTCCAGTTATCAATCTTTATTTGTAGGAATATATCATATACCTTATGTGTTTCAAATTTTCTGGCTTTTGTGAGCCTTGTGAATGACCTGAAACATGTGGCATTATATATGAAATATGTTATCATTGAGAATCTAAGGTATTTTGTATCCCTTTTACTAACTTTAGTGGGCAATGTCAACATTTGAGAATGAATTGATGCCGAGAAAAGGCTCCCCCAGCTAAATTTTCCATATTTCACTAACATCTAGTCTTATAATTTGTTAGACCCATCAAGCCCTCCTATTCTACTCAATAATACAATTAAATATTCTACTTCCTCAATAAACAAGGACCAAACAAGGTTCTAGGGGATTGTTTTTATTGATGCCTCTATTTCAATTAACCGTTGAGAGTTTAATACCTTCACATATTCATCCCACCTATTTTGATAATATTCTCTAGCAGATTCCACAGTCTCCATAATAGGTCCATAAATTTTAGGGGAGTCCCAATATTTTATTGAAAATTTCAAGGGTGAAATTAACCACACACTTTCCACTTCCATATAACACCTGTAGTTTCTCAGGGTCATAGTTATGGGCACACATCCACACCAATTCAGGAGCATGGATAGTGGATGGGATGGCAGACACTAAAGCAACATGGCTCATGCTAATGTCTTTCATCAATTTGTTTCAGTTTTCACTACAAATCCTGCTTATAAAATCCTCTAGGTCTGTGTTAAGAAAAATTTGTGTCCTTTATGTTAGCTAAGTTGCTCGTGATACCAAAGGAAACAGAGAAATTTGACTCACAAGTTTTCATATTGTTTCTTAATATATCTCCCCCAAATTATTGTGAAATTTGTGAAGAAATTAACCCAAAAACAAGAAAATAATCTAACTTACCGATTTCCTAAAATTGTTTTATGTAATTCTTCTTCTCGTGATCGTTTCCTAAATTTTGTGATCAATCTCACCATATTCAACTGATTTTTTTCCCTTTATCATGTAATTATCCTTTGCTTCTTTGATTCTCAACTCTCAATCTCAAAATCATAACTTATCACTCAAATTTCCTTTTCTCCTTCACGAATTCTCACAATTAGGGCACCAAAATCTTCATATGCAATAATAAAAAATTCCAAGTGTTTGAAAGTTTTAAATAATTTTGCTTTGATCCATGCAAAAACACATTGATGGCGAAAACCATAAATGCGTTACATCCTGACCATCTATCCTACTTTTTCATTTGAATGTGGACCCTCCATGTGGATCAATGTGATTCTTTGCAGTCTTAGGGAGTTTTTTTTCACTTTTCCACTATCTTTCAAATGCATAGAAGTTTACACATTTGACTTGAGCACCTGTTTTTTGGATTTCATTGAGATCATGA
The DNA here is from genome assembly GCA_019776745.2 of Taxus chinensis. NCBI lineage: Eukaryota > Viridiplantae > Streptophyta > Pinopsida > Cupressales > Taxaceae > Taxus > Taxus chinensis. The sequence goes on from CM034150.1 coordinate 579,089,808, forward strand.
AACATGTTGAAATTTTAGAGATAAGGGATGTAACATTCCCATTTTAAGACTTTAGAAATAAGGGATTTATTTTTTAATATTCAAATTGTTCTATATTATAAATTAACATAATTTAGAACACACATTCCAATTCTAATCCATCTTATATCAAAAAACGATATGCAGCTATACATGACTCAGTAAACACTGATATCACATGTTAACATAGTAATGTGTATACAATGTATACTTGGTTCCTTTACCTTTTTAGGGTACCCATGTGTTCTACTTAAGAGGCTTATCTGAATATTTGTTATCGATATTCATCTGAAATCCCACTTCTTAAACTAGGTGACATAGGAAAATTTAACCAACATCTTACGATACTTTGGCCAAAGTTTTTAAACATGTTTATCATGTTTACATTCCTTGACGACATACTCAAGAAATGGAATTAATTCCCTCACCATACTTTTTCTGTTATCTAGAGTGGTCTTCCTGACTCTTGTCAGTCCAATCTGATTCAAGATTTCATACTAAACAAGGGAAGCAACATGCACTAGTGTGGAAGGCTACTCATGGTGACTAAGGGTACATAGACACATTCAATCAATGTAATTCGATTGGGTGTGTCTAGTTATCCTAAGTCAAAAGGAGTTGACCTTGACACTAGATCATGTTCCTATCCTTGTATAGGATAGAACTAATGATCTAGTCTTAATTTTATGTCAATCAAGTTAAACAAATAGAGTGGGGTGTTGAGACATATCAACTTTATCATAGTATCCTATAATGAACCCCATCATTACAAAGGTACTATATCATAGTTGATGTGTACCACACATCCAACTAAATTTTCCTCAACCAGACTAACACACCTTAGATTAAAATTTTATTAACTTATTAATCACTTCATTAAAGATTAATTACATAAACACTTAAAGATTCAACTAGGTCATTTAACTCTATAAGGTTACAAGTTGAAAGTTGCACGTGAGGTAGGTATGTAGATAAAATATGCTTCCTAACTGATTAATTACATGCTTAAGTTTGTATTAAATGAAACAACTTACATTGCATCATGTACTGTCATAATAGATCTTGAAGGTAAGAATAGTGTTAATTGATTCCTTCACTTATTTCAACCATAGCTTAAATAAGTCCACTTATAAACCTTTTTATTTTAGACTTCATGGTGATGAAGTCTAAATTCCATTTAAATTCCTTTCCAAGACATTCCTAGTTTATGATTAAGGAAATTTTCCTAAGAAGAACACTTTAAATTATTTACTTACAACATTCATGACACTTTAACAAGATCTTAAGTTATGTCTCTATGATTATTTTATGGGAAGTATCTTTTTCCCCTATATTATGGGCTAATGTCCATTTATAAAATAGATTACATATGTTTAATTACATCAAGAATTTATACATCTATATCTATTTAACTTGAACATAGTCCTTTTTGTATTGATTGAGGATCTGCTTATGAGTGTCAACTTTATAAGTTACATCTCTAATGAGAAAATAAACCAACTAACATTTCAGATCCCTACCCCAACCATTCCATAACATTTAAGTATATAAATTTTCCTCCTTCATTAGGATAATACTTAACAATACATCCCAATTTCATGACAAGAAAGTATTACAATAAAGTATTATTTAGCAATCATCACATCTTTTATTCATCAAGAAGGAGTGATACATTCACTGAATCCATAAATATTTCAAAGATTATAAAGTGTCAAAACAATAGTATAAAACTAAATTTTATTACAACTTTCATTTTCTGAAAAGTACATCTCAAGTAATGAAGCCACATATCATCATAATAAAGATGCAATTTCTTTAGTAAAATAGATGTAACTTCCTATATGTCTTTCTCCTTTCATATTTTATGAAATCCATCTACAAAATTGTTAGCATGGGTTCAGTTCATTTGAACTGAGCATGATAAGCACTATAGCATTAAAATAGTTGTGCTTTTAACTAACTGTTTCATAAAAAGAACCTTGTTGTTTATGAAACAATTTTGAAAACACAACAATAAAAATAGAAAGACTTTTCCATAAAAGAATACAATCAAGAAGAAGAGAAGATATTTAAGGTTCTATAGTAAGGTTAATCAATCAACTTAGCAACCTTATCTTTTCATCATAAAACTCTTTTCAACATACAGAAAATAAAATAGCAGAGTTAAAGAAGAAGGATTATCATTTCATCTTAACTTTACCTTCTCATTCATGTAACCAAATTAAGTTCCTTCAATCAACCAGATCTAATTTTCAAGAAGAAATACAAGATACATAAAACTATTTTTCAGAATAAATACTACTATTGTACAACAATGAATATTGTATTTCAGCTAAATATCAAAATACTATCTCAGACTCATCCTATAGCCTAGAAGTGAACATTTATCATAAATAAGTTCCATACCAACAGGTAAGGATAACTTAAACACTATAACAATCAAAGTAAGCTCGATTGAAGCATCCTAAAATTCCTAAAGTTTTTTTTAGTGAATTCAATTCAAAGTAGAAGTCAAAACTAACAATCATACAGACCTTATCAACTACATATTTTGATTGCTTCTACCAGTCTAAGGAAAACAAGCTATCTTTTAGGTTCTCACACAAGTTCCACCATCTCAAATCATTATTAATCCAAAAAGGGCAGAGATGGTTTAAAGTTCAGAACTGAACTAGACAATGCCATTCCCTCTTAACAAATGTTAGAGTTAATCCAAAAGAAAGGATTCACAAAATTAAAAAGTGACATAAGAAGTGAAAAACAGAGAAGAAGAGAGAGAGAGACTTATATCCCATCCTTAACAGACTCTTCAACCCAAAATGACCCTGAAGATATCTCCTCATCTTAAAGATTCTAACTAAAGTATATCAATTATTTAGAAAGAATAAAATAGTTAAGACATTAAACATATCCAGTATTTCTAACCCCAATGTTGGAACAACTTGAGAAGAGAAAGTTCACTTAATAAATCAACAAAACCTCCCTTTAAACAAAATCCAATTGGATGAATATCAAAGAACGATAAGGAGGAAGCCTCAATCATTTCTCATTTCTCATTTCAAGACTAGATCAGTCCTCCAAGCTAAAATGCTATCAAAACAAAAATGGAATAGACCACTTCCTAAGAGAAGAACATGAATAAATTTGAATGACCCAAAAGAATCAACAAGCTCAACTTGAAGCACTAATGTAACTCAGAGATGGATAACTACAATGATCCAAGAAAATAAGATAACCCCATAACTTATGACAAACAAATAGTTTTTCCTTCATCCACACATAAATAAAACCAACATTCACTTATTCAATTAAATAACACAGAATCAACCCAACTACTTAGAAACATGAAAGAAAGGTGAGTACTCATACTCAGTTCAAGCTAGTTCATCAAGAAACTATCAATTATACAATCAACGAGAAGAGAAAATATCAACAATTGAACAAATTTCTTTCCCTGAAGTTCAAAACATCCAATGATTCAGAGGAGTATTCTCCATAACCTATAAAGATCTTCCAAGGTAACCAAAATCCCAGAATGGGTTTATGAAAAATATGAAGTAAATACAATAAAAATGTTACCTTAAACATTTTGAGGTCATACCCTCTTTGCAACATAACCAAACAAGGCTCATCAAATGAGAAAAGACAACATACAAATTACCCAGAAATAAAAGTATTTCCAAATCTAACATGAGACGGGTATTCCACTCAAAAAGGGAATATAGTTACTAGCTCAGTTTGAATATAACAATGTCTCTATTTTTATTATCAAGAGGAAAACCCAAAACAAAGAGAACATGAAGATTGAATTAATCCAAAACCAGAGTTTCCTTTGAGCTATATTCCTATTGACAACATTAAAGAGGCATGCAAATTAGATTCTATAGATTTTTATGAGTCATGCAACTATTAATAGAATTAAAAACTTCCACAAAATTTTCCAGTCAGACAGAGAACCACATTGGATTGTTTCAAGGGAAAGAAGGTCTGAGTTTACAAACAAGCTAGCATTATAGTCACATTCACATTTCTATATATTTTACCAACTATGAATAATCGAAGCATCCAAAGAAACAAACAAAAATCTATTGAATCGAGAATGATAAATCATAAAAACAAAACCAGAATATTTCCACAAAAGACTAGAGTTGTTTTTATGAAGCACTTAAGTATAAAGCAAAATACTTAATGGATAGGGCCTATCATGCCTGATAAAGATCATGTCTTAAATTTCTCACAAAACAATCTCTAAGAAGATTTCGATTCCCTTCCCAAGAAATGCCAACCAAATCCTCAAACCTTCTTCATCTTCTTCTTATAGTTTTCATAGTACCAATTTTATCTTCTCACACCATGCAAGGATAAACATTCATGCAAGAATTTGAACTAGAGGTTCAAAGTGAAAAAACCACATGTAGAGCGTAAGCTTGAAAAAGACCAAATGACTAAAACAAAACTGAAACCCCTCTTCTTTCCATATTTCTCTTTCCTAGGTAGTTTTTTTCCATTTCCTAAAATATTAAATGCCCAACAGGATTGACAGTCCTTCCATTTCTCCCACCACTGACATCTTGTGTTTGGAAAGGACTAAATTCAAAAATGCATGCAACTAAAACTTTGGCAGAGGTGCCAACTCACCCTCCTTTTCAATTAGCAAGACAAAAGTTTTTAATCTCCACAAATGCCTCATAAACACCTAGAATATGGTGCCACCGACTTACCCCTTGCATGTCATCCCATAGGTCCCTTTTAGGTTAACCAACATTAGGTTAGGTTCCACATTAGTTCTAGGAACTAACATAGGTACTAGGTAATGTTTAAAGTTTTAGTCTTAGGTCCTTTAACTATTAACATCTCACATTAATAAAAGAACATAGTAACTTAGGCTAGGTTAAAAATTTAGGATATGATTACAATCTAAGAAAAATAGTTTAATTAGGTTCCTAGGTATAGAAATAATTGCATCCCACACTTACCAAAGAAGGACCAGATTACAATCCTAGATCACTTGCGAAGTAGGGGCATCAAATATCATTTGTGACTTCAGTACAGTCAGAGTTCATGAGATCCTTCGATCTATCTAGATTGGTCAATATGACCAAAAAGTCATGAATTAAAAGCATACCTTGGATCAATGAAATTGATCCAAGGTATTGTTGTTATGTAACCAAAAATTATGAAAAAAGAAGCACAATTTCAAGTGCAACAAAGACTCATGGATTAAATTTAACAAGTAGTGAATTATTTAGCATAAGAAGAGATGAATTACTTCATTTTCTATTCAACATAAATATGGTAGGGTTGTACCTATTTTAGAAGATAATATGTTATCTACAACAAACATGATTTCAAAGATCATAAGAGTACACCATCTTAAGACAAAGAATCACATGTCAAATGCTTGTAACTTCCAAAACAAAAGTCATCATAGATATCAGCCATGTTAAAGGTGTTACATACCTCCCTCCTAAAAATCATTATTGTCTTGATGATTAACTTAGTCCATATTCTCAAATAAGAAAAATAATCATAATTATTTTTCATTCATCCATAAATTCACAAACAGAAACCAGATTTGAGAATTTCCCATTTTCACAATTTATTACAACATTGAATATCTATTTCAGTACTAATGAATATAGTACCTGCCCAAAACTGATAGATTTATTGATAAGTTAAAAACAAAGTCTTTAATTGTTATCAATCAACATAAATAATTTTGTTCAAATAAATGAGGAAAAGTAATTTTCATGTCCTCAAGGTTTTCCCATATTTCCCTTTCTTCATTAAACTGGTCCCATTAACTTTGCATCGACTAATTTCCTGATTTCTCAAGTGCAACTGGTGAGTTTCCAACACTCTAATGGGTTCAACCAAAATTATTCTTGGGTCTTGACCTACTTGGAATCCCAATTTACACATGTGATAAATCTGAAACGCATTTCTTAAGAAAAGAAATATGGAAAACATCATGCATTCATGACAAAGTAGGGGGTGATGCTAAACCATAACCTATAGGATTGATTACTTCAACAATCTCAAAAGGTCCCACATAACGAGGTGATAGTTTTCATTCCTTGCCAAAGGTTATAGAACTCTTTCTCAGTTTAACCCACAAAAATACCTTTTCACCAAGTTAAAATTTCTTATCAACCCTTTTCAAATATGCATAAATTTTCTACCTATCTACTACTTCTTTTAAAGGTTCACGAATCATTTTAACTTGTTGTTCCATTTTAGTAAGGATTTAAGGTCTAATTACCTCTCTGTCCTCAATGTTATCCCAACTAACTGGGGTTCTACATTTCCTTCCATACAATGCTTTGAAAGGTGCCATTTTCAAAGAGGCATGATATGTATTATTGTAAGTAAATTCAACTAAATGAAGGTATTCTTTCCATTTGTACTGTTGATCCATGCAATACATTCACAACATATCTTCCAAAACCTGATTAACTCTTTCAGTTTGACCATCTGTTTCCCAAATGGTATGATGAACTAAAATTCAGTTTAGTTCCTAAGGCGGCATTAATCATTTTCCAAAATTGAGATGTCATTCTAGGGTCTCTATCTGATATAATCAATTCTGGTACTCCATGTAATCTGAAAATTTCATGCACAAATATTTTTGCTAAAATAGGTGAATCATCCTTAAGATTACCAACAATAAAATGTGCTACTTTTTTCAGTTTATCAACAACAACTAAAATAACATCATGTTTATTTCTTGACATTGGCAGCCCCTGAACAAAATCCATGCTAATTACCTACCACTTATATTGTGGTATGTTATGAGGATACAATAAACTAGTTGGGTGCATATGCTCAATTTAACATGCTGACATTCCAAGTAGTGTGTCACAAAATCAATTATGTCTTTCTTCATCCCTTTCCAAAAATATTGTTGTTTTACATCAACAAGCATTTTTGTAATACTAGGATGTCCTGAGTAAGGTGAATTATGAAATTCCTCCATTAAATTTTTAATTAACTCATTTCCTGAAGGTACATACACCCACTTATCATATCTCAAAATTCCTTCATTATGGAAGTGAAAATCTTTATACCTCATGTCATTTGGATCCATAACAAGTGTTGTTTTTACCTGCTGAAAGTAAGAATCAGATTCCATGATACTTTTTACCTCATCCTTAAACTGAGTTCTCAAAGTTATAAGTGCAGAAATATGTTTCCTACGACTTAGTGCATCTACCACTCTGTTTTCTTTGCCTTTTATGTAACTAATGTCAAAATCATATTGTGAAAAAAAATCTAACCATCTTCATTGTCTTGCATTCAGATTTGGCTGAGTGAAAATATACTTCAGCCCAAGATGATTAGCCTTTAATTCAAAAGGTCTTCCTAAAAGATAATGTCTCCATACTTGAAGTGCATGAACTATGGCAGCAAGCTCTAGGTCATGGGGAGAATAATTCAACTCATGTAACTTGAGTTTTCTACTCTCATATGCTATAACATGTTCATTTTACAACAGAATACCTCTGAGTCCTTCTTTGAAAGCATCTATAACTATCGTAAAGTTTCCATTTAGGATCAGGTACAACCAAAATAGGTACAGATGTTAATTGATCCTTAAGAGTTTTAAATGTTGATTCACATTTTTCACTCCACACAAATTTCTTATCTTTCTTTTGCAATGAAGTTATTGGTGCAGTGACTTTTGAAAAATCATTTACAAACTTCCTATAGTAACCAACAAGACCCATGAAGCTTCTAACTTCATGTACATTCTTAGGTGTAGGCCACTCAGTTATTACAACAATATTTGATGGATCAACTTTTATTCCATCCTTACTTATGACATGTCCTTAGATAGTGCACTTCCATCTCATAGAAAGAACATTTGGACAACTTACCAAACAATATTATTTTTATCAAGATTTCAAGTACTATTTTCAAATGCTCATGATGCTCATCAATGCTTTTAGATATATAAGAATATCCAAGAATACAAGTACAAACTTGTCCAGGTATTCTTAAAAGATATTATTCATTAAATTCATAAAATCTACATGTGCATTTGTCAAACTAAAAGGTAAAAATGTAAATTCATAATGCCCGTACCTTGTCCTAAAGGTTGTTTTATGAATATCTTCATCTTTTATTCTTAACTGATGATACCTAGAACAAAGATATATCTTAGAATATATTGATGCACCACACATATGATCAAATAGATCATTAATTCTTGGAAGTGGATATCTTTTTTGATTGTTGCTTTATTTAACATCCTATAATCAATACACAACCTAAGTGTTCCATCTTTCTTTTTCAAAAAAATTACCAGTGCTCCCCAAGGCTGAGACACTCGGTCTTATCAAACCCTTAGAAAAAAATTCTTGTAACTTTGCCTTAAGATCTATTAATTCAATGGTAGTCATTCTATATGGTGCCTTGGAAATAGGCTCAATTCTTGGTTTGATCTCAATTGTGAAATCAAACTCCCATTTGGGCGGAAGACCGGGTAGTTCTTCCAGAAACACATCACTGAAATCTCTTAACAACAGATATTTTTCCAAGAAATCACTATCCCCTTCAGTTGTTTCAGAATTTTTTTACTACATACATGGTGCAACCTTTGTTTTTGGCCTTTTTAAGCTGTATAGCTAATAATTTCCTAACTAAAATCTCTCATTTTATCCCTTGGATGTTTGTTGTTTTCTACAGGTCATCAAGACAACTAATAGATTTTTCAAAACAATCTACTTTTGATTTATGTTCAGAAAGATAGTTAACACCTATTATGACATCATAAGACCCCAAAGGAGAAACATATAGATCAACTTCAGTGGAAAAACTAGGCAAGTCTAGGACTTCTCCAAAAAACATTTACTAATAGTATGGACAACATTATTTCCATAATGAACAGTCCAAGATTTTTCCATTAATCCAGCTTTTATTTTTTATTTTGAAGCTAATTTACTAGAAATAAAGCATTCAGTAGCTCCAGTATCAAAATTATAGTAACATGCATACCAAATAACTTACTTAGCACTTCTATAGGCGTAACTTGCTTTTCAGGTTGTTTATCAGCTACTGCAACATGTATCTTATGTTGCTGATTTTTGTCATCCTTCCTTAGAGGGAAATGATTTGAATAATGATCTTTTCCATGGTTGTAGCATCCCCCTATAGGTCCTCTTTTTAGTTTGAATTTATTTCCAGCCCTAAAATTATTGTTCTGTCCTCCATAGGACTTTTGTCCATTATTATTGTTCTTTACGAAATTATTTCATACATTTAAAACAAGTTTATTTGTTCTTGTTTTCTTATTATTATTAGCAAAAAATTTATGTTTGGTACCAAATTTCTTCCATGCCCCCTTTTTGGGTGCAAGAGATGAAGAAGAAGTAGGAATTTTCTTTATGTTTTCTTCCTTATGGTCAGAAATTACTTTTAATTTTTGTTCCTTCTGAATGGATTTTTCTACAACCCCTTCCATGGTGGTTGGGATGTGAACATCTACTTCACCCCCTATAATAGGGTTTAATCCCATAATGAATTTTTGTATCCTAAACTTCTCATCAGTTTGATACCTAGGAATGTACTTAAGAAGCTTAGTGAACCTCTCCCAATACTCTGTTACAGTTAACTTTCCCTGAGTTAAGTTCTGAAATTCAGTCATCTTTTGATCATAATAAGTTTTGGTAGCCATTGTTGCCTAAAATAATTCTTAAATTGATCCCAAGTGATGTTTGTTTCGTCAATGTTTAGTTCAGCCTTACAGTTGTCCCACCAGGAGGATTCCTCATGGGAAAGCTGATAAGCTCCCCATACTACTTTAGTTTCCTCTGAGAAGTTTCTTATTATAAAGTACTTCTCCATTTCACTGAGCTAGTTCTTAGCTCCATCCCCCATTTTTTTCCATAAAACTTTGGTGGACTTATCCTTTTTATATCATTTGTGAGTTCAGCTGCTAATCTTACCTTTTTATTTTTAGGTTGATTACGTACATTTGCATGAGCATTTGCAGCATTATTATTGTCAATGCCCAAATTTCCAATATTGGCATTTTCCATAAAAGGTGGGTTGTTTGCAACATCTCCCCTTGTTCTAACCATTTTATGTTAACAAGAAAATTAAGTTTTTATTATATTTATGGACTCAATAGGTCCAAGAGCTACAACCTTCAGCTCTGATACCAAGATGTAACATTCCCATTTTAAGACTTTAGAAACAAGGGAATTTTTTTATTATATTCAAAATGTTATTTGTTCTAAATTAACATAATTTAGAACACACATTCCAATGCCAATCAATATTATATCAGAAAACCATATGCAACTGCAAATGACTCAGTGAACACCAATCTCTCATTTCATGACTTGGTACTAAACCAATCTCTCATGTTAACTTAGGAATGTGTATACAACATGTACTTAGTTCCTTTACCTTTTTAGGGTACCCAAGTCTTCTTCTTAAGAGACCTATCTAAATATCTGTTACTGATATTCATTTGAAATACCACTTCTTAAACTAGGTGATATAGGACAACATAACTAGCATCTTGCGATACTTTGGCCAAAGTTTTTAAACATGTTTATCATGTTTACATTCCTTGACGTTATACTCTCCAAATGGAATTAATTCCCTCACCACACTTTTTCTATTATCTAGTGTGGTCTTCCTGACTCCTGTTAATCCATTTTGATTCAAGATTTCATACTAGACAAGGGAAACAACATGCACTAGTGTGGAAGACTTCTCATGGTGACTAAGAGTACATAAACATACTCAATCGATGTAATTCGATTGGGTGTGTCTAGTTATCCTAAGTCAACATGAGTTGACCTCAACACTAGATCATGTTTTTATCCTTGCATAGGATAGAACCATGCTCCAGTCTTACTTTTATGTCAATCAAGTTAAACAAACAGAGTGGCGTGTTGAGACATATCAACTGTATCATACTATCCTATAATGAACCTTGTCATTACAAAGCTACTATACTATAGTTGATGTGTACCAACATCCAACTAATTTTACTCAACTGGACTAACACACTTTAGATTAAAATTTTATTAACTTATTAATCACTTCATTAAAGATTATTTATAGAAACGCTTAAGGATTCAACTAGGTCATCCACTCTATAAGGTTACACGTTGAGACTACATGTGAGGTAGGTATGTAGATAAAATCTACTTCCTAACCAATTAATTACATGCTTAAGTTGGTCTTAAATGAAACAACTTACATTAAATCACAACAAAATTGATCTTTAAGTTATGATAGTGTTAATTGATTCTTCACTTATTTCAACCCTAGCTTAAATAATTCCCTTATAAACCTTTATTTTAGACTTCATGGAGATGAAGTCTAAATTCCATTTTTAATTCATTTCCAAGCATTTATATTTTTGATTAAGGAAATATTCCTAAGGAAGAACACTTTTAATTATTTACTTACAATCCACGAAAATTTCACAAGATCTTAAGTTATTTCTCTATGATTCATTTTGTGGTAAGTATCTTTTTTCCCCATAGTATGCACTAATTTCCATTTATAAAACATATTACATGTATTTAATTACATCAAGAATTCATACACCTCTATATATTTAACTCAAACATAGTCCTTTTTGTATTGATTGAGGATTTGCATATGAGTGTCAGCTTTATAAGTTGAATCTCTAATTGAGAAAATAAACCAACTAACATTTCAGATCCCCACCCCAACCAGTCCATAACATTTGGGTATATAAATTGCCCTCCTTCTGTAGACACCAAAATTGGGTCATACTTCCATTAAAACCCTGCCAAATGAATTAACCATATCATACCCATTCATATCCCGTAGTGCACATGTTAATTGAATTAATTATCTTAATTTAATTAATTAATATCTTCACTTAACCTCCTCACCCAGCTAACTCACCTACCACCTCACTCAAATGACCCACTCAAACCTCATTAATGACCTAAGACCAAGTCTAAACCTAGACTTAACTCCTACTAACAAACCTAAAAAAACTCTTACTTATCCTCCCCTGATCTATCTCTCAAGACTCAGAGGAATATTGGAGACCACACTAAAAATAGCATTAATCAGGCTATTTTTGGCCAACCTAGATATTCCCACCTTAACGAATGTCGGTTATATCTCAACCAATGCTAGTCACCTAACCATCATTGGTTAGGTTAAATACATTTACAAAATCCTTTTCCTCGGTTGGTGATTCGATTCAGGATCTCATACGAATAGAGACTTGGAGCACTAAAAATATCTAAAACACTTAGGCAAAGGAAAATATATGTAAGCACTAGCAACAACCATTGACATTCATCATCTTTTTCATGATCACAGATTGACATAGAGAAGCACAAAGGTTTAAATTGCCGTGACAAGAACATAACTCCTCTTTTCTCCAGATATCCTCCATCACTATCCTTAGCACCTATTTTCTCCAAACCTACTTTTCAGTAAGTACCTAACATCTCTTCGTTTATGTTTTATTCCAGTAAGATTTATTATTCATCTTAGGAATTTATATTTCTCCACATCCATACACTCCCTTCCTCCTACAAACCTATCAACCTACCATACCCAACCCTTTCACCTAATTTTATCCTCTTTTAATCATCTCTAAGCTTCCAAGGCCATTTTATGACCTTACCCTCACCATTTCCAACATCTGTGCAATCACACAAAGTCTAAAAAATAAGTTTTAAGTCCCTTTTAATAATTTTCCCTACCAACACCAATTAGCCAACTGAATTCGGTCATTTTTCCTAACTAGCATTGGTCACACAACCGATGTTGGTTACTGTGTCTAGCAAGACAACTCAGGCCAGGTAGCTAATACCTATTTCCCAATAGCCCAGAATCAATTGTAACCTTTACCAGACCTTATCCAGAGCCTGTACCAGACCTACAACCCAATACCATCCCATCACCTTACCTGTTTTGACCTCAAAAAATCTATTGCAAATCTTTTCTTATTGTTTTATTCGAGAAACCCAAATCATTTCAATTACAATAGGATATTTATTTCATGTATATTTTGAATAGCATTAATATTGTTATATAAAGCAGATTGTAGCATGTTCAGGAAGCATCACACTTCCCAAATATAGCTTCTGCTAGGTAGTCCACTCATTATTTTGTCTGTCTCTATCTAGTGGTATTGTTTTGCATTACAGGTAGTTCCTCATATAAAAAATGGAGCTCTCACAACCAACTTGGATAAATAAATTAGAACACATGCACAACCTTCAACCAACATAACAAATAGGTATTCCTCCTTGGCCTTCAACCCTTATGTGTTTCATTAATTTGTTAAGAATCCAGTGATACAATTTGGCACGCTCGGTGGGACCCATCCGGGTTTCCTTGCATTTATTCATTCTTAGGGAACTATTGTATGTTTGTTTCTTTTCAAAAGGAAGTTAACATTAAATTATCTCCCTAGAAATATTCTCTTTCTTCTATTTGTATCAGTGACATTTATATTTCGGGACTAAAAAGAATCATTCTTTTTCTTCTTGGATTTGCATTAGTGAAATTCATTCTCTTTCCTATTCACTCTTTGTTTACATCAAATATCACATTTTGATTTGGGTTCTAAAATACTTGCCTTTCATACTTCTATGTTTGTATTTTTAGATCACATTAAAACTGAGGGCAACATATAAGCTGGAAGCCATGCCTAGCTGATGTTGACATAATTGAATCGTAGAGAAATTTCTCTTCTCTCTCTTTGCCAAACTACACAAATATAAATTCACACATCTTCTTAAAACAACACCTTACCTGGAAGAAGATGTCAATAATCAAATGATCAAAGGATTGACAGTGGGCACCCAACTGGTTTCTCTATCCACTCTTTAACTTAGAGAAAGGACCACCCCCACCAAAATAGAACTTGAAATCACACTTAGATCTTGCCTCTTCATAGGACACTTTTCAAACCAAAAAATTATGTTTTGTACAAAAATCAGTCTTAAATAACATAAGCTATAACATAAAAATTCACTTATAGGATTTCATGTTTTTCTTAGCTTTTTCTTGAGTTATGTTTTGAGTTGTGAGGTCACATTCTTCATTTTCTTCTTCTTTTCACACTCCAACATCATAATTGGTCTATTTTGACTATTTTTGAGTGTGTCAGGGTCCATTACTATCATAATCAAGTTTCTGGGTGAATATTCCATTTGAATTAATTCACAAAATCAAATTTTCTTCATTTTTTTTTCAAATTTCACTGTGACTGGTGTCGGTCCAGTGACAGTCATTAGTTTAAATCTGACTGTCATCAGTTTACCTAATTGTTATCGATTTCCAGATTTTTGGTCAATTTTACCAAAAATAACACTCATCACATCTTCTATTCTTTTTGAAGTTATCAGGACATCATCACACCCCCAAAATTACAAAATCACAGTTAAATACAACTTCTTTATTTCATTTTCATCAATTTTTTGCCTCATTCGCAAAACTATTGATTTCCCATAGTAACCTGTATCAGTCACCCTAACCATCATCTGTCACCCTGTCACCGTCATCGATTACCCTAACTGTCGTTAGTTCATGTGTTTTGATTTTTAATTAAAACAACGACCAGTTTCACCTCCCGGAACCTATTTTTTCTCCATTTTTTTTTGTTTTTTTGTTTCATTTACAAAGAGTAGGTTACTGGGTTTTATGCTAACTCACATGGTTTTGAATTATAGCTAAGCCAATTCCCTTGTGTTTCAAGCTAGCCTTCAACTACTTCTGCCTAGCCCATCACCATCTTCCATCCCATCGACTATAGATCCAACTCAACCCATTACTATTAATATTGTCGACGAGGAGTTTGCAAGACTCCTTGACCACAATCCCACTACCCTACAACACTATCTCGCCCACTCATCTACACATGACTCATCAAGATAATTGGTATAAGACAAGCTTATGTTTATCCCTCCTTCCCTCACCCCCACTTCCGCATCAGCTACCACTAGCTTGGCATTACGTTCATCCACCTTACCACATGTGGTGTCCCAACTGGACCCCATATCCTCTATAACTATTGTACCTACAACATCTGTCGCACCCATGGTGTTAACTATTCCTTCGTCATCTTCCTTGAGCATAGCCCCATATACACCCTTTACCTTGTTTCTACCAGTTGAATCGAAACCACTCATTGTGTCGACAACCCATACTCCATTCCAAAACCTCATTCTTTCCATCCCACAATCCCTAGCCCCAATTACCACAAGAGTTGTTACAAATACCCCACCTACTTATACATATCACCAAAAACCCCCAATTGCATCTATTTCCTATTCAAGATACCTTCCACCTACATCTATTCCCCCTTTGTATTTCTCATTCTTGGCACCATCATATACTGGGATGTCTTCCACATCATAGATTCATCATTAACCTCCTTATACTATAGGGGGTGCCCAATCATCACAACCCACCAACAACCTTATTAAACTAATGATGGAAAAGGTGTAAACATTGGAAGCATAAATTTATGTCTCTTGCAACTCCTTAACCTACGATGAAATCTGTAATGAGCCCATACATCTATCTATCCCCATTTTCCCATACCATGCACATTGGAAAATGTGAAAATTTAACTGGTTTAACAGTAAAGAAGACCCAGAATAACAATTGTAGTCTTTTAAACATAGGTTTTATCTAATCACCCATGATGATGCTTTACTCCTACGAATGTTCCCCATGTCCTTAACAGGACCCACGTTAGACCGGTATAGTGGTTTTCCTCGAAATTCCATTTACTCATGTAATCAAGTGGCTCAAACTTTCCTGGACCATTTTTCAATCAATATCATCAAGAAGGTCACTATGACCAAATTTTACTCAATTCGACAATACGATAATGAGTTTATCACTGATTTTGTCACTTGTTAGAGGAGCCTCATCAACCAGCTAACATTCCAGTTGCCTCAAACTGAGCTTATAGAGTTATCCACTAGATCTTATGCTAGACACATCTCACTAAATCTGTAAGTACAAACCTTATATACCTTCAACGAATCATTTACCATGGCACGAAAACTAGAAATTCATGCCATTGAAGAGAGGAAAATTCAATTATATAACAAAAATGTTGCATTTAAATCAAATGATGCTTCTTCCTTTTCAAAACCCCAAAACAAATATTAATAAGCCAAAGGATCTGCCAACGCAACCTAGTTTTAAAGGCTGGCCCATCTCATCCCTCTAATCAATCAACACCTACCTCTAACCTTTCTCATGTCCAAACTTTTTAGTTCAGACAGGAAGAAACGAAAGTACACTCCAATCGGGGAGCCTTATTCTTCAGTGTTAGAAAAAATTCTTAAGGCCAGAGCCATTTCTCTTCCACCCATAAAACCACATAATAGTTTTAACCCCACTCGTCCTAATGTAACATGGTACAAAAAACATGACTATTATAACTATCATCACATAAAAGGCTTTAGCAATGGTAATTGTATAAACTTCAAGAACATTATCTAGGAAATGTTTGATAATAGGAGATCTCATTGTCGAGAACCCAAACTTACCTATAAATCAAAATTTTCATATCTTCAAGAAGTCATTCCCTAACCATAATCCATCATCAAACCAAACCGGAAAACCTTCAACTAATGAAAGTAATGTCTGTGAGGTCCATGTTATATTTAACACCATACCATCCCTTCCACATTTTCCTCTTATCCCTTTTATCAAGGAGATTCTAGCCCAAGCTCCTCTACTCACAAATGAGCCTACTTCCTCTACTCCTTCACCCACAGAGGATTCCCCTTCATCTCCCCCTTCACCCATAGAGGAGTCCACAACTTCCACCAATTTCGTTTCACCACTTACCTTGCAACCTAACGAACAACCTATGGTATTAACTCTCCTACCCATGGGAGATTCATCTTCACTTTCTTTTCCATCGAAATAGGAAACTACCTCATCCTAACTATAATATCCCCTAACCATAGGGGATCCTTTAGACACACTATTGTCTGTTGGGGACAATTCCCCATTAGCATTCTAGGATCCTTTTGATATGCTCTTAGCTCTCTTACCCATAGAGTCTTAAGCTAACCAGTTCCTTGTCTCACAGACATATTTTATGGAGATTTATACTAAGCCAAACTCATCTCCTCTCACAACAATGCCATTTTCATGCCTAGCCAACCGCTTTGATTACATTAATAATTCCATACTTTGGGGACACCTTCAGCTACCCTTTTCAACCCAAATGTAAATGTCACTTGCACATACTGCCATGATCTATCCAAAGGTATTTCAAGGAACCTAATCAACCATGACCATGCATGTTGAAAAAACCTCTTCTTCATCACCCTCACCTATATCCAAACCCTTACCAACAACTAAACCGGTTCTTATGCCTAAGAACCTACTTGTATCGACACCTTCCCCTACATCCATACCCATCACTACCTTTGGTGTCATGCCAACATTAAGCCTAGTCCACCCACCCATCAAGTTAAATTTAGCCATATCTTGGCAAGCTCGCATAAAAACCAATCCTACACTTAAAAGGAAGATCCAACCTTTTAGGCCACACACACCAGTTGCACCCACCACACCTTTGTCACCTTCACCCCTTATGTCTATCCTAGGGCCTCACCCATCAATGTTTACCAAAGCAATCGCCTATCCAAAGCAAATCAAATAGCATGCTGCAACTCGCCTCTTCATCACAATCCTTTATTACCCCCCACCTATCAACATAATGTACACCTTCATCATTACCTACATCTTTCTTACCATCTATACCCCTACCAATCACAGTAACAACATAAGTACCTATGATATTTCCTTCTCTTCAACCCATACCTTCTACCTTGTCTCCACCAGTAACCTTCATTGCACCTCCTTTATCACCTTGGCTAACTTGTCCTCTACCACCATCTACTTTCCCCTCTACATCATGTACACCTCCTTCACCTTTACCTAGAAAGGTGCAACATAAATTAAAAAAACCACTATCCTCTAAGGAGGTAGTTAAGCCTACAACACCTTCTATTTCTATTTCATCTACCACACCTCCACTCAAGAAGGTACAACACAAGCCTAAAATAGTACCACCTACGAAACTGGTGGTCAAACCTATCCCATCTCCAATTCCACCTCCTATAGTACCCCACATAATCACAATCACCTATAATTCAATTCAGATCCACACTCCCCTCACATTGCGATCATTGATAGGGTCTTACGCCAACATTCTAGATAACCTTTTAGAGACCTTTGTCATCACATTACCACCCCTTACACCTTACGACCCACTCAAGCCCAAACAAGAAGGGTTTGACGATACTAAAATTTGTGCCTACCATCATGTTCTAGGACATGATGTAGAAAATTGTAAGGCTCTAAAAACCATTCTTCTCCAACTTTGTCCTCCCAAACAAAATTTTTATGAAGATGATCTTCTAGAGGAGGACCAAGTTCCACCTCCACCTATCACTACACATCCTTGCCCACTACGTATCCAGTGACCTACATAATGACCTCCACAACCCTTTTATCCACCTCGAAAATTTGAGATCAATATGGTCCTTAAAAGAGAACTAACCAAAAACCCCACCAAAATACCAGTGCATTCTACTCATTTCACAAGGTTCTTACCCCACACTAGGTATTTTTCCATCATGTTTTTATACTTTTCTTGACACACCTTATCCATCCACCTCTCTTCCTCATATTAACATGATCTAAGTTTCCACTCACACCCAGAAAGAAAAAGGAATGGAGAAAGCAACTAGCCCATCCGCCAATCTTGTGCCCAACATACCATCTCCACTTGTACTGAAAATCACCATTCAAGGACCCATATATCCTATTTCTAACGGGGTCTCCCATCATATAATGATAAAAAATTACATCGATCTCCCTCTAAAAATTTATTTGTATGACCTCGTCAAAACTTCTAAATCCCATTGACAGACCCCTCATGGAGGTTCTGCAATCCATCAAGATTTTACCTAACAACCCGACACCTGTGGCCTCCATTCTCACCACTCAACATGTAGCTTATCTCACCATTTTATCCCCTTCCTCTACACTCACCACTACTCACCAAGTAGCTGCCCTCAGTTTCTTTGACTATGATATTTATACCTCTATAATGAGATGATCTTGATCCTGCCCTTTTCATCTCCATTTATATTGATAATATATGTGTTTCAACATGTTGTGATCAATGGTGGTGCAAAAAATCAACATCATATCCTCCCACGCATACAATAAAATGTGCATCCCTTCAAATTACATCCATAATAACCCCAGTTATTGCTACATTCATTTAATGATGCGATCACTTCCACTCTCAGTACCAACATCCTCCACATTCATGTGGGCCCCCCGTAAATGTTCTGGAACTATTCAATGTCTTAGAGGGGGGAGTTCTAGTATAACCTGTTACTTGGCCAACCTTACATTTGTGTCATGGGTTTATGTTCCTTCAACCTTACATCATTGTGTAAAAATTTGAACATGAAGGGACATAACTATATACCATCTCCCCATTGACCCTTTGCCATTCCAAACCTGTAACATGTAGTACTAACCCAATGATGTCCCTTTGTACCAATTAAGGCATCTACTACTATCCCCACTTCTCCTTCACCCACAAAACCCATCAACCAATGTTGTTGCTACCTTTTCCGCACCTACCTCCTCTATTCCCACTACTTCCATAGCCTTTTTAGCTGACCCATCCACTAACCCATCCACTTCTCAACTGACCAATTCTTCTTCTTCCCAATCACCTAATGGTTCATCTATTCCCACTACCCATATACTACAACTACCGACCCCTTAGAAGGTGTTTTCCAATGTCTCACTCTAGGGGAGTACCACCTGTACAACATCGACACATTCCTTACTTCTCAAGAGTATGGTAACCTTCACCAACATCCTTGTTATGATCACCACGTAGGAAAGGTTTTATCTTACGGACATCCTCAACTTCGTACAAACTTAACCTATGAGGGATTTGATACTTCTACCTACTCACCTGAGCCACCTTCCCAAACGTGACCATTTTCCTTTGACCTTCAATCTCTCACCAACCATTGCTTTACCCACACTTTCCTCCATCACCGTGCATAGAAGGGATTTGTATTTGGATTCTATGAACAAGGCCACCGTATTGTCATCCCATGTACCACACGTAAACACAATGACCAAATTGGTATTGTATTTGCTGAACCATCTTCCAAGAAATCTCACGTCAAACTCATTGAGGATGAAAAATATTCTTTACCCCATTTACCACCTTCACCACCTTAACCCACAAAGTCTATGGATCCAAAATCTATTCCTCCTTAATTTTTTGTTTTTCATAAACACCATTTCCTTAGGCCCTCTTACTTATCAACGTGATGGCAAGGCTCCCTCTTCTCTTCCCTTCTTATATCCTAACACGATCGATGATGATACACCTTCTATTAACGTCATTCAATGTAAGGATAATGAGTCTATTCTCACCTATCTGGGTGCTAGGGATTTTTATATTCATTAGTAGTTGCCTTTTGAGACGTAAACCATGTTAAATGAATCAACCATCGAAATCAATATTAACACTTAGGATAACCCCCACATTCTAAAGATAGGCCAATCTTTAGACACTATTGAACAAGAAGCTTTACCTCATTTCTCCAAGATCATAACAATGGTTTTTCTTAGTCCTATGCTGATATGCCTAGTATTGACCCAAACATTGTGGTCCACAATATCATAACTATTCCTAAAGCCAAACCCATAAAACAGAAGCTGCGAAAAATACGTCCTCACATTGCCCTTCTTGTCAAAGAATAACTTTAGTTCCTTCTCTTAGTTTCCTTCATCCTAGCCATTGATTATCCCTAATGGATCTCTAACATCATTCCTGTCACAAAAGTGACAGAAGGACTCCACATATGCACGTATTTTCATGACCTTAATTTATCCTTCCCTAAAGATTACTTTTCCTCTACCTAGTGTAGAATAACTAGTTGATCTCACCACCGGCCATGAGATGTTATCACTCATGGACATATACTTGGGTTATAGCCAAATATTGCTCACCCTAGAAGATCAACACAAAATTGCCTTCATCACTCCTTGGGGGACCTTCTTCTATTGAGTTAAGCCATTTAGCCTTAAAAATGTTGGTGCTACATATCAACGGGCTATGAATTATATCTTTTATGATATCATGCATCGCATATTGGAAGATTATGTAGATGATGTTCTTGCCAAATCCAAACATCAAGCTAAACACCTTACAGTCCTTTATGTCATTTTGACCATCTCATCAAAGTATTGTGTTCAACTTCAACCTAAGAAGTGTGTCTTCACTTTCCTCTCATGCAAACTCCTTGGTTTTATCATTTCTTTGTGTGGCATAGAAGTCAATCCCACTAAAATAAAGGCTATTTTCGAAATTCCTCTATGTACTAACCTTCACCAACTGTATAGTTTGCAAGGAAAGTTACAATCTATTCATTGTTTTATCTCACAACTTTCCAACTGCTGCCACCCCTTTCATCATATCCTAGAAAAGGAGATCTCTTTCAAATGGGATGATGAATGCCACAAATCCTTTGAGCCCTTAAAATAGTACCTCCTCCAACATCCTATACTCATTCCTTTTAAGGATGACCAAGCATTTTACCTTTACATTTCTGCTATAGATCATTCCTTGGGATCCATGCTCACTCATTACGATGAGAAACACAAGGAGCAAGTGGTTTATTATATAAGCCATAGACTTTTGGATTATGAAACCCGATACACCCACGCCAGAAAAATTCTCTTAGCCTTATTTTTTTGTCACTACTAAACTTCTCCATTACCTACTTAACCAAAAATAATTTGCTGTCACCAATACAAACCCCTTACATTACATGTATGCCAAGCCCTACCAACATCAACATGATGCATGTTGGATCATGATTCTTGAAGACCTAGACGTCGAATTCACTCATCAAAAATATATCAAAGGCCAAACTATTGTTGACCAACTTGTAGATGCACCTCTCTTTGAAGATTATTCCTCTAACTTTGATTTCCCAGACAAATACATTGCTACCCTCTCTTTGGACGATACCATTTACCACATGACATTATTCTTTGATGGTTCCAAATTTCAGCATGGGGGTGGTGCTGAAGTTATCCTCATTCCTCTCGACGGTGAACCTATGTTGTTATCTTTCAAACCAGATTTTTAATGTACTGACAGTATCGCCAAATATGAAGCACTCGTATTAGGACTTCAAACTACCATTACCTTAGATGTCAAATTAATTAATATCTTTGGTGACTTTGAACTGGTTGTAAATCAATTCAATGGTATATGCCGGTATCATAACAAAATACTTCAAAAGTATAAGCATCATGTGGAAATAATTTTGACTACCTTTAATTGTTATAAACTTCAAGCCACTCCATGTTCCACTAAACAATTTACAAATACCATGGCCTACCTTACTTCTTAGATACCTGATTCACCATCCGACATGAAAATCATTGTCACAATACAACGGTTATAATCAACTTCCTATTTATTTTGAGACGTCAACCTCATCGGAACCATTCAACCTGACCCATGTGACCTTTGGTATAAGCAATTTTTTGATTTCCTTTCCCTTTCAATTCTACCTCCAAACCTAACTCGCAATGGACAACAAACCTTTCTCAAAGGTGTCTCTTAGTATGTCATCATGGGAGGTGTTATTTATGAATGTGGCTTTGATGGTATCCTCTTGTGATGCTTTAAAAGTTCTAAAATTCCCTACACCATTAAGGAATTTCATGATGGAATTTTTGGAGGTCACTTTAGTGGTTTAGCTATCACTAAACACATTCTTTGCCTAGGCTATTATTAGCCAACCTTAAACCATGATTTTTGTGATTATGTCAAACATTGTGTGATGTGCTGGCAACATGCTAATCTTCATCACATACCTAATCACACCTTACAATTTGCACGAGACCTTTGGTCTTTCTTTCAATGGGGTTTGTTGGTGTGTATTATTTTCCACATCATTAGGTGAGTCATCTCACTTAGGTGAGATCATAGGTCCATGTGTCATTTAGGATTCATTATGAGATTCTCTTACGCATCAGTGTGTTAGTGCATCATTGTGTCATATACGTCATTGGGAGTTACACTTCTATTTTGGGAATGTAACTCCCCCTCTCTACTCAAGTTGTCATGATTGCAGCACTAGGGGTTACTCAACACCTCCTATATGTACACCCCATTTGATCTATGAGATAGAGGAGAGTTTTATGGCTTAACCAGGTTCGGCCCATGTTTCAAATCTTTGCATGCACATTTAGTTGATGCTCACTCCTCCCAAGATCTCTTCACGTTTTCATTTCCATGTCTATTGATGTGCATGTCATCCCTTATGATCCTCACTTGTGGGTTTTAAAACCCTCTTTCATGGTATCAGAGTGGATCTTGTGGTTCCGTGCACTCCTTGGCATTTCTGTGCATGTTTTCCAGCTTTCGACATGATATTTAGATTCTCATGCATGTGTCATAATGGATATTCTGATCATACTCTAATTGCACTAATTTTGGGGCGTTTATACCTCTCCTTGGGTTGTTCGTGTGTTTGAAGTGGTTGTTCAAGTTTCTGGTGTGTTGGATTCTCTTGTTCATGGTTTTCTGGGCACTTGGTCTTCGAGATCCATGTTGTGTATTCAGCTACGGATCCTCTGAATTCTCTATCATTGCTATGTGTTGTTGGATCAGGTGAATTCAGGCTATAGTTCATAAGTTTGCATTCACAGTTCTTTAACTTGCATTTGGACATTGGTTGCACCATGCTCTACCTTGGGTCTGCTCATCGGCCCCTCCGTGCCTTGGAATCCAAATCAAAGTCAACTTACTCCTCATGCTTTGGTGACTCAAGTGTTTGTGACTGTTACATTATCCACTAGTGCATCATCCCCTGGTGCATCAAATACAAGTGGTGTAACAATCAACTCAAGCTCATTCCTTGGTTAAATAGGATCATTTTTTGTTTGTTGCATTGTGCTCATGCCTTGACTCATCTAACTCATGTTTCTGGTCTACTCATGTTCCCACCTCCCTTGCCCTTGGCCACTCAGTCTTGCATTCAACTTAGACTGTGTGCTCTTGCATTGGATTATCTTGTGCATCATTTTCCTGTCTAGTCTCTTGATGCTTGGGCTGGGGCATTGAAGCCGCTTCCTACTACTACTCCACCATGGAATTTCCTACCCTCTCTACTCGAGCCATTTCCCATCTATGGCGGATCTTCTGATAGCTCAACGGTTACCCACTTGTCTACATCATCTCCCAACTCCACATAATCCACCAGCTACTGCAACTTCATATATGTGGCCTTACAATCAGACCTACTTCAGTGCTAACAACCTACTCCTACATGTGGCTGACTGTTTGGTGGTTTCTCTATGGATGTGGTTACTTTTCCACTCCAACGTATAACTCAACTTGGTCAACAACCACATGGATTGAAAACATGGGCCCCCATCTACCTTTTAGAATTGTTTGGAGGTAAAAACAATCCCTATTTTTTGATGTTTTGAGGCAAAAACATTATTTATGGCATTTTGGGCTCTATTTTTCTCGTAATTAAATCCCTTCCTACGCGTGTCGAAGACGAAGGGCAAGGTCCATGGTTTGTAGGAGGTTAATCCCCCCTCACAAGAAAAAACAAACCCTACCTAAAATTTGATGCCATTTCCAATGAGTACCCACACGACACCCTTTGCACCCATTTCAGCCTTTTAAAATCAGTTTGCATGTTTATTGGCTTTTTCCATCAGTTGTGGGAATCATAATAATGCCATAAATTTTGACTCGCTACTCATTTTTGAGCACTTCTTTAGTCAAAGTTACATGATTTTTTTGTACATTATGTGATGAAATTGTCATTTTTGTGAATGCACTACTTTATAAAGTGCCGCATTCTTGGGGGTTGACTAGTACTCTTAGGTTTTCACACATAGACGCATTATCGGCCGAGTCCAATGTCTTGCTTTTGTGCACCTTGCACTTTTGATTCCGCATCATGGAGAGTGATATTTCTAGACTCAAGCATCGTAGGATCACCTTACAACCTCTACCACTTCTCACCGAGAGAGGGAACTATTTAGCTTGGTGTGCTTCCATGGAATGTTACTTCACCCATGAGGGTCTTTTACCCTTCTTGCTGGGGCTAGTTCCTGCACCCGCTGATCATCGTCATCTAGAGGAATTTCTTGACACTTGCAACTATGTATTTGGTCACATGATGATGCATGTCTCTTAATCTCTCTGGTTTCATGTGGAAGACTCAGATCCACCTCACTGTGTCTGGAGCATTCTTCAGTCCCTCTATGGAGACCCTTCACATACTGCCGCTGTTGTTGCTACAGATGACTCAGTTGTCTCCTCTTCTTCATGTGATGACAGTTTCACTAACATAGAATCGCTTGGTTCTACTTTTGATGAGGAGGATTATGCACCTAGTTATGATGTCGAGAGTACTACAGAGGACTCTTCTCCTCCTTCTCTCACTATTCTAGAGAGTGTTGACACTTCCCACATATCATCAGATATCGAGAAGTCTCCTTCTTAGTCTCATACAGTCATCACACCCACCTCTTTTCTACTTCCTATGTACGAGTTCCCTTTCACTCTTCTACCTTCATTGGATGACTCATACCTATCTGAAATCACTCTTCTGTTTGTTGAGACCCCTCATTGGGATGAGTATCTACCCGACCTTAGTTGTCTTTTCATAGAGTACACTTGTGATGCACTATAGGTTCTGCATCCATCTATAGGTGTTTCAGAGGAGTTCATCATCTCTGTTGTTGGGAGTGCCCCTTCTGGGACTCTTACCACTTCCACTTTTCCAGAGACCTTCATTGATCCACCCTTGCTTGTGGATCCATTTTCTATTTTGGGGGATGTTTTGTTACCTTCACATCAATTAGACATACTTTCTACAGGTTTTCACCCTTCATACTCTAATAGTTTTGCACTCATGACATTACCTTCAGTTCCTTTACACTCACTTGCTAGACCTATGTCACACTTTCATGGACCCGACTTAGAGTTCTTTGTGCTACTACCTTTAGTTTCCTTTGTGGAGTGGGTAGACTTTGAGCACGTCATTTCTGTCCTTCCTAAGGGTAGGCACACAGTTCGGGGTGTGGGTGGTTATTCTTCAATCCAGAGGTAGAGGATCTCATCATTGACACTCTTTTGGGAGACCTCCTAGAGCTGTAGAGTTCAGATCCGTCCATGGCATCTTCTGCATCCCTCTCGTCTCCCTCTTCTTCTCTCTTCTTCTTCTTTTCGAGAGATTTCCTCTTTGTACATGGGTACCTTTTTTAGGCTTGTCTAGAGCTAGCACCCATATTTGGCATTTTTCTTAGATTAGAGAGTGTTTTTTTCTCTTGTGGTGGATGTTTTTCCCACTGGTTTTTTCCTTCATTGCTTGGGACTTCTTCTTGTATATGGGTACCTCATTAGGCTTTGTGCCAGGACCCGTTTCTTGTTTCTGACTTGCCACCTCATCCTAAGTTACGATGAAGGGGGTGTTGGTGTGTATTATTTTCCACATCATTATGTGAGTCATCTCACTTAGGTGAGATCGTAGGTCCATGTGTCATTTAGGGGTCATTATGAGATTCTCTTATGCATCAGTGCGTTGGTGTGTCATATGCATAATTGAGAGTTACAATTCTATTATGGGAATGTAACTCCCCCTCTCTACTTGAGTTGTCATGATTGTAACACTGGGGGTTACTCAACACCTCCTATATGTACACCCCATTTGATCTATGAGATAGAGGAGAGTTTATGGCTCAACTAGGTTTTGCCTATGTTTCAAATCTTTGCATGCACATTCGGTTGATGCTCACTCCTCCCAAGATATCTTCAAATTGTTGTTCACACGTCTGTTGATGTGCATGTCATCCCTCATGATCCTCACTTGCAGGTTTTAAACCCTCTTTTAGGGGTTTGGATCTTGTTGGAGAAATCAATCCCCATTATTCACAGTGCCATCAATGGATTATTACCACTACTGAGTATTACACTAAATGGGTAGAAGTAATAACTTTTATTTCAACAAAAGATGATAAAATATGTGAATTCATCAATCATCACATCATTCAATGCTTTGGTGTTCCACATCATCTCATCACTAATAATGGAAAACCATTCAAAAAAAAAAACTCTACGGAAGCTTTGTGACGCCTTTGGCATTCAACTCATTTTTTCTTTACCTTACTAACCTTAAAAAAATGGCCAAGAAGAATCAACCAATAAAACCTTGAACTTGGCATATGTATATTCCTTTCACCTTATGGGATTTTCACACTAGTATTCGTACATCAACTACTACCACACCTTTCTCTTTGGTCTATGCTACAGAGGCTGTTCTACCTCTTGAAGTCTAGATTTCATCTCTTCGTATCTCACTTAAAGATATGCTCAATGATGATATTTTCCAAGAACATTTGGCATAACTCAATTTATTAGATGCATGTCAATCACCTTCAAATATACCTATAATGTATCAAATGTGCCTATAAAAAATGCATCCATAAACAAACCTTCCAATTCAGCGACCTCATCATGAAATAAAATCAACATGTAACAAAAGAGGAAAAAAGTAAATGGGGAAAATTTGCTCCTAATTGGCTTGGACCTTATATTGTTACTCATACCTATGGATCAAGTGCTTATCATTTGTCTTCACTTGAAGGTAAACCTAAACTTGAACATCTCAATGCCTTGCATCTTTGACAATTCTACTATTGAATTAATTCCTATATCACCTCTTGTCTATTCAACACCCATCCCTTGAGCACCATTCACCTTCCATTCTACCTATTTTAAGGATCAACGACTAAACCAGGATCATGTGATTACTTGTTACCTTTAAACCTTGTCTTCAATATGAGTACCATGGCTCTACTCATGTCATGGATATTTTTTTTTTCTTTTTCCAGATGGAATCCCATGGTAATTCATCACTTAAAACCTTTCTATCATATTTAACCTCTGTGTGCTATAGTTTTTTTCTTCAAAAACACGAGCCTATTTTTCTCTATAGTCTTGTCCATGACTTAAAATTCCAAAATAAAAACAATTTCAAAAGTAAAATGGGATTTAACTCCTTGAGTAAAACTTCCAGCAAAAATATGACTCCCTCAAAAAGGACATCTACGCTTTTTTTTTATCTCACTGCTATAAATAGAATGCTCCCTCGAAGGATAACTATATGAAGCTAGCGGTATTGTACTTAATATATCAGAAAAAAGAAGACTATTCTTACAAAAACTAAGATAAAAAATATTTTGAAGCTTCCTGCATCGATCAAATTCATGAAGACCTCAAGGAGAAAATATACTCATCCCACATAGACTCACCACATCGATCAGTATATCAAAAACAAAAACAAAAGAAAAAAGTAAAAGATTAAATTTTTCGTCATGGACTTGCCTATTGTGATCTTGGGTCACTTTCCAAGTTAGCATGTTGTCTCACCCTAGGTTATGCTAAAACTAACATATTTTCATCTTATCACCTTTTCATTCTAAATCACTACCCACTCAAGGGATGTGCCGCAAATGTGACATTTCGTGATCATGTGAATTTATTCTATCTTAGATTAGTTCATTATTCAACGCATTTAAGGTCTTACATTCATAAGCCCATCTTAGGTATGACAATATTGTTTTAGTTCTTACAAATTAGGTAACTCTTTTGGTCACCTCTTACCCTTCACCTTTTTCATTAATAGTTGATTATCCTATACAGCACCAAGCCTTCGACACCTCAATTTAACCACACCTCAATTACCTCAATTCATCTATTCCTTCATGACCTAGACTCAATCATCCCTAAGTTACCTAAAATCAACCATACCTAACCGACCTAGACTCAACCATGCCTAAAAAATACCAACCCATACCTCTACCTTGTCACATTTTCCCCTAGATTACAAGAGAAATACATCTGCTTGAGGCCCCTTTTTTGTCGGGGCTATGTAGGAAGAACTTTAAGGACATGGGGCCCTTAAAGGTTATCTCATCCATTCTTTAACCTAACCAATTTCCCCGCACTTTTTAAATTACATTCTACCATAAGTTAGTTTCCATCTTCTACATTACTTGGAAATTAAACAAACATACAAGTATATAATAATGTATATTTACCTATTTCTTCCAACATCATACCATACATATTCATCATAATTTATTTTTTCATGTTACCAATAACTTGACAATTAAATAAAAACCAAAAACCTAAATCCACCATGCATAACTGACCTAGACTCAACCATGTCTAACTCACTTAGACCCCACCATGCCTAAATGACCTAAACTCAATCATGCCTAATTACCTAAACTCAACCATGCCTAACTGACCTCGAGTCAATCATGCCTATACCTGACTCCACCATGCTTAACAAACCTAACTTAAACACACATATACCTGACTCTATCATGCTTACATGACCTCAACTCAATCATTCCTAATTTACCTATTTTCCATCACATACACAATAACAAAAAAAATCAAATGCAAGTCTATTATCCATACCATAAATATCATCATCTATAACAATAAGAAAGTATGTGTATCAATACAAATGTACACCGATATAAATAAATAATCAATATCTAAAGACCCTCATATACTTCTTCACTATCTTCAGAATACAGGATGGTATAAAATAAAAATATCAAAAAACCTCATATACATCCTCACTATCTTTCACACAAGCCGGTATAAAAATCAAAATCACAAAACCCTCATATACACCCTCATTATCATCGGCATGCATGATGATATGTACCAAAAATTAATACCACATGATATCCATGTCAGTATCATCTATCTCCTCCTCTCCTCTAATCCAACAACCTACCTGCATCTCTCCATGTAGCATGGGTCTCAGCCTAAAATCTTCCTACCTCTCACCTGAGACTGGCCTCTATGAACTTGTAGCCTTGCCTTGACCCTTCCTCTAGGATTGTTAGCCCCATGTGCTCTTAGAACTATGAGTGTGGGATCTCGTCCTATGACTCATTTCCTGTTGTGTCATATACTCAGCATAGGAAGGGAAATTCTATCTTGGCACTTACCAGATGATCCTAGTAGTACCGTGGATTGTTCAGGGAATCCCTGAACCTCAACATTGACAATGTCTAAGGTGGTGCCATATGTCTCACAACAACTTGTGAGCTTTTATTTGCTAACGCTAGCCTCAGACCCTATACCTATGAGCCCTATCCTCCTCTCTATACCATGGGACCCTATCTTGCTACAAATTCCTATAGTGTGGGACCATGTCCCTGAGTCTGTGGAGGTGGCTGCACTACAACTTGAGAATGTGTAGTGGCCAATTTTCCCTAAAAACCTGCTACCTGCGCCTGTAAGGTGACTACTTGTGTAGGTGTTAGTCCCTGTGCTACCTGTTCCTGTAAAGCCATCACCTAAGCCAGTAAAATGGCAATATTTGCCTATGACCCAATAAGATGCCCCTGTAAAGCTGTAATCTTTCCCTAAAGGGCAGCCACCTGACCTTGTAAGGTATCCCTCTGCACTATTATGGTGGATAAGTCTAGATTCTCTGGCCTCGGTGGTGGTTCTTGTAGCTGTGCCACCCACTACTTCCTATATCTATCAGTGACCCTAGCATCATTGATCCACCTATTCACTTCCTACTCCTCCTACCTTTTTAGCACATTCGGTCATAATGGAGACATAGGTCTCTCCATGTCATATCTCTTGTACTATGGGAAAGGTGGAAGCATGTACTGCAACAACCTAAACTTCCATCTAACCCTATTAACAAGTATCATCTCATGCTCATTGGCACAACACCCTTGAATCTACCTCAAAAACTGCAATTCCTGTAATTCCTTCACCATGTCCCTATATGAGGGATAGCCAACATATGGTCTCCAAACAATATTAACTCCTGAGAGTCCATCTAGTAGCTGTCTGTAATATGAAACATCATGTGTGGCCCTAGCCACCTAGTGCTGCCCACAAAATGGTACCCACCGTCTATATCCAACTCTAACCAAGACACCCCTGAACCAATCATGTTAGGGAAAACCAACTAGACATACACATATGATGTTATCGTATGCCCAATAATGTAGAAGAAAGGTGCAACATAAACTAAACTGCTGTAATCTCCTATAGGCCCATAACTCCCTATAGAGCTGCACCAGTAAAGTAGGTGCCCATGTAAAATAGGTTTACTCCTCCATCATATCATAGAGCACTCCCATCAATGCTCATGAGAATATCCCACCCTCAGCATCTGGTAAGGAGAAACAACATATTTCCTCCATCATTAAAAAAACTAACCTTGTCTCTTGAGGATGGTCCGTATACATGTCTCCATAGCTAAGGCTCACACTATGGTACCTCATCTCATCCATCGCCTCCCCAAACACAACCAATATAGGCTCCAATGATGCCACTAAAGAAATAGTATACACTCACTCACCAAAAATTAGTAGCCATAAGATCCTGTATACATCCTCTAGGGTGACAGTAATCTCACCCATCGGTAAATGAAAAGTGTTAGTCACTGAATCACATGTATTGATGAGTGCCACCATTAAACTAGGATCTCGGGCTATATGCCTATAGCACTAGATCCCAATCAGTCAAACATCTATCATATGCTCCCACTCCTTCACAGTCACACTAGACCATATCACTACTAAAAGAGGTGGGATCATGTCTTGCATCCGTAGCTGGTCCTTAGCCTACATCCAACAAATCACAACATTGTTCAGACCTAATTACCTTTAATTACCTATTCACCCCAAAATAATACCCAACCACACCAATCATGCCTACCCCATTTACCTAATTCACTTATAATCCTATTACCCTTTACAATCATGACCCATTGTCTTAACATTATTGAGACTACTTACCTATTTTATCCCATAAAACTATCATTTTAACCTCATCCCCCTAACAACACTCTTCATTTACCCCTTCCCACCTATTTTCGTTTCATATCTAAACCTTCTTACCCATATTCCTCCTTCACCCTAACAAGTTTTGGCTGCCTTGACTGTCACTAGTTTTTCTTGACCGACATTAGTTCTATTTAACTGGTGTCTTTCACCTCAGTCTTGACCGATGCCGACCAAATCCAACTAAGATTGGATAAACCTAGACAAACCTCTTTCTTTTTCAAGACAACCAAAATCGAACAATCCCATCCCCCATTTCTTAAAAATTAGCAAAAACAACTTACAAACCTACTTAATCCCACCCACATCTACCTCATATTTATTTCTCACCCTACTTAGCCTATTATGGACCTTTCCCCTTGATTTCATTAATTTTTCACCCACAAATTCAAAATTAAAAACCCACCCAAATTTGTAACTGAAATAATTTCACTGATACCATCTTTAATCAAATAATGGGGTTGTATTGCCTCATACTTCAACTCAATGGTTTCTATGTGGTGACACATCTGGCTGTTGCACTGGTGGTCCACTTGACCCCTCTCCCACCTCTGTCATGCCAAAATCTACCTCGAATCTCTCCACCTATCACACGTCTCCAACTACTCTCATAGACTCGTCTACCTAGCTCCTCTCACCACTTAGTAACCTCCACCTCAGCCAGGTACAATTCCTTGTCTTTGTCTCCAAGAAAAATTCACAAGTCACTCAACTCTGTTGTTTTTTCAAAGTCAAAAGACAACAATGATTCCATAAAATACAAAATTTCAACCTTATAACCCTGACCTAACATGATCGGCATCAGTCACCCAAAACCGACGTTGGTTACCTTATAACCATTATCGGCCACTTGTTAGTACCATTTCCTCTACATTTTTCCCATTTTGACTTAAACTCCTTACTTCCACATACCTTTTGGCCTTACCAACAATTATTACACCCTACCCACAAGCCTAAGTTACCCATACATTTCCTTAATTGATTTTAGGGACCTATTATTTTACATAAACCTTGGCTTTACCCGCACCATGACCTATATACCTTGACCTAAACTTATGTACTCACTATACCTTGTAATGTTGTTACCTGTGTTTTTTTATCCTAATGACCTTACCTTGCCTATTGTCATGTTGATTATCCTGAACAAACCTTTGGTGTACCAGATCATACCTAAACATTCCTGCACATAACCTAAGTTATTTTTCCAAACCATATCTTGTACCCTGGATACTTGAATCACTTTAATCTTGTTTGGATAAACCTATCGACATTGGAGGATATAAAATTTACACGCTCTTCAACCTGGTACCATGGCACAATCTATGCATGTGCTTGCATTTGATTGTCATTACCCATTACCTTATATGACCCTTACCCATTACCCATTACCTAATTTGACCCTTACCCATTTCCCAAAGTGCCCATACCCTTACCTATAACCCACCAACATTAAATTTCCTCACCTACACATTTATCAAACCACTCACTGACTCCTTATCACACCTCATAAACTCCTAGTTTGAGGGGGATCACCTCCAACCACACTTGGGGAAACCTCACCTTTAGCCCTATTTGGGGCAACCCCACTCTCACCTATATTTGGGGAAACCACTTCCTATTTTTTTCAGCATCACTTACCAATACAAACTACACGACAAAAAGGGGCAAATGTAGACACCAAAATAGGGTCATACTTCCATTAAAACCCCATCAAATGAATTAACCATATCCTACCCATTCATAGCCCCTAATGCACATGTTAATTGAATTAGTTATCTTAATTTAATTAATTAATATCCTCACTTAACCATCTCACCCATCCAACTCAGCTAGCCACCTCACTCAAATGACCCACTTAAATTTCATTAATGACCTAAGACAAAGTCTAAACTTATCCTAACCAACTGGTTCTTAGCCTAAAACTAGAATTAAATCCTAATAACAAACCTAAAAATACTCTTACTTATCCTCCTAGGATCTATCACTCACGACTTAGACAAATATTGGAGACCACACCAAAAATAGCAGCAATTAGGCTATTTTTGGCCAACCTAGATATTCTCACCTTAACCGACCCCAGTCACCTAACTGTCACCAATTAGGTTAAATACATTTCTAAAAACCTTTTCCTAGGTTGGTGATTCGATTCAGGATCTCACACAAATAAAGACTTGGAGCACTCGAAATTCTAAAGCACCAAGGTAAAGGAAACTATACGAAAGCAATGCCAACAACCATTGACATTCATCATCTTCTTCATGATCACGAATTCACACAAAGAAGCATAAAGTTAAAAATTCCATGGCATGAAC
This sequence comes from Taxus chinensis, assembly GCA_019776745.2. Lineage (NCBI taxonomy): Eukaryota > Viridiplantae > Streptophyta > Pinopsida > Cupressales > Taxaceae > Taxus > Taxus chinensis. Next base: position 579,124,124 of record CM034150.1, read on the forward strand.
ACAACTTATCTTATTTTCGGATCTCCACCATCACCATCCTTAGCACCTGCATTCTCCAAACCTACTCTTCAGTAAGCACCTAACATATCTTCATTTCTATTTTATTCCTATAATATTTATTATTCAGCTTAGTAATTTATCTTTCCCTACATCCATACACTCCCTTCCTCCTACCAATCTATCACCCTACCATACCAGACCCTTTCACCTAATTTTATCCTCTTTTAATCATCTTTGAGCCTCCAAGTCCATTCTACAATCTTACCGTCACCATTTCAAATCTCTGTGCAATCAAAGAGATTCTAAAAAACAAGTTTTAAGTCCCTTTTACTAATTTTCCTTACTGACGTCGGTTAGCCAACCAGCGTCGATAATTATTCCTAACCGGCATCGATCACACAGCTGACACCGGTTAATGTGTATGGAAAGATAGATCAAGATAACGATCTAATACCTATTTCCCAACAACCAAGAATCACTTGTAACCTTTACCAGACCCTATCTAGAGCATGTACAAGACCTATAACCCAATACCAACCCATCACCTGAGCCATTTTGACATCAAACAATATTTTTCACAACCTCTCTTATTTTTTTTATATGAGATACACAAATCATTTCAATTACAATAGGATCTTTATTTCATGTATATTTTGAATAACATTAATAGTTTTATATAAAGTGGATTGAAAGCCTATTCAGGAAGTATAAGGCTTCTTAGATCTAGTTTCCACTAGGTAGTCCACTCATTGGTTTTTTAACTTCATCTAATGGTATTGTTTTTCATTACAAGTAGTTCCTCCTAGAAAAAAGGGATCTCTCACAGTCAAATTGGATCAAGAAATCAGAACACGTGTACAACCTTCAACCGACATCACAAATAGGTATTCCTCCTTGGCTTTTAACCCTTATCTGTTTCATTAATTTGTTAACAATCTAGTGAAACACATTCATTAGGATAATACTTAGTAATACATCCTATTTCATGACAAGAAAGTATTATAATAAAGTATTATTTAGCAATCATCACATATTATATTCATCAAGAAAGAGTGATACATTCACTGAATCCATAAATATTTCAGAGATTACAAAGTGTCAAAATAACAGTAAAAAACTAAATTTTAATACAACTTTATTTTCCAACAAGTATATCTCAAGTAATGAAGCCAAATATCATCATAATAAAGATGCAATTTCTTTAGTATAACAGATGTAACTTCCTATATATATATATATATATATATATATATATATATCTCCTTTCATCTTTTATGAAGTCCACCTACAAAATTGTTAGCACAAGTCAGTTCATTTGAACTAAGCTTGATAAGCACTGTATCATTAAAACATTGTGCTTTTAACTAACTATTTCATATAAAGAACCATGCTATTTATGAAACAGTTGTGAAAACACAACAATAAAAAATAGAAAGACTTTTCCATTAAAGAATGCAATCCAAGAAGAATAGAGAAGAGATTTAAGGTTCAATATGTAGGGTTAATCAATCAACTTAACAACCTTATATTTTCATCATAAAACTCCTTTCAATATACATAAAATAAAACAACAGAGTTAAAGAAGAAGGATTATCATTTCATCTTAACTTTACCTTCTCTCTCGTGTAACCGAATTAGGTTCCTTCAATCAACCAGATGTAATTTTCTAGAAGAAATAAAAGATACATAAAACTATATTTCAGATTAAATCTACTATTGTACGATAATGAATATTGCCTTCTAGCTAAATATCCTACTATCTCAGACTCATCCTAAAGTCTAAGATGAAAATTTGTCATAAATAAGTTCTTACGGATAGGTAAAGATAACCTAATCATCATAACAATAAAAGTAAGCTTGATTGAAGCATCCTAAAAGTCATGGGTTCAATTTAGTATTCAATTCAAAGTAGCAGCCACAAATAATAACATACAAACCTTATCAATAGAAATTTCTTGCTTCTATTGGTACATTGAAAAAAATATATCTTTTAGGTTCTCACACAAGTTTCCATCATCCACTAACAAATCCAAAAAGGGAAGGATGGTATGAGTTCAAAACTGAACTAGAAAATTTCATTCCCTCCTAACTAATGTTAGAGTTCATCCAAAAGAAAGGTTTACAAAAGTAACATTCCAGAATTGAAGAGAGGGAGACTTATATCCCATCCTTAACAAAATCTTCAAGCCAAAAACCCCAAAGATATCAAGTATCTTAAATATTCTAGCCAGTATATCAATTACAGAGAGAGGAAAATAGTTAAACATTAAACAAATTTAGTTTCCCAACCCTAATGTTGGAACAACTCGATAAGAGAAATAGTATATAAAAAAAAAACTCCCTTTAAAAAAATCAATGGAGCATCAAATCATGATAAGGAGGAAGCCTCAATCATTTCTCATTTCACAACTAATCAGTCACTCCATGCTAACATGGACAAAACAAAAACAGAACAAGCCACTTCAAGATAAGAACATGAATAAATTTTAATGTCCCAAAAGAATCAACAAGATCAACCTGAAGCACTAATGTAACTCAGAGTTGGATAAATACAATGATCCAAGTGAATAATAGAACCCCATAACTTATGACAAGAAAATAGTTTGTCCTTCTTCCACACAGAAATAAAACCAACATTCAGTTATTCAAATGAATAATGAATAATTGACCAAACTACTTTGAATAAAAGTGAAAGAAAGAAAGGTGAGTACTCATACTCAGTTCAAGATAGTTCCTCAAGAAAATATCAATTAACAATCAAGGAGAAGAAAAAGAGCATTTGAGCAACTTTCTTTCCATAAAGTTCAACAACAGCCAATGATTCAGAGAGAGTATTCTCCATACCTATAGAGATCTGCCAAGGTAAACAAAAGCCTAGAATGGGTTTATGAAAAATATGAAGTAAATAAAATTAAAATGTTACCTTAAAATTTTTGAAGTCATTCCCTCTTTGACACTTAACCATATAAGGCTCATCGAATGAGCAAAGACAATAACAAATTCCCCAAAAATAAAAGTACTCCAAATCCAACACAAGATGGGTATTTCACTCAGAAATGGAATATAGTTACTAGCCAGTTTGAACATAATAATGTCTCTATTTTTATTATCAATAGGAAAACCCAAAAAGAAGAGTTCACATTAACCTGAACAAAGATTTAATGCAAAACCAAAGTTTATTTCAAGCTAGATTCCTATAGACAACATTAAAGAGGCATGAAAATTAGATCTACATATTTTTATGAGTCATGCAACTATTAATAGAATTAAAAACTTCCACAAACGTTTCCAGTCAGACAGAGAACCACATTGGCTTGTTTTAAGGGAAAGAAGGTCTGAATTTACAAATAAGCTAGCATTATAGTCACCGTTCACATTTCCAGATTTTGTTACCAACAATGAAGAACCAAAAACATCTAAGGAAACAAAACATACACCATTTAATCAAGAATGATCAATCATAGAAACAGAACCAGAATATTTCCACAAAAAGTAGAGTTTTTTTTATGAAGCATTTAAGTTAAAGAAAAAAATTAATGGATAAGGCCTATCATGCATGATAGATCTCCTATCTTCACTTTCTCGTAGAAAAATATCCAGGAAGACTTCAATTCCCTTCCAAGAAACACCAACCAACTCCTCAAAACCTTCTTCTTCTTCTTCTTATAATTTTCATAGTACCAATTTTATCTTCTCACACCATGCATGGATAAACATTTATTCAAGAATTCACATTGTATGTTTGAATTTCAAAAACCACATGCAAAGCTTAAGATCGAAAAGGACCAAATGACTAAAAAATCAAAACCCCTCTTCTTTCCATCTTCCTCTTTCCTAGGTGGGTTTTTACCATTTCCAAAATATTAAATGCCTAATAGGATTGACAGTCCTTCCATTTCTTCCGCCACTACCATCTTATGTTTAGCAATAACTAAATTCAAAAATGCATGCAACTAAAAATTTGGTGGAGGTGCCAACTCACCCTCCTTTTCATATTTCATGCATTCACCAATTTTAGCAAAACAGATTTTTTTTTTAAGTCCACTAATGCCTCATAAACACCTAAAAGATGGTTCCATTGACTTGCCCCTTGCATATCATCCCATAGGTACCTTTTAGGTTAACCAACATTAGGTTAAGTTCTATATTATTCTAAGAACTAACTTAGGTCCTGAGTAATGTTTAAAGTTTTAGTTTTAGGTCCTTCCTTTAACTATTAACCTCTCACATTAATAAAAGAACGTAGTAACTTAGGTTAGGTTAGAACTTTAGGATATGATTAAAATCTAAGGAACATAATTTAATTAGGTTCCTAGCTATAGAAAAAATTACATCCCATACTTACTGAAGAAGAACTAGATTACCATCTCAGATTAATTGCAAAGAAAGGGAAACATAGATCATTCGTGACTTCAGTATAGTTAGAGTTCAAGGATCCTTCGATTTGTCCAGATTGGTCAATTTGACCACAAAGCTATGAATAAGAAGCATACCTTGGATAAATGAAATTTATCCAATGTATTGTTGTTTCATAACCAAAAATTATGAAAACTGAAGCACAATTTCAAGTGTAACAAAGACTCATGTATTAATTTCTCATTTCCCAAAGAGTGAATTATTTGGCATAAGAAGAAATGAATTACTTCATTTTCTATTCATCAAAAACATGGCAGAATTGTTCCTATTTCCATAGATAACATATTATCTATAACAAACATGATTTCATAGATCATAAGAGTACACCGTCCTAAGAAAAGAATCACATGTCAACGTTTGCAACTTCCAAAACAAATGTAGTCATAGATATCATCCATGTTAGAGGCATTACAAGGGAGTTATGAGACATTATTGCACATTTTTTTATTTTTCCAATTGGGTACAAAATTTCCAAGTTGACCTGAAACCCCGCTTCTTTAAATTATGTTGAGAACACAACACGTGTCCTCAGTTGGCCTTACATATTTTATTGCACTTTACACTTCATTATCTCATCATAAAAAAATACACCATTGGACCCATTCCTTACTCAATTCTTATTTTGACACGTATTATTTTTCAAGAGTGGGGTCAATTTATCCATTTTACATTATTTGACTTGAATATCCTTTAGAATATTCATTAGGCCTTAGGGCTAAGTTTGTACTTTGTAGTTATTATGTAAATAATATAACTTTGAAAGCCGAGCCCACTACAATGCAACCAATGGAAATATGCCACATATCTTTAAGTGGTGGAAAAAATATGAAATGTTCAATGAAGGTCCAGACGACAATATACAAGGAATATTTTAAATATCAAACCTGATCAATAATTGTTTTTTTTACAAGGATTTCTAGGGACGACATGAATACTACATTCCTCGAATGAAAAAGAGGATTCATACCCTAAACATGAGATTTTATGTGCATTAACATGATCACATCTTCGAGCATATATTTTTTAAACATGGGAAAAACAATCAAAGAATTTTTTTCAAAGGCATGCATTGGATAAAAGGGGGAGATCAAATCGAGCACTAACACCGGATCCGATTCAGGGATGGGTACCCCATGTGGGTGTCATAAGAACCACATAAACCAAAAATTACAAACCAAGTGCCTAAATCCATTGGGATATGAAGTCATTCAAAACATGAAAAAGGTCAAATAGAACCACTGTACTTCATAGAAACATACCGAGATACCAATTCAATTGGTCATTATAGACCAGAAAAATTAAAAGGGAAACAAAAAATGAAAATAAAGAAAAAATACTATACATTATACAAAGTTTGTATCTGATTGCAGATTTTTAGATCCAAGAAATGTTTTAGATGTCTGCCATTTCCAGAAAACTCCAAGAAGTCTCCATTCAAATATTTTAGGAAGAAAATATTCTTACCAATTCTTATATCGATCGAATAGGGGCCCGTCCATAATGTGTCAAACTTTCCATGCTTTCCTTTATCCTCATGCCTGCTATCCCACAATAATACCCGATCTATAACACTAAAAGCTCTTGGGGTCACATTTTTATCAAAAAATTTCTTAATTATTTATCTTAATTTAAGGTGCCTTTGATGCGATTCCTTCGTTTCTTCATCCAATTCCACTATCTGATTGATTCTAGATTTATAGGGGTTTACTTCTTCATCTTCAAGATATTAAATGAACTGATAGGAGGACAATTGTATATGTAAGGGTAAGAGAGCTTGAACTCCGTAAAATAATTCAAAGGGACTTTTTCCAATGGATCTCTTAGCGGTAATCATATCTGCTCACAAAGAAAATTTTAATTTCTCACCCTATTTTCTCTTGTTAACTTCTAATGTCCTCCTAATTATATGAAGCAAATTTTTATTGCTTGATTCAACTTGACCATTTCCCTAAGGATTATAATTGGATGCATATGTCAAAGTGATTCTATATTCTTAACACATAGCTACTAGTGGTTTATCCTTGAAGTTCATAGCATTGTCAAAAAATATTTTTGTAAGTACTCCAAAACTATAAATTATATTATTCAAATTGAAGTCCATGACTATTTGGTGAGTTTCCTTTTTGGTGGGGATAGCTTCAACCCACTTGGTGAAATAATATATGGTTACCAATATCCATTTATGCCCTATACTTAAGGTATTTGATATCTCTTCAATAAAATCCATCCCCTAAGGTTTGAAAGGAGCTTCTATTGATACTGATTATAAGGGTAAAACACCTAAATATTTAATCCTCGTAGAGAACCTTTGAAAAATTTCACAATTTCTAACCAACAAAGATGCATCCTTAAAGAGTGTAGGCCATCAATAATCTTCTCTCAAAATTTTATGAGCAGTCACTCTTATTGCAATATGACCTCCACATACTCCCCCATGTAGTTCTGTAATAATCTTGGGAGCTTCTTCTTCTGTGATGCATCTCAAGAGGACCCCCTTAGGATTTTCTAAGCTAACCCATATTTAGTTATAACATATTTTTGACAGGCCAATTTTAGTGTCCTTCTTGGATTTTTATCTAAATAGCCTGGACACTCCAAATTCCAGAGGTAAAATATTATGTCCTTATACCATTGTTGTATCTTGAAAAATGTTCTACGTTTTCATAGAAAAATTCAATTTTTTTGAGCTCATGTCCTTTGTTGGTTTTTAAGCCAAGTTAGAGATTCAATAATTTAGCAAAAGTTGTGCCCTAGTGCTGTTTAAATCTATATTTTGCTCATTATGAGAAATTCTCCATCTCCTAGTCTATGCACAAAATATCCTCTTTACAATATCCTTTGTGATCGAAATTGTTTTCCTATTCTATGGCTTGGCTCGTCAAATCATTTTTTTACCTCCATGTCTCTGGTTCGTGAAGGAGATTCAAAAATTAGACTCAAAGTGACAAAGTTCTCTTCCTCTGTGTATTTTTTTTCACAGTCGGGATGATGGGTGTATTTTCCCCATCAAATTTTGGCCCCAATGAATGAAGGTATGTGGTCAGATCCTATCGGATGGGGAGGAATGATTTTTTTGGTGAACTTAACACTTTTGGTCACTTTTGGCAAAAATGGTAAATTTACCCCGCAGACCCGAAAAGTTGAAATTTTTGATTATGGAAAAAGTGAAAGTTTTTGTCCCAGGATGCACAAGTTCAATTGGGACACTTGGGACCTGAAAAAGCTGAAATTTCCAATTGTAGAAAAAGTGGAAGTTTTTGTCCTAGGCTGCACAAGTTCAATTGGGACACTTGGGACCCGAAAAGCTGAATTGGCCAAAAAATTCAAAAGCATAAGGGTGGGCCAACGAAGAACTTCAATTTTTTGATCCTTTTTGATAAAAAATGTTAAAAATTATAAAGCTTCATTTCTTCCATAAATCTCACAACCAATCAGAGGATGCCACGTGTTGAAAGCCAAATTAGAGCAGCGGGCCAGTAGATGAAATTGAGTTTTTGAGCCTTTTTTCCAAAAATGGTTAAAATGTTTAAAAACGAGCCACGACCCCATCTCCAAGCAGAATGTGCCACATTTCCTAGTCAAATCAGAGAAGCGGTTCGGCAAAGAAGTTTGTGTTTTCGAGACTCTTTGTAAAAAGGGTGAAAAGTTAAAAAATGACCCGCAACCCTGATCAGGCTATAAAGGTAAAAGTCAAAGTTGAAGCCCGCAGCGAAAAAGTCAAAGGTGAAGGTGCCACATGTCCTAGTCAAATCGAAGCAATGGGCTGGTGGAGGAAATTGAGTTTTTGAGCCTTTTTCCAAAAAAGGTTAAAATGTTGAGAAAAGGGCCACAACCCCATTTCCAATCAGAAGGTGCCATGTGTCTAAGTTAAAAAGTCAAAGTGGGGGTGTGGGCCAATTTTTTCCAAATTTCCAAATCTCTAAAAAATCTCAAAATGCAAAGGGCTTTCCCCCATAACCACTCCAATCCCTTCCTACCATGTGGACAACCCAATTTCAAAGTTATAGGAGTAAATCAAATGGTCTATATTTAAACTAGCAAATCAAATGTAACTGTTGCTTTGCAAGATCTGGTTTTTAACCCGCCTTGAGCATTTTCTTCACAACAAAGGAATTTGAAAAGGCATCGAGGATTTGTAAATATTGTAACCATTTTGGAAAAGGATAAAAGGGCTTCTCGAAGTCATTCCAATGGCTGGCAATTGATTTTTGAAAATACCAGAGTTCTCTGCACCTGAAAAAGACAGAAAATGCCATTATTCTTCTATTTTCTCATCTTCCTTGAATTTCTTCCATTCTCAAGCTATGTACAAACTCTGCTCGACGCTTCAATAATAAAAAGAAGGAATTATTTCCTCTTTTATTGAGGAATTGATTGGTACTTTGCGACCAATGAGTTTCATTCAGTCTTGTAGCTTCTCCTACGGATTTTTTTTCTTCTGATTATAAATGCATGTAAATGAACTTTCTAATTAATGTGTGTGTGAATCTAATATTCTACTCACAACATTAGTTTCTCCTATCTCCATTCTCACTCCCTTTCCCCTTCTCAGACAAAGTTCTTCTCTAGTGAGAAATTGATAGCTTTTCCACAAGGTCATTTGGAGTGCCCCTGTTGGATCTTTGGTCAAAAGGCCACCATTGAAATCCAATTTTTCATGCATTCACATACAAAATCTACACCATTCAAGTAGAGGGACTTAGATTCCCATAGTGTTGGCTAGAAACTTGCCAATTTGTCCACAAAACAAATTTTATCGCTAACAATTTATATGGAGTTATTCATCTTCTCTTGGGCATCCGTGTGTCCTTCCTCAATTTCATTTATCTCCATTACTTACAAGTTGCTTTCTTCCATCAACTTTTCAAGGCCTAAAACCCTAACCAATTTAGTATTCTATATATCCATATCATATTCTTGTAGCTTATTCACCCAATGACATATTTTTCTAGAAACATCCATATCGGATAAAATGTCCTTAACTATTGTGTGAGGAACATAAGATACAATCTTAGAACTCAATATGTAAGGCCTAAAATTTTTGGTAGCTCTTACCAAAGCAAAATTCTACTTTTCCATAATAGTATATTTCAACTCAGCAACTTACAAGGCTTTACTAAAAAAATCAATAGGCCTTTCATTTCCTTCATCATCTTTTTGGAATAATACTGATGCAATGGTATTCTCAGATGCAAAAGAAATAAATTTGAAAAATATTTTTATAATCAGGACTTTCCAATATTGGGGCATTCTTTCAATGCTTCTTTTATTCCATTGAAATCTTGGATGGATCCTTTTTCCCATTTAATTATTTGGTCCTTTTTCAACATTCTTGTTATGGGAATGGTTATCTTAGTAAAATTAGTAATAAAACTCCTAATAAAATTGATTTGACCAAAAAAGAATTGAGTCCCCTTTTTAGTTTTAGGGATAGGAACCTTATTAATTACTTCCATTCTTTCAGGATCTATCATGACCCCTTCCTTTGACATAATGTGCCCTAATAATTTTACCTTTTGAACTCCAAAATGACACTTTTTAGTATTTAATGAAATCTCATATTGCCCGCATCTAATTAGCATATTTTCCACATGGATAAGGTGGTCATTTATCTTCCTAGAGAATATAGTTACATCATCCTGATATACTGCAATAAAGTTGTTAATGTAACCTGCAAAGGAAGCATCTATAGCTCTTTGAAAGGTATCCCCTGCATTCATCAATCCAAATGGAATTCTCACATATACATAGGTATCCCATGGAGTGGTGAAATAAATTTTAATTCATTTTGATTGCTTTGCAACCACCTATTTGTACCTCAAGAATCCATCTAATGTAGAGAGCAACTCAAATCAAGTAACTAATTGTAGCATATTATCCATGTTAGGAAATGGATAGTTATCTTTGATGGAGGCCTTCTTCAAATTTTTGAAATCCATACACAACATTCTATCTCCATTTTTCTTTGTAATAGGAACAAGATTTTCCACCCATGAAGAATATCTTATGGGTTGTATTATCCCCCCATCCCTCAACTTTGTTAATTATTCTTCCATCTTAAGGGGGAGTAGTGGATTGATAGGCCTCTGTTTTTGCCTAAATGGTTTAGAATTGGGTTCTAAAGGTATTTCATGTTGAAATAAATCTTCCCTATAAGATTTTAATTCTGAATAAGACCAAGCTAAGAAATCTTGATATTTTTTCAACAATTCAACATAAGACTGATTTTCTTCCTTACTCAAATTGCTCCCTATCCAAAATTTCTTGGGATTTTCTCTAGTTCCCAAAATAAACTCTTTAACATCCCTTGAAGTAGATATGTGTCAATGAACCACTCTATCAGCATTATTAAAGTTGGATTCTAAATAAACCAACCCCCTAGGAATGGTGTTGGTTTTTAACTGAATAACATCCTTGCCAAACAAGGTTTCTTTCCCATCACACTTTGCAACCATTGTTTCCCAATCCATGCACTGATTAATGAATTCTCCTTCATTTAATAAAAAAATTTGTACCTGGGAATAATCATCAAATACTTGCCAATTCTTCACATTATCTGGCAAAGATGGTCTAGACAATATTTCAACATCATAATTATAGTAAGGAGAGACTGTGCAACTACAAAACCTGGATGGAAGGACAACCAACTTGTCAAATGCAACATTCTTATTTCTATCATGGTATAAGATGTTGAAATAATCAAATAACTCATAAAAATCCCATATTGCATGCTTGTATTATTTCATTCTTTGATTCTTCATAGCATATAGTTTCCTCACTTGTTCCACCACAAGATCTAAATCTCCTGTAACAATTATATCTTTTATACCCTATCTCCAAGCAATCCTTAAACCTAAGTGGAATGCCTCATATTCTGTAATATTGTTTGTGCACTCAAATTTCATTTTGAAAGAAAAATTAAAAGTTTCTTGGCTTGGAGATATAAGCACAACTCCAACCCCATTTCCCATATTGGATAAAGCTCCATCAAACATCAAGGTCTAGGGGGAACCAAATTGTTCAAATAAATTACCCTAATTGATACTATTCTCCTCAAAATCTACATAACCAAATAAAATTTTTGACATCCACATATGCATACAATACTTCATAAGAATCATTGTTAGGATCTTCAATTAGATGCAACATATTCTTCTCCCCATACAACTTGACAAGATTTCCCTCCACTGGTATAGTGGCATATGACATGTCCATTTGCACATTTCCTCCCACACTAGAAACCCAATTCCTTGACAACAACATACCCCAATTTACAGAGCAGTCAACAATGACCACATTCATAGTTAAAAAGTTACCAAGGTAAGCTGCCAATTGGACCACCAAACCTTTGACATACCCAATTAATGGTACTTCTCTTGAATCCATAGAAGTGCAATTTCTAAAGGTTGATGTTACTTTGATATCTATCTCATTCAAAACTTCAAGGGGCATCACATTAAATGAAGCTCCTTAATCAAGCATGCAGTTGTGAAAAAGTCTATCTTTAATGATCAAAATAGTGTAAAAGGGATCAACATCAATTTGAGACTCAAAAAGGGAGGTGCCTAAATATACTTCAGGGGATTCCCCCAAATTTTCCACTTCTTGTGGCAATTCAAATTCTACAATTACAGGGGGGAGATCAACACTATCAACATTCTTTCCTGGGGCCACTTCTTCCTCTTTGAATCCCAAATACTCAAATTCTCTTCTTCTGTGCTCAGGGATCCTAAGAAACTCAACAATGGGTATAATAACCTTGATATGACCCAAAATTTGAGCCATATCACAGGGGGTATACTTTGGTAATTTTTTATTAATATGTACAATGATTTCCTTTTCCTATGGTATTCAGTTCTTCATGGTTTGGCCAGGGGCAGAGGTACTCAATTTTTTGGTAATAATTGGTCTTTGTTTGGCATATCATTTTTGAGGGGATATTTTGGCATATTGGTGAGGATAGGAGTTTTTGGTTTGGGTTGGGGCCCTCCCCCTTTGAAAATTCTATTTCTTAGATTTTACTCCTTTTCTTGGGCATCCACTACATTCATTAAAATCTTCCTATCCTCCTCAGAAGGAATCCCTCCATCATATTTTTGAATCATTAATGATCTCAGCTATTCAAAATCATGATTGGGTAACTCAAAATATTCAGCCATATCAGCATCCAAGTTATTAGTGGATGGGATAGAAATTACCCATTGTATACACTCCCAAAAGCCTTCCACAGTCCTTGTGTTGGTATCCAAATTGATTCTCCCTTAGAAATTGAGTAACATCAAAGATTTAGCAAGACACTGAGAGACAAACATATCATATTATGAGTTTTTTTTATAGCCAGGGAGGGGATTTGTTTGACTCTTTGTCACTTAGGCATTGAAGAAATGGATAGCGCCTTCATTAAGGATTTGATCAATCCTGACTTCTTTAAGCCGTGCCTTTCGACTAGGGTGAGAGGACCCATTTTGTAAACTCTATCAATGAAGGAGAATGAAAATATCCTTATTTACAAAAATTTGAAAGGAGACCTTTTAAAAATATGATCAATGCACCAAAATTTAACTCTCACGAGTTGTCAGTTCTAAAGAATGGTGCTATTTCCTAATTAGGGTTGAAGGTTACTAGAGACATTATGGGATCCTGATTGCTTCTACATATTTTGGCAGTAGAATTTATACATTTTTGGACACATGAGGCAAACAGGGGTAGTTCAGTTAGGATTCATTGTTTTGAATAATTTTTGTGGGAGATTAAGCATGATAAAGTTGATTATGCCAGATCTTTGAGAACCTTGACAACATTTGGAAAACAAAATGACAGAATGCTTCAGATTAGCTAAAATATTCCTTCAACCAGAAGGTGTGCATCAATGGAGGCCCATATTTGCACATTTTCACATAATCTCCAAGAGTTTAACATGAATGCTCGAGCCAAAGACTTAATTTATCATAAAAGACCCCTGGTTCCTCACACCTAAGATACACTCAAAAGGCTTACAGGATGATAGTAAAATGATTTTAAATTGTTTATCTCATTACAGGATGAAGGATCTTCTTGAAATGAAAATTTAAATGCCACTAAGCTGTCACAGGGATGAGATCCTATGTGATTCAGAGGGATTTTAACACAAGATCGCAATAGGAATAAGAAAAATACTTGTAGACATTCTAAAATAAATCAGACACAAACTGGTCCAAAATTGACACATATTAATTCGAAATTGATTAGATTCATTAGTAGGGGAAAGTTTCTTTGAATAGTCTCAGAGCTTGTCAATGGTTGTACACTTGTAACCAACTTGACGTGATTGAAATCTAAAACATAGGAAATTAACAGGTTTCTTGGATTGGTCTCTTAAAAAGATGGGCTCTCTCAAATTTTCTCTTAAGAATTTAACCCCCGACCCTTTGCAAGAGTATTCTCATTACATTTATACATTTCAATCACTCACTCATCCCAAATTTCCCCCCCACAAAAGAAGAATATTTGAGGAAACTTTGCTTCTTACCAAGTTGTGTCAAAAAGTGACGTTTAACAAATTTACACTCGCAGCTGCCAAGTGGAAAAATCTTGAACTGATCATTTTTCTCAGACCCTCGACTAATGACCGGGACACCATGCCAAATTTTTTTTTATAGTCTTAATCATTCTTATTCCATCATGTGAGAAATCCCCATTTTAATCATTTTCTAGTGGCTCTGTATACCTAGATCTGACAGGCACTCCTTTTCAACCTCTGGGCAAAACCTTGAGAAATGAATGCCCCAACATGGATGCCTAAATTCATGCCTCTAAAAAATAAGTGTCCGTGCACAGATTATTCCACATACCTATGATGTGAGTTCAATTTGCAAGAAAAACAATGCGTATTCGCACCTTTTGGAGTCTTGGAACAAAAAAGGTGGAAAAATTAGAAGCAATGCATAGAAATCATCAATTATGCCCCTTCTCAACTTTAGATTAGAGCCATCCATGTGTTTCCTTGGCACAACTATAAATGAGAAGTACAAAGGCAACTTTCTAAACAAGTGTGGGACTTCCACATGCCCTAGGCCCAAGAAAATTATGTTTTGGCCTTTGTAAAGTCTCAGTATAAAAGGAGCCAGTGGAAGCCTCCACGTGTCTCCCTGACGCAGACTTTGAGATGGTTCCCAAAAGTGGAGACCCCAAACAAGCATGGGCTCACCCCATGTCTCAGTTCGACAGATTTTTTGAAATAATTTTAGGGATTAGTGGAAGGTGCCATGTGTTTAGGGTTTGAGACTGTTTTCCTTGGCCATTGAAAAGCCATAATAAGGGCACAATGAGAAAAAAATTCCACGTGTCTTTATAGAGCTCTTTCAATAATAAAATTTAGGGGTGGGTCCCCAAACAGGCGTGGGCCATCCACGTGTCCCAGGCCTTAGAAATTCACTTGAAAATTTTAAGTACAGAGAGGAACCAGCGGAATCCTCCACGCATTTCCTCACTGTAACTTTGAGATGGTTCCCAAAAGCAGAGACCTTGAACAAACGCGGACTTACCGCATGTCTCATTAGTGCAACTACTAAGGTAGGACCCTCAGGTAGATCCTTAAATGGGTTTTGAACCTCAATGTGTGTATGGTCTAACCAAGCTACATTAGCCACATAAAAAAATGTCCAAGTCTGGGAAATGGTAGCAAAAACCTCCACGTGTCTCCTTGGTGCAACTCTAAAGGTCAAACTAAGAGGCAACTTTTCAGATGAGTACCGACTCTCCACTTGGACAATATTTGTGCTGAAGTGGTCCTTAGATTTTAAATCACCCCACTGAGCCACATCCAATTAGAAAGGGTCATGTTTCCACAGATGTGGAGATATAAATTGACAGGGGAAACACACCCGTGAAATTGTAAATTGCAGGGAAATCACCATTTGTGCCTAGAAATGAATCTTTCTTTAAGGATAGAGAATTTGGAATTGATATAAGACCCAAATGTGATCCACCGATCTGCATCCAATTAGAAAGGACCATGTTTCCACAAATATTGGGAAAAATTTGACAAGGAAAACAAAACGTGACTGTGGAAAAACAGAAGGAAGGGAAGAAACCTGATTTCACGCCCAAGTTACAAATTATTTCACATGGATAGAGGAACAAAAAATAAATTATGGACTTAATGTGATCCTCAACCAAAGGAAAGGAATAATCATGGTAACCAAATGAAGGATAGAGCTTTCATACATCAATACAAGGAGATAAAAAACACGTCAGAGGCCGTAAACTGAAGAATTTCAGGGACAAACTGGGCGAGATCAAATTGAGTGCCAACATCAGCTCTAACTTGGGGATGGTCACTCCCTGTGAGTGTCACAAGAAAATATAGTAGAATAAGTGCCAAAAATAAACCATTGGGAAATGGAGTCAAAGAACAAGCTTGTAGAGTAGAACAATAATAACCAACTCCCCCAAGGACAAACTGAGAAACCAAAAAAATAGCCACCAAGGACCATAACAAACAAAAATAGAAAAACACGAAAGCAAAATGAAACCAGAAGACTATACACTATACAATGGCAAGCATCTTGATTAAAAGAAAACAATCAAGAAAAATATTCAAGTGCCTACCATTCTGGATATGACCATGCTAAGCAGTTTTGATATGTCTTTATTAGTTGGTCATATGATTATCTCTCTTTTCCATCCAAGTCACTATCTGACCACATTTTTTAGTCTTATCCTTTGTATCTAGGTTAATTTTTTCATCATCTTTTGAGGCTGCATCAAACATCAATGTCTTAGGAAAATAACCCTACTCATAATACCTACATTGATCGATTTCATATTCTTTGAAAACAACATACCTCGTAGAGTTATCAATATCAATATCTGCATGAAATACTTCATAAGAAGCATTTTTTGGGTCCTCAATGAGATATAACATTTTATTTTCACTGGGTAACTTCACAAGGCTTCCCTAAATTGGTATGGTGGCATAAGACATGTCTATTTGCACACTTCCACCCACATTAGTATCCCATTTTCTTGATAACAACATTCCCCATTTGGCATGGCAATCAACAATAACAACATCTAGTTTTAAGTTCTTACCTGGGTAAGCTGCAAGTTGCACTATCAAACCCTTAACACATCTAACCACTGGCACCTCTTTGGAATCCATGGCAATGCACTTCCCATAAGTTTTTGTTACTTTGAGATCTAACTCATTCATGACCTCAAGAGGCATACCATTGCATGATACTCTAGAATCAAACATACAATTGTGTAACATCTTATCCTTAGTAATTAAAGTAGTGAAAAATGAATCCACCTTCAGCGGAGACTCAACCAAGGATATTCCCAAATATATTTTAGGTGGCTCACCTAGTTCTTCTAACACTTGGGGTTTTTCCAACTCTGAAGTCTAAATAATTTTTACATTTCTGCATTGGGTAATGTCAACAGCTAAGCAGCTCAACAATTGGAACAGAAATATTGATCTGACTCAATAATTGGGTAATGTCATAAGGAACATATTTGGGAAAGGAAACATTTGGAGGAATACTGAGAAAATCATCAGATAACAAAGGATTTTTCATGGTCTAAAACATGGGCAGGGATACTAGTTCTATTTGGGGAAACAAGGCCTTTGCCAGATATATATTTCTTAGGAGTTTCTTTTGAGATATTAGTGAGAACTGGAGTTTTTGGTTTAGCTTGAGGCCCTGCCCCTTTGACAACTTTACTCCTAGTGTTATATTCCTTTTCATGACCAACCACAACATTCATTAACAACTACCTATCCTCCTCAGAAGGGATTCCTCCATCATAATTCTCAATCATTAATGCCCTTAAGTATTCAAAATCATTATTAGGCAATTAAAAATATTGTAACATATCAATTTCATAGGTATGAGTGGGAGGAAGAGGTAATACCCAGTGAATTCAATCCCATAAATATTTAACAGTTCTGGAACTCATTAGCTCAGTTAAGGTTGCTCCCTGTTGTGAACTTGTAGAGAAATCCATCGTGCATGCATCATCATCAGTTTCATCATCATGAAATTCTTCCTCAACTCCATTTTCAACAACACATGGAGAATGTGGAAAGAAACAACTATCAAACCACTTATTTTTATGAGCTTCATTAACAACAACAACTCTAATAGTCAAAGGATCAAGCATAATTCTATTCTCACGGGCTTGGGGTTATTTATTTCTTGATCTCACGAACCCTTTTCCTATTTCATCAGATCTCTAATCACCCCTAGGATGATTTGAAAATATTTCTTAACCTTGTGATTTATGATGACCTTAGGAACCTTGTACAATCCCCTTCTCTTCCTTGGCCAGTTTATAGGATATTTTTCTTAGCAGCTCCGGCCAAAGTTTTTACAACCTCTTTTAGATCCACAAAATTACTTGACTGAGGCTTCTCTAGATTGATCATCTTGATACCTTCCTTCTTAGGAGGCTTACCAAATTCTTTGATATTATTTTCAATCTACAAAAACATGGTGAAAACCTACCTCAATGTTGTTGGGTTCTTAACCCTTAAATAATAGGAAACCTTCTTATCAAAAGAATCAGAGTATTTTATTAAACAAGAAACATCACTTGGCCTCAGGATCACAGGTAGCCTATTCAGGGTCTTATTGAACCTTTTATTGATATCATGAACAAAATCATTAGGATTATTTTTTATATTTTCAAATAATGATAAAAAAAAATCCAGGGTTTTTTTTATCTCCGTACTGTAATCTAAAAGTATTCTTCATTTCTATCCATGAATCACTGGAGTTTTCTGGAAAATATTTATACTAGTCTCATGCATCCTCCTCTAGAGTATGGATAAAAACCTTTATGTACACATCCTCAAAATCAATCTCAAAATCTTCCATCACATTAACAAAAAAATTAAGATCTGATCCCTAGTAATGGAATGATTTCCTTGAAATTTAGGAAATCTATTTCTAACATCTTGGGGCACAACATTTGGATATCCAGCCATACCTCTGAAATTTATAGGGCCAAAAGTGTCACAAAAAACAAAGGTTTGGGTGGGGGTTGAGACATATTGTTTTGGGGATGTGATCTTATAGGAGAAACAAAATGATGAGGAATGAGGGGTCTGTGGGGCACATGAATACAATTCTTAGAATGAATGTTCTCTAAAAAATCTATTTCTTGGAATATCATATCAACTTTGGAGAACATAGGGACAAAATGAGATGAAAATTTTTCAAATACAAAAGAAGGACCCTCTCTAGTCGGAGAATTTGGATTTACAAAGAGACTACCTGATTCAGAAGCACTTGAGGAATTATGGCAATATTAAATGATAGGTTGATTAGTTTCCACAATTGATAACTCTTTCTTGATTTCTGATCTCCAACAACTTTCTAGATTCTTCTTCCTTTTGAATTCATCTTTCCCATCTTTGGAAATAACTTTCTGGTAGGGTCTCTAACAAAGAAAGATCTTCTTCCTTCTAGCTTTGCAAAGATTAGTGATAGATGGAAATTGATAGAGGTTAAGACACTGGTATTTATAAAAAAAATTATTAAACATAGAGTCACCACTAAGGATTTTCACCTTAGTTGTGAAAATGCACTAAAATTGATCTGTCAAATGTCTGTCAACACTGAATTCATGCAAAGATTCACATATCTGACCTTCCTTTACCCGTATTTAACATTGATGATGTAAAATTAGTGCAAAAAACCATAGAAACTTGAAATATTACACGCACAACTTGTAACTTTGCTTTATTCTTACAAATCGGGACACAACATGACATTTCAACAATGTGTTAGCACTTAGAGTATGTAATAAAAATTACTAGGGCCAAATATAAGATTGCCTTGGAAGATCCCCGGTAACGATGCCAATCTGGTGTTGTTACCGCACAAATAAATCTTGGAGCTCAAATAATCCCTAGAAATGGTGCCATTATGGTGTTATTTCCACACAAATAAATCTTAGAGCTCAAATAATCCCCGACAATGATGCCATTTTGGTGTTGTTTCTGCATAAATAAATTTTAGAGCTCAAATAATCCCTAGAAATGCAAATTAGATCCCTGATAATGGTGCCATTCTGGTGTTGTTGCCACACAAATAAATCTCAGAGCTCAAATAATCCCCGGCAATGCAAATCAGTTCCCTGGCAATGGTGCCAATCTAGTGTTGGTATCCAAATTGATTCTCTCTTGGAAACCGAGCAGCATCATAGATTTAGCTAGACACTAAGAGAAAAACAAATCCTATTATGTGTTGTTTTGTAGCCGAGGAGGGGATTATTCTGACTCTTTGTCACACATACATCAGAGAAATGGATAACACCTTCATTAAGGATTTGATCTATCCTCACTGCTTTAGGCCATGCCTTTTGACTAGGGTGAGAGGACCCATTTTGTAACCTCTTTCGGTGAAGGAGAATGAAGATATCCTTCTTTGCATAAATTTGAAAGGAGACCCTGAGAAAATATGATCAATGCACCACAATTTAACTCTCACGAGTTGTCACTTCTAAAGAATGGTGATATTTCCTAAACAGGGTTGAAGGTTACTAGAGACATTATGGGATCCTGATTGCTTCTACATATTTTGGTAGTAGAATTTATACATTTTTGGACACACAGGGAAAACATGGGTAGTTTAGGTAGGATTCATTGTTATTTGAATAATTTTGGTAGGAGATTAAGAAAAAATAAAATTGATTATGCCAGATCTTTGGGAACCTTCATAACATTTGGAAAACTAAATGGCAGAATACTTCAGAATAGCTAAAATATTCCTTCTACCAGGAAGGTGTGCATCAATGGAGGCCCAAATTTACACGTTTTCACATAATATCCAAGAATTTAACATGAAGGCTTGAGCCAAAGACTCAATTAAGCATTAAAGACCCCTGGTTCCTCACACCTAAGATACACTCAAAGGATTATAGAAAATATTCATCAACAAATGAAGTAAAATGATTTTAAATTGTTTATCTCATTGCAGGATGAAGGATATTCTTGAAATGAAATTGCAAATGCCACTAAACTATCACAGGGATGAGATCCTATGTGATTCAGAAGGATTTTTAACACAAGATCGCAATAGGAATAAGAAAAATACTTGTAGACATTTTGAAATAAATCAGACACAAACTGGTCTAAGATTGACACATATTAATTTGAAATTGATTACATTCACCAGTAGGGGAAAGTTTCTTTGAACAGTCTTAGAGCTTTTCAAATGACTGTACACTTGCAACCAACTTGATGTGATTCAAATCTAAAACATAAGAAATTAATAGGTTTCTCGGATTGGTCTGTCAGGAAGATGGGCTCTCTCAAATTTTCTCTTAAGTGTTCAACCCCCCACCCTATGCAAGAGTATTCTCATTACATTTATACATTTCACTCACTCACTCATCCCAAATTTTCCCCCCCAAAAAAGAAGAATATTTAAGGAACCTTTGCTTCTTACCAAGTTGTCTCAGAAAGTGATGTTTAACAAATTTACACCCGCAGCTGCCAGGTGGAAAAATCATGAACTGATCACATGTTATTAGACCCTCAACCAATGACTTGGATGTCATGCCACAATGTTTTGATATTCATTCTAATCATTTTTATTATTTCATGTGAGAAATCACCTTTTTAATCATTTTCCAGTGTCTCTGTATAGTTGGATCTGATAGGCAATCCTTTTTGCCCGGGTACACAGCGCCTTGAGAAATGAATGCCCCCGCATGGATGTCTGCATTTGTGCTTCTAAAAAATGAGTGTCCGTGCATGGATTATTCCACATACCTACTCTGTGAGTCTGATTTTCAAGAAAAACAATGTGTATTCACACCTTCTAGAGTCTTGGAACAAAAAAGGTGGAAAAATGAGAAGCAATGCACAACAACCATCAATTCTTCCCCTTCTCAACTTTAGATTAGAGTCGTCCACATGTTTCCTTGGAAAAAATGCAAAGGAGAAGTATAGGGGAAAGTTTGCAAAACAAGCACGGGGCCTTCCACGTGCCCTGGGCCCAAGAAAATCGCCTTTTGGCCTTTGAAAAGTCTTAGTATAAAAGGAGCCAACTGAATCCTCCACGTGTCTCCTTGGTGCAACTTTGAGATGGTGCCCAAAAGTGGAGACCCCAAACAAGCACGGTCTCACCACGTGTCTCAGTTTGGAATTTTTTTTGAAATAATTTTAGGGACAAGTGGAAGGCACCATGTGTTTAGGGTCTGAGATAGTTTTCCTTAGCTATTGAAAAGTACAAACAAGGGCAGAGTGAGCAGAACCTTCCACATGTCTTCATAGCACTCTTTCAACAATAAAATTTAGGGGTAGGTCCCCAAACAAGGGTGGGCCCTCCATGTGTCCTAGGCCTTAGAAAGTCACTTGAAAAGTTTAAGTACAGAGAGAATCTAGCAGAAGCCTCCATGTGTATCCTCGGAGTGACTTTGAGATGGTGCCCAAAATTGGAGACCCTGAACAAGCGCGGACTCACCACATGTCTCCTTGGCTCAAATTCTAAGGTAAGGCCTTGAGGTGGATCCTTAAATGAGTGTCAGCCCTTCACATGTCCATGGTCTAACCAAGTTACACTGGCCACATGAAAAAATATCTAAGTCTGGGCAATGGAAGCAGAAACCTCCATGTGTCTCCCTGGCATAACTCCAAAGGTCAAACCAAGAGGTGAATTTTCAAATGATCATCGACCCTCCATGTGGAAAATATTTGAGCTGAAGTGGGCCTTATATTTTCAAATTTCCCTGTTGAGCCACATCCAATCAGAAAGGGCCATATTTCCATAGATGTTGAGATATAAATTGACGAGGAAAACAAACCCGTCAAACTGTAAAATGCAGGGAAATCACCATTTGCACGTAGAAATGAATATTTCTTTAAGGATAGAGAATTCAAAAATGATATAAGGCCCAAATGTGATCCACTGAGCCACATCTAATTAGAAAGGACCACTTTTCCATAGATATTGGGAAAAAAATTGACAGGGAAAACAAAATGTGACTATGGAAAAATTAAAGGACGGGAAAAAACCTGATTTTATGCCCAAGTTACAAATTATTTCACATGGACAGAGGAATGGAAAAAAAATTCTAGATTTAATGTGATCCTCAACCAAAGGAAAGGACTAATCATGGTAACCAAATGAAGGATAGAGCTTTAATGCATCATACGAGGAGATACAAAACATGACAAATCCCGCAAAATAAAGAATTTCGAGGAAAAACGGGGCAAGATCAAATTGAGCACCAACACTTTGTACTCAGTAAATTAGTAGAAGTAGCTCCTTGTTGTGATCTATTATTTCATTCCATCATACAAACATCACCATAAGTAACGTTGTCATCAAACTCTTCACTTAGCAGGGTCACATGGGATATGTGGGAGGAAACACTTATGACATGAGTCAATCACATGATCTTCTTCAACCAAGGACACTCTAACATTTAATGGATCTGGGACAAATTTATTTTCTCTTGGTGGTTTCTTCTTATTCCCTAATCCCATGGGCCCCTTTCCTCTATCATTCAACCTATGATCACTTCTAGAATGATTACCAAATCTATTTTGACCTTGAGGTTGATGTTGGGCCTAATATTTCTTACATATCCACTTTTCTTCCCTATCATGTTTGTAAGAAATTTTGTTCACTACTCCTGCTAGAGTCTTAACCACTTCTTCTAGATCTACTCCCTTGTTTTCCTGAGGATTTTCAAGATTAATTAGATTGATACCCTCCTTTTTAGGAGGATTTCTTGCTTCCTTGATATTATTCTTAATTTTTAATTCCATGGAAAAATATTTTCTTAAAGTCCTAGGGTTTTTTTTTCCACAGATAATATTTTACTTTCTTGTCAAAGGCATCAGAATAATTTATCAAGAAGGATTCATCACTTGGACTCAATGTCATAGGAAACCTAGTCAAGGTCTTATTGAATCTGGTATTGAAATCTTGGATAAGTTCATTGGGATTCTTTTTTATATTTTTCAAACTCTGAGAGAAGAAACCTTGGATCAATCTTGTCCCCATATTGTGATCTAAATGCATTTTTCATTTTGGTCCATGAATCAATAGAATTGTCTAGAAAAAACGTGTACTAATCATGGGAATCTTCCTCTAAAGTATGAATAAATAATTCCACATATACATCATCATGCTCAATCTCAAAATATTCCATAATTTTATAAAAAATCCTTAGGTTCTGGTAACCACTGATAGCATTATTCCCTTGAAACTTAGGTAATCTATTTGTTACATAATTTGGAACTACATTGGGATAACCCACCATAGCCTAGAAATCTATTGGTCTATATACATTTAAAACAAAAGGAGGTCTAGGTGGAGGGCTAGCCATGTTATTTTGAGGAGGTGTTCCAATAGGTGGGTTAAAATGATGGGGAAATAGAGGTATTTGAGGTAATGGTGTATGATCTTCAAATTATTGGTGCTTTAATGATTTAGTCTCACAAAAAACCCTATTATTTCTAAGTAATATAGGAGGGAGATGAGGAATACCCTTATTAGTTGAAAATGAAGGACCCTCTCGAGCCGGAGAGTAAAAATTTATGTAAGGAATTCCTGATCCAGAACCGTATGAAGAACTAGAGTAATCTTCTATCAAAGGTTGATCACTCTCAACGAATGACACTAATTTTTCTTCAGATCTTTGATCTCTAAGGGCTTTCCAGACTTGTTTCTTCACTAGATTTGGTCTTCCCAACTCTGGAAAAACATTTCTACTAGGATCTGTCTTGAAGAAGGACCTTGTTCCTTCCAACATTGCAAAATTTATTGATAGATCATAATATTTGAAAATCAAGGTATTGGTGTTTACCATATTTTCTGAATAGCGTGGATTCACCACTAAGGTCTTGTACCTTCAGTGTATAAATCACCTTAAATAGATTTCTAATTGAAACTTAACGTTTAATTTAAACAAATCTTGGCAAATATTAGTATCCTTTATTAATATTTACCCCTAGCCAATTCAAATTTAATAGAAAGATCACTTAAACTAGGAAAATATCGAGTAAATAACTTCTTATTAAGCCCATTTTTTGTAAATATTGATAAAGGATGATGTCTAAATCATGTATTTACATCTAAACATATTCATTACATTACCAGAGATTGATGTATCTTTGAATTTTTAAAAATAATCCCCGGTAATGAAGCCACGAGGGTGTTGGTACCCAAATCAGTCCCATGTTGTAAGTCAAACAACATCAATAAGCTAAACAAGATGCTTAGAGAAAGAAAGACTAGGATTTAAGTCATTTTGTAGCCAGGGATGAATATGGAAATATCTTTGTCACTTTGACAAGGGAAATGTTAGAGAACACCTCACTAATGGTATGACCTACCCTGCTACTTTAGGTTCTTTCTATAACTAGGGTGAGAGAACCCATTTTGTAACATGTATTTGTGAAAAGAATGGATAGGATAACAATATTTTATATTATCTCGTAGGCATTTGAAGAGGTAGCCTCAATAATACATGGTTAATGTATACATTATATAACTCTCATGAGTTGCCACACTAGAAAATGCAAATGTCTCCTAAACAAGGCTCAGGTTACTAAAGACAGTGATAATTCCAGCTTTCTTCTACATATTTTTGATAAAGGATGGATATAAATATCAAATTTTCTTAGCATTTGTGTACAAACATGGAAAATATGGGCAATTTAGATGGATCAAATGGTTATTGATTATGATTTTGATGTATTAATAAGATATTAAGCAGGATAAATTCGATTATACAAAATCCTTAAATGAACTTTAACAAATGTTGTAGGTAATTGTTCTAGATGAAAAATATAGATCACATGACTCAAAGCATTCCTTCAACTAGAAGATTTGCATTCATGGAATCCCAAGAACATAGGATTTCACACAAACTTTGAGAGCATAAACATAAAATCTCATGATAAATTATCAATTAAATGATTACAATTTATGGTCAAATACATTCAAGACACCCTCAAGAACTGAAAAAAATCCAAAATCAGATGGATACAATTTGAATTTAAAACTATTTACTGCAACGTAAAGGAAATCTCCATTAACAATGCAATTGTAGTTGCCAAATTGTCACTATTCAGACTAAATTTTTTTGTAATTCAAAGAAATTAACAACATAAGATTGCAACAGGAATGCACATAATAGATTCAAAGTAATTCATCTAAAAACAAAATAACATTTCTCATGAGAATACACACAAATTAATTCAAGAAACTCCAATACTTCAACAAGGGTACATAACACCTATGACCTCAATGTTTACCAATGAAAGTACATTGGAATCATCTTGGTGAGAAGGTTTGGGAATGAATGAAAAATTCTCAGGTATCTCAGATTAGTTTAGCTTAATACCGTACAAATTGGTTTTCTCCTTTATCTCTCTAAAATATTAGAAAAATTTAAGCCCCGCTTTTATGCAAGAACATTCCTCTTGCATATATAAAATTTCTTTCCTCTCATCTTTTTTATTTCCCCCCTAAAAGTGTGAATCTTCAAAATAATATTCCCCTTTACGGAACATAATTTGATCTATTTTCATGTTGCTAGGTGGAGGAATTGTGAGTGATTCACATTCTTTCATTATCTGAGAATGATTGAGATGACACATTATTTTATATACTTTTATATTTGGATTTTTTTTTATCAGCCTCCAATTTCAAACATCAGCTTAGAATAATGCACAATAATCACTAGATCCCTTGATTTGAGTAGTCCTCTGTGTGCAAATTTTTTTCATGTTTAAGTATCTTTTATTTTAGATAGTAACCATTTGCTTCACCTTCACTTTCTTTGTGTGGGTTGAGCAAGAAATTTTTATTCATTTAATGGTGGAGATTCCATCTAGTTCAGCTTGTCCACATAATTTTCACTATAAATTCAGCTCCATTTCTACATTGGTGTGCATCCCCTTTCCATTCTTAGACTTGAAAAGCTATTGAAAATCTCTTTGTTGGTGTAATGGTGAAAGTAGCTATAGAAACTAGCCTAAAGGAAATATCATCAGAAGATTTGAATAAAATCTTCGATTTAACAGGCCTAGATGAGGCATTTGTCATGAATTTATTCAAAATTACATACCTAGGGGATACCAAAGGTGTCTTGACATACTGAGAGGTTCAAATTTCAATCCTTTTAAGATTGATCAAAATCAATCTTGTTTTCTTAGCTTTTCAAATGATATATTATCATCTCTTTTGGTGGGAGCACAAGAAAAATCTAGAAGAATTGAAGAAATTTTGGATTAAAAGGAGGCCTATTGTGACAGGGATGACTGAATATGAGTCTCCCTTTATTTGTAATGAAGAATTTGTGCTGAAATATTTTCCCCAAGAGTCCTACATACTTTATTACAAGACTTGAATTGATATTGAGCCTGCTATTTCTAAAAAAGTAGAGGAATTGGAACAATGAATCATCACTCTCGGAAAAGGTGCAATAGGACCTATGCCACCTCAACAATTTGTAGTACCAACACCATTAACAAGAAGGAAAAATGGGGTAGAAATATCTCAAGCCCCAATTTTCATTTTGGATGAGGAAGAAGTAGAACCTTCATCTCCTCAATGCTTTAAGGCATCAATTTCTACCACCAAGGAAGGTAAGGGCAAGTCTTCTCTCCAATCTTCCATTCATTTAGTGCAGTGTGCTCCTTTTATGGAGAAAAAATTATCAGGAACATTTCCTATTCCTACTCCAAGAGAAAATCCACCTTTCACAAACAGATGCAAGGGTGAGTCTAGTTCTAAGTTCCTTGTTCGACCATGTCCAAGGGATGCAGTACTTGCTCTTGAAGCTACTCCCAATGTTCCTGCTTAGTATACTCTTGATTCAATCTACTCCTTATAAATCAAAAGGGAGGAAGACATTTCCTATGAGTGGTTTTGACCTTTTAGACTAGGTATCTTCTTATCAGAAAAAGATAGAATTAAGGAATATTAGGGATTTTCCTAGAATACATGTTGACACATTGATGGATATGGGGAGGTCTCATAATTTTTCTAGGGAATTTTTGTTTCTTCAAACAACCTAGGGTTCAGAAGAGTTCATACTACAGAAAAACAAGCTACTGAAAAAATTCCCCTCATTCAGAGAAGATCTTAAAGTAGTGATAGAGGACGATTGAATGTCCCTCTTCTCCTATTGTCTCCCTTTTTGATGTAATATTCGAAAATGTATGTATATTTTCATGGGAAGAGGCCCCCATAGATCCCCCTTTTTCTTTTCAAAAATCATAAAAAAAATTCAAATTTTTACAAATAAATCACATGTTTCACAACAATTTTAAAATTTAATGAAAATGTAATGGAAATTTATTGTTTTTCAATACATCATTTTAAAATTTTAACTACTCAAATTAATTGTAATTTTTTTTGGAAATAAAGAGTATCAAATGGAAAGAAATAAAATATCAAGAAGTCTTAGCCTTAGCATCTTCAATAGCCTTAGCTTCTACAAAAACCTTGGATTATTCCGTAGTGAGAATGGTAACATCATCCTCTTCATTGTCTCCTTAAAACCATCTTTCCATGTAAGCATCATACCTATAAAATAGTTGTTTTAATTATTATTTATCAGGGCCCTTGTGATTTTGAAAGATGATAGTTTCTCTGTTAACTTTTACAACACATGTCCCCATCCTGTATTTGATTTCCCTTGATTTGAATGTTAGGTCCTCAATTGCATTTTCTATATTTTTCAACCTTTTGATGACCTCATATGAATAATTTTCATCATGAATTTTCTTTTCGAAATATTGTATCAATAAATCCATCTCTAAATAAAAATAACTAGTTTTATTCTTTTCAAATACTAGGTTTTCCACTATTACATTCAGGGCCTCGATGCCTCTCTCAATCCACTTCTTTTCTTCTTCCATGCTTCCCTTGACATCCATTAATATAACCATTTTGATTTTCAACCAATCATCCAAGATGAATTGAGTTCCCATTTTATTAGCTGGTAATATTCCTTCCTTTACAATTATCTCCTCACTAAGTTGATTTATGAGTCTAACTTGGTAAGAATTCCTTCAATACAGAA
This sequence comes from Taxus chinensis, assembly GCA_019776745.2. NCBI lineage: Eukaryota > Viridiplantae > Streptophyta > Pinopsida > Cupressales > Taxaceae > Taxus > Taxus chinensis. The sequence continues at coordinate 579,152,582 of CM034150.1, forward strand.
CGATTCATTATTGCATTCTTAAATCATGTCCATGACAACATTAAGATGAGAAATGAATTCTTCATACCTTTTCTTCACTTTTTCTAAGACTTTCTTTCCCTTCTTAGATAATTTCTCAACCCAACTATCAACAAGTTTCACCTTTTTAGTGGTCTTTTCTATGTTTCTTGTTATTTCGGGGGTAATAGTAAGAGTTCCTTGATCTTATTTTGATGGAACTATTAATTATTGCTAGCATGAGGTTAGAGACTCTACCTGCTCTTTTAGCTCCTTTTTACTTATTTTGTCTTCATTTACCCTTTCAAAGAGTCCTTTTAATTCTATTAACATCTTGTTTCAAATTTCCTCTTGTAGGCCTTCCCAATTGGATTAGTTGAATGCTATAATCACTAACTATTAAATTTATCCTTTGGGATATTAGGATGGGGAGTAGAAATTCCCAAATTTTGGACCCTGTTCAATCAAAGTGTGATCTTTTCATAATTCTACCTTTCTTAGAGGCTTTCACAAATGACCCAAAGCCTTTATTGGGACAATCTCCTTTCCCTTTTCCTTCTTCTTTTGATTTTCCAGGAGAATTACCCCTAGCCATCCTTTCATGGGGTCATTATACTCTCCTATTTTCAAGGGGGAAAATATTGTGGTTTTAAGAAATGGCACCATTTTTGTTGATTTATCTTAAATTGTGAGCATTCCTACAATTGGTGCTTTCACACTTGTTTTTTGGTCTACACTTTCAACTACTTTGGGTTGTTCCTCATTTTTCTCCTAATTCTGAGTATGTTGAACCTTTTCTTCTTCATTATTAGGTGTAGACTGTTCACCCAAAATATTATCTCACTCTAAACTAGGAAGTGTGCTAGCGTCTTCTTTCAAAATTTTAGGGGGAGTGGGGATCATACTTGTATCCTTTCGAAATTTATCTGCCTTAGAATATTCCACACTTTATCCCCCCTTAGGCTCCCTTGGTGGAGTGACATCTTTCTTAATTATTTATTTTGGGATCTCTCTTTTATTACCTGTAGTTTCTCTTTGTTCCTTGTCCTTTATGGGAGACTCTTGGATAGAAATATTCACTTGGGACTTTGTCTCAACCTCTTCTTGCTTTGTATCATATTTTTCTTTTACCTTAGTTGGTTGTGCTTGGGTACTCGATTCTTTACTTACATCTTTATTTTCCACTAGTGTATTTGGTATAACAACATTTCCACCTTATACACTTGGGGTGATGGTGACTTCAATAGTTTTATGCTTAATGATACTAACAATTGGGACCTTTTCACTTTTTAACATTTCTCCTTCACTTCTGAATTGTGGCCCTATAACAAGAGTAAATTTGAGGAATGACATCTCCTGCACATCCATTTGAACATCCTTTTCTTTCACTACTGCATGAACCATATCTGTAAGTTTAGTTCCTTGAAATTGGGTCTTCATCTCCACATTTGAAGTTTTGCTTGATATCAGTCACATGGATTTATTTAGATGACATTCTCATAGTATCATCTTTATCTTTATCAATCTCAAAATAGGGGCTTCTCCTAAGCTCCTTTATATTGACATTAACCATTTTAGCTCATTTCAATTATTGCCTTGGTGAAAATTCAGTCTCAAAATCACTTTTATTATCATGCTACTCTACACTAACCCTTTTTGTCCATGGCATTCCCCCACAACATCTATCTCACCTAGTACCCTGGTTTCCTTGATGATTTCTTTTAGCACCCCTATAGGAAATGTAAATGTAGTAGTGGGGATCACTGGTGTAAAGGGGTATACTTTAGTACCTTCATAAACCAATAATGGAATGTTTTGAATTACTGGGGGAGTTATAACCTTTTGTGGAGTTTCAATTAAATTAGGTTCATGGATTACCTCTGATTCTCCCTTTTTCTTCTTTTTTTCACTTGGGCTATTTTCCTCAACATTATTTTCTAGAGGCACAATTAGTCTAGATCTCTTTGATGATATTTCATAATGCTTGGATTCTGACATTTATCTATCCTGATACTTTGGATTATGGGAGATGGGTCAATATTTGTTAAAGATCCTCTCATTCTCAGAGGAAGGATAGAATTCTAGGGCAATGGTGCTATAGGAACCTTTGTTTTGCTTGAATTAGATCCTTTTGACTGTAAAGGTACTACAAATGTAATAGACCCATTTTGCATTGTTTGTAGGAGTATACCTTCTACTTTCTAAATTAGAGAAGTCCTAGATGTCCCTATCTTTCTTGTAGCCATAGTCTAGACATCAATTATCTCTGTGGTGGGCTTATTACTTGGTAATTGTGGAGGTGCATCATTTAATGGGTCCATGGTCTCAGCCCCCTCTACTAAAGAAGGGATAACTTCTTTCGAAGAATCCAATTTTTTGAATTCATTCAATACTTTAGTATTCTTGAGAGTTACATAAATGCCATTTGTTATTGACTAAGTGAATGTACATCTTGTTGGCCCAATCATTGAGTTGTCATAATGTGCTTTAATTTTTCTTGTCAAATTCTACTTAGAAACATTTTACTTCTCGATTTGGTGGTCTGCAACTTGATTTCTCTAGTTGAATACTTTCAAGTGCCCATAATATTATTGTTTTTCCCTAATTTGAAACAATTTCCAAGTTCACCCCTTTTTTGTGCCCTAATTTCTTCATTTTTTACGGGCTGTGTCATTTTTCCTTTGTCAAATCATGAAAAAACTTGAGTCTGATCGAATCCCAAATTTGTGCAAGTATTTTCCCAATCCCAAGGTCAAAATTAATGTCAAAAAATGATTCAATTGGTTTAAGATCAAGAAATCTACTTTCCTTGTTAAAAAATTTGATTTCTAGGGCATCCTCTATATTTTTGACGTTTTGAGAGTCATACCAGCGTATTATACCCGTCAAATTCATCATCATAACATTATTACAACATGGCGGATTCCTATTGGTCGGGGGTGGTCGGGAAATGTTTTCCAAACTTGTCATTTTTGAAATTTTGGCTAAAAGGAAAAATTTGGTCCGTGGCTCTGCCTTTTATAAAGGGTGCCTACATGGCACATGTTGATTGGTCAAGGAGTGGTAGATTTACCTTAAGAATTTTGGCAAAATTCTCAAAGTCAATTCTAGGCCCGAAATCTGACAACAAATGGGAAGAGGACACATGGCTCGGGAGACATGCGGGTGATTGAAGAAGTTGGTGAAATTTTGTGTTTTTTGGCTCAAGGTGTCAAAGTGAATTTTTGACCAAAAGGCCCTCATCCAATAGTGGATGGACACATGTCCAAAAAGTAAAAGGTAGTAGCGGGCTTTGTGATGAATTTGAAGTTTTTAAACTTCAAATGGTAAAAGGGCAAGGTTTGGCCCGAAGGCCCGCAATGAATTAGAAAAGGACATGTGTCCCAAAAGACATAAATAGGGGAGTGCAAGCCCAGGGAGAATTTTGAAACTTTGCAAATGTGGAAGGGAGGTCTGAAGGAAGTATTAGAAGTTTGAACCCACGGAAAATGGGAGGATGCCACGTGGCAGAAAAGAAGTGGGTGTTTGGGCCCGCGTAAAATTTTTGTGTAAAATTTCCTTTTGGAAAAATTAATAGAATTGGTCTACATTTTTGATGGGGCCCATATATGGACATGTGGTGGGCCCAGGAGGTAGGAGGGGAAAATTTGCAAATTTTTCCAAATTTCAAAAAGGTCGCAAATGCATTTCTAAAGGATGGGAGTTGGATCCAATCACGTTTGGACACGTGTCCCACCCCATTCAAAGGTCAAAAAGGTATTTTTGAGCTTACTTTTTAAATGGCATTGTCCACGTGGAGGGATGATATTAAAAGTTGATCAAAATCGATGGATACTGTGTATTTTCTCTTTTTGGCCGCCATGGGATCTCCAAGAAACTTGGAAAGCAAGTTTTTACACCAAATTGCATCAAATTTTATATTATTTTGCATCCTTTCAGCCTTCTAAGTGCAATGGAGCCATCTTCATGAGCTAATTTGATGAGCTATGATGTTTTTGATGAAATTTTTTCCCTAGCCCGTTAAAAAATGTAAAAAGTGAAAATCAAAAGTTGTAGAGGTAAAATGATGAAGTGAAAAGGTGAAAAATGATTGATAAAGCATGTTGGCATGCCTGAATGACAAAAAACGTGACCCTGGGCTGGATAGGGATCCAAATTTGTGTAATATTTTAAACTTTTTATGCATCCCTGGAAACTTGCAAACTGTTTTCCAGTTTGATATCATTTTCATGGAATCATGAAGATTTGTAAAAAAATTGATCCCTTAAGCATATATTTTGCTTGGGAAGCAAGACTCCAAGCTGGCATGAGATATAAAATGTAATTTTTGAGTATGGATGAGGGAGAGAGAAAAAGACGTAGAATTTTCAAGAAAAAATTGGAAGAAATCCATTTCTCTGGAGAAAACCACTTGAGAGCCATTTTCAATTCCATATTGCATCAGATTTCATCATGTTGAGTTGGTTTCAGTTGTAAATCCATCAACAAGCTCTGATATTGTTCCAATAACATTCCCCTGCTGATGTATTTGATCAATTTTTGGATTATTTGGTGTTATCTCTTGGCAAAATTTGTATATGCTTATGTTTTCATAATGATTTCAATTTGTGTTTATTGCTCATGTTGCAATCTTGTGTGTGGGATTTTCCTTGATCGTATATGGTATCATTTCTTGTTGAGGGTTTAATGGCATCTGCAATATTTCATTCAAAAGAGCATTCATTTGATAGAAGATAAACAGATTTAAATTCATTTTACCTTCCTTGAATATTGAGATTGTTTGTAAACATTTGGGTGCACCTTAGGTCATGATCAAATAGGGATTCCTGGATACTTTATTGGTATTTTGCGTCAAGCTTTTGTGGTAGGTTATCAAAGATTGTGTGGAAGAGTGCAGATCTGGGCCTCCATTTCGTGCACATGTCCTAGTTGAAGGAGTATTTTAAGCCCGTTGAAAAATCTCTACTATTTAGGTGTTGCAGATCTGTTGCAAAGGTTCTAAAGGAAGTTGGTAATTCCTAGCTAGTCATGTCTAAACATCTCCAAACAAAATTTCATTCAAACTAACTCATCCTACCCATACTACCCTTACATTGCATTGTTTTTCAACAAAGGAATACAATCCATTCACAAAAATACACAAAGCATACCAGGATTTTATCATGTCTATAGTAGCCTTAGCCTTGTCTTGAAAGCATTTCCATCATTTAGTAGTGAAAACTCTTTTGAGTTTGAATAATGGAGATTCGATCATGTTTTCCCAAGGCCCCTTCCATATAATATGTAAAGCATAAGGATATCTCCACCTCCTTCATCAAACAAAGGCTGCAATATAGGTTCTCTTACCTTGGTTGAAAGGGAAAACCTAGATTAGTGAGGATTAGATCAAAATACTTTTGAGGTGCTACAAACTCCTTCAAATCTTGAGTGCTAAAAAGTTAGATAGATGTGTTCCCCAGCTACAAATGACACACAAATCATTTATCTTCCCTTGAGTGTCTTGTGAGGTCCATGATGCTACTTGAGTTGTGAAGGAGATTAAGTTTGGGTACCAACACCAGAGTGGCACTGTTACCAAGGAATTCTTGGAATTTCTTGGTGTTTTTGAGATGTATTCAGGTATTTAAGCTACTGCATTATCAAGTTATCATCCTATGTTTTAAATCTACAAGTCTTAAAGCAAAGGTTTCAAACCTAGCCTGCCCTTTTTCATTTCCCAGTAGTTTAGACACTTTTTGTTGCATTATGTTTGGTTGATTTGGGAAGAAGAAGGTCTGATTTATAAAACCTTGTAAAGTTATCAGCACTAGCAAACATTTGACAAAATTATTTTAGTGCATTCTTGCACAACTGAGGTGAAATTTCTTAGTGGCGACTCCATGCTGATCTGAATTTAGGAATACTAGTGCCTTGAGCTTTCTATCATTTATTTTGTGCTTTTGATCTTTGCAAAACTGGAGGGAAGAAGATCTCTCTTCCTTAAAGACTCTGCTAAAAAATTGTTCTCAGACTTAAGAAATTTAGAGTTGGAAGGGAGAAGAGTTTGGAAAGTGGTTAAAGGTCAGACATTAGGCAATGATACAATCATTAGTGAGAGAGATCAACCTTTGGTAGAAGACTATCACTCTTCTTCTGGTGATTCTGATTCAGGAAATCCTCTCATAAAATTGTTTTCCTTAGTTGGTGAAGGTCCTTCTATTGTACCTGGTAAGTTCCTTCTCCAATCTGTACCTCTGTGTTTTAATTTGAATCAAACTTTCCATGAAAATCAGCACTTAGAGAATACCAGTCTTGTGAATCACATTCTTGAGCCCCAAAGATATTGCACTCCTCATCAGCTTGCCTCACCTCCAAGATCATCCCCACCAAACAATATGGCTCAGCCTAGACCTCATTTTGTTGTTAACACCTTTGGTCCTATAAATTTTAGAGGAATGGATGGTTACCCAAATGCTGTCCCACAAGATGTCAGAAATAGGTTGCCAAAATTCCAAGGTAACAATGCCATTACTTGTGATCAAGATCTCAAACTTTTTGATAATATGATGGAAGATTTTGAGATAGAGTTTGAGGATGTGTATATTAAGTTATTTATTCATACACTAGAAGAAGATGCTAGGGATTGGTACAAGGCTCTACCTAATAACTCTATTGATTCATGGACTGAAATGAAAAATGCATTTAGGTTGCAATATGGTGACATGACTGATCCTAGATTTCTTTTGTCTGAATTTGAGAATATCAAGAAGAACCTGAATGAAATAGTCCATGACTTCAATACAAGATTTAACAAAACATTGAGAAGGTTGCCTATCATTTTGAGGCCTTGTGATGAATTTTGTTTGATCAAATATGCAGATGCATTTGATAAAAAGGCAACCTATTACTTGAGAGACAAAAATCCTACAAACTTGAGGCAAGCTTTCACCATGGCACTTCAAATTGAAAATAATATTAAAGCTATTGGTAAACCACTTAAGAGGGATGGTGTAAAGCTGATAAACCCTGAGAAGCCTCAAGCTAGCAAGGGTGCTGATTTAGAAGATGTTTTCAAGACTTTGGCAGGGGCTGTCAAAGAAATTTCTTACAAATTAGCCTGGGTTGAGAAAGGAATTGGGAAAAGTTCACAAGGTCAGCAAAGAAGTCAAAACCATGATAGATTTGGAAATCATCCTAGAGGTGATCAAAGACAAGATGATAGAGGTAAAGGGATTGTTGGTGGGGGAAATAGACAACCCCAACCACGTGAAAATAGAGTGGTGCCTGACCCTCTAACTACAAGAGTTACTGTTGTTCAAGAAATTGCTGATATGGATTGGTGTGATAGATGTTTTCTTCCTCATCCTTCATGTGAAATGGACCAGAAAGTTGTTGAAATGATAATGAAGATGAAATGGATGATGAAATTTGTATGATGGGTAGCTCTTCAAGCTCACAACAAGTAGCAACATAAACAGATGTGATAAGTGCAAGGACTACTACAACCTTTTGGGATTACATAAAGAGGGTACCAATTCTTTCCTCCTCTCAAACTCATGAGGTAGATGTTGTTCAAACCTTTGAAATTCCTAATAATGACTTTGAATATCTAAGGGATTTAATGATCAAGAAGTATGATGGTGGTATTCCCTCGGAGGAAGATAGACAATTGTTAATGAATGTTGTGATTGGTCAAGAGAAAGAGTATAATACTAGAAGTAAAGTTGTTAGAGGATCTGGTCCTCAAGCCAAGCCAAAGACACCCTTTCTCACAAGCATTCCAAAAGACAATCCTAGAAAAGAAACACTTGCCAAGAACCCTGTTGTCCCATGTAAAAATATCAGTCATCTTCATGCCCAGGCTGCCAAGAATCCTTCTCCATCTGATGAATCTACTTGTGTCCCTCCAATGTTGTCCTACCAAAGAGTGTTCCATATGATATTTCCCAAGTATTGAGTCAAATCAAAGTGAGTGTTCCCATCATTGAGTTGCTTAGAATACCCGAGCACAAGAAGAGAGAATTTGAATACTTGGGATTGAAGGAAGAAATGAGTATACCAAGTAGGAATGTAAATGTTGTTGAGACTCCCTCTTCAAATCATTGCTGGCCTTGAAACACCACCAGCAGTGGAGGGATCTTGGAGAGGCTCTTGAGGTATATTTGGGGACATCCTTGGTTGATTCCCAATTGAATTTTGATCCATTTTTCACAACTTTGCTCATAAAAGATAGGTTACTTCACAATTGCATGTTTGATTCCGGTACATCATGTAATGTCATGCCTCTAGAAGTCATGAATGAGTTGGATATCAAAGTGACAACAACATATGGGAAATGTAAAGCCATGGATTCAAGGGAAGTGCCAGTTGTTGGTTGTGTGAAGGGTTTAGTAGTGCAACTTGCAGCCTATCCGGGTAAGAACTTGAAACTTGATGTTGTAATTGTTGATTGCCCTGCCAAATGGGGTATGCTTTTGTCAAGAAAATGGGCTGCAAGTGTTGGTGGTAGTGTTCAAATGGACATGTCCTTTGGCACCATTCCCATTGAGGGCAGCCTTGTCAAACTCTATGGTGAAAAGAAGATGTTGCACTTGATTGAAGATCCCAACAATGCTTATTACAAAGTGTTATTTACTGATGTAGATGCTGAAAATTTCATTGGTTTTGCTGATGGAAAAGAGAACAAGATGGATAAATCAGAATGCATTGATATGGTAGGTTCTCCATGGACATTGCTATTTGATGGAGCTTGCTCCAAATTTTGAAATGGTGATGGTATAGTTTTTCTTTCTCCTAGTTTGGAAGAGTTTCCTTTTTGCTTCAAACTTAATTTTGAATGCACTAAAAATATTGCTGAGTATGAGGCATTGTTGTTGGGGTTAAGGATTGCATGGAAGTATGGAGTGAAGGATATTTTTTCCAAGGGGGATTCATAACTGGTTGTCAAGAAAGTAAGGAAGTTATATGCCACAAAGAATCAGTGTATGAAACAATATAAGCATGTTGTTTGGGACTTGATTGAAATGTTTGATTCCTTTAACATTGTTTACCATGATAGAAGTCTTAATATTGCTACTGATAAGTTGGCTGTACTTGGCTCTAGATTTGACAATTGTACCATTTCACCTTTTTTTGAATATAACATTGAAGTGCTAACAAGGCCAGTTGTCCCAGATAATGTGAAACATTGGCAGATTTTTGATGATGATGCACAAGTGTTGAGGTTCTTACAATGCCAAGGTGAGTTTTCTGGTCAGAACATTGATTGGGAGCCAATGGTATGCATGAATGAAGGGAGAGAAACTTTGTTTGACAAGGATATTATACAATTAAAAACAAATACCATTCCTAAAGGGCTTGTTGCACTTGAATCAAATTTTAGCAATGCTGATTGCATCATTAATAGGAACATGTTTGCTTCAAGGGATGTGGAAGAGCCAACTTGGGAACCAAGGATAAACCAAGGAAGATTTGGTTGGGTAGAAATCTCAGAAAAGAGGAAAAGAAGTCCTATGCTCAACTCTTAAAGAAATATCAAGACTACCTTGCTTGGTCTTATTCAGAGCTAAAAGCATATAGAGAAGATTTGTTCCAACATGAGATTCCTCTTGAGGCCAAGAATAAGCCATTTAGATAGAGACGAAGGCCTATTAATCCAATTATCTCCATGAAAATGTAGGAAGAGTTGAAGAAATTGAGAGATGGTGGTATCATTCAGCCCACTAGGTATTCATCTTGGGTTGCAAACCTTGTGCCAGTTAGAAAGAAGAATGGAGACATCAGACTTTGTGTGGATTTTAGGAATCTAAAAAAAACATCCATGAAGGAAAAATACCCGTTGCCAAACATGGAAAATATGTTGCAACTTGTGACAGGGTCATAAATGCTTTCTACTTTGGATGGTTTCTCTAGATACAATCAAGTGGTTGTTAAAGAATCAGAAAGACTTAAGAAAACCTTCACTACACCTTGGGGAAATTACATTTTTGTAAGGATGCCCTTTGGATTGATGAATGCTGGTGCCACTTTTCAAAGGGAAATGGATGTTGTCTTTGTTGGTTACATCAATGAGTTTATTGCAGTCTACCAAGATGATGTGACTATTTTTTCAAGGCAGAGAGGAGACCATTTGCAACACCTAGAGAAGATGTTGATCAGATGTAGGGAGTATGACATTTCTCTTAATCCAAAGAAGTTTCATTTTGGCATGCAAAAGGCCAAGTTGCTAGGACATATTGTGTCTAAGGATGGTGTCATGATAGACCCTGAAAGAGTGGAGGCAATCAGCAAAGTACCTATCCCAAGAACCAAGAAAGGTATCCAATCTTTCTTTGGCCAAATCAATTTTATTAGAAGGTTTGTTTCCAATTTTGCTGAGCTGACTATTCCAATCACAAACATGTTAAAAAAGTATCAAGTTATCAGGTGGGAGGAGGCTTGCCATTCAAGCTTTTGAAGGAATAAAGGATGCACTTAAGCATGCACCTGTTTTGGTAGCTCCAAACTATAAGAGGCCTTTCCAAATCATTTCTTTTGCCTCTGAATTTACTATTGCTTCAGTTTTGTTACAAAAGGATGAGAATGGAGCTGAGAGGCCTATTGCCTTCTTTAGCAAGGATTTACAAGTAGCTGAGTTGAAGTATACAATCATGGAAAAACAAGCGTTTGCCTTGGTGAAAGCAACAAAGATTTTCGAGCCTTATATATTGAGTTCAAAAGTTGTTTCCTATGTTCCCCACACCATGGTTAAAGAAATCTTATCAGACATGGAGATATCAAACAAGAGATGTATATGGGTCAATAAATTACAAGAATATGATATGGATATCCAAACAACAAAGCTAGTAAGAGGTTTGGGTCTTGCCAAGCTCATGGCTGAGAGAAATTTGCAGAATGTAGAAGTGAATCAGATAGAGGAAGAAAGGGAAGATCTTCTTGAGAGATTGATGAGTTCTAAATGGTACAAGGATGTGGTCTTCTACCTCAGACACCTATGCTGTCCTAGTCATTTAAATAAAAATCAGAAAAGATCCCTCAGGTTGGCTTCTCAAAAATATATCATAACAGACCTTGGGCTGGCTTGGAAGAACCCTGAAGGTGTCCTCTTGAAATGCATAATTGAAGATGAAGCTCCCAAGGTGATTGCTGATTTCCATGGGGGAGTTTGTGGAGGAAATTTTTCTAGGAAAGTGACAACACATAAGATTTTAAGAGCTGGTTATTGGTGGCCTACTCTTTTTAAAGATGCAACCCAGCTGGTTAGAAAGTGTGATAGTTGCCAACATTTCTCTGGAAGACTAAAAGCCTTAGGCTCCCTTCCTTTGCAGCCTGTATCAATTGAAGCCCATTTCAAACAATGGGGAATGGACTTCATTGGTGAGATTTCAGATCCTTCTAGTGCTGGTCATAAATGGATCCTTGTAGCAACTGATTATTTTACAAAGTGGGTTGAAGCAATTCCATCTAGAAAGGCAACACACCAAGTGGTAATGGATTTCTTGTTGAATCATATCATATGCAGATTTGGAGTTCCAGTTAAGATGTATCTAATAATGCCATGTGTTTTAGAGCCAAACCTTTAATGGAAATGTGCAATGAATATGGAATCAATCTAACTTATTCTTCAAACTACAATCCACAAGGGAATGGACAAAATGAGTCAAGTAATAAGAACTTTCTCAAGATCATTAGAAGGACCTTGGAAATCAACAAGAAGAAGTGGGGAGAGCAATTGAAATTTGTAGTTTGGGCTGATAGAATAACTCCTAAAAGAGCAACTGGTAAGAACCTGTTTGAATTGGTGTATGAAACTCAAGCATTGCTGGCCTTACATCTATAATTATCCTCATTTCAGTTTTCTCAATAGTTAGAAGATCAAGAACATGGCCCATATGAATCAAGAATCAATCAGATCATTGAGTTGGATGAAGAAAGAAGATCCTCTCATCAAAGGCATATCAGATTTAGAGAGAAATTGAAGAGGTTGTTTGATAAGAAGGTCACTCCTAGAGCCTTCAATGTGGGCGATTTGGTTTTGCTATGGGATAGTAGGCATGAAGACAAGGGAAAGCATGATAAGTTTGATGCATTATGGATGGGCCCTTATGCCATTGACATCAGAATTGGTGAGCACACCTTTTTTCTCAAGGATCTAGATGGGGATTTGCTGGAGCTTCCTAATAATGGTAGACATTTAAAAAATTTCTTGGATTAAATCATCAAGTGAGGTATGCACAAGTTTTATATTTGTATAGTCTTTGTTCTTTCTTTGTTTCTTACTAGTGGTTGGTGTGTGGTTTTCCCTTTTGTCCTTGGTAACCATTTTTGGGTGGTTTTATCGGTCCATTTTTTATGGTAATTCTAGTTTTTGGGTTGCCTTTGAGTTTTGACTCCTTTGCCCAATGGTTTTTGGCACTTGGTCTACGTTTTGTCCTTGTGGCACTCACTGGGAGTGCCCATCCCCAAGCAAGAGCCAATGTTGGCCCCATTATTGAGTTGTCATAATGTGCTTTAATTTTTCATGTCAAATTTTTCTCAGAAACATTTTATTTCTCGATTTGGTGGTCTGTAACTTGATTTCTCTAGTTGAATACTTTCAAATGCCCATAATATTATTGTTTTTCTCTAATTTGAAACAATTTCCAAGTTACCCCCCTTTTTTGTGCCCTAATTTCTTCATTTTTTACGGGCTGTGTCATTTTTCCTTTGTCAAATCATGAAAAAACTTGAGTCTAATCGAATCCCAAATTTGTCCAAGTATTTTCCCAATCCCAAGGTTGAAATTAATGTCGAAAAATGATTCAATTGGTTTAAGATCAAGAAATCTACTTTCCTTGTTAAAAAATTTGATTTCTAGGGCATCCTCTATATTTTTGACGTTTTGACGGTCATACGGGCATATTATACCCGTCAAATTCATCATCATAAATATTATTGCAACATGGTGGGCTCCTATTGGCCGGGGGTGGTTGGGAAATGTTTTCCAAACTTGTCATTTTTGAAATTTTGGCTAAAAGGAAAATTCTGGTCCGTGGCTCCACCTTTAATAAAGGGTGCCTACATGGCACATGTTGATTGGTCAAGGAGTGGTGGATTTACCTTAAGAATTTTGGCTTTCATTTTGGCAAAATTCTCAAAGTCAATTCTAGGCCCGAAAGCCGGCAACAAATGGGAAGAGGACACATGGCTTGGGGGACATGCGGGTGATGGAAGAAGTTGGTGAAATTTTATGTTTTTTGGCTCAAGGTGTCAAAGGGAATTTTTGACCTGAAGGCCCTCATCTAATAGCGGATGGACACATGTGTCCAAAAAGTAAAAGGTAGTAGCGGGCTTTCTGATGAATTTAAAGTTTTTAAACTTAAAGAAAAATGGTAAAAGGGAAAGGTTTGGCCTGAAGGCCTGCAATGAATTGCATGAAGGGCAAGGACACGTGTCCCAAAATATAGAAATAGGGGAGCGCAGGCCTGGGGAGAATTTTGAAACTTTGCGAATTTGGCAGGGAGGTTTGTAAAGGAAGTATTAGAATTTTGAACCCACTGCAAATGGGAGGATGCCACGTAGCAAGAAAGAAGCGGGTGTTCGTGCCCGTGGATGGAATTTTTTGTGCAAAATTTTCTTTTGGAAAAATTGTAAAATAGAATTGGTCCACATTTTCAATGGGGCCCACATATGAACACTTGGCAGGCCCAGGAGGCAGGTGAGGAAATTTTTACAATTTTTTCCAAATTTCAAAAAGGTCGCAAATGCATTTCTAAAGGATGGGAGTTCGATCCAATCATGTTTTGACATGTTTCCCACCCCATTCAAAGGTCAAAAAGGTATTTCTGAGCTTATTTTTTAATGGAATTGTCCACGTGGAGGGTATATATTAAAAGTTGATCAAAATCGACGGATATTGTGCATTTACTCATTTTGGCTGCCATGGGAGCTCCAAGAAACTTGGAAATCAAGTTTTTACACCAAATTGCATCAAATTTTATATGATTTTGCATCCTTTAAGCCTTTTGAGTGAAATGGCACCATTTTCATGAGCTAATTTGATGATCTATGATGTTTTTGATACATTTTTTCTCGGGCCCTAACCTGTGAAAAAATGTAAAAAGTGAAAATCAAAAGTTGTAGAGGTAAAATGATGAAGTGAAAAGGTGAAAAATGATTGATAAAGCATGCTAGCATGCCTGAATGACAAAAAACATGACCTTGGGATGGATAGGGATCTGAATTTGTGTAATATTTTAAAATTTTTGTGCATCCTTGACAACCTGCGAATTGTTTTCTAGTTTGATGTCATTTTCATGGAATCATGAAGGGATTTTGTAAAAAATTTGATCCCTTAAGCATATTATTTGCTTGGGAAGGAAGACTCCAAGTTAGCATGAGGTATAAAATGTAATTTTTGAGTATGGATGAGGGAGAGAGAAAAAGATGTAGAATTTTAAAGCAAAATCTGGAAGAAATCCATTTCTCTAGAGAAAACCGCCTGAGAGCCATTTTCAATTCCATATTGCATCATATTTCATCATGTTGAGTTGGTTTCATTTGTAAAGCCATCAACAAGCTCTGAGATTGTTCCAATAACATTCCCCTGCTGATGTATTTGATCAATTTTTAGATTATTTGGTGTTATCTCTTGGCAAAATTTATATATGCTTATGTTTATAGAATGATTTCAATTTGTGTTTATTGCTCATGTTGTAATCTTGTGTGTGGGATATTCCTTGATCATACATGGTCTCATTTCTTGTTGAGGGTTTAATGGCATCTGCAAGATTTCATTTAGAAGAGCATTCATTTGATAGAAGATAAATAGATTTAAATTCATTTTACCTTCCTTAAATATTGAGATTGTTTGTAAACCTTTGGGTGCACCTTAGGTCATAATCAAATAGGGATTCCTGGATACTTTATTGGTATTTTTCTTCAAGCTTTTGTGGTAGGTTATCAAAGATTGTGTGGAAGAGTGCAGATCTAGGCCTCCATTTGGTGCACATGTCCTAGTTGAAGGAGTATTTTAAACCTGTTGAAACATCTCTGCTGTTTAGGTGCTGTAGATCTCTTGCAAAGGTTCTAAAGGAAGTTGGTAATTCCTAGCTAGTCATGTCAAACATCTCCCAACAAAATTTCATTCAAACTAACTCATCCTACCCATACTACCCCTACATTGCATTATGTGTCAACAAAGGAATACAATCCATTCACAAAAATACACAAAGCATACCAGGATTTTATCATGTCTCTAACAACCTTAGCCTTGTCTTGAAAGCATTTCCATCATTTAGTAGTGACAACTCTTTTGAGTTTGAATAATGGAGATTTGATCATGTTTTCCCAAGGCCCCTTCCATACAATATACAAAGCATAAGGATATCTCCACCTCCTTCATCAAACAAAGGCTGCAATATAGGTTCTCTACCTTGGTTGAAAGGCACAATCTAGAATAGTGAGGATTAGATCAAAATAATTTTGAGGTGCTACCAAATCCTTCAAATCTCGAGTGCTAAAAAGTTAGATAGATGTGTTCCCCAGCTACAAATGACACACAAATCATTTATCTACCCTTGAGTGCCTTGTGAGATCCATGATGCTGCTTGAGTTATGAAGGAGATAAGTTTGGGTACGAATACATCTCATAACATTGACAATTCTTCTATATGGATCATCTTCTTCTCCTTCCTTCAAATAGATAGGATCAACTTCCTTTGCCATTTAGACTTTGTTCAAGATACACCTGGCTCATAATATTTTCATCATCCTTAATTCCTTGAGGAATAACAATTTTTTTTAGTCAATGATCTACCTTAAATTCATTCTTGAAAAATATCTCTTCCTAACTTCGTCATCATCCCTGCAATTCATCCAAAAATCTTCAAATTGAGGCTCATGTTCACTAGAGGTGATAAGCCATATATTATCAAAGTTTGGCCTTGAGACAAACATGTCCATTCTTAAATTTCTTCATCTCTTCATCCATCAATTTTGATTTTGTGATGGATTGACATGTGTACCTTCCAATGGTTAGGGGGGAAGTTAATGCTCGTTTTGTGTTTCTTTGCAATTATTCCATGCATAGGAAATGCTTATCTAGCAAGCTCCATTAAAACCCATTTGTTATTAGGATACCTAGGTAACTTGCATGGCTTCCCCTCAAACCCACTTATTTTGAAGTAAGTGAAATATTTGTATTGAATGAAAAGATACCCATAATCCAAGATCATAGCATGAGTTGCAAATGAAATTTTGTATTGTCTAATTTAGGATCAAATAAACTAACTAGTGGAGAAATGACCTCATCATGTACTGCTCTTACATTCATTTAACAATTATCAATCCTTAGTGGTGGGAATACACCATAGACCTTATGTGTTTCAAATTTTTTGTCTTTTTGTAGCCTGGGAATGACCTGAAACATGCAACATTATATAGGAAATACAAAAGACCTTAAATTCTTAATGAAATATGGCATTATATGGGAAGGTATTTTGTATCCCCTTCAATAATACAATTAAATCTTCTACTTCCTTAATAAACAAGGATCAGAAAAGGTTCTTGGGGATCCTTTTTATTGATGCTTGTATTTCAATGAACCATTGATATTTTAATACCTTGGCATATTCATCCCGCCTATTTTGATAATCTTTTCCCATAAATTCCAGTCTCCATAATAGGTCCATCAATTTCAGGGAGTCCTAATATTTTATTTTAATTTTTAGGGGTGAACTTAACCACACACTTTCCACTTCCCTATAACACCTGTAGTTTCTTAGGGTCATAGTTATGGTCACACAACCAAAAAAATTTAGGAGCATGGATAGTAGGTGGGATGAAACCTGCTAGAGCAATGTGGCTCGTACTAATATCTTTTTCAATTTATTTTTGTTTTCACTGCGAAGCCTTCTTATAAAATCCTCTAGGTTTGTGTTAAGTAAATTTGTGTCCTTTATGTTATCTAGTTTCTTGTGATACCAGAGGACATAAAGAAACTTGAATCATGAGTTTTCATATTGTTTCTTAATATATCTCCCCTAAATTACTATGAAAGTTTTGAATAAATCAACCTAGGTATGAGAAAATAATGTAACTTACCAGTTTCTTGAACTTTTTTTATACAACTCTTATTCCCCGTGATCGTTTCCTAAATTTCATGATCAATCTCGTCATTTTCAACTGATTTTTTGTCCTTTTTCATGTAATTATCCTTTTCTTATTTGATTCCAAAATGTAGAGCTAAAAATCAACACTTCTCAGTTAATTTTCCTTTTCTCCTTCATGAAATATCACAATTAGGGCACTAAAATCTTCATATGCAATAATAAAATAATTCAAAGTGTTTGAAAGTTTCAAATAATTTTTCTTTGATCCATGCAAAAAATCATTAATGGTGAAAACCATAAATGCATTACATCTTTGCATTCTATCCTACTTTATTCATTTGAATGTGGACCGTCCATGTGGATCAATGTGATGCTTTGCAGGTTCAAGGAGTATTTTTGCACTTTTGCACTATCTTTCAAATGCATACATGTTTACACATTTGATCCGAGCACACCATTTTTTGGATTTCGTTGAGTTCATTACTTGTGTTGATATCTTAGAGATAAGGGAGTTATGGGACTTTTCTGCATATTTTTTTTTATGTTCTTGATTGGGTAAAAATTTACCAAGTTGACCCAAAAATCCTCTTGTTTTACTTATGTTGAGAACATGACACATGTTCTTGGCGGGCCTCAAAATTTTTGTTGAGTTATGGAGCTTAATTGCTTCACATTAGCATGCTTTGTTAAATTTTTGGAATACAAAGTAACTAGCATTGGTTGGAAGACTGGAGTCGGTCACCTGGGACCAGTATTTTTCAAGTCAAGAAGGAACCGACATCGGTTAGAGTAATCGACATCAGTTACATGTGCATGATTGTTTTATTTAACTCATTGCAATTAGATCTAACCTATGATATAAATTTGATCTAATTATTGTAATATCAAATCTAAGTTTCCCTAATTTTCTATATGGCTATATAAGATAGAAAATGAGGGTTAGATGATAAGAAGGGAGAATTGTAAGAAGGAATTCTTGGAGAGAGAAAAAGAGAAGCTTGTGAGGAAGAAAGTATTACACATCTAGTAGGTGTGGAAGATTGCATATCTTAATTGTATATTCTCTACAAATATTTGAATAATAAGATTGGTTTTTTCTTGGTGGACATAGCCAACACTAGGTAAACCATGTTATATCTTGTGTATTTTTCTTCTGGTTTATTTCTGCATTTATTGTTTATATGATTAGATTTGAATAATATATCTGTATAACTAATGTGATTAACCGCAACAATTGGTATCAGATTTTTCTTGTTTGAGGGTTTTGTGTGTTGACATATTTACTCACAGAGGGATTTCTAATTGAGTGGGAACAACAACAATGGTAGAAGATGGAAATACAAAGTTGAGAAATTTGACGGTTGTAATTATCAATTATGGAAGATGCAGGTGGAAGATTATCTGTATCAGAAATATCTATACTTATTCTTGGATGAGAAGGAAAGATGTACAAATATGATTAATGAAGATTGGAAAATTCTAGATCAGAAAGGATCCATGATCTATAATATTGAGCCTGATAGCGTCTATGGCTTTGAATATTACCGAAGTAGCAACCACAGTAGAGTTGATGAAATATTTATCTAATTTGTATAAAAAACCTAGTGCTTCAAATAAAGTTTATTTGATGAAGAAATTATATAATTCAAAGATGCAAGAAGGTGAATCTGCATGAAGTCATTTGAATGATTTATGATCTATAGTAAATAAATTAAAATTGGTTAATATTTTTTTAATGATGAAGTGAAAGCACTTTTATTCTTATGCTATTTGCAAAATATTTGGGATAACTTGGTAATGTATGTTAATAATACATCTGCTACTAATATATTAAATTTTGATGAAGTGGTTAGTATAATCCTGAATGAATAAATACGCAAGAAATGTATAGGAGAATTATCATCTGGTAATGCTTTGAATGCATAAATTAGGGGAAGGAAGAAGGAGAGATCAAAGAGTAAGAACAATGGGAAATGATACGTCTATTGAATGGTATTTTCATAACACCTGAGGTATAGCAATAACCTTTTAGCATTATGGACAAGATGGTCCCATGCAAAGATGGATAATGGGTTTACATAGAAAACCTATTTTGAGATTGAATATTGGACTTGTATAAATATGGCCTCAGTATTTCCTATATGAGAATGTAGGGTGCTAAAATGTAGCATGTTTGTTCTGATATAGGTAATATCTGAAGGACCCAATATCATGACTTAGCTATTTTATTTTGTATAGGAGGGGAAGCTACCCATTTTCATAGGATTTAGTAGTGGTATTAGCAAATAAGGAAATTAAGACTTGTGGACCATGCAAGTTATATCACCCTTGGGATACAGGCTATCACCTGAGCTCTCATACTGCATAGTCATTAAGCTTATAACTATTTAAATTTCTACTCATAAGTTGAACTATTTCTTATATTCTATCCTCTATAAGAATGCTTAGAATGTTGACATGCTTCCCTTTCTAATACAAGTAATATAAAGGCTAATAATAGCATGTTACACTATTTTGATTTGTATATGGGTGATGAAGGGAAATGTCCCGATTCTCATACAAGAAGTATAGTAGGTTAAATTTTAAGGATACAAGAGTAAAATCCATGTGTCAACTAAATAGACATATGTTACTGGTTTTGTTCACATAAATTTTACATCATGGACATACTAACGAAAAATAAGTTTGACCATTATGGTATATTTCCTTTATTTAAGGTATAACACCTCTCATATTAACAACATAATCATATTCCTCATGTAGCTGAATTTGGTTCTAGAATGGAACAATATTGTTATAATCATAAGTGTTTAAAAATGTCATCTTACATATTTAGTTTGGAAGAGAGATAAGAATTTAATTGTCAGTTGCGATGAACTAGCATTGCTAACTATTTTACAAGGCATTGGTAGTAGAAATGTGTTATACCTGATATGGAACATCAAACTTGACATTGATGTACAAGCCACTATAAAGAGGGACATGGATATTCTTGTAGGCTACTTTGCATGAGTTCTACACATGTTTTAGAATGATTGTGAATATATACAGCATGTCTAGGTTAAAAGGTCAAAGGAGAAAGGATTATAGGATACATCATTGGTTCCATTAAATAGAAATTGTTGATTTCTCAAATGTGCACCCACATCTCAAATCTCGGAAAGGGCCGAGGTGTTTGAGACCACAATGGAACCATCCCTAAGTTGTGGGACCTTGCGAGCTTGGGATGGATATCTGGAGAAGGCCGGTTCCTCTATATATTTCTACTAACTACTGCTACTCCTAGTGTTGAAAGGGAAAACTAAGCTAAGAATGTCAAGGGACCAGGGAAAGAAGGATAACATGAAGTAAATTACACTAAAAAGGTGATAGCACTAGAAAATAGGGATGGACACTATCTATTCTGAGCAAGAATGACACGGAATGCGTGAAAGGAGGCTAGGCATGAGTAGCACAGCAAAACACGCATTCACCAAATCATTCTCATGGAACACATCCAAATATGGAACTATAGGGGACCTGAAGTAGCACAACCATAGCACACAACACAAAAGAAAATGCAAGAAGAAGGAATGTAAACATGTTAGGATAGAGAATAGTCACAAAACAATGCTTCTATTACTTCCAAAAAATGTCACAGAACTGTTACAATGATGAAGGAGGCTGATATCCACATGCAAGAGCCATACATAGAGGTATGTAACTCAAAATATAGAAAATATGGATTCCTTAGAAAAATGTGTAAGGATCCAGAGTGTCCAACTTTTTACAATGAGCCCTGACCCTTCCTTTATAGATTTAGCATAGAGGGAAGAAGGAGAGAGAGAAGCGGGAAAACTAATTTGAAGCTTAACCACCATCATCAATGCCTCCTATAAATCCACCCCAAATCTATCATGTCTACATCAATTACTTGTTTGGGGCCTCGAAGGAGGAGGAACGATAGATTAGATCAAATCCGATCTGGTTATTGGGGGAAAATAGAACCTGTATTAATGGCACAAAGACATTTCTTCATTCTTCCCCACCTAACCTCTCCAAAATTAAATTTTTAGATCTCCATGGCATAGATGAGGCTGAGATCTTTCCAATGGTGCTAGATTTGTTAGATTTCGAGCACTGAGTCAAAAGATATGCTCATTTGAAATTTGAATCAGGTCCATACAAAATGGTGGGAACCAAATACCAAAACAAGCCTCCTTTTTTGAACCGAACACGTGGAGGGATGACACATATCTAAGGGAAGCATTTTTATTTCACTTTTGAAGTTGTGTCGGGATGACACGCGGCTTCTTCCATGGCTCGCTTAGTTTCCTCATGTTTTGGCTAAGTCTTTTTACTTGGCAGGATCATATATCTGACCAGGGACACGCGGAGCCTTGGCACTTATTAGGAAACCTTCCCCTGATTTTTCTCTTGAATTAGTGTCATGCTGACACTTAGCACCCTCCGCTGGCCTATCTCAATGTTTTGACTATTTAACCTCGACCCTGTCCCTTTATGAAACCAAACACGTGGAGTATATGCACTCATTTGGGTCTCCGCTTTTGGATTCAATCTTTGGAGGTGTGCCATTTTGACTAGAAAGAAGGTGAACACGTGGAATGTGGGTACAAGGGAGAAGTGGAAGGAGAAAAGGAAAGGGGCATGTAGGTAAATTGTGACCAAGGGAATGCGCTAAGTGATTTTAAGCATGCACAATTCTTCAATAGATAACTTAGGGTCAGAATGTTTATGAAAGCTATCCAAATCGCTAAGGGAGCTATTTGGATAACTGTTTTGGTGAATTTTGGGGCCATCTGTTTGCTAGATGAAAGAGATCAGTAACCTGAAGCATCCATTAGGCGTGGAGTTTACTTGTTTAATCATAAAAATGCCCTTGTGAGAACTTTGAGAATCATTTCTGCACTATGTTTTGAATCTTTGAGGCTATGCATTCTGGAGGTAACAAAAGAGCACGCACAAGAAGCATGTGAGAGGAAAGAAATATGTAAAAATAAACAATGTGTGTGGATCACACTTGGAGGAATTGAAACTATTCTAATATATACAACATGATGTAATAAACCTAATGGAAGAGTTTGAGATAGATCCCATTCATTGGGATTTACATTGTGCTACCATTTGAATGAGTTAAATCGAAAGAGTTAGCTTTCTTATAGGAAATGATGATGTATGGGCCACTCCAAAGTGTTTCAAACTTTGAATGGCACCTTGGTTTAGCTCTGTTAGCATGCCATTTTAGAACCAGGTCCCCAACTTTGAAAGCTTGAGGTCTAGCCTTTCTGTCAAACCATTAATTTGTTGTTTGTTGATGTTGTTCTAGCTTGATCATGGAAGAGTTTTTGATCTCTTCAAGATGAAATAGCTCTACCATCCTGATTTCTCTCTGATCCATGCCCTCAAATTCTAGCTATTGGGAAAGTGCCAATGAATTTAGTTCTAGTGTCAAAGGAAGGGAAGCCTCCTTTCCATAGACAAGCTTGTAAGGAAAAGTTCCTATTGCCTTTTTGACTGTGATTCTATCTTCCTAGAGCATGCGTAAGACCTTCGTATGCCACTATCTTTGGTTGATGTTCATTTTGTGATTCATGATTCTGATCAGGTTCTTGTTTATTGATTCTGCCAGACTGTTTCCCCGAGGGTAATAGCTGGAAGAGGTTTTCAAGTAAATGCTCAAACTTAGAGCCCAATCAATGATTTTAGCACCAAGGAAGGGCTTTTCATTATCATAGATAATGGTTTGAGGAATGTCAAACCTTGTGATTAAACCCTCAATAAAGTCAATGATGACTGCCTCAGTTGATTCTTTAAACACTAAAGCTTTTGTCCATCTGGTGAAGTAATCTATAGCTGTCAGCACCCATTTATGTCCAGAAATTGAAGGTGGATTGATCATGCCTATGAAGTTGAGACCCCACTGTGCAAAGGGTTCATCTGCTTGGATTGGTTAGAGGGGAAGTGTTGCCAATCTTTTCTTTCCTGCAAAGAAAGCGCATTCCTTTCATTTTGTGACCCACCTATGTGCATCTACAAATAGGGTAGGCTAAAAGATAACTACCATTATGATCTTTATTGTTGTAGTTTTAGCAGAGAAGTGTCCACCAGAGAATCCATCATGAAATTTTGCTAGCACTTTTTCAGTCTACGCACCATTGATACATCTTAACAACATGCCATCTATATTTCTTTTGAAGAGAAGTCCATCAATTAAAGGGATAAATTACAACCTCATATGCCTTATCTTTGCTTTGTTCAAACCGGGAGGGTATGCACCCTCAGAAAGGAATGTGATCATGTCCTTCATCCAGTCACGCACACTAGGGTCTATATTTTGTTCATGTTCTACACGCAGAAGGTCTTCATCTAGAAATAATGAAGCATCAAGTTCACTCTATGCATCCTCAGTAATCTTCTTACAGATTGCACAACCTCTTACCAGCTTTGTGGCCTTAATAGTCACATCATATTCCATGATTTTTGTCACCCATCACACTCTTTTCTCACTGATTTCTCCTCCTATGATGAAGTCTCTAATAGATGAGTGGGAGACTAACACCTTGATATAATTTGTGGTGAGCATGCTCTTGAATTTATTGAGCACGTGCATGATGGAGAAGACCTGCTTCTCCATGTGAATGTATTTTAATTCATAATCCTTCAACATCTAGTTGAAGAAGGCCACTGGCTATTCCATCCCTTGTTCATTTTCCTATGTCAGGACAACAACAATGCTTGTATTAGTGCCATAAGTATAAAGGATGAAATCCTTTGAGTAATTTGGATTGATGAGTGTTGGTGTACAAGCAATATCTTTCTTGATCTTATTGAAGCTTTCTCTTCCTTCTTCTATCTATCTAAAAGCTATGTCTTTTTTGAGCATGAGGGTGATGGGCTGAACCAGTCTCGCAAAGTTAGGGATAAAACGCATAAAAAATTTAATCTTGATAAGGAAGGACTATAAGGCCTTTATTTTGTGTTGGCAAGGAAAGGGCTAGGATGGCTGAAATGCACTCATGATCAATCACGATTCCATCCTTCGAAACCACATGGCCCAAGAGCTTTCCTTGTGCCACCGCAAAATTACACTTCTTGGGGTTAAGAGATACCCCAAATTCTCTGCATCTCTCAAATACCTTTTTCAGGTACACCATGTGATCCACACTCTGCTTTGAGAAGATAGTTATATCATCAAGGTAAACCAAGATGAACTCATTGATGTAACATTTGAAGGAAATATCCATGGCGTGCTGAAAAGTTGCACCCGCATTTGACAGACAAAAGGGTATTTTTTGATATGCATATGTTCCCCACTTGGTAGTAAATTTTGTTTTGAATTGATCCTCTTCCTTAACCAGGATCTGGTTAAAACTTGAATACCCATCTAACACGAAGATCATCTATGCACCAGCTATGGTCTGCAGAATCTCCTCTATTGAAGGAAAAGGATAACAATCCTTTATAGATGCCTTATTCAAATATCTGAAATCAAAACAGAGTTTGATTTAACTATTTTTCTTGTGCACTGGAACTAGATTCACAACCCAGGTGGAATATTTTATGGGAAAGATAATATTTTCCTCAATGAGTTTGGATAACTCCTTTCTCATGAGGGGATCTATTTTTGGATTAACTGGCCGCTACTTCTGTCTGACAGGATTTATACTGGGATCAAGGTCAATGGAGTGTTGAGCAATACTTAGATCAAAACCTTTGAGGTCTTCATACTCCCATGAGAAAATGTCACTGTATTTTTGACAGAGAGAGATGAAGGCCTGTCTTTTTTCATGCGCACAAGTCCTGCTGAGTAGAAAATCCTTTCCGCACATAATAGTAATGGAGGAACAATCCTCTTATGTGGCACGCATGTATCTTTCTTCACCCTTGAACTCATCATCAGGGCTAAAATTTTTCTCTAAGGTGACCAACCCTTTAGGAAACTTATTTATCTTTAGCTATATTACTTGGTCACCATAACTGTCATGCAAGTCAACTTGCATACTTGATGAAAATTTAGCTTCATTCTAGGTAAACTGGATGATCTATGCATCATTGTCAAACACTTTCCAGCTGGTGTTATTATCTGGAATGGATGGTCTGATTATCATCTTGATGTGCTGAGTGTTTCCTTTGAAAAATTCCTCAACATGAGAAAACTGTGAACCGAGCGCGGCCATTTGGTCAGCTTCTTTGTTCATTCTACGTAGGACTACCTGTAGATTAAGGGCACAAAATCTCTCAAGTAGATCCTAAACTCTATATTTATGAGATTTAAGAAGATTATTCTTTTTTTGGCATTTTTTGGTGACCTGGTGGATGATCAATTATGTGTCCCCAAAGATCTACAACACTTTAATTTTCTTCTTTTCAGCAATGAGCAAGTCATGCACTAGTGCTTCATATTCTGCCACATTGTTATAGCATGCCAACTATAGCCTATGTGCGAAGAAAAATTTCTCATCCTTAGGGGAAATGAGAACAACTCCTGCTCTCGTGTCATTCCTAATTTTGGATCCATCAAAGTACAACTTCCATAGACTAGTTTGAACTTTGTCTCCCATGAGCATGCGTGGAAGAATAGCGTATTCTTCTAAAGTGCAATAAGTACCAAGCCCAGTTTCATAGGCTTCCAATTATTTAGCATAGGGATAAAATTTGTGAGCCTTTCCACCCATTCATCAAGCACTAGTTCTAGAACAGAGGGTGGAAGAGATTTCTCTTCCGGAACTGGAACTTGTTCTTCTTAGATAAGACAATTGTCTTAGAGAGGGGATGGGACATATGGCTCCACATGATAGGAAAATATAGGATTATATTGTATGGTAAACTAAGTACCATACCTTGTCTTGAGCAACATATGAAACCAATCAGAAGACAGGTAACCACCCACCTTGGTAGTAAATTCTCTTGATAGACATAGGGCAAACAGAGGAGGCAGGTTAATAATTGAAACATCTTGAGTAATTATCAGGATTAGATATGCATGGAGGGTTAACTCAAGATCCATGATGACTCATAAGGTATTTATAATTGAGCCATAAATTTGTAGGACTCCTTTGGATAAAGGGCTATATTTTAGACCTAAGACATTAGCTATCTTCTTAGGCATAACAGAAGTACTAGCACCTGAGTCAATCATGCAGTTATGCACTAGGTGTTTTCCTATAATCAAGGACATATAGAAGGGTGGGGTTTTAACAAATTTACTTACTTATTTCTACTCTTCTTCGTAGATTCTGACAAAAGCGCATGGCTCATGCATAACTAGGGCAGTGTGCGAGAGTTATGCCAGAGCTTCATGCAGCAAGTACCATTGAGATAGAATGGTCAGGGCATCCCACATTGTGATGTTTATGTTTTTTCTATTCATTCAGTCAACAACATCGAATGAAATCCCCCCATCTTGTGTATTTGAGGAAAAACATCCCTTCTTGACTGTTCAGGCATGGAAGCCTAAATCTTAGTTGGGGTAGAGGCTTGGCCTAACAAATGAGGGGCGCATTTTTTTTCAGATGGAGCATTATGAGGGGCCTTATGTATAAGGATTTGAGTGTTTTTATTACATGATGCCTTGTATAATTCTTTCTTCTTCTGAGGATATGCTTGTGTCTCTGTGGAAATAACCTACATGCCTGATTCTAACATTATTTTCTTGTTTCTCATGTTGTCTACAATTTAGGTGCATGGTCTATTTATATCTTTTGTAGCTTGGTTGATTACGCAAAAGTCCTCCGTGCCAAAGAACATCAAATTGGACTCCGAAGGAACTTTTGGTCCTTCTAGATTATCTACTTCATGGGTGCTTGTTGAGGGCTCACAAGATGAAGCATTCTAAATCATAAAGGCTTAGGCGTGCACAAAATTAGCATAATGATACTGAATATGAGGCATTTTACAAGGGAAGCACCATTCTGACTCTCATGCCAAGTTGTTCTAAACTGGTATAAGTGCTTAGCTTACGCTGGGTGCTGGAAGAGAAGTCACGGGAGGAACAACTTGTAAGGGTATATGTGCATTAGGCTACCATATATCATTCTACTAATTAGGTGTGTATCTTTGATTTCCATATTGATTCTACCAGGGATGATTTCCTTGGCCATGTTCTTGATTGGAATTGCCTCTATACGCTTGCGCTTGCTACTTTTCTAATGATATGACCTCATTTGATAAATTTCTGATTAAGGCCTTCAATTCTTCATCTTCCTTTTACTGTGATAGAGAATAGGATGTTGAGGCAACTAGTTACATGATTTTCTTAGGGATAGGAATAGGGGCCACATAAGGTTGGGATGCTTATGACATTTCTTGGAACTAGGGCATGGGCGGTCTAGGAGCCAACTTCCCCACATGAATGAGACTATTTTCTACCCTTACTGCAATGCTATAAGAAGTTGGTAAGGTCCTACCCCTATAGATTGGATCATAACTGAAATGTCACTATTGAGTGTCTTTAGATAATAAAGGAAAGCATGTAGGGCTATAGGTCTTACCAAAAAAGGAATTTTTCCCAAGTCTTCTAAAATCTAATGTTGAAATCAGTCATCTACTCATTGGGTGCCCTCCTTGTTCTTATCAGTTTCTCTACCAAAGATAGGTGATTTGACTTGTCTTCAAAATAATTACATAGAGCTATTCCCAACTCATCCTAGGTGCTAATAGATACAAGTTTGAAGCCTCTATACCACTAAAGTGCTTTACATTTGAAAAAGGCTACAAGCAACCTGACTGATACGCCATTATGTGTGATCAAATAGAGTGAACACACATTTTTCACATCTTGGATATGCTCCTGAGGGGTGACTTGATTCTCACTAGTAAAGTAAGGAATACTCTTGAGTGCGCCAGTTGGCATATCATGTTGCATGGATAGGAGTAAAGGACTCCCCCATCAAAGTTTCCAAAGCTTCTTAATAGAGGGGGTTGCTGATTCACCATTGTAGGGCGCACAGGTTGTGTGTTTTGAGGAGGAGTTGAATGGGTGCAACACTCTGGAGATAGAGATGCACACTCGGGCTTTCTAGAATGAAATATTCTTGGGGATAGCTGGAGGTATTCAAAATAATATTCAACTACTGCACTTTTTCTTGTGTGCACCCTTCTCATGAAAGGAACTCAAAACTACTAAAACAAATATTTTAAAATATTGGGAGTCACTAGATGTGTTTGAAATGAGCCTCCAAAGGCTAAAACACTAAGTTCACACACCAGAACTTAGAGATATGAAATTTGAGCTTTCAAATCTAGTCCCACCGGGTGTGCTAGAAACTATTGGGTCCTCAAACATGTACCCACGTCTCAGATATCGAAAGTTCCAAGGTGTTTGAGACCACAATGGAACTGTCCCCAATTTATGGGACCTTGCGAGCTTGGGAAGGATCTTTGGAGAAGGTTGTTTCCTCTATCTATTTCTACTGCTACTGCTACTCCTAGTGCTGAAAGGGGAAACTAAGCTAATAATGCCAAGGGACTAAGGAAAGAAGGATAACATGAAGTAAACTCTTCTAAAAGGTGATAACACTAGAAAAGAGGGATGGAAACTATCTGTTCTGAGCAAGAATGAAAGTGAATGCATTAAAAGAGGCTAGGTACGAGTAGCACAGTGAAATACACATTCACCAAATTTTTCTCATGGAACACAACCAAATATAGAACTGTAGGGGACCTGAAGTAGCATAACCAACACACAATGCAAAAGAAAAGGCAAGAAGAAGGAATGAAAACATGTTAGGATAGAGAATAGTCACAAGAGGATGCTTCTATTACTTCCAGAAATGCATAAAATTGTTACAATGATGAGGGAGGTGGATATCCACATGCAAGAGTTATACATAGAGGTCTACAACTCAAAATACAAAAAATATGGAGTCCTTAGCAAAATGCATAAGGATCCAGAGTGTCTAACCCTTTATAATGAGCCTCGACCCTTCCTTTATAGATTAAACACAGAGGGAAGAAGGAGATAGAGAAGCAGGAAAAATAATTTGAAGCTCAACCACCATTGTTAATGCCTCCTACAAATTTTCCCCAAATCTGTCATGTCTGCATCAATTACTTGTTTGGTGCCTCAAAGGAAGAGGAATAGCAGATCGGATCAAATCCAATCTAGTTAGTGGGGGAAAATAAATCTTGTATTAATGGCATGAAGACGTTTCTTAATTTTTTCTCTGCCTAACCTCTTCAAAATTAAAGTTTCAGATCTCCATGGCATAGACGAGGCTGATATCTTTCCAACAGTACCAGATTTGTCAGATTTCGAGCACTGAGTCTAAAGATATGCTCATTTGAAATTTGAATTAGGTCCATACAAAATGGAGGGAACCAGCTACCAAAATAGGCCCCCTTTTTGGAAGTGGACACGTGGAGGGCTGACGCATATCTGAGGGAAACCTTTGTATTTTGCTTTTGAATTTGTGTCAGGCTGACACATGGATTATTTTGTGGCTCACTCAGTTTCCTCATGTTTTGGCTAATTCTTTTTTGCTTGGCAGGATCATATATCTGACTAGGGACATGCAGAGGCCTGACGCTTGTTAGGAAACCTTCCGCAAAATTTTCTCTTGAATTAGCATTGTGCTGACACTTGGTACCCTCCACTAGCCTATCTCAATGCTTTGACTATTCAACCCTTACCCTCTCCCTTTATAAAACCAGACACGTGGATGCTCCATGCTCATTTGGGTCTCTGCTTTTGGATTCAATATTTACAGGTGTGTCATTTTGACTAGAAAGAAGGTGAACACGTAGAGTGTGGGCGCAAGGGAGAAGTGGAAGGAGAAAAGGAAAGGGGTGCATAGGTAAACTGTGATCAAGGGAATGTGCCAAGTGATTTTGAGCATGTGTAATTCTTCAATAGATAACTTAGGGTGAGAATGTGTATGTAAGTTATCCAAATCATTGGGGGAGCTATTTGGATAACAAGACATCTTTTTTAGTTTTTTTTAGGATTTTCATGATGAAGACATACCGGTTGACCTTAATAAGTGTTGAGGAGTGGATAGTAGATTTTGAAGAAGAGTACACTTAGAGATTCAACACTACATATGAGTTTGATGCACACACACGGGTTAAAAATAATTTTTATGACTTCTTATATGAAAGATTGTTTTCTATCTTCCCCATATAACTATATGAGTGGCTATTTTTTTATGCATCTAAAAGGAATTAGAGGTTTCACACACTTTTTTGGACCCAATAAGAATTTCAGGTTCTCTATGATGTTGATCTAATTTGGACACGTAAGGTGGATACTTGGTTCTGTGGTGTTTTGAATAGTTATATTTTGGATTACTCAATTTTCATTTACTCTTGTCTAGAAGTAGTTTAGTTTCAAATTTTACATTATCCCAGGGGATCATATCTACACAGAATTCCATTGGTTATCAAGATCTTGATGGTAACCCTAAATTTGGAAGAAAATTTGGTGGCTAGCTAAACCCCACCATGTGTGGGGGAAGGAGCAGGTGTGGTGAAGGATGGCGGACCTAAACGTAGAGAGGAAAAGAGAAGAAAGGTAGCTTAATTTCAATGAGGCATGTGAGAGGGATTTAGAGAAGCAATGTGAGGTTGCATAATTGATGGAATTGTGGAGAGAGATGGCTCGTGAAGGATTTGGAGCTCACACAAAGGATGCGAAGCTAGAGTATCTAGAACTCCCCCATTTAGGAAAGCATGACAAGGAACTCTCATTGACCACTTATGAGAGTGTGCCAATAGAGAAAACATGGGCCATGGGTGTGCATCTAAATCTACCTGGAAACCTATCCCTTGCACTAGGTTTTCTAGTTTATAGTACAACCTATAGTTATTAAGCTAGTTTTGGCAGTAGAGTAGCAAGAGGTAGAGTTGACTTATCAAAAATTTCAAGAGTGAATCAAATATCAAGTACATTTATGGTCGAGTAGACATCTTCCCTATTATTTGTAGGACTAGTTCGAGGAACCTTTTCAGGCACATCATTGGTGCAAAACACAGGAACACATAACTTTGGACTCACATCGGGGAGTGACACAACATTGTAGACTTTAGGAGATCATTTTAGCACCACTGTTAGGAAAAAGGGCAGTGTATGATTTGGTTAAATTCCTATTACATGTGGAGGATAAGGAGGAATAGGTGGCTCAGGATCTAGCAAATGTGGTGGATTTGGAAGTGGAGGTAACATAGGAGGTTCTGGATCTAGTGGGCATGGTCCTCACCATCCCCAAAATATTTACATGGAGATGTCACTTCATCTCCCAGAGTATAGGGGGATAGAAGATGCTTTTGAGCATGTCCATATGTGTGAGATACTCAACAACATATGTGGCATGTGAAAGGATTTACAGCTTCAGAGCACAAGGTTAGTCAGTTTACAACTACGTTCCAAGGACACACACATAACTGGGACATGAAGTTTGACCATAATTAGACTTGTGTGGATTATACAGTGTTATGATATGCTTTCATTAAAGAATTTATATCCTGAGTTTGAGTTGAAAAGTATAAGTGCACTCAAGGATATCAAGTAGGGCACTACTAAGAGTGTCCGTGAATATGATGATCATTTCAAAACACTCTTGTCTAAACTATCATATGATATCCATGTAATTCAGCATGCAAAGTGGTTCTTCAAAGGCCTGATCATGCCTTTTAGGAGGGCACTCTCACATAATACTTATATAGACCCATGTGTGACACTTGAAGTAGCTTTTTCCAATAAGGTATTTAGGAGCATAGACACTAGAGTGAGCCCATTATTGTAATATTTTCCAGTCCACAATTCACAATATTGAAGATTTCAAGTTGATTGATAAGATCCATGATGCTATTGATATTAGTGTACGACAGAAGAGAGTTTTGAATAACTTTAAGGATAAAAGTGAGAACATGATCATGATCATACTTAAGGGTGTTATGATCAAAAATAAGGGTGCTTTGAGGGAGGCCGTGGTAGAGGTCAAGGATACCATGGTGGATTCAGAGGCTGAGGCCATGGTGGTGGATGAAGTGAGTTCTCTTGTGGAACATGCTATATAAGTGGAACCCTTAACCATTACAGGTGTGAATTTCCTTAGAACATTACTTGTTATTTTTGCAAAAGGAACCATAACTATGAAGATTTCTTGGATTCATATGAAAATTTGACAAAGGAGCACAAACAAGAGAACAAGGGCACAGGGATGGTTAGAATACAATGTGATGTGGAAAAATAATGGATGCCAAAATTAACATTGGATCCTAAGGTGTGAAGATTACTACATGCACTGAGGCTACATTCACTAGAGAAACAT
Source organism: Taxus chinensis (assembly GCA_019776745.2). Classification (NCBI taxonomy): domain Eukaryota; kingdom Viridiplantae; phylum Streptophyta; class Pinopsida; order Cupressales; family Taxaceae; genus Taxus; species Taxus chinensis. The sequence continues at coordinate 579,184,917 of CM034150.1, forward strand.
TGCAACAGAAGCCTACCATTACTAAGGAGGAGGTTTTACATGCAAAATATCTAAACCCTACACATCATATGGAGGTTTATTAGGAAACCATTGAGGTACTCAGAAATCTATTGGGTGAAATATGATGTTTAAAGGAAAATTCATGGAAGTTGGAACATAAGAAGACAACTGAGACTTTCCAGTTAGATGTTGACGATTTGATGGAAGTATGTAAGATGTTGTGTCAGGAGGACATTATTCTTTTACTAGGGATTTAGTTAAAAGGAAACATTCTGCGCATTGTTATTGAGAATGAATAACAAATTTTGCATGCTAATTTCCCTCCTCATAGCTTGGATTATGACAAGGAGATCACTTTGAATGTTATTGTGGATGGATGGTTTCTAAGCAATATTTTGATTGACACAAGCATGGAAGTGAATGTGCTTACCTTAGATGCATGGGTTCAAATGGGCAGACCTCCATTGCAGCCATCTTCCAATGTGTTGTATATAGCAAATCAAACTAAGGCCAAACCAATTGGAGTATTGAAGGATGCATCCATTACTATACAGGGTCACTAGGGAATTTAAGGTCTTAAAGCTTGTAGAAGTGAACAAATTCCAAAATCTACTTGGGCACCCTTGGTGCTATGAAAATAATTTTGGTCTACGATTCAATAAGGGATATATTAGTTTTGAGAACAAGTAAGAATGTGGTATTCTCCCTTTTACATATGGGAAATATACACATTATGTTGAGCTCTTAAGTGAAGAAGACATGAATTAAATTTATGTGTGCACCAATCAAGATCCAGAAGTGCTTGAGAAATATAAGGAAGGAATTCTCTAGTGGGATGATCCACAGTCCATCGGTGATACTACAAGTATTTCTTGTGATAACTGGGCACATGGAACTTACGACATGGTTGGGCATGAGGTAATAAGCATAGCTACGCATGTAAGTAGGTTGTGTTGTGTTAGGTGGTTAGACAACAATCCTGTAGCCCTATACACTGTCAAGGGAAACCCTGAGGTATTCATACGAGCCATGGAAGTACAGTGGAAGGATCAGGTGGATAGAAGGAAAATGTTAGTTTATACCTTATTTGGGACAACAACGCGTCAGTGGATGGTTCATAGGGTTGATATCATAGAATGGAGAGAAGTGATAATTTCTCTATTAGCTTGGTTTTTTAGGAGTAATGCACCTACTCAAATCTGTGAATATCATGGTAATAATTTTGTTCAACACCACATTTAGTAGTGTGAGAGACTCTAAACAAAGAGGAAGGAATATTTACCACCTTCATTGTGGGTGCACAAACATTATTTCACCTTATAAGGTTGTGCACGCTTGGTATGTTCATGCAGAGTTACATAGAGAGAATGGAAATTGGAAAGAATTAACTGTAGGAATGATCCAGAATTTTGACTACTTCTCCACTAAATCTCTGGTAAAAGAGGAATTACAGGTTATGAAGCACTTGAATATAGGAGATAGTGCAAAGGATAAATAACTCATTAACAAGTTATTTGTTGAGTCACACCTATAAGCACATTTTGACAAAGTAGATGAGACAAATGTAAAATTGCTTGAGTGTGCTTTCCTAGAGAAAGAGAAAGGAAAGGTGGTCTACATGGTGGATGATGAAGAAGTGGAAAAGTTGGACATATATCATTTAGAGGATATGCACGAGGTCTTAGACATTGTGGATGAGAAGGTGCGTGCTTGCCATGAACCTATGAAGACGAAGAAAGTGAACATTGACATGGATACTGAACCTAAGAGGTCATAATTGAAGATTAGTGGTCCGAATTTGAAGTGGCTAAGATAATTGAGTTGCTAAGTGATTTCTAGGACTTGTTTCCTAAGGGATACCATGATTTGAAAGGAGTGCATGAATCTTTGAGTGAGATGAAAATTAAGTTAAAGGAAGGTGGGTGCCTGATTAGGAAGAGACCTTATAGGATGAACCCTAACTTGTGTGTAAATGTTAAAGAAGAATTTGACAAGATGTTGGAATCTAGCATTATTGAGCCCATAGAGGAATTAGAGTGGGCTAGCCCTATGGTAATCAACATAAAGAAAGATGGAAGAATCAAGATTTGTGTGGATTACAAGGAGCTAGATGCTACATGTGTGATTGATCCTTTCCCTACACCATTCACTGAGGAAATATTAGAAGGCATTACAGGGTGCAAAATTTACTCTTTTACATATGGATTCTCTGGGTATATCAAGGAAGAATTGCTAAAGAGGATCAAGAGAAGAAAAATTTCACCACTGAATGGAAAATTTTTGCATACATGGTGATGCCCTTTGGATTAAAGAATACCTTTGTTGTATTTTTGTGCATTGGTGTTCAAGCATTCCAAGATTTTATTCATAAACTCTTATAGGTTAACTTGGATGTTTAGATCATGAATGGGGTTATCAAGGATAATTGTTGGGTATCTCTTAGGATTGGAGGCACCCACTAGTCAAAGTGAGGTACGCAGATTCTTGGGCCATAGAGTATTACAGGAATTTTATTAAAGGATATGCTAAGATTTCAATGCCTTTGGAAGAGTTATTAAAAGGTAAAGGGAATTTCTATTGGGGAGAACCACAACAACACACATTCAAAGTGCTGAAGGAGAGGCAAACTACGATGCCTATTCTACATTTTCCTTCATGGAATATACCTTTTCACGTACATGTGGATGCATATGGCATGGCCATTGGTGTAGTTCTAGCTCATCTTGGAGAAGGTATTGTAGATCATTCTATCTACTTTGTTAGTAGAAAGTTGACTCCTACAGAATATAATTATACAACTACGAAATGCGAGGATTTTTCAATGATCTTCATGTTGCATAAGTTCTGATAGTAGTTGCTAGCAACACCTTTTATTTTCTATACATATCACATGGTATTGAGATACTTGGTGAAAAATACTATTTTATAGGGGCACATATGCCGATGGGTTCTCTTATTCTAGGAGATTGACTTTACAGTGGTGGTAAAGCCAGGTAAAAGAAATTCTAGACCAGATAATTTATCAAGGATTTAATTAGGAGAGGAGACGTAGAGTATTAAAGATATAATGTCAGATGGACAATTATACAGGTTAAACCACACACCCTCAAAGTTAGAGGATATTGTTGTCTTTTTACGCATAGGTATGGTGCCCAAAGAAATGAAGGCCTTGGAAAAGAAACAACTTGCAATTCATGTCACACCTTTCATGTTGATCAGTGGTGACTTATACAAACTAGGATGAGATGAAGCATTGGACCGGTGTGTAATAGAGCATGAGCACATGGAAATCATGAAGGAGGCTCATGGTAGTATTGTAGGTGGACACTATGTAGGTGACGCCACCATGTGCAAGATTTTACTAGCTAGTTTATGGTGGGAGACCTTGTACAAGGATTATAATGAGTATTGTAAGGCATGTGATAACTTTCAGCACCTTGGAAACCCTAGGTAGAGATATGAAATGCCTTTGAGGCCTATTGCTAATACATAACCTTTTGAGAAATAGGAAATAGACTTTGTGGGCCCTATTTACCCAACCACATGCAAAACTGGATCACACTATATCATCACTTGTATAGATTATCTTTCAAGGTGGGTGGAAGCAAAACCTATAAAGGATTGTATAACAACAACAAGAAGGTTCTTGTGGGAAAATATTTGTACCAGGTATGGATGTCCTTTAAGTTTGACAAGTGATAGAGGAACTCATTTCCTTAATTATACCATCACGATATTATTGGATGAATTTATGGTTACACCCCACAAGAAAACACCTTATCACCCTCAATAAAATGGGAACGTTGAGGATTTCAATAAGATATTGAGCCTGAATTTGACAAAATTTGTGTTGTTGGAAGGAAATACTAGGATGATAAAGTTTCTGTTGTGCTTTAGGCATATAGAACAAACTACAAATGGTTAAATAAGGCAATACCCTTTCAATTAGTGTTAGGCATAGAGGCAGTTCTACCTATGGAATTCATGTTACCTTCTTTGTGTATTACACACACAAGAGGTATAGATGTTGAGTAAGCATTAGAAGAGAGAATTTACAAGTTGATACAACTGGATGAGAGAATCACTATAGAATGATGCAGTCAAAAGCAAGAAAAATATAGGAAAAAGGCATGACATGATACACACATCAGGTTCAAGAAGCTTGAAGTTAGGTAGATGGTACTTCTTTATGATTTGAAGTTTTTGCACTACCCAGGAAGATTAAGGTGTATTGTTTGGGACTGTATGTTATCATTCATATACTTGACTCGAGATCTTGGAAGCTAGACACACTTGATGGAACTTTCCTGGTTACTTTAATGGGAGTAGGTTGAAGCCTTACTATAAATAAGTCTTCTTGGTGTTTGTAATAAAAAAAAAATTTGCATTTAGATTATATTTCCCTTACTACATTTCCTTTAGATGTGTTTCCTTCATCATCATTACACTTTATCAATTTAGTTTAGTGTTATGTGTAATAAGTGCGCTTGCGCGCTAGAAGTTGATTACAATCTCAAGTGTTTTTATGTGTAGAGGACTACACATTGTTAGGAATTAATATTTAGCTATTGTGAACATTAAATAATATTATTGTGTGTGATGAGTTGTATTTACAACTCATGTAGATATCTCTTAGAGAGATTCTAGGTGTGAGGGAATAAAGGGATAAGGTGAGAGATTGTGGGGAGATCGATTTGATATGCGTTGAATCCATCATTATAGGAGATAAAAGAATTATTTATTGTAACCTCTCTTGAATAGAACATCCCATATGAATAAAATTTGAGTCCTGTATTATTTCTGGTGTTATTTGATTAGATTTGTGTGCACGCAAACTGAACCAAATTAATATTTGGTATCATAGAAAAATCAATGAGAGTCATGCGTGTGTTTTGAAAGCAATAGATCTATGGTGTTGTTCCTAGCTCTTGTTATTCGTGTCATTCATACATGTGTGTTGGAGTATTTAAAGAGTGGAATTTTGAGGTACAAATCTGTGATATTAACATTCAGGCTTGATTTCAATAACCAAACAAGGATATCATATATAAAATTGATCCAGTTATATTAATAAGTTTTTTTTGTGTCAGTGTTTTTTGATCTGCTAGAAAGTATTCCATACTTGTTTCTTTGTAATTTTATTGTGGATGAATATGCATGTAATGGGTCAATGATAGCAATCAGACTCATCAACACATTATCCCTACACATCACATTGGATATTTCAACATGTTTGAAGTTTTATTAATGTGGTCAGTCCACCATTCAAATCTGTGCCACTCATCTGCATAATAGTGGAGCGCCTGTAGAAGATATGTCATTAGCTATGGGATTCTAAGATTACTCCAGATTTCACTCTAAGTTCTATAGATCAGTATGCATAAGAATTCACATGGTAATAAGACCTTTACACATGTGGATTTAACATATATTTACACCTATTTTTTCTTCAACGTCCCCTCCAAGCTCATAGTCAAATTGAGGTCTAAATTTTAATTTATTGTCAATGCACATTAGTTTAATTGTTTGTTCTTCAATCTGGAGTTGTGTTGGTAAACCTAAAATCTTTGTAATTTGTTAGTCTCATATTTATTAAAATTCTAAAGTCAAAATTGTGGTGTTCCAAGTATTGGGTATATGTTAGTTTTTGAGAGTCATGTTATTTCTTAAAAGTTACTTATTTCATTGTCTTCAAGGTAGAATCCATGTCAATAAATTGAGTAAAAAAGTTATTAAAAAAATACAAATGAATGCATTTTTGGGGAAATCCGACACTCAATTTTTAAGGGAAAATGTAAATGAAAACCGTTCCTGGCTTCGGGGGCTCTGCCCCTCAAACCTGCCCTATATCGCGATAGGGAACGTGTATCATCCTTGATTATAATTTATGGTGAGTTAGTAGGGACATTCGATGGAGGCTAGAGGTAATGGAGGTAGGAGGATGATTCATGACCTCTCATTAGGCACCATTGACAAGGCTGCAGAAATTATTTGGTGGTTGTTTTTTTTAATTGTGTGTTGAGTGTTTGTTTTTAGTGTGTGGTTGAGAAATAAAAACACATGATTATGTGTTCACATTTAAGATTGAAATTCCAAATGTAGTTCCTTTAGGTGTTGTGATGTGGTGTGGCAGATGCAGAACTATGAGACTTTGTTTATAGAAGGGAAGCTTGATTAGAGATATTCTGACTACAGAGATCCTCTGACTGCCTTCCTTCTTTATGAAGATGATCCACCAATGGAATGCTAAGTGCATTATTTTCATGGAGTAAATGTAGGATGCATTCCTTCACATAGTTTTGGTCATGTGTAGCAAGTTCCAGACAACAAGATCTAGATAGCAATTACAGAACTTTGTCATACTCATGTCTTCAGGTGCTACTTGCCCCATGTTCACACTAAGGGGGTGAATGTTAGGAATTAATATTTAGTTATTGTGAACATTAAATAATATTATTGTGTGTGATGAGTTATATTTACAACTCATCTAGACATCTCTTAGATAGATTCTAGGTGTGAGGGAATAAAGGGATAAGGTGAGAGATTGTGGGGAGATCTATTTGATATGCGTTAAATCCATCATTATAGGAGATCAAAGCATTATTTATTGTAACCTCTCTATTGAATAGAAAATTCTGGATGAATAACATTTGAGTGTTGTATTATTTATGGTGTTATTTCACTAGATTTGTGTGCATGCAAACTGAACTAAATTAATACACATAACCTTAGTATTTGGTGGATAAAGAATGTTAGTCTAGTATAGAAAAGAAATAAACTCAAGGGTGACCATAAAGGGAACATGTTTTGAAAAGTGATGAAAACTTTAAGAGGATTACTCAAAGTTAAAGACCACATATAAGGCTGTGAGTGCTTAGTACAACTCAAGGAGGCTACAACATTTGAGACTATGTATGTTTGGGTCATATTAGATAAATACTTTGGCATAAGGGAACATAGTTAAAGGAGATCTATGACAAATAAGTAGTGGCATGCCAAAAATTTATGAATGAGGTGCAAAATTTTTAGGTGTAAGAGATTGGGGCGTGGGACAAATAGGTGAAAAATGCGCTCAAAGGGAATTAATGTTGTGTATAGTGGTAGGTGGAGCAATTAATGAAGAGGATTTTTGAAACTTGGTTTGAATCCAACATTTGTAATGGAATTTGTTACCTTGCGAGTTTTAAGAAAATTAAGAAGTGTGAAGAAGAGCTAGAGATGTCGAGAAATATACAGAGTGAGTAAACCTGTCACATTTTGAAGCACATTATTGAGCATCTAGGTACGGAAGAATAATTCAAGTGGTGGTGCATGTTCCCGATAGGAGGGTGAATTAGGTTTTATTTACATAGCAACTAGGTTTTTCATTCACACTCACATGATCAAAATGAATGATGGCACCACAGAGGGCTCTAGTTATGGAGAAGGAGGTTGATGAACCAAAAAAGGAGTGGTTGGTTGAGATGTTATATCCAAAATAATTTATTGAGAGTCAGCCATAGAAAACAAAAATTACATAGTTTAGGGTTTCAAAAATAAACCACCACACTGAAAAATACCTGAAGGACGTCACAACATAAGTTTACAGGAAGATAAATTGGTGGTTGGTGGATGACACTAGGGTTTTATATGCCTCCATGAAAATGTTAATCGAAAGCATGGGGGTCATGCAAATTCTAGAATTTCCCTCTTTTAGGAAGCCCAAGTAGTTGTATCAGTGGCTCATGTCACATGTCCATGAATATTTTTTCTACTTTGTGGGCAGGAGAATGAAGATCACCACACATAACTCTTGTAAAGTATGAGGAAGAAGAAAAGAGAAAGCACCAAAAATATGTTCCTGTAAAGGATAGTGAGGAAGAAGATTCTCCTCAGTAAAGCCCAAAAAAGGAGGACACCCCTATCATTAAGATGTAGGAGGATGAAGATATTAGGGAACCGGTCGTATATAAAACCATTGACAAAAGTATGAGTACTCATGAGAAAAAATCAAGTGAAGGGGAAAGAAACTCCAAGGGGGATAAAAAATTTCTATAACACCTTGTGCCTAAAGGAGAAGAGAAAGAGGGAGAAGTAAACTAGAATATTAGATGCACTATACAAAAGGATGTAGGTGTGTCAGCAAAATAAGAAGAGGGCACATTTGTTCTTAAGGATGTTGGTGAACACATAGGTAGGCATAATATGAAGAGGAAATGGAAACTCAAAATTTGGGCTACTTGGATGACCAAGAAAAAATCATTCGCTCCCACTTCCAGAGCACCCTGCCTAATATACAATTGTATTGCTGGGATTGGATGGACCTAGAGATGGCCAATATGCGTCCTCATAAGAAATTATCATGGAACATGTAAAATCACATGGATGAGCCTAGAATTGATGTTTATGAGGAGGCATGAAGGTAAAAAAGATGAGGAAGGTCCCACATATGTGCTATATGACCATCAAACCCATGCAATTTTCTTATGAACAGATGAGTAATGCATTGGTTAAAGTATCCACTAAAGTAGCACGATGGAATATTGATAAGGCAACAATAGTACGGGAACTCCTGGAAGATAAGAAAGATAAAGATAGAGAAATCAAATGACTCACCCAGGAGTGGGATAATGTAGTGGATGAGGCACACAATGTCAAAAATATGGCTGAGAATATTTCTGAGGAAATATTGCAGAAAAGGCTCGATTTTCAGAAGAAGATGTAGAGGAGTTCAAGTCGTAACTGCATTACCTTTGTACAACAGTTCATTTTCTTTTAGAGGATGAACTAGTATGCCTCCCTAAACCAAAGGATGTTGTAAAATAAGCATCAAGGTCGAAGGATTTGATTGCAAGGAATATATCTAGCTATGAGGTTATTTTGTAAGCCTTAAAAGATCAAATGAAGAAGGCATATATAATAGTGGCTAGCCTAATAACTTAATACACGAAAGGAAAAAGCAAGAGGAAAATGAATTTCTACAGGAAGCAAAGGATGAAATACTTGGGCAAATAGAATGAGTTACCTTGGTAGAGACAAAATGTGACACACTGGATGCTACGAGGAAACATCACATGGATTAGATCAATGGCATTGGGAAGCTCATTTCCATGAAGGTGGATGTCATGGAAGGTATAGTATTAGTTATGGCCAACATACTTAGAATTTTGAACATTGAAGGTAGAAACATGACTCTGGATGAGTTAGATGGTGTCTTTTTGGACATACCTAACAAGGAAAATGCAACACTTAAGGACTAGTACAAATTTGAGGGAGAAATTGAAAGTGAATATCCATAATTCATTCTTCCAGAAGAATAAAATGGTACACAATAAGATGACTCACTATATTCTTTATTATTTGTTATTTCATTCATTTATCCTATATTCTTTGGAGAGACAAGGTGATTACCCATTTTCAAGGCAACCCATTTTAGTGTGGGGTAATTTTGGATGGAAAAAATGGCCTAAGTGTTGGGCGTGTGAATGTAGGGTGCTGGAAGAGTGTGCAACGCTACAATAAATTTGAAGTGCCCATGACTAGGATTTATCTGTTTCTATTTTAAATTCTATTTTTGGAGTTAGTGTTCTAAGCACATAATGACATGAAGACTTGCAATCCACACAATGGTATTTTGGGAACAAGCAACAACTAAGCGCCATACATAGTTTAAGCTAATAATAGGATTTCTACTTAGAGTTAACTATAACAAGTCTATTCTTAAGATCACTTGCATGTTGTTCATCATTTTGTAAAGGAACATGGCTATTTTTAGCATGTGACCTATTTTGAGAAATGAATGGGTGGTAAAGGGAAAGTCCCCACCCCTATATATATGTATTGATTTACACGGTTTTGTGTGTGCCAACTTGTAGAGTTATGCTACTGGTTTTTTCATGCACATGACTCATGGAGATACTTATGTAATGTAAGAATCTTATGTGTTTTACTGTATTTAATACAATGGTTCATATTGGCTGGATAATGGTGTTGAACATGACTGAATCTAGTTATTTCATGGTAAATCTTGTTATAGTCTTTATTTAGTTAATCTTACATATACTCTAAGATCTATATCTAGTTTATGAAATGTGTTGTTTACTATTGGTAACAAATATGAATACCTATATGCACCATCAAGCTAACATTTTATAAAATTAACTCTAAGGAGGGACCTGGTGCCTTTGTGTGAGTGCTTAGCTCAAGCTGAGTGATGTGCTAGCATGTATGGGTTATTCACAGTGAATTATAGGTTGCATTAATGTACCGGAGAAAGGTAAAGAGGAAAAAATTGCTACATTTGAGGTAATTCAAGATGCCTTTATTTTCTCATTGGATAATAAAATTGAATCATGGGTTTTAGATATGTCCAAGGTAATTTTGGGCATGTTTATTTAGGAGATGATGAACCATGCAATATTATTGGTAAAGGATAAGTTCATCTAAATTTGTATAATGAAAATACATGGATATTGAAAGATGTGAGGCATGTGTCAAGCCTCAAGAGAAATCTAATTTCTGTAGGATAACTAGGTTAATCTGATTACATGGTTACATTCACAACTGAATCTTGGAAGGTTACCAAGGGATCTCTTGATGCAGAAAGAGGTAAGAAGGTAGGAACAATGTATTTGTCTACCTATATTACTAATTCATTTTCTGTCCTATCTATTTTAGATTCAAATGCAAGCATGTGGCATAATTGGTTAGGCCATATGAGTCAAAAAGGAATGCACATATTAAAGGCCAAGGGAGATTTATCATATTTGAAAGATGTAGATCTTGATTTCTGTGAGATTTTTCAAGGTTGGAGCAACAAAGAAGGAGTAAAAATTGGAGCTTGTGCACTCAAATGTATGGGGACTAGCCCAGGTAGCTTCTCATGGAGGATCCCAATCCTATGTGACTTTCATTGATGATGCCATAATAAAGGTATGGGTCTATTGTATTAAACATAATTTTGATGTTTTTGAGAGTTTTAAAAGATAGAAATCCTACGTGGAAAATGAATCAAGTTCAAAATTAAGATGCCTTAGATCTGACAATGGTGGTGAGTACTGTAGCAAGGATTTTAATGATTATTATTTAGTAAATGGAAAACTCAAAAAAATAATGGTTCCTAAAACACCACAAGAGAATGGTGTTGCAAAAATAATGAACATGACAAACATGGAACGTGTAAAAAGTGTGAGGATACATGATGGATTACCCTTGCAATTTTAGTTAGAAGCAATAGGCATGGTGGTTTATTTAATTAACCTTGGGCCTTCAAGTGCACTTGGGTGGAATACCAGAAGAATCTTGGACTCGAAAAGAGGTAGATATTTATTTTCTTAGAGTATTTGGTTCATAATATTTTGTGCATATTGATAAAGAAAATAGAAAGAATTTGGATGCTAAATCCAAGAGATGTACTTTTATTGGTTATGGCTCTCATGATTTTAGATTCCATTTTTGGGATTTAGAAGATTCTAAGATTTTTCAGAGTCATTATATTGAATGGAATGAAAAGAGAATGTACAAGGATCAAGTTTTGGTACCCAAAGTTGAACCACTTGGAAATTTTGTGGAAGAAAAATCATTCTCATATTTAGAAAAGACATATACAGGTATCAGCGTCATTTTTATTGAACCATTATCAATTGGATAGAACCAATGTTGGTTAGCAGCGTCAGATAAAAAATAGTAGGACTGACATTAGTTAGCAGAACTGGCATTGACAAAAGGTGATTGGTGTCGATCACTGTTTGAGATTGGTACAAATTTGTAGAATGTGAAAAATGAGCCTCCAACACTCCAAATATCAGTGAGAAGGTCACAAAGGGTAAATATACCTCCAAAAATATTTTCACTTTATCTTATTTATTATTGACTGATAGCAGTGAACTGAAGAGTTTTTAAGAAGCAATGTAGGATGATACCCATGTTAAATGACATGGATGAGGAGATGGATTCCTAGAAAAAGAATCAGACATGAGATTTAGTTAAGTTTCCAATAGGTTAAAGGACATTGTAGAACAAATGGGTTTACATGATCAAGGAAGAAGAGTGTGTACATAAAAGATACAAGGCAAGGCTTGTGGTAAAAGGATTTACATAGAAATTAGGTATTGATTTTGGTGAGATATTTTCTCTTGTAGTAAAAATGACTTCTATTCATACTATAGTGAATTTAGTTGTAGCAGAAGATTTACATTTAGAACAACTTGATGTCAAGATGGATTTCCTCCACGGCGATTTGGAGGAAAAAATATATATGCAACATCTACTTGGGTATGAAGTCAAGGGTAAGGATAAATTTATGTAAGGGTTTAAAAAGAGATTATATGGGCTTAAGTAAGATCCAAGGAAATGGTATATGAGATTTGATAAATTTATGCATGAGCATGGTTATACGAGATGTGAATCTGACCATTGTGTTTATTTCAAGAAGCTTGGAAATGGGAACTATATTATTTTGTTACTTTATGTGGATGATATGTTTATTATAGGATCTAGTATGCAAGAAATTGATGAGCTTAAAGAAAAATTAGGTCACACATTTGTAATGAAGGATTTAGGAGCTGTAAAGAAAATCCATTGCATGCAAATACAAAGAGACATGAAGAACATGAAATTGTATTTGTCTCAAGAGAACTATGTTAATAAGGTGTTAAAAAGGTTTAATATATAGAATTCAAAACCTATAAGTACACATATGGTTGGGAAATTTAAATTGAGAAAATATCAGTATCCTACATCACATGAGGAGGTCAAGAACATGACATGAGTTCCATATGCTTCATCAGTTAAAAGTCTCATGTATGTTATGGTTTGTACCAGACTAGACATTACACATGAAGTGGGAGTTGTGAGCATATTTATGGTAGATCCAGATAAAGAGCATTGGAAAGTAGTCTAATGGATTCTAGGTATTTGAGAGGGACATCCAACATGCAATTATGTTATGGAGGGTTAGATATTTCTTTATGTGACTATGTTGATTCAGATATGGTTGGAGATTTGGATGGTAGAAGAAGCACCACTAGATATGTTTTCATAGTATGTGGGATGGAAGTTAGCTAGATTTCAAGATTGCAGAAGGTTTTGGAATTGTCTAATATAGAGGATGAGTATGTTGCAGCTACAAAGACTAACAAACATATGATATAGATGAGCAGGTTCATGGGAGAGTTGGGAAAGGAGTAAGAGAATTACAGATTATATAGTGATAGTCAAAGTGAAATCCATTTGGCAAATAACTCAATGTTTCATTCAAGAACGAAATGCATTCAGTTGAGATATCACTTCATACAGCAAGTGTTGGAGGATGGGCAACCGAAAATGGAGAAAATTCATACAAACAAGAACCTTGTGGATATGCTAACAAATCCAGTAGAAAAGGATATATTGGAGCTACACTCCACTTCTATTGGTCTTTGAGTTTGAGACTTGAAGAGGGAGAAATAGGCCAAGGAAAGGATCCGAGAATGGATTTTTATGGTATGATGTAACAATTTATCTCTGAGTGGGAGATTTTTGAGTTGTGGAGCTTAATTGCTTCACATTATCATGTTTTATTAACATGCTAGAATACATATTAACTGACTTCGGTCGGTAGACCGAAATCAGTAACTTTGGATTGGTATCGGTGAATTCAAGGAGGAACTGACATCGATTAGGGTAACCGACATCAGTTACCTATGCATGATTGTTTTATTTAACTCATAGGAATTAGATATAACCTTTTATATAAAGTTGATCTAATGGATAGAAAAGCTAATTTTTCCTAAGTTTGTATGTGGTTATATAAGATATAAAACTAGGGTTAGATGGTAAGAAGGGAGAATTGTAAGAAGGAATTCTTGGAGAGAGAAAAAGAGAAGTTTGTAAGGAAGAAAGTATTGTACGTCCAAGAGGTGTGGAAGATTGCAAATCTTCATTTTATATTCTCTACAAATCTTTGAAAATTTTTATTGGTGGACATAGTCCACACTAGGTGAACTGCGTTATATCTTGTGTATTATTCTTCTAGTTTATTTCTATATTTATTGTTTGTATTCTTAGATATGAATAATATATCTGTATAATTGGTGTGATTAACCGCAACAAATTTTATTGCACTTTGCACTTCATCAGCTCGTCATCAAAAAATACACCATTGGCCCCATTCCCAGATCCATTCTTATTTTTACATGTATTATTTTTTGGGAGCAGGGTCAATTTCTCCTTTTTACATTCTTTAACAAAAATATTCCTGAGAATATTCATCAGGCCTCGGAGCTAAGTTTGCACTTTGTAGTTATTATTTAAATAATGTAACTTTACAAGCCAAGCCTACTGCAATGCAACCAATGGAAACATGCCAAGTATCTTCAAGTGGTGGATAGAAATATGAAATTTGTAATGAAGGTCTAGAGGACGATATACAAGGAAGATTTTAAAGATTGAACGCGATAAATAATCAATTTTTACAAGGATTTTTAGGGATGACATGACTACTACATTCCTCGACCGAAAAAGAGGATTCACACCCTAAACATGGGATTTTATTTGCATTAACATGATCACATATTCAAGCATACATTTTTTAAACATGGCAAAACCAGTCAAAGAAATTTTTTCAAAGGCACACATTGGGTAAAAGGGGGGAGATCAAATCGAGCACTAACATGGCATACACAAAAAATCCAAATAATCATCTCTATAAATATGGGGTGTCAAATGGCACTTGAGTTTACAAAAAATGGTCTCAAAACCATCCATATCTCATCATAAGCGCATAGAAAAAACTATCCTAAATACAATCTGAGTCAACTCAGAGCATGAATCTTTCAAGGTTACTCACTCCTGGATGGTCTTAATGACCTTGTTTTCCCTCTGAGGGTCGACAGTGATGATCCTAGTGGGATTATAACCAAAGGGGTTCCCACTAAATTCCATGATGTTATTAGCTATTAAGACACACTTTCCATTATCTTTTGTAAATAACTAACTAATTTATGCTCTACAGAGACAACTAACTTGTAAAGATTCTGGTAATAAGTGAACTTACCCTCGAGTCAGGTAATACGGTCCAATAGATTAACTAAAATGTGTATTTTCTAAGTTAATATAAACTATTAAAAATAATAAATGTAATATATAAAATGAGTAAATAAATATAGAAAAGTGACCAAAATACACTAAAATAATGAAAATGTGAAACCCTAATTGGCAAGCAGGGTTGGAAGGAGCTTATTTGATTCATAGGTTAACCTGGACTGTGTCGTAAAATAGACTAAATATTTTTAAAGAAGGAATGAACATGAAGAGGTCCCAAAAAGGATAGACCTAAAATGTTTGGCTAGACTGGGGTTCTTGGGAGAGGATCAGGGCACCTGTGGGCACCCCAGTCTAAGTTGTAGACACCTTGGTCTGTGCAGAAGGTGTAAAAATACACTTTGCAGAGTTAAGAGATGATTCAAAGCTTTCATTGCGTGTCACATGTAATTTGGTGATCTGTGTTGGATGTCTCCAGTGATCAGTGATGAAATATTGACCTAAAATACCCCAAAAAAAATCCAAACCTAAAAAAGAAAAATGTAAATGAAGGGGTCAGACTGTCCTCAGCTACCAAAATGGTCTACTTACTAAATGAGCATTGCACTACATCTTAGACCTGATGTAGTTCTATGTGCAAGTGCATGTAATCATGCCCTAGGTTTCTCTTGTGTTAGTTGCACGTTGGGAAAGTAGCAAACAATAAATATTTGTAGAAAAATATAATAGAATGGTGAGTTGAATAGAATAAACTTCCCTCCAATGCTTATTGGATGCAGATGAACCAACCTTGTGTCTTGTGATGGAGCTAGATGGATGAAAATGGAGCCTTTGATAAATGCAACATTAGGTGATGATAGTAGTGCTTAGTGTTTGGTCCCTTGTTATGGTATCATAACTTTATATCTATATGGTTATATTGATCTAATTTTGTGATTAACCTTGAAAAGGCCAACCACAAAAAATATGAAATGCTCAAATGGATCGAAAGTTCCCAAAAAGTGGGAAAAGGATTAGGGCACCTCGACTAGGACTAGGGTATCTGTGGGTGCCCCAATACAAACATGGACACCCTATTCAAGGATAAAATGATGGGTAATGACAAAAATAGACTGGGAAAGTTAATACTAAAGGTCGGAAATGACAACAGAAAGAAAAGTAAAATGGCCAAAAGACAGGGGTTAATTAGTACTTTCTTCACTCAAAAACCATATGAATAGTAGTATGAGACCAAAACTAAATAATGTATAAATTTCATGATTTTATGACTAAATTTTCCTCCACTTTATGTTGGTGAGAGGAAAGCTTAGTAGCATAGAGATGCATACCTTATTTCCATGAATATTGTAATAGAAAATGCACTGAAAGACTAGACAAAGTGTGGAATGAAAAAAGATGATGGAGTGTGGAAATTAAAGATGTAAAAGCACAAAAAAGTGATGAGAGTGAACATAGGGAAGAAACAAGTGTGTAGTTGATGATGTGTGTGATGTATTTGCATGGTTAGTATAGTTTGTTTTGCCACAAAATGTTGTTATTATTACCCCCATTGTTATAGTTGTAGTTGTTGTTGTTGAATACTTATTTCTCATACGGATGGAGCTCTACAAGGAGAAAATGATCAAGTAGTCAAATACACATGTATATATGTGTAAAACACATATAAAAGATGTGTTTATATGTATGTAAGAGTATGTAAAACATGTAAATGAAAAATGGAACGTGTGCACCTGATCCATATCAAGAGAAAGAGTGTAGAAAGAGAATATCATGTCTTGGGTTTTTTGGGAGATTTGATGTTGTAGGCCAAAGAAGTATAGGGAGGAATTTTACTGTATCCTCAAAACTTTAACTTATTCTTTGAATCATATGTGAAGAGATTTATTTACTTCTTGGTTTTTTGGGTGATCCAACACCACTAGCTGAAGTAGTATAGGGAGGCATACCCACTTTAACCTCCAAGACTTTAATTTATTCCTAGAATGCTAATGACATCATGTATTATAAATCCGTTGTGTATGGGGTTCATAGACTTATCTGAACCCACTCGCTATATAATCCCACAATGCCAAGGGTGGAAAATGAATTGAACTGAACTGGTGTAGAAGCATTGTATGGTATGTAAAACCCCAAATGATCCCCCCTTCTTTGGGGGATAATTCAGCCCCAAAATAGGACAAACCACATGAATTATGTAACTCCTCCCTACATATGGAAAGGAAAGTTCTTGGTAGAAACCAAGGCGATCACAAAAAATAGGCTAGCCAAAGACAAGTGTTAGTACTAACAAGCATGCATGTATAAGGAAATGTGTAATATACACAATCAATGTTAAGCTACCAAGCAATGTAATAATGTAAACACACAAGAAGATAAAGTAATCCAAACAAAGAGGGATACAAACATGGGACATCACTCATGATGTTGCAAGGGATGCAAGGCCATCATGGCTGAATACAAAGAACATGTGTGCACACCAAACAAAGGGAAAGGACCATATATAATAGAAAAGAAAATAAGGAAGTACAAACAATAGATATCCATGGAATAAAATAATCCTATAAAACAAATGCTACATATGAAACACCCATTAGCATGTTAGAATGATAATCAATATGTAAAAAGTGTGTATAACCATGTAATATAGAGTGCTAAGTACAAAATGAAACAATATCACTTGTGAGAGATGAATGTGGATACCCCCAGCGACCAATGTAGGATGGGTAAAAGGCGAGCATCCATGTTGTGTGTAAGAGACCTATATCTTCGATCATAAATAGAAAAAAATATGTAAACACACATGTGTGGATGACATAGATAAATTAAATATAAGAGATATAAATACCATGTGTAATAAAGTGACCATATACAACCAAATGCAAGCAAGAGTAAAAGCAAACAAGATATGCAATGTGTTATGGATGGATGGAATGGAATGCAAGAAGGATGATAGGAGCCGCATGCCCCATGAGTGAATGGAAATGTATGTAATGAGGTTCATTTGGTTTAACCCCTCAGAAATTAATAATGAACCATAAATGATAGTGTGTCATCGGGAAATGGTCTAATAGTGTGTTGTGTCTAATGCACTATGATGAATGTGTATGAGTGATGATATGCAACCTAGAAATGATGTGTGTCTGACCCTTATATCTGAATTGAATATCACCAGAAGATAATTGAAATAGTGATGATGTAGCCTAAAGTATATATCACTACAAGATGAACGAAGGAAGTGGAGATGTAGCCTAAAGCATGTAGCACTAAAAAATTAAGGAATAAGTGACCATTTATCCTAAAGCGTATATCACTAATCTAGTATTTTCAAATGATATAAGGTTGAATGATGGCTGTGTAATAATGATAAGGTCAATTTTATTAATAAACCCTTGTCAGTTGAGTATGGACCAACAAACTAAAGTGAGTCATAGGGTAGTGAGTGCATCACGTAGATATGTGATGAAAATAAATGACCATGTGATGAGTATGTAATGTGTGATATGTGTAGTATGTAGAATACAATGTGTGTAAATAGGGACATAGTATGAAAAGTGCATGTGATGTACTATGGAAGATGAGTAGTATAAGATGTTAACCCTATAAATAATAGAAGTGTAATATGATGAATATAAGGATGGTGTAGATGATATGTATGGTGTATAGAAATATGAAAACATGAATGATGTGACATAATGTAATACACAATATATGTAGATAGCGTGAGATCATAAAATGTGCATGGAATGTAGATGCATATTAGTCAATGTGTGTAGCCTATGTGATGAGTATGGATGACCATGTATTGAATGCAATGTGTAATGTGTAAGATGAAATACAATGTCTATAATCAACCCTAGTATAGATGTATGTATGATGAAAACTAATATGATGTGTAGAATGCATAAGGTGTGTGAATGTAGATGAAATGTAGAATGTAGTACACAAGACATATGATATATGAGAAGATGTGATGGGTAATGCTTATTGTGCACTGTGTGAGGTTCATGTGTAGTATGTATCCCTCAATAGTTTAGTGTGAACCGAAGCACAAGAGTTTGTCATTGAGAAATAAATATGATAAAACTTGTGATGAGTATGTCTAAGCTAGGAGATTGATGTAAGATTATGCAAAGGTTATATATGTGCTACTGCTAATATGTGGGGGGGTAATGTTTTCTTGATATTCCCCCAAGTGTGTTGTGGGTAGTGTTACTATGTATCACTATCTAAGATATCATCATTGTCATGGTTGAAACCTAGAGTGCTCAAATCAGAAACCAAGTGAGAAATAGAGTGAGGTGGGTCATATAAATATTTGTTGCAGCATAATGTGTACATATTCATTACATATTCCTCATCAGTAAAGGCTATCTTTGGACAACCATGAGCATTCTAATGAGAGATATTCAAAGCGTAAGAGGTTGAGGAGTCATTAGGAATAGAGAAATTTCTAAAATTCATAGGAAATGTAAGCAAGGAACGGTTAATATCTATCATACTGCCAATATGGTCAAGTCAGGATTGTCCAAGTGTGAGTGGAGAAGCACAAGGGGTGTGTGAAACAAAGACTGTCAAATGGAAGAAACACAGGCCATAAGCATCTGTAATGTGAAAATAGCCATGATAAATACGTGGTGAATTGAGAGGTGGTAAGATGTCATTAAGTGTCATGTCAAACCTAACCAAAACATCACGTGTACAAATAGTATCCAAGGAAGTAGATTCAATTGGGATATGCTGCCAAAAGAACCTATTGATAAATAATGTGCATGTAAAAGGAGGCAACGATAGCTTGTAACCCATGGAAGAGAAGATGAAATAACATCTACAGTATTTACAGACCCCTAGTATAGTACCATAACATTAGTAGCTGGAGGTGATCTTGAACCTATATTCACCTGGGCCATCATGGCCACAAAGGTTTCATCAAAGTAAGAGTCATCTACATCCATAGAGGGGTAAAATTGTGTTGTCCTAATGCTTCATCAGTAAGTTCTATAGCATTCAACTTTGTCATCAGAATACTCAAAATCATTGGTGCTGAGCATTCATCATGTTGTATGGTAACATTATAAATTATATTAGTAGGTGGCACTGTAGGAAGAGGAGCTATAGAGGGTTCCGCATGACTGGTGCAAGAAGGAAAAATAATAAGAACTGATATTGTAGGTGAAATAATAGCCGTAGTGTGAGTAGATATGGTTGGAGTCAATGACAGTGACAGTAAGAAGATTGTAAAGTGCTAGACTGACCAATGTTGTATGTGTCCAAGGCTACCATATGGAATACATTGTGAAGGTGGGATAGGCATAGCAGTAATGGGGTATATGTGAAAATATTTGAATGGTTTTGGATCTGTGGTGATAGTATGTTCATAGCCATCATTCAAAAATTTGACACATTGGTGAATAGTAGATAGAAATACTTGCATTGCATGAATCCAAGGTCTACCTACTGAGATGTTAAATTGAAAGGAGGCATATATAACATAGAAGTCAGTGAGAACTATCCTGGACCAACTTGGACATGTAATGAAATAGTTCCTAAACATGTATGAGTGGTAGAGTCATCACCTCGAATGAGGGTATAATTCTTAGAAATTAGATTATCATTAATACCCAATTGTTGTAAGAGAGAATGAGTACATAGATTGATGGATAATCCATTGTTGATGAGGAATCATTTGATGTAAGTAGTGATAACAATGGAAATAATAAGAAAAGGTGACATCATCATCAGTGAAATATATAGCATGTGGAAAATTGCGAAGAGATTGTATGAGATGCATAAAGTCCACTGCATAATTTTCAAATTGAATATGAATAGCCCTAAGGGAAGCTTCTAATGTGTTATGACAGTTTGGTGCATTACATAATAACTCATAGAGAGAATCTTGGTGGGAGTATTTTTAAGTTGCTCAATGATGTCATAGCCCTTAGAAGTAGTAGGAGGATTTATTGAAGTAATGGGTGAAGGTATAGAATTGAGAGGATTCACAGGAGGATTAGGACGAGTATGAAGAGTAGTAACACCATTAATAGATGGATCAAGCCTAGGTGTAACAAAGGGAGGAGGATGTTGAGTATGCATGTACATGAAATTAGCAGCAGTAGTGACTATACTAGAAACCTTAGTAGGTGAAAAATTAGGATACGAGGATTGATTCATAACTTGATAAGGTGATGATATGATCAGAAGAGAGAGGGTTGGATACATCAAGTTCACTAAAATGATTAACTAAAATGTATATTTTACAAGTTAATCTAAACTAGGAACAACAATAAATGTAGTAAATAAATATAGAAAAGTGACCTACGCAAACTAAACTAATGAAAATGTGAAACCCTAATTGACAAATAGGATTGGAAAGAGCTTAGCTGATTTGTAGGCTGATCTGTACTGTCTTCAAATAGAATGAATATTCTAGAATTAGGAACGAACATACAAAGGTCCCAAAAAAGAGAAATCTAAATTGTTTGGCTGAACGGGGGTGCCTATGAGAGGACCAGGGCATTTGTGGGCACCCTAGTCTGAATTTGGATGCCATGGTCTATGCAGGAGGTGTAGAAATTGATTTTGTAGAGTTGGGAGATGATCGGAAGCTTTTTCTTCTTGTCGCATGTAATTTTCTACTTTTTGTTGGATTTTTCTAGTGATATGTGATGAAAGATAGATATGCAAGACCCCAAAAAAAGCATCAAACCCTAAAAATACAAATACAAATGAAGGGGTTGGATTGTACTTAGCTACCAAAATGGTCAACTTACTAACTGAGCATTGTACTAATCTTATACCCGATGCGGTTCTATGTGAAATCATACCCTAGGTTTCTCTTGTGTCATTCACACTTTGTGAAAGTATCGAAACATAACTATACGTAGAAAATTATAATAGAATGGTGGATGGAATAGAATAAACTTCCCTCCTATGCTTGTGTGATGCAGATGAACCAGTCTTGTGTCTTGTGATAGAGATAGATGGATGCAAATGGAGCCTTTGATGGTTGTAACCCTAGGTGATAATAGTAGTGCTTAGTTCTTGGTCCCTCATTATGATCTCATAAATGTATATGTATATGGTTCTCTTGATCTATTTTCATAATTAACCTCAAAAAGTATGACTATAAGAAATATGAAATGATCAAACAATTAGAAAGTGCCCAAAAAGTGATGGGAAAGTGGGAAAAGGATCAGGGTGCCTCAACTGGGACTAGGGCACCTGTGGGCACCCCAATACAAACATGGGTACCACAATTAATGATAAAATTATGGAGAATGATGAAAATAAATCAGGAAATTATATGTTAAATGTGGGAATGATGACAGAAAGAAAATTAAAATGGGAAAAAGATGGGGATTAATTAGTACTTTCTTCACTAAAAAACCATATTAATAGTAGTATGAGACCAACACTAAATAATGTCTACAAGTGCATGATTTTGTGACTATACCAACATATCTACCACACCCTAACCTCCGACCATTACTCAGGCACTATCTCTCTCTCTCAGAAAAAATTCTAATCTATTAATTAGCTGGTGTTCCTCTCTATGTGGGCTGATTCTCTCTCTATGCAAGCCACATTCCTCTTTAATATAAAATTTTCTCGCTCAGATATCATATGTGTCAACACCAGTGTCAAATGGGCCACCTCTATTGTTAGCTGGGATATCTCAGCCATGTTATCTATACTTTATTTCCCTCCTACTATCGTAGCAATATCAATCTCTTGATACACTATCTCTCTGTGTCAACACCTTCATCATTCTCTGAGTGTCATGTTTTTTTCCATAAGGACCTCTTATTGTAGCCAAATATTCACTAATTCTTTCATAAAAGGATGATACTAGTAGATACAAATTTGTATCTCCATATAAGTGTAATCACCACCATATCCTCCTGTTGGATTCAGCCTCAATCCATTCAAATTGTTTGCATCATCTACCTAGCCGAAATGAGTTGATTACAATGAAATTGATTCACTTTTGAAGCAACACCACCTTAATATCCAGTTCCATTACATTCAACTGACTGTCCAAAATGACTTAATGATAGTACCCATGGTGATATCTAGGCCAATGAATCAAGCTATAACTTTATGCCTCATGCAAGATTCCAAAATATAGGATTGACCACTCTCATGGCCTCAAGAATCTCACCGTTTTTACAAGCAGTACTCTGATCTCACTATGGATAAGCTTTATTGTGTTATCTAGTTTTTGCCCATATATCTATTCTTATTTGCTACCTTTACTGAAGAGCTGTCCATATAAATTACCCTAATATAATATATAGGTGACTTCTTTAATGCTCTAATCCAACAATATCCATCTCATTTTTGGAATGCTATGCATTTGAATCATGCTTTCCCGTTTACATAAGATATACTAGTTTGACCACATATATTGTACCATACCCAATAGCTTTTACGTAGATCCTTTAAATATATTTCATATTTTTCCAATTACTCCCATACTGTCTGGACCAAATTGGCACAATATTATGATTCATTTGGTGCATATATGGTGTAACCCCAATTTTAAACCTCCTTGCTCACATGGGTAAAATGTGTCATGTTGCGGGAACTCCCTATAATAAACTAAATAAATTTCATACCATGTCTGGCCTATATTACTCTAGTAAAAAATCATGGTGGCCCACTAAGTAGCACTTAGTGAAGGAATATGGAAGCTCCTTGTAGTTCTCTAGTAAGCTAGCATATAAAAGTAAGGTCTCCATGTGATGTCAGCTATAACTATCTCATATGTGGCTTGTTGGTTGTTTTCATGATAAATGTCTAGCATGAAAACTTGATTTTTTTACAATGACAATCAAGCCCACATTCAAAAAATCCCCAAATCAGGTAATGAAAACCCACCCTCTAGCCAATTTCTGACTATGTAAACCCCATCATGGCTAAAGACAATGTGATAAATATATTTTTAAAGTGTGTTACATGTGTAGGTAGGAGTGGTGGGAATAAATTCATGTATTCATTATGATTCACTTTGGAGTTGCTCATAGAGACCTAAAAAGGCCTATTTTCAAATATTTTACACCTGATAAACATCCCCTGGGGATGTATCAATAATATATAATGCCTAAAATTAGTGTATGATAGAGCTATGATAACATTGGATGTAGTTTTACGTAGTTTTTCAAGAAGAAACAAGTTTAGGAGCAAACTATGCAACACTGGGCTACTTGTAGCACAATGCAAAGAAATGAAAGGAGTGAAAAAGATAGTGAGATTTTTCTAAATGGTTTAGAATCCTTGATGATTTTTGTGAATTTATAAAAAAATTATAAATACAAGGATTCCTACTTCACATTGAAAAAAATTTCAGGATATTTTGTCGTGCGGATTTTGAGATATTGGCTCGACAGTGCAAGTGAAGATCTTCGATCCTGGTGGAGGTTTAAATGGGAATGATGGGTGTTATAAAGGGAGTTGGGACCTGATTAAAAAATAAAATTTAATTTAATTTAAATATTTAAATTGACCATGTGATAAGCTATATAAAAATTCAAGTTTTTCTCAGGTGGCAGTTTGACCCTCCAGCGCACGGGCTTGACAAGAATAAAAAAAGTGGGGTAAGTTTTAAATTTTAGGAAGAATTGGATCCTAAAATTTGTACCATTAATCTCAAAAGGAATTTTTCATTCAAAATCATATAATTTTTTTCCATGAAACTCTCCAGGAATCTCTGGGGGCATAGGACCACTCTTTCATGTTTATTTCTTGTAGTTGTTGGTAAAGGAGGGCTTACTATAAGTGTCTAGGTCACACTTTTTAATGCTGAAATAAATTTTACCATTTAACCTAGTGTAAATGTGAAATTGGTGTAGAAAATTTATACCCCAAGGATGAAATACTCTTTCTTCACTTAAGTGACATCTTTGGTGACTAGGTACTTCACTACTAAAGCACACCCCCTCCCATGACAAACCCGACCCTTGGCACATTTTTCAATGCTACAGTGAAAATTGAACCATTGCACTATTTCACCTAATAAAAAAGTGAATCAATTTTTGTAAAATGTGATCCCTTTTCAGCCCTCCCTCCTCTGACACATGATCTTACAACTTGCATGCTATAAAATTGTCTTCAACTCACCCCAATGAGCAAACAAGTCTCCCTCCTCATAAAAGTCGACCCCATAGAAAAACTTGCAATGTTGCGGTGAAAATTGCACCATTTAAATATTTACCAAATTTTTTTAAGTGAAATTGATGCTCACATACCTCATTTATAAAGTCTTCACTCATCTCTCAACCCGGGTTAAGGAGAAGAAGTGCATGGAAACCAAGAAGTGGGTTTTCTAAACCATAGTTTGTGTTTGAATATATAAATGTGAATTGAGAATTTTGTAGCCATTTTTCATAAATCCCCTTCCCTCCATTTCTTCTGTACCTGTACATTCTCTAATTTTTCTAAGAAACCCCATACTCAAAACGAAAAAATGCTCATATCTCACTCATTTTAAATCCGTTTTTCATGAAATTTTTCCTGAGCACTCCTCTTGAAAATGATTTAAGAAGAAACAAGAATCATCCCCATTTATTCTCTCTCCCAAATTTTTTTTCACATCAGAAACTTAAAGCCATGGAAAATTTCATCCTTAGATATCTAGAGTTGCAACGAGACAAACAATATAAAAATCAAAGTAAGAGATCCTTGAAAAATCAACTTTCCGATGAGCTATTTATTGCCTCAGAAAAATGTGTTGAATTAAAGTTATGGAGGAATATTATTTTATAGAATTATGCTCTATCAAAGGAAGAACACCAAGAACTACAAGTTTCATTTTCGACTTCATGAAGATCCGGAGGAGAAAAACCCCTGAAAATTGAAACGAAGCATCCAGGTGAGAAGTAGAATTTTTGGAGATATTTTTTGGTCCAATCCGACACCCCATGGAAAATGTATATTATTAGTAATTCATAATTAAAGGAACCTACTAATTATATTAGGTCTGAATAAATAATGAATTTGAGACACTAAGTTCATCCCCCAGGAGGAAAAGTGCTCAAAAGTGACAATTTGTTGAAGTTGCCAAAAATAGTCACCCATGAAATACTTACTAAAAATAGTAAGTATCTAGAAAAGGATTAAAAAATTCATAGTTATTCATCCTTAATTCCTCACTAGTGTCAACCTTTACAGAGGAATAACTTATAATTTCAAAAGGGTGAACAGCGACATTGTGTCTCAAATAGAAGAGCATCCTTCTTAGTTCCTAATTTTGGTCACAATGGAGCATTATTATCTCAATGTGTTTCTAACTTCACAAGATGGGTTGATCATAAGTTGAAATCATTAGTTCTCACCACTTAATCTTCACTTAATTATCTATCCATGAGATTATTTCTCACCGCTTTCCATATTTCACATGGTTGATGTACTCTTCACTTAATCTCATGGATGGCTCCATTTTCTCAAAGCCTCAGATCACCAGTTCTCTTGTAGCGGCAGAATCAAGATCAAGGTTGTGTGAACAATGTGCATCCAATTTCTCCCATGTAAATGGTTGATCGCGAAGATTTGATAGTGTCTCAAGGATCGAAAGGATATTATCAATCATGGAAGTCATCCTTCATGCTTCTTAATTGTCTACTCATTAGTGCTCACCACTTTCCATATCAGTGTATCCAAATAGTGATTTTGGAAAGACACCATTTCAAGGAGTTTTGTAAGGGAAAAAAAGTTTCCAAAGGATAAATCTTCATTAACAAAGCATTTTAGTGTTATAGAGGGCCATCATGGAGCAAGTTTTTATCTTCAATATTAGTTAAACTGGTCTTCATAAAAGGCGGAGGGTGTTTTCATTCTTGCTTTGAAGCATTCCTTCTTTCATCTCCTCTCTCATTCTCCTTCTTCCTCTCTCCTCCTTATAATTCCTCATTGTGCATGATCATGGTGTCTTGTCTTATTCATTAAATTGATTATGTAATATGTAAACAAAATTCCTCAAATTATAAGAGGATTACTTAATTTTTTCTTTCCTAAGATAATGAAAAGTCACAGATTAAATAGGGTGAACAATCATGTGGGGGGTAGATGAATATGTGAATTATAATGCTATAAAAGGATATGTCATCCTCATTGTAAAGGGATGGTTGATTATTGTTTACTAGGCCTCATCGTATTTATAAAAACAAGTTTCTTTATTTCCTCTATTTATTATCTATTACCTATTTTATCTCCATCTCAACTTGTACTCCATGAGCATTATAAATTGTGCAACATGATGTAATAAAAATTTGTGTTTCTTATCGATTGTTCCTCTTTCTTAGTGAATTATTTCTTATTATTGATGTAAGTGAAGTGTTCTTATTTTAATAAAAGGAACTGTACCATGTTATTCATTGATAAAAATACCTTTCCTTTTCCCTCTCTTATCTCCCTCACTAATAAATTTTCCTCCCTTATATTCCATACAAGCAATTTCCACAGGTTTAGGGAAGTATTACTGTGTGATCACTGGTCTTTGGACCACCCCAGAAATTAGTTTAGATTTTTTTCATTTACTTTATTTCAATAAATGGATATGACCCACTCAAGCATAGGGACGTAGTCCTAGAGAATTTGTAAAATCCTAGAATTTTCCCACCCAACAAATTATTTTTCCATAAAATTTTGGCACCCACCATGGGGTAGATTTGGCTTATCCTGCACCTAATATACATACCAAAAAATCTAAAAAAATAAATATTCCAAAAAATAAAAAAATCAGAAATTTGAAAATCCCTAAAATAAATTTCCATAGAGTCCAAAAATCTGCAATCCCTTTGAGAAATCTTGTTCTTGAGAACCTTTCTTAAATCAGCCCATTTTTTCCATTGGAAAGTTCCCTACAAAATGGTTGAAGGAAGATATACTAGGTTGAATAGATTGAGAGGAATTTTTGATCCCACTTTTTAGGCTTTGAGAAATCAGTAAGAAAAAGTGAGAGATAATCCATACTACTTCTCTCAAGATTCATCTTGATCTGATTCATCAAGTGGTACTCCTAAAAATCCTATCCAAACTCCTACTGGTTATCATATTACAAATCCCATTGATACTTCCATCTTTCAACCATCATTGAACTTTGAATTTTAAATAGAAGGAGAAAAAGAATAATAAGAAATGGCAGAAGAGGGGAAAGACCCCAACCCATTTCTCCATAGGGTAGGAATACGGGTCCACTTGCCATTGCACCTCCTCTTCATGATCTACCAACAAGTTCCCACAAGAACTTTCTGAAGTTCAAAGGTGACAGAACGTAACTTCCCAAAGAACACATCTCTTCCTTCATCACCTCATGCAGAATTTTTGGAATGGGACATGAAGATGTTGCTATGAGATATTTTGTACAATATCTACAAGAAAAGGTAGACTGGAATGACATCAAAACAAGTTTTAAATAAAGGTTTAAATCTACTGAAGATTATCAAGAACTCATAATTCAACTAGTTTAGATGAAAAAGGAGCCCAACAAGACTATGAGGGAATTCATAGCTTATTATAATAGGTTTCTCAAGAGGATACCCTTTGAAGCTTTTCCCTCAGATGAAAATGTGAAAATATTCATCATCAATGCTCAATTTCTTGAGGTGGGATTCATACTCTGAAGATTTCAACCAATAAATTTGGACCATGCTCAAGAAATTTCCATTGAATTAGAAGATGAACTCATCCTATTAGAAAAGATCAAGAACCCTTCAATGAAGGATAATGCACAAAATTACAAAAATGAGAGAACTTATTCATTGTTGTAGAAATTAGAACATGAATCAATGATGTTGAAGAGGGAGGTTTCCCAGCAAACATCCCATCAAAATCATAACAAAAATTAGATTGTAGGTGCACCCTGAAGGCTTTCCTTGGAGGCTCCACCTGTCAATGCAATTTGTAGAATCCAAGAAGATGAATAAGGAAATGAACAATAAAGTGAGGACATTGATTTCCTAGAGATTGAAGAAGTAGAGAATGATATACAAATCAGATTTTGTGAATATTCAGGAAGTGAAGACAACGATGATGAAGATACACCTAGTTTTTCATGTGCAGTATTCACCTATTCTTAGTCCTAAAAAGTATCTTCTTCCTCCCCTATTGTGTAAAAGAAGAAGATTCAATATCCTCTTGTGGCAACTCTACAAAATAAAATAATTGGTCAAGGATCTACACTTCCACCCTCCATGGAGTCTGCATTGGAGAAACTAGATCTCATGGAAAGTAAGACATTTTTTGTGATTCCAAGTAAGTCTCCCAATGCTCCTAATTCTAATTTTGTTTCTACAAAATCTAGTCCTTCAAATTTCTCTAATGTACCTTCAAAATCATCCTCTATTCCTCAAACATCTACTCCCACTTCTAATCCTATTATAACTTCTAAATCAGTTTCTTTCCCCCCCTTGTTCGCATATACTTCTTTTGATAACATAGAACAAGTGAATAAATCTAAAGTGCAGATTTTTGATTATGAATATTTTTGGAATTACTTGGAAAATTTTGAGAAGCTTATCCATCATATCAAGGGTAGTAGTTCGAAGCCCAATACTCTGACTTGTAGTTCTGAAGGACTACTACCAACCCTACCTACACCTCCATCATATAACATGCTTACTATTAGTGCATTAAAGATGGATAAGATTTATCCTTTCTATGTCTCCCTTCTTGGTGGAAGATATCAGTTGAGTAATTGTATAATAGATTTAGGTGCTTCAAACAATATAATGCCTATAAAGGTTTCTAATTCTCTTGGACTCACCTTAACATGGGCTACCTTAACATGGGCCAGTGGCTCTTATTACTCCATGGATTTAAAGGAATTCCTCAAGGATGTGTAGGTGGATCTCACCGAATTTTTAGAAAAGAAGGTGTCATTTAATATCTTGGTAGCAAACCATTTGAATTCATTGGAATGTTGTCAAGTAGAAGCTTCTGCCAAACATTGGGAGGAAAAATTCAAATGAGTTGGTCTTCCAAAACCATTCTGGTTAAGGGATATATGGAAAAGTTTCTTCCAATGAAAAATATGAGATATATGATGTAAAATTTAGAAAATACAGGAGCTAACATCTTGTACTAAGATAGTGGGAATATGAATCATTTCATTACATATGAAGAGGAGGATGAAGTTCCTATCTTGATAGGACCAAGCATTCCTTCCCAATGTATTATTAATTATGAAAAATCATAGAGAAATCTCGAGTTGCAAGAGGACATCCCTAAGTTTTTGGATGATGCAATCCATGAGGAAGATGAAATGGTTCTTAATGAGTACTAACATAAAAAATCATCTATTGTGTTTATTTACGATGAAGATATTTTCTCATTCCTATTCAAATATTAAGATTCTCTTGATCATGTCATCCATGAAGAAGAAAATCCAACTTGTGATGGGCCTTCGAAAGGTTTGAAAGAAGAATCCATGTAAGAAATTCTTAGAGTTGTGGAAGAAGCAGGAGATCCTCAACTCACCCTTTAATTCCTAATGCAAGCCATGGAATTATAAGACAAGTATGAATCTAGTGTTGAATCCTTAATTGATTCAAAAATTCATCATGATAAAACAAATGGAGAAGAAACATAATATTTTCCTCATGGAACAAAAATTGATGTATGTAATGATAAAATTGAAGTTTTCTCTTTTCCATTCGAAGAGGAAGATTATTTCTATGATAAAAAAATTTGAAACAAAGAGTTCTGAGTCCTTTGGATTTAAGGATCCCTTAAACAAAGAAGTAGAAGAATGCTATGAGCTTTGGGATGATGAATCAATTCCTCTAAATTTTTGCCTTAAATTTCAAAATAAATATTCTTCAAATGAATCTAAAGGTGAGCTTTTGGCATTTTCAAAGGATTCCATACAAGATACGGAAGATCTTGAGCTAAGTCTTGAAATTTTTGCTCATGTTATGGCTATGCAAGATAGGTGTGAGACTATGTTTGATTCTTCGCTTGTTGCCCAAATATATTGTAATGAGATAGAACAAGAAGATGAACTCAATTCCCTTAATTAAATTTTTTTCAATGAGCATGAATATGGGGAAGAGGAGAATTTAGAACATTCAAACAATCCAATAAAAAATAAGCCTCGGGGAAATGATGAAATGTTAAGTAATAAATCAGTAATGTGGGTGAACATAGAAGATAATTTTTAATATGAAATTGGTGAGAAAATATCAGAGCATCAAAGGGACTATGTAGGATCACTGATCCCAAGCATACATGTAGTCATGAAAGCACCTGAATTTCATAAGAATGGAAAGGAGGACACTTCCTTGAACCAGTCAATGGCTTTGTGGAACACTATCAGTCAATGATAACTATTCATAGGTAACTTCTGAAGAGAAAATTAATTCATTGAAAGAGGGTTGTCCCCTACATGTACTATAGGTGAATATAGGTTTTTGTGTTTCCCTTTCTATAGCATGTTTGATTTTTTCATGTGTTGTGTTCAACAAATAAGGTTTTGTTGCATCCATCCTTGTTATGCAATGACTCCTATAGCCCAATGCATAAGGTGTTAGTCCTCTTAGTGTCTTAAGATTATGGGATTCCTACTTGACATGTCTTCACTTTTTTCAATCTGAAAAAATTCCCCAAGATAGAGCCAACAATTGTCATGTTAAATGTCTACCATGAAAAATTTATCTTTTTTATAGTGAAAACCAAACCCACACTTAAAAAAACCCCAAACCAAGTAATGTAAACTTCCCCTCTGGCCATATGCTGACTATGTAAACCCCATCATGGCCAAGGAAAAGGGTTCACTTTAAGATCCCCCTCAAAAAAATTATTAAAGAGTGGGTGGCGCATCTCCAAAATGGACTTCTAGAAAAATGGAAAACATCCTAAAAAATAATTTGTAGTAAAGGAAATTTCACATGTCACAGTTTTATCTAGTTTTTACATTTTCAGTGTTAATAATGCTGGAGGAAAAAGCCATGCAACTATAAAAATGCCTGACAGGAATTATGACAAGAAAGGAAACTAAGTTTCTCCACTAAAATAGAGGAAAATTTCTGGTGCCTATGCATGTAATCGCCTAGCTCCATGTACAACTGGGAGACTGCATACGTAGACGCCCGACCGCATAGGTAATGATGGAGAAAAATATCTACAAACTTATAAATTCTTGACTACATTATGAAAAGAAAATAAACTAGGTGAATACTCTAAAATTGAGGTGAATGTTAGTCATCTATGTATGCAGTCACCTGATTGCATGTGCAACCAGGAGGCTACATACAAAAATGCCCGACAATATGTGTAACTGGGAAATTTATGTATACAACTACCTGGTTACACATGTAGCTGGGTGTTTATGTGTGTAACCACCTGGTTGCACATGAATTTTGGTGAATTCATGCACAAATTCCCATCTATATGATTAAACAGATGCCTACACTTGTAGCCACCAGGTTACATGTGTACCTATGTGGTTGCATGTGTAGCCACTTGGTTGCAGTTTACACACACATGTGCCTGGCCCATCTAGTTACCCATTAATTTTACCACCACTTTCTCTTCACCTCCCTCACCTATATATATCCTTAGGTCCTCGAGCCCTATTTCATTTTCTTATTTCTCCTCATTGCAACTCTAAGCTCCACTTGTGGATCCAGACTCTATTGAATCAGGTTATAGGCTACAGGCTCCTACATGTTACTAAAATCTAGAAATGGTAGCCCATTCAACATCCTCCAAAACTCTCTCACACTCATAGGATAAGCCCAAAATTAAGTACAAAAATATTTTGTTCCCCAAAATCTACACATTTCTCAACCTAAAGGAAACATTAAGTGACCTGGTCAACAAATGTTGCTTTTGAGGGATAATTTACATGCCGCAATACAACACTGATATTGTTTTATACAATTTAGTTTATTCAATTTTAACAAATTCACATATGTCTTCAAAGTGAACCTTAAATCACAACAAATTTCTTTTGGGAAATCACTAGAAGATATCCAGTTCTTAACATGGCTTCCATACACAAATGTAAACCTTGTGACAAGAAAAGCATTACTCTCAGATGATAATAAAAAGTATATGGAGTCCCAATTTGGCATATAGGTTGAAGGTAATAATTTTTTTTTAGTATTTATAGCACAGCACCCCTGGTTGCATATCAGATTTCTAGATTGATGTTCATGCGTCCAGTGTGATTGCATAACATTGAATCCTTCCTCCAAGTGTGGGACTTGAAAATGAGAAAGGATTCTCCAGAGAAAGGCTGGTTCCTATTCCTCTGTTCAGATGCATCAATGAAACGCAGAGGTTCACCAAAACTAAACTAACTACCAAGGAGACAGGGAGAGAGAAATGCATATAAATAAACCTAAGTTAAGGAGGTGATGCACCGAGGAATGAAGAACATAAGCTTTGCAACATAAACACAGACCATATAGATGCAATACCACACCATGCACAGGTAACCGAAATGCAATGAGAGATCAGAATGACAACAATGAATACATGAGAGGATTTAAATTCAATCACAGACATATATATTGCTCAAAGGATCGATTCCATATATTGCAATGGCCAAGAGGCACAATGGCATTACAGTCTATGTGGGAGGCTTGAAAACTCCACGAATTCTCTTACAAGCAGGAGAGAAGGGAGGGGTTGCAAAACAGAAATGTCCAACGTTAGGAAGAAGCCCCTCCTTACAATTTATAGGAAGAATGAGAGAGAAAAGAGAGAGGAATTCGAAATCTGCCCCAACCACCTCCAGAATGCACTTAACTCATTTCATAATGATGGAAGTGGCGGATCTTGGCAAAACGGCGGGCTGCCTAGCAGAAGCGGCGGACTGTCTGCTGCATTAAAGTTATTAGTTGAGCATCACTTCTGCTTATTATTTCGTGCCAGAGGCGTCTTCTGATTTTCTCTCCTCAAACTGAACCAAAATGCAAGATTGACCCTGGAAACGTGTAGAGAATCTCACAAGCTTTCCGCTGATATAAAGAACGTGTAAAACCGAGCTCTGGATCGAAAGTTATGTCGATCTGAAGATTTAGGGCACAGAATAGGCGAAAACGGATTTTTTTGAATTTCTTCCCGCGCTCTGCCACCTGGATGACACGTGGCAAGCTCTGATTCGCTGAATGATTCTCTCTCTTCTACTTTTCGGCGGGCCTTCCTTTGAAATCTCCTTGTGGGCCCTAGCCAGGACACGTGGCATTATTTCATTGATTTGGATCGGTGCTCGAAAACTCGCCCTTTGACTTTTTAACTTTTCTCTTGTGAGGACACGTGGCAGCTTCTGATTAGTCCGCGGGCCTGCCAGCTCCTTCGCGCCCTTCGCGTCTTTTTGTCCCGGATGTCCCATACCGTTTGGGACAAAAACCTCCGATCCGCCCGAAATGGGCTTCCTTGTCCCTCATTTGACCGATGACGTGGCGCAATTTTATTGGCTTTCGGCTCCTTCGGCGATCCGCGTCCCGCGCGTCCCTTTGTCCCATTTTGCATAGTGCTCTTTGTACTGATTTCGGGCGAACCGGCCGGTTCGCGTCCATTTGTCCCACTTGTCCCATTTTGCCTTGGACTGTCTGGCCCTTTTTCGCCCGGTTCGGCCGGTTCGCGCCTTTTTGGCCCGCTTGTCCCACAGGCGTCCTTCTCAGCAGTTAGCCAATTTTCTCTTTTTCGGCAGGATCGGCTTTTCGCGCCCGCCGCGTACTTTTGTCCCAAATGCCCCATTTGGCACTTGGGCCGCCTGGAGGCTTTTCGGCCGATCCGCACATTTTTGTCCCAAATGTCCTGACTGCCCCTAGGACTAGGACTTAGCCGATTTTCATGATTTTTCCTGGATTGACCTATTTGCCTTTCTGCAACCTTTGATGCATGTTATCGAAATTTTACCCTGGGGGGTGAAATTTTGACAACAATTTTGACGACTCAGCGGGGTTACCTGCCTGCTAGGTAGAAGATCAGTGGCCTTTTAGCGGTCCATTGGGCATGGAGTTAAGCATTAACCTGAAACAAGCCTGATACTGCAACTTCCCCTCCAGCAACACTCTGAACTGTAGAAAACAACCTGAGAGCAGCAAAACCTGTGCCAAAGCACTTAGGGAAATAGAAACCTAACTACAACAGGACAATGTGCATACGCACTTAGAGGAATTAAGAAAAATCTAAATTAATATTTACAACGGCAAAACGTTTCTCTTAGTAGCAATGTTTAAGATGGATTCCGTTAACCGGAATCAGAAGTTCCTCTCCATCCAATGCAGACAATTGGAAGGCATTACTACTTTTGCACCCCGTGACCATGTAGGGACCACTCCA
The DNA here is from genome assembly GCA_019776745.2 of Taxus chinensis. NCBI lineage: Eukaryota > Viridiplantae > Streptophyta > Pinopsida > Cupressales > Taxaceae > Taxus > Taxus chinensis. The sequence goes on from CM034150.1 coordinate 579,220,206, forward strand.
GATGGCATCAAACTTGGAATGCCTTCCTGGTTTTGCCCGATCTGCATCCCATTTCAGAACTAGGTCCCCTTCCTGGAAGGTCCTTGCTCTAGCTCTCTTATCAAACCATCTTTTTACTACGGCCTGATCCTTTTCAATCGTCTGAACCGCATGTTCTCTGATTTCTTCTAATTCCATCAATTCTGCATACCTGGCCTCCATTGGTTTGAATTCAGATAACTCAAGCAGCTTCATGAGCTCCAAGGCTGGCAATTCTAATGATATAGGCAATACTGCCTCCTTCCCATAGACCAACTTGTAGGGAGAATTACCTGTAGACCTCTTTGGTGTTATTCTGTCAGCCCATAACGCTGATTTTAGCCTTGTATGCCATGTTCTTTGATTTTCATCCAGAGTCCTTCTGATGATTTTTAGCAAATTCTTGTTTGTGGACTCTGCCTGTCCATTACCCTGCGGGTAATAATTTGAAGAGGTGCTCAAATAGATTCCATTCTTGACAGCCCATTCTATAATTTTTGAACCTATGAATGCTAATGCATTATCTGATATGATGGTGGCCGGCACACCGAATCTGGATATTATCCCTTCATAAAAGTCTAGTATGCTAGACTCACTTGCCTCTTTGAGCGCTACTGCTTCGGTCCACTTGGTGAAATAGTCTGTTGCTGTAAGAATCCACTTGTGGCCTTGACTCGAATTGGGATTGATGACTCCAATGAAGTCCAATCCCCATTGCATGAATGGATGATCTACTGAAATTGGACGAAGGGGAAGTGCTGCTAACCTTCCTTTCCCTGTGAAGAATGCACATTTCTTGCATTTCTTAACCCATGAGTAGCAATCATTGAATACAGTAGGCCAATAGTAACCAGCTTTCATGATTTTGAGAGCTGTTACTCGTGGGGTGAAATGGCCTCCTGCCTCCCCATCATGGAACTCTTGTAAGATCCTCTCGATCTGACCTGTCCCGATGCATCTCAATAGAACACCGTTGATGTCCCTTTTAAACAAAACATTATCAACAAGCACATAAGGAACTGCTTGTAATCTGAAGTACCTTCTTTTCGCTTTGCTCATTTCTGGAGGGCACATGCCCGTTTGTAGGAAATGTATCATATTCTGAGTCCAACAGGGAGTGGACACATCATCATTTTCCTGTTTTTGATCTTCTTGTAATAGCAGGACAGCGTCTTCTTCATCTTCTGGGCTGTCTGGTTGTTTGGAAGCGAGCTGCTCACACAAACCTTTGCCTCTTACCAGCTTGGTGATCTTGATCTCAATGTCATACTCCATGACACGGGTGATCCATCCTGCCCTTTTCTCATTCAAATCTTTGTTGAGGAGGAAGTCCTTAACCCCAGCATGTGAGACCAATAACTGGACCTTGTTATTTGAGACTAAATGCTTGAATTTCTTCAAGCTTCTGATTACTGCAAGCACATGCTTTTCAATAAAAGAGTACCTCACCTCGCAGTCATTTAGGCTCTGGCTGAAGAAAGCAATCGGCTGCTCCTCATTATATTTGTTCTGTTGTACCAGAATGGCAGAAATAGTGTCATCACCTCCAAATGCATAGAGGATGAAATCTTTGGAAAAGTCCGGGTTGATGAGAGTGGGTGCCTGGGAGATGGCTTCTTTGATTGCTTCAAAACTCTCCTTGCCTTCTGCCGTCCATTTGAAAGCCATGCTTTTCCTTAACATTTTGGTGATGGGCTTGACAAGGGCTGCAAAGTTTGGGACAAATCTTCGAACAAAGTTTATCCTTCCCAGGAAACTCTGAAGGGCTTTCTTGTGACTTGGCAATGGTAGAGCTCTTATGGCTTCAACCCTCTCTGGATCAATTGCTAATCCCTCCTTTGAAACAATATGGCCAAGGAGTTTACCTTCATGTGCAAGAAAGATGCACTTCTTAGGATTCAAAGACACTCCAAACTTTCTACACCTCTGAAAAACTTGCCTGAGGTGAAAGAGATGGTCTGCAGCATTCTTTGAGAAGACAGTGATATCATCTAGGTATATCAGCACTATCTTATTGATCAAGCCTTTGAATGCCATATCCATAGCTCGCTGGAATGTTGCTCCTGCGTTCGACAGTCCAAATGGCATCTTCTTATAAGCATATGTGCCCCATTTGGTTGTGAAGGCTGTCTTGAACTGGTCTTCCTCCTTTACCATAATCTGATTGAAGCCTGAGTAACCATCAAGTAGTGAAAACCTTTCTGCACCAGCTACGACCTGCAATATTTGCTCCATGGAAGGGAGTGGATAATGGTCCTTGAGAGAGGCTCTATTGAGGTCTCGGAAGTCAACACATAGCCTGATCTCTCCACTCTTCTTTCTGACTGGAACTAAGTTGGCAACCCAACTAGAATGCTTGATTGGGAATATGATTCTTGACTCAATCAGCTTGTCCAGTTCTTTCCTCATGAGAGGCTCCATGTGTGGATTGACTGGTCTCTGTTTCTGCCTGATAGGCTTAGTATTTGGGTCCAATTCAATGGTATGCTGAGCTAAGTTGGGATTGAAACCTTTCAAGTCTTCATAGCTCCAAGCAAACACGTCGGGGAATTCTTGACATAGCTGTATGAACTCATACCTTTCTTGCTCAGTTGTCATCTTGCCAACTTGCAATTGCTTGTTCTCTTCTACCAAGATGGATACCGAATCTTCTCTTTTGACCTGAATGTTTGCTTTCTCCTTTCTAAACTGATCATTGGGATTAAAAATGGACTCCAAAGTGATAAGTCCCTTGGGCAGCTTGTCAGTTCTCAGCTGTATCACCTGGTTACCATATTGCTGTTCCAACTTCGCTTGATTCTTGGCTGAGAACTCAGCTTCTTCTTGCAAGAAGTGGATGATTTGCTGGTCATTCTCAAATACTTGCCAACTGACATCGTTATCCGGCACTGAAGGCCTCACAATCACGTGGATGTTTGGCTGTACCTTTTCTTGTTGAATGTTTTCTACAATGTCAAAGGCTGCCCCTACTGTTGCAAGCCTGTCAGCAGCTTGATTCTCTTTCCTAGGAATGGCCTTGATGCCGAAACCCTCAAAATCTTCCATGAGGTCCCATACCCTGTTCTTGTAGCACCTGAGTATATCATTTTTGGCGGCATGCTGTCCCTTGACCTGATTTACAATCAGCTCACTGTCCCCAAAAACTTGCAAGTTCTTTATTTTTCTCTTTATTGCCCAATGCATCCCCTGCACCAAGGCTTCATATTCAGCAGTGTTATTGGAGCATGCAAATTGAAATCTAAAAGCTGAATAATACTTTACTCCTTGCGGTGAAATAAGCATGGCTCCACCTCCTGCGCCTTGTCTACTCCTTGATCCATCAAAAAACAGTTGCCATACCTCGTTGTCATCCTTGTGGTTTGGCTTGGTGATGCTAGGAATAGGTTGACTTTCTTCGTGTATACAATAGACCCCCAGCTCAGATTCTTCTACTTCTTGATAAGGATCAAAAGCATGCACCTTGCTTGCCCATTCATCAAGAGTCAAATCTGGGATACTTCCAACCTTAGTGTCGGCTTCATCAGTGCCGAGGTGATCTTCTTGATCAAATGCTGAGCAATTGGTATTAATATGACTTGGAGTATAGGGCTCAATGTGGAAGTCTGCAATAGGTTCTGACCTAATTGTGGCCTTAGTCCCATATCTCGTTCTGAATAGCATGTGAGACCAATCAGCGGACAAATATCCCCCAATCTTGGCTGTGAAATCTCTTGACAAGCAAAGGGCAAAGAGTGGTGGAAGGTCTATGACTGATATATCTTGTAAGACAACAACATTTGGACATGCATGCAAGGTAAGACTCAAATTTCTAATCACTCCAACTGTTGCTATTGCTGTCCCATCCAGCTGCACTACTCCCTTAGATGTTATTTCATACTGGAGCCCTAACTGATCAGCTATCTGTTTAGGCATAACTGAGCTACTTGCCCCAGAGTCAATCATGCAATTATGTACCAACTTGTCTCCTATGATCAATGAAACATAAAATGGAGGGGGCTTCAGCATTTTACCTTGTTGTGCTCCATGATTTCCTTCAGGCTGGGCAGCATTTGTAAGCACTTTGTCTTGCCTCTGAACCTGCTGATTCGAAGTTGGCCAGTCCTTCATAGCAGCTTGCAGCAAATCTCTTTGGCCTGGGATGGATAGGGATTCCCACATAGATATATTGACGTTTGTTTTCTTCATCTGATCAATGATACTGAATGGTGATGAAGGATCTCTCTGCTGTCCCTTGATTTGCACATTTTCTCCTTGAATATGGGCAGCAACAGCTGGCATTTGATTTGGCCAAGGGGCTGTTCTTGGCTGCCCTCGTGCATTTGAAACTGGGTTTTGCTTGCCAATCATTTGTGGAGCTGTGGAAGGTTGTGGATTGGCTGGGGCTAACGGCTGTTCTTCACCCAAATTTCTCCTTTTTGACCTTGTGTTGGCTGCAACACCTTGAGAGACTGCCTGATTCATACCACAGAAATCCTCTGCCTGCCAATTTACCAATGTGGTGTCATTTGGGGCAGGTTGCTGTTGGAATGTTTCTTGTTGTTGGCTGTTTTCTTGACTACTTTCACCCTCCACACCAGCACTTGTTACCATTAAAGCTTGGGTTAAAGCACCATTATAGCACATGGATTGATTATGGGGTTCATTACATGGAAAACACCATTCATACTCCTGGGCAATGTTGTTTTGTGCTGGTACTAATGCCTTAGAGGCAGATATGGCATTTGGATTATAGGGCTGGAATGGTCTATTGACAGGAGGCCTTGTTTGATTCATATTTGCACCTGGATTGGGTGGCCTTTGAGGCTGATATGGCTGCCTATTAGGTTGAGCTTGAGGCTGATACGAAGGTCTAAAACCTTGTGTTTGCTGTCTCTTGAGTGTGACCAGCTCATTACCTAAATTTTGCAGTTGCTTCATGACTTCTTGAAGCTCATTTGGGGCACTTGGAGATGAAGTGGAAGCTTCATTTGAACTCTGATTTCTAGGAGTGGGAGAAGGAGCTAAGACAGGTGCTTGACTAGTACTTGGGCTCTCTAAACTTGGATATAATGGCATTGGAGGCCTAGGAGCTAGCTTGCCAGCTTGAATCAGACAATTTTCAGCTCTAATAGCAATACTATAAGCAGCGGGGATAGTTGTGCCTCCCATAGATTGAATCAACATAGAAATATCAGAATTTAAAGCTTTAAGGTAATACAGAAAAGCACCTTCTGCTGTTGGCCTGACTGCTACTGGAATTCTATCCCAAGACCTTTGAAATCTGAAGTTGAAGTCAGTCAGCTGCTCATTGGAAGCTCTCTTGATGGTTGTCAGCTGCTCCAAAAGAGACAAGTTGTCTCCCTTCTCTCCAAATTGATTATGAAGTGCAATACACAGCTGATTCTAGTTTGTGATAGAGCCAGCTTCAAGGCTCCTAAACCATTGCAATGCTTTTCCCTTGAATGAAGACGCCAGCAATTTGACAGCTACTTGCATCTCATTAATTTCATGGATTGCACAAATATTAGCAATGTCCTTGACATGATCACCAGGAGTGGTCTGATTTTCTCCAGTGAAGTATGGAATGTTCTTCAATGCTGCAACTGGGATTGGATTTTGTGCATTGAGAGCAAGTGGGCTGCTGCCTGTGAAGTTGACATAGGGGTTCACTGGTTGCGCCATTCTGATTGGTCTTAAAACCCTTGTATATTGAAAGAAAGGCCTGTCAGGTGGAGGAGTTGAGAGAGTTCTGCTTGGTGGAGACGGAGACCTTTGAATCCTTCTTCCTCTTTGCCTTCTTCTTGGAGATAATTGCAGGTATTCAAACAGCACTTCCTCCTCTCCAGCTCTTGACCTTGTGATTCTTCTCATAAGCTTTCAGGCCTGACTGCTGAAACCAGTTGATTCTTCCCCTCGGAGTCGCCAGATGTGCAAATAATAGCTCTTTTCAAGCAAGAAAAATGCAGCAGATGCACATCAACTTTGCTGCAATAAAAAATGAGACCTCTGGTCCCACCGGGCGTGCCAAAACTGTTGATGCAAAATCACAGCACCCCTGGTTGCATATCAGATTTCTAGATTGATGTTCATGCGTCCAGTGTGATTGCATAACATTGAATCCTTCCTCCAAGTGTGGGACTTGAAAATGAGAAAGGATTCTCCAGAGAAAGGCTGGTTCCTATTCCTCTGTTCAGATGCATCAATGAAACGCAGAGGTTCACCAAAACTAAACTAACTACCAAGGAGACAGGGAGAGAGAAATGCATATAAATAAACCTAAGTTAAGGAGGTGATGCACCGAGGAATGAAGAACATAAGCTTTGCAACATAAACACAGACCATATAGATGCAATACCACACCATGCACAGGTAACCGAAATGCAATGAGAGATCAGAATGACAACAATGAATACATGAGAGGATTTAAATTCAATCACAGACATATATATTGCTCAAAGGATCGATTCCATACATTGCAATGGCCAAGAGGCACAATGGCATTACAGTCTATGTGGGAGGCTTGAAAACTCCACGAATTCTCTTACAAGCAGGAGAGAAGGGAGGGGTTGCAAAACAGAAATGTCCAACGTTAGGAAGAAGCCCCTCCTTACAATTTATAGGAAGAATGAGAGAGAAAAGAGAGAGGAATTCGAAATCTGCCCCAACCACCTCCAGAATGCACTTAACTCATTTCATAATGATGGAAGTGGCGGATCTTGGCAAAACGGCGGGCTGCCTAGCAGAAGCGGCGGACTGTCTGCTGCATTAAAGTTATTAGTTGAGCATCACTTCTGCTTATTATTTCGTGCCAGAGGCGTCTTCTGATTTTCTCTCCTCAAACTGAACCAAAATGCAAGATTGACCCTGGAAACGTGTAGAGAATCTCACAAGCTTTCCGCTGATATAAAGAACGTGTAAAACCGAGCTCTGGATCGAAAGTTATGTCGATCTGAAGATTTAGGGCACAGAATAGGCGAAAACGGATTTTTTTGAATTTCTTCCCGCGCTCTGCCACCTGGATGACACGTGGCAAGCTCTGATTCGCTGAATGATTCTCTCTCTTCTGCTTTTCGGCGGGCCTTCCTTTGAAATCTCCTTGTGGGCCCTAGCCAGGACACGTGGCATTATTTCATTGATTTGGATCGGTGCTCGAAAACTCGCCCTTTGACTTTTTAACTTTTCTCTTGTGAGGACACGTGGCAGCTTCTGATTAGTCCGCGGGCCTGCCAGCTCCTTCGCGCCCTTCGCATCTTTTTGTCCCGGATGTCCCATACCGTTTGGGACAAAAACCTCCGATCCGCCCGAAATGGGCTTCCTTGTCCCTCATTTGACCGATGACGTGGCACAATTTTATTGGCTTTCGGCTCCTTCGGCGATCCGCGTCCCGCGCGTCCCTTTGTCCCATTTTGCATAGTGCTCTTTGTACTGATTTCGGGCGAACCGGCCGGTTCGCGTCCATTTGTCCCGCTTGTCCCATTTTGCCTTGGACTGTCTGGCCCTTTTTCGCCCGGTTCGGCCGGTTCGCGCCTTTTTGGCCCGCTTGTCCCACAGGCGTCCTTCTCAGCAGTTAGCCAATTTTCTCTTTTTCGGCAGGATCGGCTTTTCGCGCCCGCCGCGTACTTTTGTCCCAAATGCCCCATTTGGCACTTGGGCCGCCTGGAGGCTTTTCGGCCGATCCGCACATTTTTGTCCCAAATGTCCTGACTGCCCCTAGGACTAGGACTTAGCCGATTTTCATGATTTTTCCTGGATTGACCTATTTGCCTTTCTGCAACCTTTGATGCATGTTATCGAAATTTTACCCTGGGGGGTGAAATTTTGACAACAATTTTGACGACTCAGCGGGGTTACCTACCTGCTAGGTAGAAGATCAGTGGCCTTTTAGCGGTCCATTGGGCATGGAGTTAAGCATTAACCTGAAACAAGCCTGATACTGCAACTTCCCCTCCAACAACACTCTGAACTGTAGAAAACAACCTGAGAGCAGAAAAACCTGTGCCAAAGCACTTAGGGAAATAGAAACCTAACTATAATAGGACAATGTGCATATGCACTTAGAGGAATTAAGAAAAATCTAAATTAATATTTACAACGGCAAAACGTTTCTCTTAGTAGCAATGTTTAAGATGGATTCCGTTAACCGGAATCAGAAGTTCCTCTCCATCCAATGCAGACAATTGGAAGGCATTACTACTTTTGTACCCCGTGACCATGTAGGGACCACTCCAGATGGCATCAAACTTGGAATGCCTTCCTGGTTTTGCCCGATCTGCATCCCATTTCAGAACTAGGTCCCCTTCCTGGAAGGTCCTTGCTCTAGCTCTCTTATCAAACCATCTTTTTACTACGGCCTGATCCTTTTCAATCGTCTGAACCGCATGTTCTCTGATTTCTTCTAATTCCATCAATTCTGCATACCTGGCCTCCATTGGTTCAAATTCAGATAACTCAAGCAGCTTCATGAGCTCCAAGGCTGGCAATTCTAATGATATAGGCAATACTACCTCCTTCCCATAGACCAACTTGTAGGGAGAATTACCTGTAGACCTCTTTGGTGTTATTCTGTCATCCCATAACGCTGATTTTAGCCTTGTATGCCATGTTCTTTGATTTTCATCCAGAGTCCTTCTGATGATTTTTAGCAAATTCTTGTTTGTGGACTCTGCCTGTCCATTACCCTGCGGGTAATAATTTGAAGAGGTGCTCAAATAGATTCCATTCTTGACAGCCCATTATGTAATTTTTGAACCTATGAATGCTAATGCATTATCTGATATGATGGTGGCTGGCACGCCGAATCTGGATATTATCCCTTCATAAAAGTCTAGTATGCTAGACTCACTTGCCTCTTTGAGCGCTACTGCTTCGGTCCACTTGGTGAAATAGTCTGTTGCTGTAAGAATCCACTTGTGGCCTTGACTCGAATTGGGATTGATGAATCCAATGAAGTCCAATCCCCATTGCATGAATGGATGATCTACTAAAATTGGACGAAGGGGAAGTGCTGCTAACCTTCCTTTCCCTGTGAAGAATGCACATTTCTTGCATTTCTTAACCCATGAGTAGCAATCATTGAATACAGTAGGCCAATAGTAACCAGCTTTCATGATTTTAAGAGCTGTTACTCATGGGGTGAAATGGCCTCCTGCCTCCCCGTCATGGAACTCTTGTAAGATCCTCTCGATCTGACCTGTCCCGATGCATCTCAATAGAACACCGTTGATGTCCCTTTTAAACAAAACATTATCAACAAGCACATAAGGAACTGCTTGTAATCTGAAGTACCTTCTTTTCGCTTTGCTCATTTCTGGAGGGCGCATGCCCATTTGTAGGAAATGTATCATATTCTGAGTCCAACAGGGAGTGGACACATCATCATTTTCCTGTTTTTGATCTTCTTGTAATAGCAGGACAGCGTCTTCTTCATCTTCTAGGCTGTCTGGTTGTTTGGAAGCGAGCTGCTCACACAAACCTTTGCCTCTTACCAGCTTGGTGATCTTGATCTCAATGTCATACTCCATGACACGGGGTGATCCATCCTGCCCTTTTCTCATTCAAATATTTGTTGAGGAGGAAGTCCTTAACCCCAGCATGTGAGACCAATAACTGGACCTTGTTATTTGAGACTAAATGCTTGAATTTCTTCAAGCTTCTGATTACTACAAGCACATACTTTTCAATAAAAGAGTACCTCACCTTGCAGTCATTTAGGCTCTGGCTGAAGAAAGCAATCGGCTGCTCCTCATTATATTTGTTCTGTTGTACCAGAATGGCAGAAATAGTGTCATCACCTCCAAATGCATAGAGGATGAAATCTTTGGAAAAGTCCGGGTTGATGAGAGTGGGTGCCTGGGAGATGGCTTCTTTGATTGCTTCAAAACTCTCCTTGCCTTCTGCCGTCCATTTGAAAGCCATGCTTTTCCTTAACATTTTGGTGATGGGCTTGACAAGGGCTGCAAAGTTTGGGACAAATCTTCGAACAAAGTTTATCCTTCCCAGGAAACTCTGAAGGGCTTTCTTGTGAGTTGGCAATGGTAGAGCTCTTATGGCTTCAACCCTCTCTGGATCAATTGCTAATCCCTCCTTTGAAACAATATGGCCAAGGATTTTACCTTCATGTGCAAGAAAGATGCACTTCTTAGGATTCAAAGACACTCCAAACTTTCTACACCTCTGAAAAACTTGCCTGAGGTGAAAGAGATGGTCTGCAGCATTCTTTGAGAAGACAGTGATATCATCGAGGTATATCAGCACTATCTTATTGATCAAGCCTTTGAATGCCATATCCATAGCTCGCTGGAATGTTGCTCCTGTGTTTGACAGTCCAAATGGCATCTTCTTATAAGCATATGTGCCCCATTTGGTTGTGAAGGCTATCTTGAACTGGTCTTCCTCCTTTACCATAATCTGATTAAAGCCTGAGTAACCATCAAGTAGTGAAAACCTTTCTGCACCAGCTACGACCTGCAATATTTGCTCCATGGAAGGGAGTGGATAATGGTCCTTGAGAGAGGCTCTATTGAGGTCTCGGAAGTCAACACATAGCCTGATCTCTCCACTCTTCTTTCTGACTGGAACTAAGTTGGCAACCCAACTAGAATGCTTGATTGGGAATATGATTCTTGACTCAATCAGCTTGTCCAGTTCTTTCCTCATGAGAGGCTCCATGTGTGGATTGACTGGTCTCTGTTTCTGCCTGATAGGCTTAGTATTTGGGTCCAATTCAATGGTATGCTGAGCTAAGTTGGGATTGAAACCTTTCAAGTCTTCATAGCTCCAAGCAAACACGTCGGGGAATTCTTGACATAGCTGTATGAACTCATACCTTTCTTGCTCAGTTGTCATCTTGCCAACTTGCAATTGCTTGTTCTCTTCTACCAAGATGGATACCGAATCTTCTCTTTTGACCTGAATGTTTGCTTTCTCCTTTCTAAACTGATCATTGGGATTAAAAATGGACTCCAAAGTGATAAGTCCCTTGGGCAGCTTGTCAGTTCTCAGTTGTATCACCTGGTTACCATATTGCTGTTCCAACTTCTCTTGATTCTTGGCTGAGAACTCAGCTTCTTCTTGCAAGAAGTGGATGATTTGCTGGTCATTCTCAAATACTTGCCAACTGACATCGTTATCCGGTACTGAAGGCCTCACAATCACGTGGATGTTTGGCTGTACCTTTTCTTGTTGAATGTTTTCTACAATGTCAAAGGCTGCCCCTACTGTTGCAAGCCTGTCAGCAGCTTGATTCTCTTTCCTAGGAATGGCCTTGATGCCGAAACCCTCAAAATCTTCCATGAGGTCCCATACCCTGTTCTTGTAGAACCTGAGTATATCATTTTTGGCGGCATGTTGTCCCTTGACCTGATTTACAATCAGCTCACTATCCCCAAAAACTTGCAAGTTCTTTATTTTTCTCTTTATTGCCCAATGCATCCCCTGCACCAAGGCTTCATATTTAGCAGTGTTATTGGAGCATGCAAATTGAAATCTAAAAGCTGAATAATATTTTACTCCTTGCGGTGAAATAAGCATGGCTGCACCTCCTGCGCCTTGTCTACTCCTTGATCCATCAAAAAACAGTTGCCATACCTCGTTGTCATCCTTGTGGTTTGGCTTGGTGATGCTAGGAATAGGTTGACTTTCTTCGTGTATACAATAGACCCCCAGCTCAGATTCTTCTACTTCTTGATAAGGATCAAAAGCATGCACCTTGCTTGCCCATTCATCAAGAGTCAAATCTGGGATACTTCCAACCTTAGTGTCGGCTTCATCAGTGCCAAGGTGATCTTCTTGATCAAATGCTGAGCAATTGGTATTAATATGACTTGGAGTATAGGGCTCAATGTGGAAGTCTGCAATAGGTTCTGACCTAATTGTGGCCTTAGTCCCATATCTCATTCTGAATAGCATGTGAGACCAATCAGCGGACAAATATCCCCCAATCTTGGCTGTGAAATCTCTTGACAAGCAAAGGGAAAAGAGTGGTGGAAGGTCTATGACTGATATATCTTGTAAGACAACAACATTTGGACATGCATGCAAGGTAAGAATCAAATTTCTAATCACTCCAACTGTTGCTATTGCTGTCCCATCCAGCTGCACTACTCCCTTAGATGTTATTTCATACTGGAGCCCTAACTGATCAGCTATCTGTTTAGGCATAACTGAGCTACTTGCCCCAGAGTCAATCATGCAATTATGTACCAACTTGTCTCCTATGATCAATGAAACATAAAATGGAGGGGGCTTCAGCATTTTACCTTGTTGTGCTCCATGATTTCCTTCAGGCTGGGCAGCATTTGTAAGCACTTTGTCTTGCCTCTGAACCTGCTGATTCGAAGTTGGCCAGTCCTTCATAGCAGCTTGCAGCAAATCTCTTTGGCTTGGGATGGATAGGGATTCCCACATAGATATATTGACGTTTGTTTTCTTCATTTGATCAATGATACTGAATGGTGATGAAGGATCTCTCTGCTGTCCCTTGATTTGCACATTTGCTCCTTGAATATTGGCAGCAACAGCTGGCATTTGATTTGGCCAAGGGGCTGTTCTTGGCTGCCCTCGTGCATTTGAAACTGGGTTTTGCTTACCAATCATTTGTGGAGCTGTGGAAGGTTGTGGATTGGCTGGGGCTAACGGCTGTTCTTCACCCAAATTTCTCCTTTTTGACCTTGTGTTGGCTGCAACACCTTGAGAGACTGCCTGATTCATACCACAAAAATCCTTTGCCTGCCAATTTACCAATGTGGTGTCATTTGGGGCAGGTTGCTGTTGGAATGTTTCTTGTTGTTGGCTATTTTCTTGACTACTTTCACCCTCCACACCAGCACTTGTTACCATTAAAGCTTGGGTTAAAGCACCATTATAGCACATGGATTGATTATGGGGTTCATTAGATGGAAAACACCATTCATACTCCTGGGCAATGTTGTTTGTGCTGGTACTAATGCCTTAGAGGCAGATATGGCATTTGGATTATAGGGCTGGAATGGTCTATTGACAGGAGGCCTTGTTTGATTCATATTTGTACCTGGATTGGGTGGCCTTTGAGGCTGATATGGCTGCCTATTAGGTTGAGCTTGAGGCTGATACAAAGGTCTAAAACCTTGCGTTTGCTGTCTCTTGAGTGTGACCAGCTCATTACCTAAATTTTGCAGTTGCTTCATGACTTCTTGAAGCTCATTTGGGGCACTTGGAGATGAAGTGGAAGCTTCATTTGAACTCTGATTTCTAGGAGTGGGAGAAGGAGCTAAGACAGGTGCTTGACTAGTACTTGGGCTCTCTAAACTTGGATATAATGGCATTGGAGGCCTAGGAGCTAGCTTGCCAGCTTGAATCAGACAATTTTCAGCTCTAATAGCAATACTATAAGTAGCGGGGATAGTTGTGCCTCCCATAGATTGAATCAACATAGAAATATCAGAATTTAAAGCTTTAAGGTAATACAGAAAAGCACCTTCTGCTGTTGGCCTGACTGCTACTGGAATTCTATCCCAAGACCTTTGAAATCTGAAGTTGAAGTCAGTCAGCTGCTCATTGGAAGCTCTCTTGATGGTTGTCAGCTGCTCCAAAAGAGAAAAGTTGTCTCCCTTCTCTCCAAATTGATTATGAAGTGCAATACACAGCTGATTCCAGTTTGTGATAGAGCTAGCTTCAAGGCTCCTAAACCATTGCAATGCTTTTCCCTTTAATGAAGACGCCAGCAATTTGACAGCTACTTGCATCTCATTAATTTCATGGATTGCACAAATATTAGCAATGTCCTTGACATGATCACCAGGAGTGGTCTGATTTTCTCCAGTGAAGCATGGAATGTTCTTCAATGCTGCAACTGGGATTGGATTTTGTGCATTGAGAGCAAGTGGGCTGCTGCCTGTGAAGTTGACATAGGGGTTCACTGGTTGTGCCATTCTGATTGGTCTTAAAACCCTTGTATATTGAAAGAAAGGCCTGTCAGGTGGAGGAGTTGAGAGAGTTCTGCTTGGTGGAGACAGAGACCTTTGAATCCTTCTTCCTCTTTGCCTTCTTCTTGGAGATAATTGTAGGTATTCAAACAGCACTTCCTCCTCTCCAGCTCTTGACCTTGTGATTCTTCTCATAAGCTTTCAGGCCTGACTGCTGAAACCAGTTGATTCTTCCCCTCGGAGTCACCAGATGTGCAAATAATAGCTCTTTTCAAGCAAGAAAAATGCAGCAGATGCACATCAACTTTGCTGCAATAAAAAAAATGAGACCTCTGGTCCCACCGGGCGTGCCAAAACTGTTGATGCAAAATCACAGCACCCCTGGTTGCATATCAGATTTCTAGATTGGTGTTCATGCATCCAGTGTGATTGCATAACATTGAATCCTTCCTCCAAGTGTGGGACTTGAAAATGAGAAAGGATTCTCCAGAGAAAGGCTGGTTCCTATTCCTCTGTTCAGATGCATCAATGAAACGCAAAGGTTCACCAAAACTAAACTAACTACCAAGGAGACAGGGAGAGAGAAATGCATATAAATAAACCTAAGTTAAGGAGGTGATGCACCGAGGAATGAAGAACATAAGATTTGCAACATAAACACAGACCATATAGATGCAATACCACACCATGCACAGGTAACCGAAATGCAATGAGAGATCAGAATGACAACAATGAATACATGAGAGGATTTAAATTCAATCACAGACATATATATTGCTCAAAGGATCGATTCCATATATTGCGATGGCCAAGAGGCACAATGGCATTACAGTCTATGTGGGAGGCTTGAAAACTCCACGAATTCTCTTACAAGCAGGAGAGAAGGGAGGGGTTGCAAAACAGAAATGTCCAACATTAGGAAGAAGCCCCTCCTTACAATTTATAGGAAGAATGAGAGAGAAAAGAGAGAGGAATTCGAAATCTGCCCCAACCACCTCCAGAATGCACTTAACTCATTTCATAATGATGGAAGTGGCGGATCTTGGCAAAACGGCGGGCTGCCTAGCAGAAGCGGCGGACTGTCTGCTGCATTAAAGTTATTAGTTGAGCATCACTTCTGCTTATTATTTCGTGCCAGAGGCGTCTTCTGATTTTCTCTCCTCAAACTGAACCAAAATGCAAGATTGACCTTGGAAACGTGTAGAGAATCTCACAAGCTTTCTGCTGATATAAAGAACGTGTAAAACTGAGCTCTGGATCGAAAGTTATGTCGATCTGAAGATTTAGGGCACAGAATAGGTGAAAACGGATTTTTTTTAATTTCTTCCCGCGCTCTGCCACCTGGATGACACGTGGCAAGCTCTGATTCACCGAATGATTCTCTCTCTTCTGCATTTCGGTGGGCCTTCCTTTGAAATCTCCTTGTGGGCTCTAGCCAGGACACGTGGCATTATTTCATTGATTTGGATCGGTGCTCGAAAACTCACCCTTTGACTTTTTAACTTTTCTCTTGTGAGGACACGTGGCAGCTTCTGATTAGTCCGCGGGCCTGCCAGCTCCTTCGCACCCTTCACGTCTTTTTGTCCCGGATGTCCCATACCGTTTGGGACAAAAACCTCCGATCCGCCCGAAATGGGCTTCCTTGTCCCTCATTTGACCGATGACGTGGCGCAATTTTATTGGCTTTCGGCTCCTTCGGCGATCCGCGTCCCGCGCATCCCTTTGTCCCATTTTGCATAGTGCTCTTTGTACTGATTTTGGGCGAACCGGCCGGTTCGCGTCCATTTGTCCCGCTTGTCCCATTTTTCCTTGGACTGTCTGGCCCTTTTCACCCAGTTCGGCCGGTTCGCGCCTTTTTGGCCCGCTTGTCCCACAGGTGTCCTTCTCAGCAGTTAGCCAATTTTCTCTTTTTCGGCAGGATCGGCTTTTCGCGCCCGCCACATACTTTTGTCCCAAATGCCCCATTTGGCACTTGGGCCGCCTGGAGGCTTTTCGGCCGATCCGCACATTTTTGTCCCAAATGTCCTGACTGCCCCTAGGACTAGGACTTAGCCGATTTTCATGATTTTTCCTGGATTGACCTATTTGCCTTTCTGCAACCTTTGATGCATGTTATCGAAATTTTACCCTGTGGGGTGAAATTTTAACAACAGTATCCAAATTGATTCTTCCTTTAAAATCAAGCATCATCACAAGTTGATCATGATGCTTAGAGACAAAAAAATCATAATAGGAGTCATTTTGTAGCCAGGGATGGATTTTAGATGACTCTTTATTACTCTGGTTTGGAAAGGACTGGATAGAACTATGCCAAGGGTTTGACCTACCCTCACTAATTTAGGTTGTTCCTTCAACCAGGGTGAGAGGACCCATTTTGTAACTTTTTTTGGTGTAGTAGAATAACAATGGATTAACAATATTTGACTCTCCCTTTGCAATATTTGAAGGAGACCTTGAGAAAACATGGTCAATGCAATATAACCTAACTCTCACGAGCTGTCACCCTAGATAATGAATATATTTTCTAGAAAAGCTATAGGTTACTTAAGATACTGATACAAAGTGATTGCATCTACATATTTTGGTAAAGGATAGGAAAAATCATTGAAAATATTCAATATTTGTGGATATATAATGCAAGCAGGGGTGGTTCATGTAGGATTTATTACTTAATGTATAATTTGTTGCTGGGAAGTTAAGCATGATAAATTTGATTATACAAAATTCTTGAGAACTTTTTAAAAATGTGGGAAAATCTACAAATCAAAATGAAAAAAGGCTTCAAATAGTCAGAATGAACCGCCAACTAGAGTATGTGCATCTATGAAAGCTCAAAGACACACTGTTCACACATTCTTCAAGGATTCAACACAAAAGCTCATGTTAAATACTTAATTAAACATCAGAAGTCCTTGATTAATCACACATAAGATACACTCATAGAATAACAAACAATCTGTATCATCGTAATGAAAGTAAAGTGAATTTAAATCATTTATTACATCATGAAATGAAAAATCTCTTCATAATGTAATTACAAATGCCCCAATACTATCATAAGGAAAAGATATTTTGTGATTCAGAGGAACTCCTAATATAAGATTGCAACATGAACACAAATAATTATTTGAATATATCTCAAAATGAAAGAAGACACAACTAAATTCATGATTAACATGATTTACTCAAGGTTCTTCAAATTGATCAGCAAGGGAAAGTTTATTTACAATCTCAAAGCTTGGCAATGGCTAAACACTTGCAACCATCTTGACATGATCAAATTAAAAGATACATAGGAAATAACAGGTTTCTCATATAAGTTCCTTGGAAAAAATGGCTTCTCTCAGCTTTCTCTCCTTCTCTTTTTTTTTGAATAATTCTCAAAAAAATTAACCCCCCTATCACGTGATTATCCTTTTTCCTTTTATATCACCCTCTCACTTGTTAACCTTCAAATTTTTTTACCCCCAAAAGCACAAATATTCCAAGGAATATTTCCTTTTACAAGACTTGTTCTAGAACATGACATTTAAAAAAGTTTTCTTTTTAACTAAAAGATGTACAAAATGAAAGTCTTTTCAATCAGATCCACTTGTTCTCGACTGGGATATTAGGTCATCATTTCTAGAAAATTAATTTAATAATTCTTTCCTGATATTGATTAGATAATCATTTCAAATAATCTTTGAAAACTTCCACATTACTCTGATATAACATATATCCATATTCACTTTTCAAGAATCCACCTTCGGTGCCACGCACTCTATTTTATGTCTTATTAGCTTAATTGCCCACACATTATTCCTGTGAGCCACTTTGATTTACCAACTCTGCTCATGCCTAACCTCTTCCAAATCTTAAATTCCTTTCTGTGCGAACTGAACAAAATATCCCTCATCTCATGGGAATGATTTTACTAAATCAAAAACATATGTCTCCTTTTTATTATAAAACCTGGCTCAATTTCATTGTCATTATTTATTTCCCTTCTTGTTCTGAATATAAGGAATTTCATCATAAAAAATGGTGAAGGTACTCATAGCACACAACCCGAACGAGATTTCCTCAAAGGATTTAAATCAAATTTTTGATTTGCGTGGTCCTAATGAAGCCTTTATTAGGGATTTGTTTGATGTAGAGTGTGTAGGTGACACCAAAGGGCCCTTAACAAATCAACAAGTCTGATTATCACTTCTTACAAGGATAATTAGGATTAATCCTTTATTTGCAGCCTTTCAGGTTATGCATTTTCATCTTTTTAAATAAGAACACTTGAAATATCCAAAAGATTTAAAGAGATAATGGGTCGAGAGAAGACCTCATGTATTTGTGAAAACCAATTTTCAATGTCCCTTTTTATGCGATGAGGCATTTGTATCAAAAGAGATTCCTAAGGAATCATATGTGCCATATGATAAACCATCCATCGACATTATGCATGTTATTTCCCACAAAATAGAAGAGTTAGAGTAGAGAATCAATTCCTTCAAGAAAAAGTAAGTAGATATGGTGACTTCACAACCAGTTTCATCACTAGGGTCATCTTCAGGTAAGATGAAGGGTAAACCATAACCTCAACCTCTAATTCGTTATATCTGATGGAGAAGAGGGATGATCATTATTTGATTTCCGTTCAAGGGAAGAAATCTCCTTTGCTTGGGAAAACAGGGGGATATTTACAATTTAGTCATCCAACCACTCAATGCATCATGTTCCTCAGTTAGAACATGGGTTTTTGGGGCCTCAAGAAATTCCTTCTCTGAAAGATAATCCCCCTTTCAAAAGGAAATGGGAGGCTGGATCAAGCTCAAGACCTCGCAATCTACCCAGTCAACAACATGCAGTGCTTTCCTTTCCAATCACCCTAGGTGTTCCCTCTCAAACTGATCCTAGCACGTCGAACCTTCAAAAGGGTAAAGAAAAGAAGAATTTCTTCACAGGTGGTTTAGATATTTTAGATTAGGTGTCATCATAGTAGAAGAAATTCGAGATGGAGAAAACACAAGGTTCAAGTGAGTTTATGCTAAGGAAAAATAAGCTTTTGAATAAGCTTCCCCTGCTGGGAGGAAACTATGAAGTAAGATTGAAAAATGTCTAGATGTTTTTTTCCTTTCATTGTCTCTATTTCTAACATGTGTATATCTTTCTTTGTCATGGACAAGGGCCCCTATAGAACCCCATTTTTTTCCTTATTCAAAATTCAAGAAGCACAACAATATCAATCATTTACAGGCTTATCCAAATGTATGTAAAGACTTCATCAAAGCAAATATGACACTACTGCATTCTTCCACCTTACAATTGAAATAAGGGAACAATAAAATTCATAAAAAAAAATTACATCCCATGTAATAGAAGTATTTACTTTAAAGTATTAGTTTGAATAATGAATGTGAAAAGAGAATATAACTTAAGGAATACTCCTAAACATGTTCATCATCTTTTATATCTACATTCTTTTCTTTTTCAGCTTGCACTTTTGGATCTTGTTCTTTTGGAAACCTTACTACATATGCATCATACCTTTTGAATAACTCATTAACCTCATCCTCATCTAGTTTCATATGATGCTAAAAGATTATTTCTTTCCTAGATATTGCATCAATGCAATGGCCCATTTTCTGTTTGTATTCCAATGGTCTTTCTTTTAACTCTATAATTCTATTCTTAATCCTTCTCACCGTTTTAATGATTTCATAGGAGAAATCATTCTTATAAATATTCTTTTTAAAGGAATTAAGAAAAAAGTCAATATTCAGATCCCTGTAGCTCTTTTTGAACTTATCAGCTACCATATCCTCTAACTTCAATTCAATGGCATCAAGAGTATCATCAACCTAGTTTATCTTGATTTCAAGCTTTTCCTTGATCCCATTCAAGGTTTCCACTATGATCTTTGATAACTCTTCAATAGTATGATGGCTTCCTTTGACTGCTACTGGCACAATGTTTTCCTACTCAACTAATTCATCATTGATATGGGTAATGCGGTCTAACTTGGGAAGAATTCCCTCAAAATAGAAAATCTCATCATCACATTTTTCAACTATATCATCAATTTCATTGAGTCTGTTCTTGACATCTTCATACTTTGACCTGGCTTCTGCAATTGCTTCCTTTCCCCTCTTGGTTAATTTTTCAATCCATGTGTCCACTTCCTAGACCATCTTGATATCTTTGTTTATTTTATACATTCCCTCAGGGGTATCTATAGAGGCACTTGTCTGAGCTTGACTAGGTTTCCCAATCAACTGCCGCAAACTAGACTCAGGGATTTATTTTTTTCTTTTAACTACATCTTTTTCATTCTATTTTCATCCACTTTTTGTAAAAGGTCATTCACAACTTCAAATACCCCTTGTTTTAGTTGGTACCTTGAAGGATTTCCTAAGGGAATGATCTAGACATTATAATCATTGGTTGTTATATCTTCTCTAGTCTTTCCTTCAAAGGGGATTGCTACTTCCAAAGTCTTGGCTCTTGATGAATCAATGTGGGTTTTAGTGATAATTCTAGCCCTTTTTGAGGCTCTTAATATCTTTGGAAAAGATAGAGCAGTAAGATCAATAGCTTGAATAGGGATGACCTCCTTTTCCTCATTTGAAATTAATTCACCAATCCACCCTTTCACCAAATTTGTTCCAGCCTTTGCCTCTTGTGATTCTTGTTGGGGTTCCTCAGGGACAACCATCAATTGTTTAAATACCTCTTATTCATCCTAAACTAGTTATTATTCCTCTTATTCATTATTTATTTTGATAAACACCTTTCTAATCTCACCCTGTGTTAATAATTCTTTCAGATGTTCTTTTCCTTGGTCTAGAAACTGAGGTTGATCAATCTTTTCTTGGTTTGTATCAATAGTCAGGGGAGATTCATTACTTACTTCTCCAATCGATGTCATACTAGATCCAACTTCCCCTCCAACATTTTCTTGTATTACTGACCAGATTGTAAGCTCTTCCTTCCTCAAAATCTACTGAGTTGGCATCCTACTTTCCTCATGCTCTAATGATGTAACTAGTAATGACATGGTAGGTTGTTCATGTGAAGCCAACTTCACGTTTCCATCTAGAGGCTGTATGTCTTTATCAACAATGCTTTTCTCACCAACATTTGTGGTTTGTGCTACTTCTACCTTCTCTTCAAAAACATATTTTCTCTCTTGAAAAAGTTCATCAACTTTAGTAAATTTAACAAAAATAGAAACAATCTCATCTATTAACATCTCTGCATTAACATCTTCTCCTCCAAAAAAATCTAGTTTATCTTATTCTGTAACCACTTGTCTTATAGAAGGAATATTTATTGCTTGGGATTTTTCTTTATTAATTAATGGATGAGTATTTCTCTCTATTTCCTTACTTGTTTGGAGGTCAGCTACCACTGTCATCAATGGTTCACTCATAGATAATTTAAGTGAATATATCATTGAAAATTCCTCACCAGTATCAACATCAATTATATCAACTTGGGAATTTGTAGATTCATACAATGTTCCAAATGAAGGCATACTCATATCCTTAGTAAGCAAGGTCTCAAATGTTTTTTTACCTGGAGTTAAGGTTTGGCTTCTTACTAAAATATCTTCAACATTTTCCTGGGTTGCTTAATCTTAAGTGACTTTCATTGTTGTTTCCTCCACAAATAGAGGTGGGAATAGAAAATTTGATTATTCCACTTGTGGCAATGATGGAGCATGATGTGCCTGATAAACATCACTCCTTTCAAACTTAGGAGGATCGATTACCACATCTCTGTGCTTTTGATTTTTGGGCGTGTGGGCACCTATTCTCACCAAAATTGGTACATGAGAAACCTTATGATTCTTGTGTCCCCTTTCAAATATTTTTAGATCAATTGTTGTTATTTTCCATTCCTTATACGACTTATATTGAGTAAGACCACTTGTTATAGCTCCACTCATTAATTTCTCAGTACTATGAGGTTTTGGTGAAACACCTGAGCAAGCCACATAGGATGCTAAGCCCTTCCCCTTTTCTTGGATTGGCATTACAAAAGTAATGGGAGAATTTTCCATAGATTTTAAGAGCATGTCTTCAGTCTTTAGCCTAAGAAATGACATAGGAGCATCAGTCCCACTAACAGATGAAGTCCACTCATCTATGAGTTTGAGAGTGGGCCTTTTTTAGGGAAATTAAGGGGCCTTTCCTCCCAAAGGATTTATTCTATCCACTCCTTCCTTCATGTGTGGAATATCATCATTCAAGTTTCCCAAACTCCTAAAGTTATTTAAGATTCTGGTATTCTGAATTGATAAGTCAATGCTCTTTTGAGTTAACCAATTCACAGTTCTTCTTATTACATTAGTTATCCTTATATAAGAATCATTAGATTCTGTCTCATTCCAATCTAGAGGGATTATGGGTTTTACTTCCACCTTCTGATCAACATAATACGTACTTACTGTACATGTGGATAATCCATAATTCCTTATGGTATAACTATAATTTTGAAATCTATTATTTGTGAAAGGGCTAATCTAGAGAAATCCCTTAATCTGACCTCTTCTTCATCCCTAAAATTCATCCAATAATATTCAAACTGAGGGTCATGCTGAAAAGTATTTACAATGTTGTTGAATACCCATTTGATGTCACAATTGGCCCTTACCTCAAAATTTTCCATGTCAAACTTCTACATTTAATCTTCAATTAACATGGCTTTTATGATGGAAGGGATTGAGTTCCTTCCAATTCTAATACAAAATTTGATATTTTTCTTATGCCTTCCGACAATAAATTTATGCACATGTGTTAGCTACCTTTCCAATTCACATAAAGATAATTTATCATCTAAATGCCTAGGCAATTTATATGGCTTTCCTTCAAATCCACTAACCCTTATGTATGTGAACTTTTAATATTGAATGAAGTAGCATCCGTACTCTAAAATCACTTGTCTGTCTTGTTTAGAAATTCTATATTATCCCCATTCTAGTTTGAAAAGATAAATTATTGGGGAAAATAAATCATCATTAACTAACCTCGCATTCCCACTCCATTTAATCAATTGTAGTTGAGGGAATAGCTCATGCATTTGGCACTACTTGAAATCTGCATTTGGTAACAAACCTAGGAAACATCTATGCCCAACAAAATTGTAAATTAAGTAAGTCATCATATAAAATTCTAGTTATGAAGTGTCACCCATATCAGTTTTTTCTACTAAGGTGACCATGTGACCATGGATTGCTTCTACAATGAAATTATCCCAACAAATTCTCCCCTTTCTCTCCAAAATGATCCATATGTAAGTAACCATCCATTCCTTAAATTCATTTACAGTTTCCAACCCCGTCATTCGACTTAATAAAACAATGACATCTTCAACCTCTTCAATGAAATGTTACCTAACTATCCTTTTAGGGATTCTAGTTGTTGTATTTTCATGATGAGCCACTTTGTATTTATGATCTTGGAATAATCCTTTTTCTTTGCTTCATAATCTTGCAAGGCTAATTTGATAGCAATGGTGATTGTGTTGGTGATTACAGGAAACTTTAACATTATTCTAATGAATATATGTGTTAATGTCAAAATTGTATCCCCACTCCCATCTAATACTTCCCTCTTTTTGGGATCATAATTCATAGCACAATGTCACACCAATTCTGGGAAATGAACCAATAGTGGGATAACCATCACTAGAGAAATGTGGCTATCTTGAATTTACTTTATGGATTTAATCTTATTGGGGCTATTCAATCTCTGAATAAAATAATTTAGATCAGAACTCATCAATTCCGTGTCTATAATCTTGTATGAATCAATTGTGACCCTTGACGCAACTGAGAACACATATGACATGGTCTTCATCTTCAAAAACCCTAGCTTTAATTTAAATAAATTTTCCAATGAAAGAGAAACATAGGAGTTTTTAATTTCTTACCAATCAACCCAAGAGTT
This sequence comes from Taxus chinensis, assembly GCA_019776745.2. Classification (NCBI taxonomy): domain Eukaryota; kingdom Viridiplantae; phylum Streptophyta; class Pinopsida; order Cupressales; family Taxaceae; genus Taxus; species Taxus chinensis. Next base: position 579,244,033 of record CM034150.1, read on the forward strand.
CTTGAGTAATTTAAATCCAAATTGACAGCCTTATCAATCCTCTAGTTCACAATTCAAACTTCACAGTTAAAAACGTGATAATTCTCCATGAAAATCACAAATGGTAGAAACAAAAATCAAACAAATTGATAATAGAAGATGAAAGCATTCACAAAATTTAATAAATCCTTGATTTACGTAGTAAAATTAATGGTGTTAGAAACAAATACATTATATCATAACCATTCATTAAGTTTCTCTCAACTTTGAAAGTGAGTCATCCATGTGGAAAAGACTTTCGCCAACGTAGGATCAGGGGCACTTTTTGTAATTTTGCAATGTTTTAGAACTTACACACTTTTGGGTACCTTGACCCGCCCATCCGCTTTTATCTTTCAACATGGGCTCGACACATGGTGTATGCATGAAATAGTTAGTAATGCAAGTAAATTTGAAAATAAAACCTAGTATCTTCAATACAATACATAACTAAACCTATGCATCGTCATTCTAAGAGCTTAAACAAATCTAACCTATCAACGTTTCTACATTGAACATGAAATGAACATTTCAAGCTAATATGCTAAATAAACTAACTTCTATCTCTTATTTAATGCTAAAAATAAGATGATATTGAACCTGGGTAGAACTCTAGCAATCAAAGAGTTGATTATGTGTTTGAAATCCCAAGGTTTCTAAGAATGGAGTCTTGTAAAATCATGGCTACAAGACCACTTGAAATATCTCCATATGACTTCAAAACTTGGGTGGAGAATACAAGAAATGTAGAAGGAAAGATCTTCTAATGGAAGAATGCTCAAAGATGATAAAAATGACTATAGTGTATTACTATATGCTCACTTTTATTTATCAAGGAGTAGGTGTAAATAGAAAGGTAGGAGGAGGGCTCCTTATATAGCCCAATGGATAGAGGAATATCTACATCCCTCTTTATGTCGGATAAATGGAGAGGTTGGGTTAGTTGTGGAAAAGGGAGGTTGGATTAGTTGTGGATAAGGGAGGTTTAGAAAAGGTTAAGTCAACCTTACGAGAGTTTAGCTTTGTCCTTTAGTGACCTATGGGGTTTGAGGGGCTTTATTGATTAACCAAAGTGATTAATTAATAGGTGCGTAAGATCACAAAATCTATTTAGAGGAATAATTAGCATGATTTAGACTATGAGAGGGATTTAATCAAATAAGTGATGATTTATTGATTAAATAGAAGAGAGAATTAATTAAATAATCTAGATAGAAAAGGGTATTAATTAATTATAAATAATTAATTAATCTAAATAGAAAGGGAAGATTAATTAATTATAATTAATTAATTAATCTAGATAGAAAGGGGAGTTTAACTAATTATAAATAACTAATTAATATAGATAGAAAGTGGAGTTGATTAATGGAAGGTCATTAATTGGCATCATTGTCAGATAGAAGAGTTAATTAACTAACATAATGTAATTAATTAACGACGATATTAGATAAAATTTGTTATATTGACGATATATCATCCATTTGTGGGAAATGGTATAATTAGTGCAATTTAAGTATTTAAATTGCTCAAGCTAAATTATAGGTGTCTACACTTTCCCACCCCTCTTTGAGGTGGCATAAGTAACACCACTTCAAAGATAGTAGACAGATAAATTTTTAAAGTGTAGAAGAAAAATTAGTATAAGTGAGAGATGCCCCCTCGAGTGTCGATGGGGTGATCAGAGAAGGCGATTGACAATCGAAAAAGGTGAGAGAAAGAAAATATAAGAATGGGTAGGAGCAGGATGCCCCAGGTGAATAATAAGAATAGTGTTGATAGGAGAATGATGTAGAGGAGGAATGAAGACAGAAAGAAAAGAGTAATTTTTCATCCAATGTATTGAAAAAACTTTATTGTCATCATATTGCCAAAGATCTACATCATCGGTCCTTATTAAAAATATAAGCATAAGAAAAAATTAGGATGACATGAAAATCCACACTATGAACAATTGTCCATTGATGAAAAACCCACTCAATGAAATATACAAAAGCAATGCAATATGAGAAGGAAACAAGCTCATTTAATAGAGAAAACAAGTACAAACACATATATTCCAACCAACAACGGTCAAGATGGCTATACAAATGTTTTGTTATCAAGTTGAAGATCCCTAGATTGTTGTGATTGACAACAAGGGTTTAAAATGATGCCTTGAATAATGATACATGCAAGGGAAGATGATGAAGGACACTGGGTCCAATAAAAAAGTTTAGTGCACTATGAAACAATACCAAACAACTATATGTGCCCCAGATTACTGACAAAGCAAACATGCTAGCTTTGAAAATGGTTGTAAATTTGATGATTTGTGAGTCATTTGATCCATGAACACGTGAAAATTATAACAAGATATGGAATGAATACCATGTGTAAGACATGAGTTTCAGTCCCTATGAGCTGGTTTACCTAGTTTTACAAATTTTACATGTTTTAGGATTTTTGAAAAAGTTTTGAAATTTTTTGGATTTTGAATTGATGTTTTTTATTTAATTTTTTTTAGACTTTTGAAAGTTTGGATAGAGAAGAAGGTAGAAGAATTAGAAAGAATCTTCTAGGATCACAATAAATGCCCCAGGGAGAAGAAAGAAGTAATAGGTGGCAAATAATGCCCCAACACAATGAAAAGATTAATAAAATAATTATTTAATAAAAAATAATTATTTGATGGAGTGTGTAGAAGAAGGGATATCGCCTAGGAGAAATAAAATTGTCCCAGTGAGAAGAAATGAGTACCTGATGGCAAATAATGCCCCAACATGGCAAAAAAGTAAGGAAAATAATTATTTAAGTAAAATAACTATTCATAATGAGTAGAAGAAGCATTAGAGTGATGTGATATGGTTTTATTTCACACTTTTATATGTATCATGATGATAGTTGAGATGTTTGTACCACATGTGTTTGCTTTTGACACGATAGATCCATATATGATATCAATTATATTGTATATGTGATGCTCTAGATTAGTGGACAGGATGACACGATGATATTGGTGTGAGGGGATAGATTTTGATATTTATGATCCCTCTTGCCCCCATTTGATGATATGATAAATGATGATTAGCATACTATACATGTATGATGTACACAACATTTTATTTATATATGATGTATAGAAGATGTTAGATGTGATGATATTGATGGAGATATGATGATGTGATAACAAAACTATGTACATGCGACAAGCAAACACAATCAAATAATAACAACATACACAACGCCAACCAATCATGAATTAACACAACTATGTACAATTATTTATAAGCATAAAAAAACACATTGCATATGTACAAGGAAGAATGAATCTCATTTGAGAAAGAAAAGACAAAACTTACCAAAGTATGTCTAAGCAATAAACTATACAAATGTATAAACAAGAAACAACTATACAAGTAAACAATGTGCACAAACAAAGTAAGAAACAAGATAAAGTAAGTAAACTGAAGTTATGTTTTTGCAAGATTGTTTTGTGAAGCACTTTTTTACTATTTTTTTTGTGTTTTTGTGAAACAATTTTCTATTGTTTTAATTTTTGTGAAATAATTTTCTATTGTTTTGATTTTCTAACATTTTTGAATGTTTTTTGTTTTTCCAAAGTTTTCTGAGGCGATGCATAGGTAACCGAGAAATGTGGATGCCCCCAGTGTTAGATAGATAATATACAAAGTTAGGCACCACATGCTTATAAACAAGAAGGTGAAGTCACAGAAGTGCCCCCAACATGAGATGGGGAATAGAAAAAGACCATCCCTTCACAGACTAACAATAGGAGACAAATTTGGATCAAGGCTTAACAAGAATAGGCTCACAAGGAATCTTGGATGTGGATGAGGAACTATCCCTAGGCTAAGTAAAAATATCATCCAGATGCAAGATGCTTACGAGCAACGAATCCTCCCAAGGTGCCAGAAACTATTTTTCACCCAAGGACTTATCCAAAGTGCCAAAATTATGTGGTTTTCACTTATGGATGACCTATTTTCTCTTTTTTTCTCTTTTTAAATTTTTTTTTTTGTATTTCGATCTTTTTTACTTTTTTTTTAGTTTTCGTTTTTGATTTTTACACCATGTTTAAGCATAAAACTGCTTAAGGTGCATGTCATTTATAGGTTCACAGAGCTCATCACCATTAGGATGGGAAAGTTTGTATGCTCTCGTACCATATTTCACCACAATGACATAAGGTCCTAACCAATGTGGTTTGAACTTGCCTTTCTTCTCTCTTTCTGCCCTTGTGTTGAATTGATTTTCTTTCATGACCAAATATCTGACCTAAAACTGACGAGGTATGATCCTCTTGTTGTAATTACAAGAGACTCTGTTATGATACAATTTAAGATGATTTAGGGCATGGATGTGCTTCTCATCCAAGAGTTCCAACTCTGCTAGTCTAGCCACTATGTAATCCTCATCCTTCTCTAGATAATCCCTAAGAGAAATTCGTAGGGAGGGAAGATCAATCTCTATTAGGATGATAGACTCTATTCCAAAAACTAGGGGGATAGGGTGTCACACTAGTAGGAGTGTGAATAGAGGTCATGTAAGCCAAAAGAGCTGGGTGGATTTTCAAATGCCAATTATGACCTATCTTACTTACCATATTTTCCATGATTCAAACCAATGTCTTGTCAGTGGCCATAGCCTATCCATTACCTTGGGGGCAATACGGTGTAGACCATTTTAATATTATTTGAAACTGCTGAAAAAGATATTTCATAGTCTTATTCTTGAATGATTTTCCATTGTTAGTAACTATGGCTGTAGGAATGCCATAGCAACAAATAAGATGATTCATGATGAACTTTGAGATCTGAGCACCTGTTACATAGGTCAAAGGGACAACTTCCACCCACTTGGTAAAATATTCAGTAGCTGTAATGATGTGGGTGTGGCCATTAGATGAACTAGGGGTAAGCTTCCTTATTAAATCAAGTCCCCATTTGGAAATTGGCCATGGGGTTGTGATGGGTTGTAATGGCTGTGATAGGGCATGGATGGAATTTCCATACTTTTGACAGAGTACACACTTCTGCACATAGTTGCAGTAGTCAATTTCCACGGTAGGCCAATAGTAGCCCACCCTCAAAAATTTCTTGGCTAGAACCATCCCATTTGTGTGGGCCCCACACACCCCTTCATGTACCTCTTTAATTGCTTGGGCTGAATCTGTTGTATCGAGAGAATGTAATATATTCCCATCATAGCCACAATGATAAAGCGTACCTCCTAAGAGGGTATAATGATCTATCTAGTGGATACGAATTTTCTTTTTGGAACGGGAGATGTCAGGAGGGAACATATTATCTTTAAGGTAAGTGAAGATAGGCTCATACCATGGGGAATTGGGACTAACAACATCATAATCTAGATAAGATTCTAGCATGTCATATGCATGTTGGCGTAGATTTTTAGCAAGGAAAGGCATATCATTATTTTCTGAAGGAATGTGTAGCATAGAACCTATAGTTTTCATAGCATCTGCAGATCTGTTTTGTGCTCTTGGAATCTGTTCAAATGTGATATGCACAAAATATTATTTCAAATTTTTGACCAGCTTCTTGTAAGGGACAAGCTTCTCATCCTTGAATTTTTACTCATCATTGACTTGTTTGATGATTAACTATGAGTCACCAATGATCTTAGCATGATGAATGTCCCATTTGATTATGAGTTTCATCCCAGTGATGAACGCCTCATACTATGCAATATTATTTGTGCAAGGAAAACCAAGGTGAAAATCCTAAGGTATGGGGTTGCCAGAAGGAGTAATTAGTACAACACCTACTCCAGAGCCATGAAAAGTAAAAGATCCATCAAAGTGCACCTACCACATGACAATTTCCTCAATGTATATTAATGAAGCATCTAGAAGATCTAGATTCATAGGTTTTGTTCCTTATAAAGGTGCTTATACTAACTAATCAATAAGACCTTGTCCCTTGACCAAATTTTGGTTCAAAAACTTGATGTCAAATTCACTCATTAGAATGATCCAATTAGCCATTCTACCAGTAAGGGCGGTTTTAGACAATAGGTATTTGAGTAGGTCAAATTTTGATACAAGCTTGGTTTTAGTATTTAATAGGTAATGGAAATTTTTTTGGAAGGTAAAAACTACATCCAAACAAGATTTTTTAATCTAAGGGTAATTGAGCTCATAAGTGATGAAAGTATGACTGAGATAGTACACAAATTTTTCTTTATGGCTGAGGTCATATTGGGCTAGAAACACACCAATAGCAAATTGTGTGGTAGAAATATACATCAGAAGTGGCTCACCAAGAGTTGGATGCATGAGGACAAGTGGATTGGCTAAGTATTTATTAAGCAAGGTGAAATCCTATTTTTGCTCTGGTCCCCACATAAAGGTAACATCCTTTTTAAGTAGGTGAGTGAATGAATGACACTTATCGACAAGTTGGGAACTTGAGCGGTGGAGGCTCGTATCTTTCCTTACAAGCTGCATAGTTGTTTGATGTTTTTGGGAGGAGGTATTTTAGTAATGGCAGTAACTTTAGCAGGGTATACCTCAATTCCTCTTTGAGATACAATGAATCCTAGCAAATTTCCTGACAGCACGCCAAAAAAACACTTCTTAGGATTTAATCTGACTTTGTACTCCTGCAAGAGTTTGAAGATATGTCACAAAATATTAGGGTGATCTGCCCTCGTCTTGGATTTCCTGAGGATATCATCCACATAGTCTTCCATGATGTCATGGATCATATCATGGAAAATCACCATCATCACCCTTTGATAGATTTATCCTACATTTTTAAAGCCAAATGGCATCACCTGATAATAGAAGGTACTTTAGGGAGTTATGAAGGTCATCTTGTGTTTATCTTCATCAGCTATCTTGATTTGATTGTAGCCTAAAAATCCCTCCATAAGAGATAGCATTTCATATCCTGCAATTGAATTAACAATCATATCAATATTAGGAAATATAAAATCATCCTTTGGGCATGCCTTATTTATGTCTCTAAAATCTATACAGATTCTAATCCCAACAAGACTCTTCTATACAGGGATTATATTTGATATCCATTCATATTAATCAACGGGTCGAATGAATCTTGCCACAAGAAATCTTTCTAACTCTTCCTTAACTAGGAGATCCACCCTTGGGTGCATTTTTCTAAGCTTTTTCTTGATGGGATTCACATTTGTGTGTAAAACTAAGTTGTGCACTACCAAATTCAGATCCAAGCCCGACATATCCTTATAGGACCATACGAACATATCTATAAATTCCTACAAAAGCATGGTGAATGTTTTTTGTTCTCATGCTGAGAGCGAAGCTCCCAAATTGACCAATTTTGGGTCATCTTCTATGCCAATGTTTACATCAATGGTCTCTTCTACTAGCATTGTGGACAAATCCTCCATATGCGTAGGATCGGGAGGAAGGTTGAGATCTTCTTCCAAGGGTGTCTCTATGAGATTTTCACCCTTGGCATGGTCACTTTCCTTGTCCATTGATTTTTGTACTTGTTTTTCATCCAGCACCTCAAAGAGGTTTTCATTATGTGACTTGGAATTTCAATTTTGCCGAGGATTTTCATTGGAACTTTTACCCTCACTTTTTCTTAAATTTTACTGACCATAAAGATTAGCTTCCTCTCTGAATTAGGCGCAGCTATCTAAGTCAATGTAGAAATCCTTTTTTTGATCTCCAATGGGGATTGTATCACGAATTCCCATGAATTATGTAATGGATTCATCATTTTCAAAGAGATCCAGTTGCACATGATGTTCCCAGTCCCATTTGAAAAGGTAATGGTAAAAAATGTCAATTTTAGGTTTAGTAGGGGTTATGGTGAGGACAATGGTATTCATGAACAAGTTCATGGATGAAAGATCCTTGTATTTGCTACAGTGGGAATTTGCATCACTATCTAAATAGTCATAACTATATTTTCACTCAGAACAGGTGGTATCTTGATCATTGGGGTGCAACCCATACAGTCAAATACTGATGCCATACCTTTCTATCTTAAAATGTGGGAGAGGAACTGGTTCTCTCATTCCTTGCTCATTCTTTCAACATCCCAGACCTTTGTATCCCATGGAATACATCATTCGGCTAGACTTCTCATACTCAGGGATTTGGTAGCAAGTTGGTTGAGTATCTTTTAGGACCCAAGTCATAGGTGGATCTAACAATTTCTCTTCAGAAAGTAACCCTCCAGGTAAAAATGACCCAATAGTTTGCTCATCTCTAGGCCATCTGAAATGATAGTTGGGTCTGCCTCTTTTTTCAGTGACAATGAGAGGTCTGAAACTAAAAGAGCTTGTTGCACATTATACTCCCCACAACTGTATTCTAGAACCTTTATTTCCAATGAATCAAAAGGGGAAGTTGATGTAGAGGCACCATAGGTGCAAGAATTGAGGGAATCTAAATCTACTTGGCACTCCATGGCTTCATATTGAAGAGGAACAACTATATTCATAGAGGGACACTCATAGGAACCCTTACACATAAAACTATTGAGATCTTTGTAGTGAGAGAAGGGATCTAGATCTCCTTGTATCGTGACAATGTGTCCCTCGTGTTTCAGTTTGATGCATTGATGGAATGTTGATGGCATGGCCTGTATGGCATGAATCCATGGTCATCCTAGAAGCATATTTTATGGGAGTTCTAAGTCCAAGACATGAAACTTCGTGTGATGACAAGTGGGCCTGACTTCCATGGGTAATGTGATTGTGCCAGCTGAATCTCTTTCTGCATTGTCATAAGCAGTTATGGTAATGATGTGGGACTCGAGGTCTTCTTCTGTATGTCCCAATTGCTTAACTAATTTCAATGTGCATATATTCAATCTTGATCCATTGTCCACAAGCACCCATTTTATCTTTTTGTGGGTAACGAATACCTCAATATATAAGGGGAGATTATGTGTTGTATCTTCAATAGGGATCTCCCTATGATTAAAGGAAATGTGCTCAAGTTGGTACAATATTGGCTACCAGATCCTGAAGATGTGTAAGATCTACTTCTAGTGGCACTCCTGACCCCTGAAGAGTTTTGTACAAAATTTCCTTATGTACATTCAGATATTTTGAGGAGATCCAAGATTGAAATCTTGGCATATGTCTTCTCAAGCTGTTCTAAAAGGTTGTACCTACCATTTTGCGGGGTCAACAGAGAGGGTTTAGGAATCATGAGGCTGGGCGTGCCTTGTTACCGTAGCGTAATATTTTCCCTTGATTAAAATGGTGTTCACATGGTCACTAGGAGAGTGGATACATCCAATGAGTGAATCATAATGATTATTGTCCTTCTTGGTATATAGATAATTCACCACTTTATAACTCTGGGATGACTCTCCTCAATCCAGATTTGGCTCCTCTAACTTACCATGTTTAGGTAATGGTTCTTTTATATCCCCATATTTTCATTAGGTGTCTAAGTTTTTTCTAGGTTTTCCACTTCTATCTCCCCATTGTCGATGAGATCTTGGATGTAGTGACAAATTCATAGACATTTGTCTATTTTGTGTCCCTTGACATGATGTAATTCACAATAGTCATGCTCTTTGTACCATGATGGTTTTGGAGCATTGTCATCAAAGGGTTGTGTTATGGGATAAGTCACCATGTGAGATGCATCCAATTATTTCAATATGACCGAAAAAGGCTCATTGAGAGGAGTGAACATTCTATATTTAGGTGGTGGTTGAATAGGTCCTTTGGTTAGTTTAAAAGGTTGACCAGTTTGAACCATTTGCACATGTTTGGAATCTGTGATTCTGTCTTCCACCACGTTCTTGTTTTTGTTGAATATTTTCAAGTTTTCCATAGGTTTAACGGTTTGGTTATCCTTAGAGTGTGATTTAAGAGTTCCTTTGGAAATAAGGGATTTCTCTATTTGAATTCCCTTTTCAATAACCTCCTTGAAAGTGCAAACAAAATGCATTTGAAGGTGGAAAGTGATGTCTGGATTTAGATTGGGCACAAAGATACTCACAAGCTTCTTTTCAAGGAATGTACAAGGGAAGCAACCGGCTATCCCTCTCCATATTTGTAGGAAGCTAGCAAATGTTTTGTTAGGACATTGTTTAGTGCCACACAATTCTACCATGGTTATGTCACTTTCTATATTGTACAAGAAGTGTTGTACAAATATTTCTACCAGTTTGGGCCATGTAAAAATAGACCCATAAGGTAAGTGAGTAAACCATTCTAAGGCTTTTCCCCCTGGACTCTTTGGAAAGAGTCATATGAGGTAGTTGTCATTGTAGGCCACTTCTTGGCATGCCATATAAAAATATTTTACATGGTCTCATGGATCACCCTTCCCTCTGTATTTGTCAAATTTTGGCATGTCAAATTTTTTAGGGAAGGGTTGAAGCATCATAGTTTTTTCAAATGGATAGGGACATAGCTCTTCATATTGATATTTTTTGCTATTCCCCACAATACTCTCTTGGAGGCTTGTAAGTGTCACTTTCATAGATTGCATTTCTTGAGCAAGTAATTGTTCTTTGGTAGGAGAAGTAGGGATATATACATGATGATGTTCCATATTGTCTTCTCCCTGATTGTCCAATTGAAGTTCACTAATTTTGACCTTAGGTTTTTTCTTTTGTACATTCTTGTTTGTTTCTTTTTACACATGAGATGTTAACAAGGCTAATTATTGACTAAGGTTGCTAATTTGTTGTTGAATAGTAACTTATTCTTCAAAAGGTTCCTCTTCTTCTTCCTGCTGCGGAGGTTGTTCAACATTTTTGTGTTCTATCCTGACTTTACGTGGTACTTTAAGGAAAGGTATTCTATATCCCACCACATTATCATTTCCTACGTTAGAAGTAGAAGCATGCCCATGTGTTAAGATATCATCCATATTAATAAGGGGTTGCTCCTCTTCATTAGCATCATTTGTAGGTGGGATTGTTTCTTGTTCAATAGGAATTTTGGCTCCCAATTCTACAACTCGTGCCAATACCCTATCCCTATTTCTAAAAAGGAATTCATCTAACAAGGTGGGGTTGAAGTAAAATTCTACATGTGGGGATTCTAACTCATCACCACTATGATCTATCATTTATTCTACCTCTTTTTCCGAAGAGAATAAAGGCCCAAGATCATGGCCAATAAAATGGTTTGACCTTTGTTTGTTTGAGGCTTCCAAATTTTGCACTTGTCTAGTTTCCAAAGCCTTCCTTTTGAGTCCTAATCTTGTTTTAGGAGCCATGATGTGAAACAATTTCACTAAGGTATCTGTGAATGTGTTCAAATATTTTCTATCAAACCTAAGTGAAATGTAAAAATAATGTCAAGAATTGAATGAGTATAATGAATGTTAAAGTACCAATGTGATAAAGTGATGGCCTAAAAATGTGTAAGTCAATAGTGATGCAATGTTTGGTATCAAGCCTATCAATCGAATGAAGTATTTCCTAGGTTTATTTCAGAAAGGTAGTCGGTGTTGTAAGATAATTAACAAGATGTCCCTACTTATGTCAAGTTCAAATAAATGAACAAGGCATGTAAGTAATAACAAGAAGTTAACATGACCTCCAAACAAGGTATACGAGAAGCAAGCCCAAATTCAATTAATACCTATATCTCAAAAAGTGTGAGTTACGATTGTGAGTGACACAACAATGTCACCAAGATATGTTAACCAAACTTTGTGAGAAAGTAAGGTATTGATATCAAGATGATATTGATATAACACACACAAGTGGTAACACAACACTTTTCAAAATTGAGGTAGTAATGGAATCAAACTAAAATCTTATAGTATAACTAAGAATTGTTAAAGTGTGTATAGCATAACCTTACAATGCAGATATTTAGGTCAAGTTTATAAGAAACAAGATGTAAATACCAAAATTGTAGTGATATGATATAAACAAGGTAACCTTTCAAGGAAGTTCAAGGTGATGAATCAATCCTAACTATGATGATGATCCTGATTTGGGTATCAAGATCACAAAGGATACCAATGATATGAAAATGTCTCCACACACTTTAGATGTTTAACTAACCTAGCCACAAACATGAATGGGCATAAACAAACAAAGAAGTGGCAGAGACAATCAATTGATAACGCAAAGGTAGTCACTCTTCTTTTGATCAACAAAGTGTCAAAAGAAAGTGAAGGAGGTAGATCAATTGGTGGTGAAAAATGTTGGCCTTACTTTGGCAGAGTTTCACCTTACCTTAGGGTAAGTGAAAAACTAAGAAAAAGTAACACTTCCCACATTTCGTGATGAATAATGGCTCACAACTCAAAACTATTTTGAAATGGTCAAAGTTGGCTCTTAGTCAAAGATATCTTCCTAGGTGGTTCTCTCAACTAGGTGTTACAAATTTGTCTTAAGCGAGCTCGATTTACCAAAAAAATTCACAATGACTAATTTGGGAGTATCTCAGCTTTACTTTACCCCCTTCAAGCATAGTGGGAAACTAGTGTGTCCACATGTACTATCATAGGGGTCACCATACAGACAACCAGTAACGCTAACTCACAAGGAACAACTAGTCAAGTAGGTTGTGTAGATAACAATTCCCATTTTGTCCACAAGGTTCCCTCTTGCATGGAATACTTTGGGGTTCCTAGGACCACCCCCATTGTTGTAGTTTAAGGCTTATGCCAAAGGGTTTATGTCCTAGTTTTAAGCAAATGGGACGTACCCTTATCCGAACTTGCAAATACAATGTTTTGAATGTGGTGTGCTTTTTATCTTATTTAATTTGGTGTGGTTTTCTTGAAAACCTTTTGGAAACCTACATGAAAAATGTATTAGTAGTTTAATTTTTTTTCTAACTCCTTTATTTGATGAGCGTTTTTAGGTCTTGCACTCAAGCATAAGTAGTTCTCCAAGCAAATCACATTATTTAAAATAGGATTAAGAGTTACTTTTGATTCTCAAGATCATACAAGGATGCAAGAGAAGAGCATACAAAACAAATAATCCAACTAAAAAGTAAAGAAAATCTTTGCAATCAATGAACCATACAAAAAGCTTGATAAAAGTTCATTCCCTTAAACTAACAGTAAAAGATGAAGTTTCCAATCTACCAAATGTTATAAAATGAAATACTAAAGTTGATTTTAATTTTCAAGATCACCCTAAGGTGTAATAGAATAGCATACACAAACTTTATCCCAACTATATAGAAATGGAAAACTTCAAATCAAAGGACCATTGAAAAATGCTTTATAAAAGGTTCATTCCCTTAAGAAAAATGAATAATCAAATTTCCAAGTTTAATCCCAATGTTAAAAATATAGAGATCAAAGTTGTTTTTGATTCTCAAGATCACCAAAAGGTGCAAGAGAAGAGAATACACATGCTTTGGTCTAAATAAAGTAAATTATGGAAATACAACATTCACCAAAACATTAGACATGTTAGAAAATGATTTGTTTTAAAATAAATTGAAAACCTAGAATTTTTTGTAAGTATAAATCCCAAATTTATGTTTTCATTTCATAATTAACTTCAATAACTTTCCAATGCAAAAAAATGGAGTCATTTTGATTTCGGGAGTAAAATTTATGGCCTTCGGAAGATGGGTTACGCATATGTTCTTATGCTCATGGGTATGCACTTGACATGCACTCAACAAATGTCAAAAAAACATCCCTTAACCTACAAAATAGTCTAATTTTTCCGACCAAGATTCAATTTTGACAACAATCCTTCACACTAATGTGTAAATATAATACTCAATGCTATCAAACATTAACATACATGCTCAATAATTTAAGATTTTCAAGAAATTGGCAAAACTAGCATGTAGAATGATGAAAAAATAAGCTCTAAAAATGAAAACATGATGAAATATTCAAATTTTCTCACCAAGATTTAATTTTGACAGTAACCCACAACATTAATATGTAAATAGAAGACTCAACAATATCAAACACTAATCTATAAGCTCAATAATTTAAGATTTTCAAGAAATTGATAAAACTAACATGTAGAATGTTGAAAAAACAAGATCTAAAAATGAAAACATGGAGAAATATTAAATTTTTCCCATCAATTCCAATTTTTACAAAAATTCACCTCCTTTATACCTACAAGGAAGACTCAACACATTCAAAATTGACAAAACAAGTTAAGAAAAACAAGTTATGTCAATATATGTAAAAGAGGGTTAGTAACTAAAAATGAAACTTAACTACAAAAACTTGAAATTAAGTGCAAAGGACGATGGAGTAACTCCCACCAGGTGTGCCATATTTATGCATGAATAGTTATTAATGCAAGTAAAGTTGAAACTAACACCTAGTATCTTCAATACAATACTAAACTAAAGTTATGCATCGTCATGCTAAGAGCTTAAATAAAGCTAACCTATCAACATTTCTACATTAAACATGAAATGAACATTTCAAGCTAATATGATAAATAAAAAAACTTCTATCTCTTATTGAATGCTAAAAATACGATGATATTGAACCTAGGTAGACCTCTAGCAATCAAAGAGTTGATTATGTGCTTGAAATCCCAAGGTTTCTAAGAATGGAGTCTTGTCAAATCATGGCTACAAGACCATTTGACATATCTCCATATGAATTCAAAACTTAGGTCGATGAATACAAGAAATGGAGGAGGAAAGATCTTCTAATGGAAGAATTATCAAAGATGATAAATGGATATAGTGTATGCTCTATGCTCATTTAGGAGTGTAGGTGTAAATAGAAAGGTAGGAGGAGGGCTCCTTATATAGCCCAATGGATACAGGAATCTTTACATCCCTCTTCATGTGGGATAAATGGATAGGTTGGGTTAGTTGTGGATAAGGGAGGTTTATAAAATGTTGAGTCAACCTTAGGAGAGTTTAACTTTGTCCTTTAATGACCCATGGGGTTTGAGGGGCTTTATTAATTAACCAAACTGATTAATTAATAGGTGTGTAAGATTATAAAAGATTTTTAGAGGAATAATTAGCATGATTTAGACTATGAGAGGGATTTAATCAAATAAGTGAAGATTTATTGATTAAATAGAAGAGAGAATTGATTAATTAACAATAATTAATTAATCTAGATAGAAAAGGGTATTAATTAATTATAAATAATTAATTAATCTAGATAGAAAGGAGATATTAATTAATTAGAAATAATTAATTAATCTAGATAGAAAGGGGAGATGATTAACATAAGGTCGTTAATTGGTGTCATTGTTGGATATAAGAGTTAATTAACTAACGTAATGTAATTAATTAACGACGATAGCAGAGAAAATGTGTTATATTGACGATATGTCATCCATTTGCGGGAAAGGGTATAATTAGTGTAATTTAAGTATTTAAATTTCTCAAGATAAATTATGGGTGTCTACACGTGGTCACATTTGGGTGATAGTGGGGATACGGGCCTTTCCTACAGTTTTATTTCTTTTCCAATTCAAGACCAAATATGTTTGAGTTATCCAACAACTTGTATCCCCGCCTTTTTCATGAAAGAAGCCATGTGTCCCTTGCAGGTCTCGGGAACCTTTTAACACCTTTACACTTTTCCCCTTAATGCAAAAAGTTACAAATATGCGCCACTTCCCTGTATCCATTCAAATTGTGACAAATGTACACTCATGGATGCTAATTGAGAAATTGCTTGCGCTACTTTATGATTGTGAATATTTGAAGAATATTTACCGGGTTAGGGAGCTCATTTTTCATTTTTTGAATGTGATAAAAAGTTACAAATTTACAAATTATACCCACAAAGACACAATTAATTTGGATTTGCCACATACTAGCGGGAAATGGGAGAGAAAACACAAATAAAAACAAGACCAAAGAACATTTTACATTGGATGATCCCTCCAATTTCAAATATTAAAACACAACCGGTTCCCTGTAAGAAACTGCTAAATAATGCACATCCAGACATGATCCTCGACCAAAGAAGAGGAAATACAAATCCATACACATAAGAACCAAAAGGGAAACTTGCACCCCCATAGGAAAATAGAAAAATATAACAGACAACGATGTCAAATATTAACCAAATAGGGCCAAGATTAATTCAAGCACCAACAACACATTTTTACAGGCCATTATAAAAAAATTAGGCTAGGATAGTCTTGCATGGTAGATAATCTAACATACCCTACTGGGCTCTTATTTACATCCTTCATTCCCTAAGTTGACAATAGTTTGATTGGTGTACAAATATATTCAACATGATATGACATGATTTGAAACATACGATTTGTAATGAGGGTGAAACATTGTCATGTTTTAATTATATACTTGCATTATAGTATAAAGCCTATCTTGATTAGAACTCACAAATTGCTAATATTCTTACTGCAATTGATGAAAAAATGAGAGTAAATTTCCTTTCTAATGATGAGAAAGAGGTAGGTTTAAAGTTTTAATTTGTGAAAAATATTTTCATGAATTTATTGAGAAAATTTAGTTAATTTTAAATATTATTTCAGAAGAAATAAATTTTATCGCATGCAAGAAGACAAGCCCCAGTAAAAGGTCATCAACCTCTTGAGGATTCTGTAGATTCTTCCCTGGATGTACAAGTATCTCTACCTCCAATTTTAAGACAAAAACGCATGAGGAATTATCTTACAACCACTCAATTGCAAGCATTTCAAGCATTTACATCAATTATTCTGGGTATTAATACCATTATGTTGTATAGTCAAGCTATGATTCATGAAGTAATGGAACATTTATTTAATTTTTTATTAATCGATTATCAACTAGGTGTATTTTTAAACATTATGACATATTTACATATTCATCTGATAGTATTCATGAAACTTCCCGACATGAAGTCAAACCAACAAGCTCCATGGGAATGAGGATTCAGCAACTGAAAATGGAAGTAACTACTACCCCTAGGCATAATTTGCATGGTAAATATAATGTACATTATTATTTTGTAACTACTGATAGTGGAAGAAACTACTACCCCTAGGCATATTCTACATGGTAAAGATAATTTCCATTATTATTCTATTCAAATTTTAACTTTTCTGCTAAATTTAATAAATATTGAATTCTGGTCTTTTTTGAAATTTAAATTTTGCAGTTCCTTTTCACACTTCTCAAACAAAAAACATTCCACCTCCACCACTAAAATTAAATGTTCAGAAAAGGGGGAAAAGGATATCTTTTCTTGCTCAAAGTGGTGGCATTGTTCATTTGACAAGAACCGAGTTTCCGAATTTCTACTTTGGTCATCTCCATAGTGCAATGGGCACCACCATTTTGTAACATGTTGATCTTGATGATGATTTATTAGGTAAAGAGAGTGGTATTAGTGATCCAGCTACCTTTAATCCTCATAATATTATTCAAGGCTAGATCTAAATAGATCCTGGTTTACAGGCATAGACTCCTATTTCACTAGATGACACGCCCTCTCCAACTCATACTGTACCACAGTCTGATGATCAGTTAACATATTTTCCTTTGAATAATTTGTTGGCATATAGTTGTTACGCTAATATGAATGATGTTATTATTCCTGATATAGAGACATTGAAAACATGATAATTGTGGGCAAATGTTTTGATGAAGGAAATAAATGTCCGTTATCACAACCATTCCCAAAGAAATTCATTATTTTCTTCAGTTCAAAATGAGCCAAGAAATATTGATGTATTGTTGAATAAGGATCTTTCAAGTGCCATTATAGTAGAAAATGGATATAATGATAATGTCTAGATATAATGTTAAATAGGCTAGAAAACTTAAATGGCGAAGCCCAAGCTTATTATAACAAATGGGATAGAGACAAAAACCTAGTTTTCATAAAAAATGCAGAAAAAGATAAAGTTGTCATAATTTTTTCTTTCTTTACATTGAAATTTTATTTTTACATATTTAAACTTTTAACTAGTAATAATATTTCTTTTTCAAATGTAGTCAAAATATGAAAATTTGAACAATGAATTACACATCTTGGATCTTCATCTGAAGAGTGAGCAAATTTTTTGTAACTGTTGTTAGTTCATTGAAGGAAAAACTTGTGCTCCTTAATAAACAAAACAATACGTGGAAGAAATTTATCAAGGAACATGGCATGGATCTAGAGATATTGATCAAGTAGAAATTTGATGTAGATCCTAGTTTACTTTCAGGAGGTGAGACAATGAAACAAGAAATTGAAAATCTTTCTAGTATCAATGCCACAACTAAAGATCTAATCAAATAAGGAGTACTAAAATATGAAATAAGACAAGATCCAGAGAGAACATCATATAATGAGACAACATTTTGCTATATTGAATGACATTGTAATACTCAGAATTGAAATATGTCTCAAATATCAACTGATATGTTTTACACTTTTGAAAATTTCTTTGAAACAATATGAATTAACACTTTATTATTATATTGTTAATGGTTTCATAGTTTCTTTGGTGTTTTTTTTCACAACAATGTAGAGTATAATATATTTTTTCTATTCATAATTAATGTTTTTCGTATCTTATTATTGCATTACATTAAAAAATTAAAATAAATAAAGATACTGAAATAATTTATTAAAAAAAAATAGTTGTATCAATTTCATATGAAGTTTATAGATAGGATTATATTTATAAAGAATGCCTCTTACTAAGGTGCAAACCTAAAAATTAGCTAGTTAAAATAAATTTTGAGTAATCTTTATTTCCTTAGAGACATTTACATCTGTTGTTTCAGCAAAACATCCACCTCTTGGGTCAGAAATAAGATTATCTTTTTTTCTCATTATGTTAGTGAATCCTTTTCTTTCAGCAAGTGAAGTCCAAGTTGTAATTTCCCTTTCATAAGGAAATGCATCCACTAGATAATGTGAAACATATAATCTCAAACATGTCTCTAAATTTTCATCCAACCTATTTCAAAGCTTTGATTTCACAAAATATAATGCACTAAAGGCATGTTCATCTTCTACTGATACCAAAATAATCGTTTAGAAAATCTCATATAGCCAAAAATATTCGCTAAGACTTTTCTGGAGACGTTGTTTGGAGTCATTTGTTTCCATATCCTTGTAATAGCTCCATTTTATGTTGGCTCATTTAGATTTTGATATTGATCAAACATTGTAAGTGAAAAATGTGTTGACTAAGCTGTCGGTAAATATTTTTGACAAATACCTTTAATCTCAACACCATTTATCTGTACAGTCTTTCTGAAATGATTTACCAGAACAAACATGTACTTTTGAAATAAATTACCTACAAGTTGTTCATTATGACCATCAAGGATGTTCTAGAATATGGGATTCACTACTCCCATAGCCTCTAGAAGATCTTCCCTTCTAAAATGATCACAAAATTCTTCACTTAAACTTTGTGTAATATTTCTCAATTTCATCCTTATATTAGAAATAATTTTGTCACATAAAATGTGTGTTACAGTAAATTCTTCAATTTTTGGTCCAACCAAATCAACTCTTTGCTGAAACAGATACATTGGTATCTCCTTCCCATTTACAACTATACAAATATAATCCTTAATATTGAATTTCAAATAGTAGTTAGGTTCCTCAATGTCTATTAACATTTTCCAATTCTCAAATATAGACCCTTTAAAAGTGTCTCGAGACATGTGTAAAATATTTAGATTTTGGCATACACGTTTCCTCAACCGTATGAAATCAACAATATATATTAACCTCTCTTGAGCATGTTTACTCAAAAATTTGATTTTCTTTAACATGGGGAAAATTCCACTTAATGTTATTAATGTTTACAAATATGTAAACGACACAAAAAATCTTTTTCCTTGTCAACTTCTATATCATATTTATACATTAAAACTACCAATGATGAATATTTTTCAAAATTCTACATGTAGGTTCATACATAGAAATCTACCTTGTATCTACATCTTTAAGAAACTTTTTACCATTAGTCAAACCAATTTTAAATTTTTGAAACTTTAGGAATATTTTAGGACTACTAGACATATATGCATGAAGGTTGTGGATTAGCTCTTCAACTTTTGCAACACCGTCAAATGTGTTAACTATTCTGTATGAAAGATTAATTTTGTGTGCCATGCAATGGATTGGAATAATGTATGGGGAAAAAAAGGTTTTTAGTCTAATGAAAAGACCATTTATGTTCCCCTACATTACTGATGCACCATCTGTACCAATACACACCAATTTATTGGTTACACTATAATCATCCATTCCCACTATATTCTTCAAACCTAAAATAAACAACTTGTAAATGTTCTCTGCATTACAGTTTTATAAAATTTTATGTACTGTTAATAAATGAGGTATCCTCACATGGTTCTCAAAAGTATAGATATGAATGTAAACCCACGATGTGTTGTTAACTATTGTGACATCATATAGATAGTGAAAAAAAGATTGCATTTTTTTACTTTTTCTTTCAAATATTTCTTCTCAATCATTGCTAGACATTTGACAATTTCCCAAACACCATTTTCTAACCAATGTGATTGTGGAAGTTTAGGAAATCAGTTAAGTTGAAATAAAAATTTATAATGCTAAAAATTGGAAATAGGTCTACCCTTTTTCAAAATATGGTAGATAGTTGAGAACCATATGTTTTTGGCTTGTAGATTAGTCTGAACAACTTTTCCTAGCTGAGATGTAATTTTTCATACTTTCTCAACAAGGTTTTCTAGGTGTTTCTTTTCATTTTCATATTATTATGAATATCTGACATGTGTGCATTATTTTGCATTTTTCCATTTGCATGTTCATTTTTTTTTACCATTTTCTTGTTTAACTGCCACATATACTTTACCATAATGTTTCTCAATTATTTCTAGTTTGAGTTGCATTTTGTGATCCTTTCCAAGTTTCCAGCTACAAATAGTACATTTACATCCAGTTTGAATATCATTACCTTTTTTTAACTATAATGGTTCAATGAATGGAAACTTATCTACCCAGTTTAACTTAAAAGTACTTCCAATGGTTAATGTGCTTCTCTTTCTTCACACAAATTTTTGGGTTATATTATCACCATTAATAAATGTGTGATCACACTTTGTACAAATATCTTCAGTTTGTTGGATCTCATCAACATAAATGAGATTGTTATCTATTCTCTTACTTTTCAAAGAATTGAGAGTATGGTTTCCAGTTTAAGTTGGTGTTTGATGATTGGAAATGTCTTCTCTTTATTCCATTCTGTAATTAGGATTTTCCTCAAGTGGATGCATATCTTCATATTGTTGCCTTCTTGTATGTCTAATGTAGGCACATAATGAGGAATTTCCTCAAGTGGAGCATGTCATCATCAATGGTATATGATGCATCTACAAAAAAGGGGATTTGGAAACTTGTATTAAGTATATTATTAGAATTTTTAATTTGAAAATAAATAAGGCTTAATTATTTAGTTCATTCAGTAACTTGCATTTGGTGTGTGGGGGGGTTACACTTTCATCTAATTTTTCCTAATCCCTTTTTGTGGCTACATAAAATATTCCCTTTTTATTGATCTTCCACATTGTGAGCACCAGATGATCCCTGGGAAGGCATTGTCATACATTCGAAGCACACAATTTGAAATCAAGAAAATGGGGTGGGTGTCTAGAATATGTTTGTGAATTCCTGAAGGAAGCAACCATGTGTCTAGAATAAGCATTCAAGCATCGATAATAAGCATTCAGTCATCTAAGGAAGTAACCTGGCATCAGGATTACCTAGTTGGGCATCTACAAAATTCAACTAGGCATCCACAATAAATCTTTCAGGCATCTGGAGTGGTCAGGTGTCTCGAGTAAGAAATCACATGTCTGGAGTGGTCGAGCGTCTGGAGCAAGCAACCTAGCATTTGGAATATGATGTTGGGTTTTGCGTCTGGCCTATGTTATTTTCAAAAGAACATATCTCTATGCTTAAGATGTATATGCTGGCTAATGTAACCAATTTATGTTTTGATGCACTGGTGATTCTAAGTATATATATGAAATTTATTATAAACACTAGGTGAGATGGCCCACTAAACTAAACACACACCCTCCCATGACAAACCTAACCCTTAGTGCATTTTTCATTGATGAGATGAAAATCACAACATTATACCATTTCACCTAGTGTAAAATTGTATCAGGTGATGCCAAGTGTGACCCCTTGGCAGCCCTCCCTCCTCTGATACTTGATCTTACAACTTTCATGTTAGAAAATTGTCTTCATCTCACTCCAATGTGCAAACAAGCCCCCCTCCTCATGAGAACTTACCCTATGGCACACTTTGAAATTATGAGGTGAAAATTTTACCATTTCCCTATTTACCAAATTTGGTAAGGTGCAATGGAGGATCACATACCTCATTTACAAATTCTTTACTCATCTCTCAACCCGGCTTAAGGAGAAGAAGTGCATGGAAACCAAGAGATGGGTTTTACTTAACCATATTTTGATTTTGAATATTTAAATATTACTTGAGAATTTGGAGAATTTTTTCACAACTTCCCTTTCCTCCATTTCCACTTCACCTATACATGATCTAATTTTTCTAAGAAACCTGATACCTAAAACAACAAAAAATGCTCATATCTAACTCATTTTAACTCCATTTTTCATGAAAATTTGCCTAAGCACTCATCCTGATTTTTTTTTAAGAAGGTCCAAGACTCATCCCCATTTATTACATCCTCCACTTATTTTGGACATCAGAAAATTTCAGCCATGGAAAACTTCATCCTCACATATCTGGAGTTGTAGTAAGCCAAACAAGCTAAAAATCGGAGCATGAGATCCTTGAAAAATCAACTTTCTAATGAACCATTTCTTGCCACGAGAAAATATGTTGAATTAAAGTTATGGAGGAATTTTATTTTCCATAATTCTAATATGTTAAGTGAAGAACATATAGACCTGTAATTTTCCTTTTTGAATTAGTCAAAATCCGGAGGAGAAAACCTCCTAAAATTGGAGCAAAGCATCCTGGTGAGAAGAAGAATTTTTGGAGATATTTTTCGGTCTGATCTGACACCCCCATGGTCAATGTATATTTTTATTAATTCATCATTAAATTCACTTAATAATGATATAATTTCCAAATGAATAATGTATTTGAGACACTAAGTTCATCCCTCATGAGGAAAAGTGCTCAAAAGTGACAATTTGGTGAAATGGCCAAAAATAGTCACCCAAGAAAGACTTACTAAAAATAACAAGTATCTAGAAAAGGATCGAAATGGTCATGGTTGTTAATCCTCCATTATTCACTAGTGTTAACCTTCACAGAGGACTAAATCATGATTTAAAAGGGGTGAAAAGTGGCATTGTGTCTCAAACAGAACAAAATCCTTCTCAGTTCCCAATTTTGGTCATAGTGGAGCATTATGGTCTTGGTGTGTTTCTCACTTCACTGGATGGGTTGATCATAAGTTGAAATCATGTTTTATCTATATTCTCATGTTAATTATTAACATGTTTGAGGTAATCTTCAACTCATCTCATGGATGGCTCCATTTTCTCAAATCCTCAGATCATCAACATTCATGTCATGGCAGAATCAAGATCAAGGTTGTGTGCAAAAAGTGCATCCAATTTCTCCCATGTAAATGGTTGATCATTAAAACATGATAGTGTCTCAAGGATCATAAGGATGTTCTCAATGAGGGAATTCATCCTTCATGCTTCTCAATGGTCTACTCATTAGTGCTCATCACTTTCCATCTCGGTGCATCCAAATGGTGATTGTGGAAAGTCACCATTTCAAGTAGTCTCGCAATGGGTAAAAATGTTCAAAGGAGAAATATTCATCAAGAGAGAATTTTAGTGTTGTAGAGGTCCATCATGGAGAAATTTTTCATCTTCAACATCAGTATAATTGTTCTTCATTACTCTCTCCTCCTTTTAATTCCTTATTGCACATGATCATGGTGTTTTGTCTTATGCATTACAATGATTATGTAATATATTCAATGTGTATGAGTAATTCCTCAAATTATAAGAGGTGTAATTAATTTCCTCTTTCCAAGGATAATTAAAAGTCACAGATTGAATAGGAATATGAATAATCATGTGGGGATAGATGAAGAGGTGAATTTTAATGCTATAAAAGGAGATGAAATACTCATTGTAAATATATGGATGATTCTTGTTTACTAGATCTCATTATCTTTTTAGAAACAAGTATCTTCATTTCCTCTATTTTTGTATATTAATATTCTATCCCAATCTCAACTTGTACTCTATGAGCATTGTAGATTATGCAACATGATGCAATACAAATTTGTGTTTCTTGTTGATTGTTCCTCTTTCTTTATGAATGGTTACTCATTACTAATGCAAGTGAAGTTATTTGATTTTAATGCAATGAAATTTTCTATGTTATTTGTTAATTAAAATCCCTTTCCTTTTCTGTCTCTTATCTCCCTCACTAATAACATTTTCCTCCCTTGTATTCCATATAAGAAATTGCCACAGGTTTAGGGAAGTATTCATGTGTGATCCTCAGTCTTCGAGCCACCCTAGAAATTAGTTTAGATTGTTTTCATGTCCTTTATTTCAATAAATTAATCTTCCCCATTCAATTAGAGGGACCTAGTCCCAGATCATTGGTGAAATCACACAATTTCCCACCTGAAAAATTATTTCACCAACACCAGTATACCAACAGATCTCTCCAGCCATATCAGGATCTTCCTATATGATTCCATCCAAAAGCTATAGGGTCATCATCCTCTAACCAATAAAAAATAACCATCGACCAACCCAATGCAATGTTCTCCCATGATCATATATGCAACAAGGTACTATGGTCTATACTCTAGCCCTCATGCTGTATAATTAGGTGTAAGTCTCTATATAACTAACCCAAAATGTGGTAGCCCCATCAAAAAATTATACCATGCTCGATCATATCTTATACCACTCCCATATACCCAAGTGAAAATATATTCCACTCTTATTAGACAACACAAGACCATTGATAAGACAAATGAGGACTAGGAAAAAGTCCTCGATCATATCATTATCATAAATCTTTGTAAGTACAATGTTGGTCCACTACCACCTAGGAAGGTCAGACTGTTTAGTTGCTCTAACCATCTTGTATTCCACCATAGTAGTATCATAGTCTATTGGAGCCCTTGTGATTTTTACTCATAGTATCTAGTGCACATCCTCTAAAGTAATAATCATCTCCCTTATCGGGAGTGAAAAAGTGATAGTATCTGAATGTCACCTCTTGGCCAGGGTAGTCAATAATTATCTATCTACATGAATTACAGGAATCAAGGCCACATAGAAAAAATATCAAATCATCAAGTAATGACCAGTCATGTGGATGAAAATACTCTAGTACTCACAAAGTACGTGAGTGACACTCATAGAACTAAATCATGCCCAAACACTTCTGCAATAAAAAGACCACAATAACCCATGGTAGAATTAGCCATTTTCTTTAAAAAAACTTCAAAATTTCAAAAAACTTAACAAAATATACTTCTCAGTAAGGCTGCTACACACAAGCAAAAGGCCACTAAAACCAGCAATACCACTACATATTCATGTGAGGCTCCTAAAATTTCATGAAACCTCTACACATTCAAGTGAAAATGCTAAAAAAATTGGCAAGGTTACTAGAGTTGGTGAGATTGCTACCTATTAGGATGATGTCACTGAACATGAAACTAGTAGTTTTTATAGTGAGGTCATAAGATTTAGCAAGGCCTCCACAATATGTAGCGACGATGCTATAATGTTAGCAAAACTACCAAAACTTCCCTAAAACCACTACAAGTGCACCTGAAACTGCATAATTTGACCTTACCCCAATTTCAGTGGCGTCGTGCATCTTGAATTTTAGGTTATTAACTGTAGAAAAAATTAAAACATAGAAAATCAAAAACATAATACCAAATGGAACCTACTTACGTTGCATGAGTATATGTCCACTGGTACTCTCAAACTTACTCGACGAGATGAAGAAAATCTGGGGTAGTCAAGGCTATTAGTTGCGATCATCCAAAGTTCTTTTCTACTAACTGAGAGGGTAAAAATGACTATTTTATATCCCTCCTACCCCTTTTATAGCCATAATCATGATAGTTTTGAATGCTGTGATGGCCTACCGGTTGCGGTGATCAAATTTTCTTTCATTTTGATTTTTTTTCTCTTCTTTTCAAGAATCAATCACCCTCTTTTATCACCTCATCAATACTGGATGAGGAATCATCTTTCCTACTAATTTATCTTCTACCCATACAAAATAAAATTGTCTACTATCTTTGAAATGGATTTTCTCATGTTACACCAAATTAAATAGGGGTATATATATACATATGATTTCAACCATGTAATTTTAATACTAAAATTACATTAATTGTCTTCTTCCCCATCATAATTAATTATTTCCCACTAATTAGCTAATAACCCCCATATTCTCGATTAATTGAAAACATTTTGTTAATTAGTTTACCTTTTCCCTCATCTTGGACACCAATTAATGTCACTTAGTTATTTAAAATCCTCTTTTAATTAATTAATTAATTAAACACTATTAATTAATTACCCTTCCATAATATTATATTTAATTAATAAACCATTTTATTAATGAAACCCCCCCTCTCAAATTCTCTCAACATTCTACTAATTTCCCTCAAAATAATCTCAAAATGGATTCCATAAGCCAAAAATGTCCTATTAATTAATCCCAAGTGATTAATTAAACCTCCCCTAACTCCCATGGGTCACTAATATCTAATTAATCTCTTTTAATCATGATTATCCACTCATAATTCTTATCTCATTCAGCCCACATTCACAAGGATGTATGCTTCTCCCAAATTAGAAAGCTATATAAGAAACATAGTACCCTCCTACCAATCTACACCATGTCGTTGCAATACATATTTACAAGCTATATAAGCTCAAAAGAAAATTTCATGCATTGGAAGGCTTTCTAGATTGAGTAAACCCCCCTCTATACTTGATAAGAGTAGTAAGAGAAGAATCAAACATGGATTTAAATGATATTTTAAACATATATTTTCCTCTTTATTTAAGGAATCCTTGATCATGTGTATCTTGTGTTGATCTCATATAAGGAATTATCTACATATGTAGCACATCCAAATTTCAAAAGGGAGGTTTACATTTAATATTAGATTTATATTTTGTGAAATTTATTAAGCTTTCCCTTTTAAACTCAATCTTGTTGTATTTTATTTGATAAATAAGTTAGGATTTACTTGGTGTTAAATCCTTCACGTATTTTCTTAGGTTCTTTAGCATGCATACAAACCTCATGTTCTTCCTCACTTTATGTTTTAAGGGGCCTAACATGTTATTGTTATCACCAAATCACAGCACCCCTCTGTTTATACAAGTGCATATACTTGAACTCATGGTGTGATTGGATAACATGGGTACTATCTCCAAGTTGTGGGACTTGCTACTTGAGATAGACCTCCAGAGAAAGCTGGTTCTTGCTCCTAAACTACCTGCCACAATCTACTCTAATGCAGGGTAAACTAACTATTCTAATCTAAATTTTCAAGGGACCAGGGAGAGGGAATGCATAAAATGAAAGCCTACACTAAAGCGGTGATACACCAGAAAAGGAGTGTGTGAGAGTAGTCTTCAAATGCATGAAATACAGAAGCAAAGTGCACACTAGAAGAGGTGATGACAGTTCTCCATAATCTAGCAAAACGCATTCACAACAATATTTCAAATATACATAATGATAATGGATCCCTGCATGAACATAATAATAGACACAATATTCTTGTAATCAAGGTTGAAGGGGCAAGAAGAATGCAAGAAAACATAGCAGGGGAAGATGCATCCACAAACTTATATTTTATTGCTTCATGATATGCACAGTTCAATCTATTACAAGATAAGGGCCTGGATCACCATGCAAGGAGTCCACAAACAAGGGCCTATAACACATCAGCTTCACAAAGCAATTTTGGCAGAGCTTTGCTAAAAAAAACTAACTCCCCTTTACAATGAGCCCAACACTCCAATTTATAGAAAAAAAGAGAAGAGAAAGAGAAGGGAAAATGAAAATCCCAAAATCTGTCCTTCAACCACTTGTAAGAGGCATTAAATGGAGTAAAATGATTATATATTACTTACAAAAGGCTCCCCATACCATCCCAGGTGCTGCAGCAGAGAAATAATGATGACCATGCCTCTTAATTGCACTCCCAACCACCAAATAAAACACTGTTATGAACCCAGCCACGTTTTCTAAAAAATCTAAATCAATCCCTCATCAAATCTATATTTTCTTGATTTTTTTGCATCGGGATCGGAGCCACAATTCCAACGGTACCAATTTTGTGTGATTTCGTTGAGAAATGCAAAATTTATGGCCTTTTGAGTGCGGACAGCTATTTTGGGTCTGGCAGGCGTTTTCTGTCATTTGACGAAATGAGCATTAACTGACTGGAGCCGAATATGTTTCTTTTATTTAAATATATCTACCCTTGTTAAAAATAAGAAATCCAATTTTTTTGGCATAGAGGACGTCGTGCTCGTTCCAGAAAGTCAAATTTTGTGAAAATCGGAGCTCGGAGTCAAAAGTTATGGCCGTTTGAAGTTTCACGGGTCAAACGTTGACTTTTCTTCTTTGTTGTAGCTATTTTGGAAAATCGACCGATTCGCGTCCCTCACGTACTTCTGTCCCGGCTGTCTCAGACGAATTCTCCTGCATCAGCCGATTCGGGCTTCCTTGTCCCTTTTGCGGCCTTTTAACCTTTTCGCGTCCCGCGCGTCCCTCGTGTACTTTTGTCTTGGCTGTCCCAGACGAAAATCTCTGAACTGCCCAAAATGGACCATCTTGTGGCAAATCGACCGATTCACATCCCGCATGTACTTTTGTCTCGGCTGTCCCAAAACCGCGTGAAACAAAAACTTGACGATTTTCCCTGCTCTCGGCCGTTTCGGCTTTTCGTGTCCCGATGTCCCAACTGTCTCAACGGACCGCCTGGGACAAAAATGTCCAACTTAGCCGATTTTCTTTGTTTTTTGGCCCCAAGCTTGGTATGACGAACCTCAGTACGACCCGAACCCTTCAGACCCGAAATGCTTTAAAACAATCCTGCAACCTTATTTTTTGCATTTTTTTCCATTTTTTTCAACTCGTTGGGATTTCTTCTTGGATGGGAGAGTTAGAGAGAAGCCAAGGGGCCCCCAAAAACATGATTTCGGGCCTTGAATCAATCTACTTGCTCGGGACTGAATAATTTGATGCATGTTATCAAAATTACCTTGAGGAGTGAAATTTGGATAACAGTTATCCCATTCATTTTTGATCTCTCACATCAAATTTTTTGTGTAATTTCTTAAGTGCAAGAATGAAGTCTTTAACCATTGTAAGGAATTCAATGCATTTTTGTTCATAAGAAATCTTGACTTCCAATCAAGGATATATGCACAAATAATGAGAGGAATATGTCAGTAAGGATTTTCATAATTTTTTTGTAAAGCATGGTATCTAGCATTGGTATACAATTCCTTGTAATCTTACCAAAATGAAAATTTTTAAAGGAAAAATAACAATTAAAGGGTAGTGGGAAATTATATGAACTAGTCCAATAACATAGCATCTATATTATGAGTTGAGGAATTCAATTGTTCTAACTACATTTATAATCAGATGCCCCTTATGAGATTGGAAAATATGACATTGGAGGAGACATTTTCCCATTCCAAACTTGATGTTTGCACATTCTATTTTTTAGTAGTGAGCCTTGGGAATCTATTCCTAATGAAAAACACAAATACATTGATAAGTAGAGTAAACCACACATTCTTGTTGGATAATATAAGGAAGTGAAGGCTTATTAATTATTTGACCCTATCACATATGATGTTTTATTCTAATGGGATGTCCAGTTTTCTAATATTTTAACCTCTTCAAATAACTCACATTATTTTTTTATTATCACACACTTCTACTTATTTTTCATATCTTGAGGATCCCACACTTATTAATTATGTTATTAGTGATCCTCCACCACTATTACAAGAATACATTCCAAATACACATATACAACCACAAAAACCTCAATTAAAATGGGTTTGTAAGTATTATAAATTGATTATGGTGATATATCAAGGGATTTAAGAGATCCAAGAATATGAGATTAAAAAACCCATATAGTGTTTCTAATTTTACATAGATGGGAGTAACATATGATCTAGAGACTTATCATCAAGTTGTTAAGCACCAGAAGAAATTTAATCTTTGAAAAATAATATGGGATTTGGTTCAATTTATAAAAAGTATAAAAATAGTGAGGTGGAAATGGTTTCACCACACTAGCTATGCAACATATGGGCCCATTTAATTGTATAAAATCCCAACTGGTAGAAAACATTATTTCATAGGTTTAAGGATTTGATTACCATAAAAACATTTGCCCCATTTTCCAAGATGGATTCCTACTAGCTAGTACTCTCATTGGATACAAAAAATGGGTGGTAAATCCATCAAATATATGTGAAGAAAATTATTTCTTTCATGAATACTCATTGGAATATATTTACATGTCCAAACCTTCAGGGTTTGTTAGTAGTGAGAACTCTAGTTATGTGTGCAGATTGAAAAGTCCTTGTATGGATTGAAGTAATATCTTATAGCTTGGTATGAAACTATTAAAACATTATTTATTAATTCTATCTTTACGGTTTATGCACATATGTGGGTAAATTTATTATGTTTGTTAAAAATTATTATGGAGAATAATTAAAAATATAATAATATTCTATTCAAGGAATATGCTCTTTGATCATATTCTTCTTGTATTAAAACTATTTCTACATGGATTACTGTATGCTCTTAGAAGAAAAAAATTATATAAGTTTTAGCATATGATATTGGATCATAAATTTAATATACATTTATTATTTCTACAAGTATTACCACATATACATATATTTCCTTTTATGTTATTTGAGGTTTTAGTTTACATGATTAGGTTTACAATGTTTACAATTTTCAAAATAAAATAGTATTTTTCTATAGTCATCTATTACTTTTACCTGTAACAAGGCCCTAAACATAATATTCATCCATTAATGATTAAAATATGTTCTCTAATAAAGGGAAAAATCATGAACAATTTACGATTCTTATTTCCACACTCACTACTAATTTTATGATTCATCCTTGTATTAATTCAGCTATCAAGTTTCCAAGATTACTCAATCAATAATGTTGAGTAGTCAAAATAAACATGTAAATTTCAATGATAATTAGACTAATAGAATATTAAGAATTTAGAATTACCACACTCAACTATCCAAAAAAAATAGTTCTATAAGGTCAAACATGTCTTGCTCCTCGAAACTTTGGTAGAACAAATATCTACATTTATTTTCATCTATACTAGTACAAGTATGGAAACATTCAACCATGATTTTAGTAGGTGTAAAAAGTAAATATAGGTGATTCACAACATCACGGACCTTGTAAAAATTTAAATTATTTGAATACACTATGCAATAGGTTGTAGATGTACAAAAACCCTCATTTCCAAATCAACTCTCATTTTCACACACAGTTTACAAGATTTGCTCATATCTAACTTCTTCACAAAAAAAATACCATAATTATAGTTACTTAATTGTGATGTATTCATACATGTTAATGTTACAACCAAGCTTCCACATTTGAATACGTAAAAACATGAATGATATGCATATGGGGGTTAGGAACTTATGAAGATGAGTTTTCAATGCTTTAACCATGAAATTATATTTACATGATAAATACTAAGGAACATAAAAAATTATAAGGAGCAAATATCTTGAATACCTACATAAATTAGGTGATATTTACAAATATTTAATCACAAGACCTAGAAATATGAATATAAGCATGCTTTGGTTCTAAAAATGAGAAAATATAGCAATATTAATAACCAATCATTGAAGGATAGAGGTATTCTAACTCATTAGAAACCCCCTTACAGGATTTTATAAAATGGATCCAAGCTCAGGTAAGGATGTTACTTTTATTAATATCAAGGTCAAAACATTTCATGGATGAGTGGAAAATAAATATTTTATTTTACATGTTGAAGAGAGATCGTTCAAATGGTAGAACTTGAAGACCATTTTAGGGCATGAAAAAATTGCTATGCATTGGGTCATACTGATGAATATTGTTCCAATCCTAGAAAATGATACCAAAACCCTTATATTTTTATTTTCAAAAGGTAATTCCTCTAGTATAAATTGGTATTATGAAGAAAACAATGCATAATTTATGGAGGAAAATGAAATAAATTCATAATGACGATCTAATTGGTATCTACCTAGCTATAGAAGAGGTAAATTATCATGTTGTAGAAAAAAAATTTTAAATCTCCTACAAACCTAAATAGGATGAATAATGGTAAAATTAATGAATTTAATAGTAAGAATATACATACTCAAAATTGTCAACAAGAAGACCCATCCCTAGCATAATGGTTGCATGTTTTACCTACTTAGAGTTTAACAAAGTAGAAAATGAGGAAAGGGTAGAAAATAAGCCTAATAGATTTGTTTATGTAACATAAAGTTTGATTACCTCACCTAATTAGGATTAGAACAATAGGAGGAAATTCCATATTAATAATCCTTAATGAAATACTCCACCCAACATAAGGGTTGCACATTTTGTCTACTTAGGGTTCAACCAAATATACAATAAGGAAAGAGGGGGAGATAAGCCTAACTAATTGGTTCCTTTATAAGATATTAATTTTCCAATAAATAATGTAGAAGGAAGGGTTTCATAAGGATAATTCAAGGAATGAGAAGAACAATTTTTTTCTTTAAAGTTAGGGAAAAGGATCAACAAATAAATATAGAAGAAGAAACAAAATTGATGGTTCTATAAAATATGAACTAAAAGGGAATATGGGGAGTTTATATCCAAAAATATAGGGAAATAGGTAGGTTTTATCTCTTAATAAAATTTGGCTATGAAACAATTCCCCCCTTAACAATGAAACAAAAAAGAAGGGAATAAATTGAATGGTGGAAAGTCTTTTGGAGGATTCGCTAGAGGTGGTCAAATTGGGATCTCAACAAATAGTAATGGAAATGTTTTCCACCACCAAAAGAAAAATATGGATATCACATGGGGGATTAACCCTAACAAATTCCTATTGGGATATCATCAATTGATGAAAATTCAAAATATTATATCTCAAATATTTTAGGATTGATTTTATGGATGTTAATGTGTTATGAGAACATATTACTCCTACGGTAACTTCAAACATTTATTATCTATGGAATTTGGTTTTTATTGAAAAGTATACATCATTATATGAATATATATTTTACATCTTTATGACTATACAATTTTAGAGTGCTGAAATCATTAACTTGGAAAAATATTTGTGTGTAATTTTTGGCTAATTATTGAAAAACAAGCATTTGAAGTAATGTATATGGATCCCAAGTGTGATGTCAACATCATGGGTAGCGAAGGATATGAAACCCAGTAGGATGTGCAAATATATTTTTTATGGTGGAACCAATAACATGGTTCATTTTAGAGCATTTTATGGATTAAAAAAGAATTAAAATACTTTATCCTTCATAAAATCATTAAAATATACATTTTCCATTAGAGACATTAGGACTAAGGATAAGAAAAACTCTGAATCAAAGAGAAGGATACAATGGAAAGAGAAAAGATAGAGAAATAATATCACTCTCAACTTTAATTGATAACCTATAGTGTTATAAGAATTTTAAAAATGTAGGATATTTTATTATTTTAGAATCTTTATTGTTGAGAATGATGCCAATTTTGGCATTTGAAATTCTACTAAATTTAGATAATTTATAAATATATTAAAATAGAATTTAATTATTTTTTAGGACTTATTTATTTCATTCATGTGTTTTTTTAGTGAAGTAGGACCAAATAGGTAATTTTCAGTTATTTCCCAAAAATAATTGAAAAAGCTAAGAATAGACTTTCAACTATCATTTTTGGATAAGTACGAATTATAGTCATGCCTAAAGTGGCAGGAAACATTTTTTTGAAGACAAAAAACCAAGTATAATACAATTCAACAAGCAATATAATCTAATGCAAATGTCCAAACTCCCTATCATTTTCAAGGAACTTGGGGTGCATTCTGTAGGAGAGAGCTATAGTTAGGCTTAGACTGAATGCCTAACTTGCATAAATTCTATTGCATGAAAAGCTTCTAAATGTTTAATGTAATTTCTTCTAGCAATGGAATGTTCTTGTAAAAAATGGTATTTTTGAGTTAACTGGAAGTCCATACTTGTCTTAATATTCACTAATGCACCTACATATTTATGGATTGATACAATCTTAGTGTGTGGAGTTGCACTAACTTGAAGCAATAAATGGTGTAACGATTCGTTACATGTGGTATCAAAGAAATTGCCCGAAAGGTTTGAGTCAAAGCACTTCATTGTTGTACATTTGTGTAAGTGTCTACTGACATAGAGTTTAGATTTTGGTATCCTAGAGGGGATAACCACGAAGTTAAAAGTGGGTGATAAGGAGGTCTAGCGGACCAAAGTGCATGGTCTGTGGAGCATCAAGTACAGATGCAATGATACTACCTTAATGTGTGGATTTTCAGTACTGCCTCAAAGTTTTGGATGATATACAGCTTATTATCTACATGGACTTCTTGAATTCAAACTAGGACTCTATTGTAATTTGGTATCATAAACTCACAATGTGAAAAACTAACAAATAAGGGCCATAACCTTGAGAGACCCAAAATTTAAGGGCCAACTGGGCTTCACACAAAGGGGAGTCTAGAAATCCATAGTGATAGTTTTGGCCATGGCCAAAAACGTTGGGTTGGAGAATTATCTAGAATCATGAGATTTGTGGCAAAAACAAAAGCAAGATAAAACATAAGAAGGAAATTTTTGATGGAAAATTGGTGAATTCAAGGAGAAATTATCAGATTAGGGAACATGTGAAAAGACATCCATAAACAAGTAGAGGACAGGTTCACCAACTTGAACAGGCCACCACATTTAAAATACCCACTAGCTAATTGATAGACTCCACTAAATGCATTGTATAATCAAAGCAAAATACATGACAAATACCTATTCTCGTACTAAAATTCCAGAGATGTCCTAACAAAATGCCCCACTTCTGATGTAGATGTGCATAGCCCATCAAAATAAAACAATCAAGTAGATACAAAGAATCTGCCTCAATCATTTGGAAGTCATGTGTTGAGAGTTCTCAAATCATCTATTAGAATAAAAGCTGAAATGAAAATCAAAACGAGAGAGAGAGATCACTTGATTTCCATCAAAGGAGGGTTAAGAGGGATGTTTGAACTATTCTGTCCATCTTTGAAGTGATTGGGTCCCACGATATAGTGAATAGTTTACCCCTGCAACATATACATGGACAAACATATGCAAGTGAATCAATGTCATATAATCGGTAATGAATAATCAATGAATTGTTAAAATATAGAAAAGAAGAATATGAATGAAGATACTTGGTTTTATTCATATTTGTGAAAATACCCTTGCAAAATCAAAAATATTGGAATATGTGCTCAATATGAATATATATCTTTTGATGAGTGTGGTATGTTGGGTATGTCGTAGATGAGATACCATGTGATTGCTTCCATGCGAGGGAGTGAAATAATATAGTACCATGTGTCCTAGAGTTGGAGATAAATTGACTGGAATATATGCCCCTTGTTTGAGGTACCTGAGATTCATTATGTAAACCTAGGGCCTATCACATGTGTTCATAGGATAATAAATAAATTCATATTTCATAATTCCTACTTTTATCCAAATTACGAATATTAGCCACTAAAATTTTCCATGAAGGCTTCCGTTTATTCATCTTCTATAAATATCCTTATCTTCAAATGAGATAAATTTGAGTATTGGATGGATTGGTTGAAGAGAATTATTGTTTGGAAGGGAATTTAGAAAAATATTTTCAATGACTATCAACCACATGTTTATTATAATGTTCTCTCTCAAGATGAGAATAGAGTGAAATGGGATGAAGAAAAGGTAAATGCCCAAGCCTTCTTTTATCCTCAGAGTGTTATAGATCCTATCATCTACCCAATAATTGTTAACATTTACTTTATATTATTGGATGAAGAAGAGAAATGTGAAAATGAATTGAGAAGAATTTAACCTGTTAAAATAATGCTTCGTATGAAACAAGGAGTTTAAAAAGAAAATTTTATTTTGAATTCATATGACCATTAATGGCCAGGCCCCACTTGCATAACTTGATCTCATATTATTTGAGAATAATAAAGAATAAATATTAGAAGATTTGAGGATGGTTGTTTATGTTAATTGTGCTGATGAAGTTCAGTACAATATAATAAATGAGATTTTGAATGAAGAGAATGATCATACATAAGCAATAAGAAGAGTTTAGGTTATTGAGATAAATAAAATAACAAAAATCATAAGACATTGTTCTGGTATCCATGTTGTTCCCATTGATCCTTATGTCTTCATTTTTCCTGTTATAATTATTCTCATTCCTCCTCTAAAAACTATTAGTCCATAAGAGTAAACAATTTTCAAAGTTACGAGAAAGAAGGTTCAACCAGGGAAGTAAAGTAAATGGTATAAAAGACATATGCTTTTATTTATACAAACAACACCATTTTAAATTATCTTCAGAGAAGAAATAGAAAAGTAAAAAATTTTCAATTAAACCTCAAAGTATAAGGAATTTAACATCTTTGAAAAGGATTAATTTGAGTAAGGAATTGACCTTATCAAGCACCATTTTACCTTTGCAAACTATTTTTCTTGGTATGCAAGTATGAATTCCTTGGGGACAAAATATTGTGGCTTTTTCTTTTTTTTCAACCACTTCATGATTTTCCAAAAGGAAGTAGAAATAAATTTCCTAAATTCCTATGAGATAGGAAACTACATCTTGATGAACATATTGCAAAACTTTTTGTTGCATGTGGAGTTTTAAGGGTAGAACATGAATATGTTTTAGTTGGATTTTTTGTTGAGATCTTACAATATAATGTGGCCAAGTGGATCTATCATCTCCTTCCAAAT
Source organism: Taxus chinensis (assembly GCA_019776745.2). Classification (NCBI taxonomy): domain Eukaryota; kingdom Viridiplantae; phylum Streptophyta; class Pinopsida; order Cupressales; family Taxaceae; genus Taxus; species Taxus chinensis. The sequence goes on from CM034150.1 coordinate 579,281,039, forward strand.
AGTATCACCAATTAGGATACTATTTTGAATAAATTCAAATCAATATTCAAACCAACTGAAGATACTCATAGTCTTCTTGCTCAAATTTCTCAAATTAAAAAGGAGTCTTATGAGCCTATGGGATAATTTGTGACTAAATTAAATAGGATAATGCATAGACTTCCCCATAATTCTTAACCAATGGTTTATTAATTCTCAACTCCTTGAAGTTGGTTTTTCATTAAGGATAACTCAATTTATAGATTTAGATGATGTTAAACAACTATTTATGTCTTTAATATGATTTGATTATTCTAGGAAAATTTCAAAATGATCCTACAAGAGTAAAACACAAACTTATGGTCAAAGTAGTTTTGATCCTCTTGTCAAAAAATTGGCCAACAATTTAATTACCTTGAAGAACCAAATGTCTCAAAACATTTTGGCTAACATGTATAAAGATATTCCGAGGATAAAATTTGGTAATAGAAATCATTTACCCGTTTTTTAATTGATATTTTTTATTAAGTCTCCTCCCATCAAATGTTTCATTAATGTTACATGTTAGATTCAAGAAATATAAAAATATGAAACCATAGAAGAATTAATTGGGGAATTAAAAGAGAAGAGGTTTAAGAATGTGAAGAATATTTTAATATTAATTTTTTAGACTATTAATCTTCATAACAATATTATGATGAAGTTGTAGAAGACATGAAAATTTATTCTTGTGTTGTTCTGACTATATCTCAAATTACCAGAAAAAGGAGGTAACACATCCAAGAATGAAGGATAAATTCAAAGAGTCTCCTAAAACAAATCCATTTAATACCATTGTTGAGAGAGGGTCCCCTCTAATGTAATTCCAAATCCTTCAGAGAAGGAAGTAAGTACTCATAGTTCTTATGTTCCTACAAAGATTGTACCTTCAAAGAATGAAAATGTCAAAAATTATATCCCTATTGCTTTAAAAGTATCTACTTATTATACTTTTGATATAATTGACCATGTCAAAAAACATAGTTTAAATCTTTGTGGTTGAATATTTGTAAACGCATCTCGTCCAATTCAATAAATTGGTCAACTTTATCAAAGGTACTACTTTGAAAACATCTGAGGTTCTTTCTCAAAAGAGATATTTCCAATTCCAAAATCCATTTCCATATAAATTTTTCTACCATCTTCCCCATCCACATCTAGAAATAAATATCATTTTGTAGACACCCCAAAATCACATACTTATTCCCAATATTATCCCAGTTCACATCCTATTATTCATCCCCTTATGATTGATTACTTTAATCAATTAATTCATGTACATTCACCCCTTGGGATTAATTAAATTAGTTCTTAGCACCCCATTAGCTAAGTTAATTATCATTTATTAAATAAATGGTTAATTAATTATATTACACATTGTAGATAATTAAATTAGTTACTTAATTAGGAAATATACCTATTTTCTTAGTCAACTACCACTTAGGTTCTATTTATACTCCACTTCCTCATTCCCATCAACTACACTTAAACTCAGCTTCTAGAATCCTAGATAGGTGGGGAAAATAAACTTGCATGCATAACCAACTACCCAAGAGTAACTTCTACCAATCTAAATGTCAATTACCCCTTCAAATCTTCAATTCCACAGACCAAGTCTACTTTCTATTTTAGGTAATTACAATTATGACCTGAAGCTTATTCAAAATCATATCCAATTTCCATGGCCTCACCCTCAGCTATAAAAGCTGAACATTTCCTATACAAACTCATCCCTAGAATATTATGCAAATTGTATCCAAATTTTGCAAAATTTACCTCCCGCACCCTTTTGTATCCAAGCTCGTAGCATTGAATTCATATTTTGGAGAATTGATCAAGAGCACCCACACTTTAAACATCTTGATATTTTACAAGCCCAAGTGCTTCACAAATATTCTTGAGGTTTACAGGAAGGTTACAAGAGAGATATTGATGTGTTTATTTCATTTATCTTTCATAGTCAAGTAATTTTCATTTCTTACATCTTTTTATGTGACATTATTAATAGGAGGGAATAAACTCAACATTTACATTATCGATTTTTGGGCTTATGATAATGGCATGTCACCTCAAGTTTCTCAATCCATTGGCCTTACTATTACAAGAGAAATCATTCAATGCTATTCCATGGAAACAAATTAGGTTCCTTTGGTCAAGTGTATCAATGATGCTCAAGTTGTAGTTGCAGCCTTTCTAGACAAGAGATTTAATACCACCATTTTGATTGTTGATATTACATTTTTCTTATGTTTTTATTTTGAGAAGGATTTTTTTTAGATGTAGGATGTGAAATTTAGATGGATTAGTCTCATTATTTGATTCCATACAAAGGTGAAATGAAGAATATATTTCCATAAATCTAGGTTAAATACATATTGTAGAAGATAGATGATCCTAGAGCTAATATATTGTATCAAGATGTGGATAATGGAAACAATATGATTATGTTTGATAAAGACCTTGTTCATTCTATTGTTATCAAAATATATATAAATGAAGCATGGATTTTAGAATCTTAATGATTTTTTTCTTTTGTTGGCTCAAGCATAGGTGTAGTGCTTGTATCACCATGAGGTGAAATTCATCCCTTTTTCCAACAAATTTCAGTTTGGAAATACCAATAACACCATTGAATATGAAGCATTACTTCTTGGCCTTGGACTATCCAAAGAAATGGGAATTAAAAATTAATATTTCAAGGCGACACAAAGCTCATTTTCAAGCATGTGAGGGATTTGTTTTAATACATAAATGAAAGGATTAAACACTAAATGAACATATTTTGGGATTTTATTTATATTTTTAATCCTTTTCAATTAACGGTATGTTAAAATAAAATAATTATAGAGAATATACCTTAGTAGTTTCTACATCTCTTCTTGTAACATGTTCTAATTTTAATCAGCAAAAATATACAATTGAGATGATCTTACACCTACAATTCATGATAATTCTCATAATTGGAAAGTATTTAACGATGATGAACATATTATCTCTTTTCTTGAACAAGGAGATAGTTTTAAAAAAATGTATTTTGAAGGAAGTGAAGTTTGGTATAGGGAGTCTGTCTCATCAAATGAAAAAGAAGGAATTGAGAGTGAAGAAAACAAAAAAAAAATGTTTATAAATCTAAAATGAAATACTGTCCCAAAGGGACTATTATATTTATAGTAAATATTTAATAGACATGATTAATTTATAAAGATTATATCATCATATACAACCCATCAACCATCCAATTTTGAAAAATTGTATATCAGATCTAATGAGAAGACTAGATTGGTCAACATTGGAAAATTTTGTTCCCTAGAGTAAAAGAGGAAGTTTGTATCTCTCCTAAAAAATTATGTGGATGTTATACCCTACTCATATGATGATTTGAAATCCTTCAAACCTAATGAAATGCAACATTATATTTCTTTGAAGTAAGGAATGTAACCATTTGAGAAAAAATAGAGGCATCAAATCCCAAAATTGTTAAGACTATTTATGAAGTAAACCAAAAAAATGCTGAACATAAGGATCATCTTCCCTATTCAACACTCAACGTGGACTTTCAATATTGTATAAATTCATAATAAAATTTGGTAAATAATTATTTATGTTGTTTTTCCACAACCTCAATCAATTTTTCGTAAAATATAATTACCCACTTCTACTCATCAATCAGATTTAATAGGTTATCACTAGATAAAAATGTTATCTATGTTAGATGATTTTAATAGATATAATCACATAGAAATTACAACATGGGATGAACATAAAATTACATTTACCACTCCTTGGTTCCCATAAGATAATTCCTTTTGGGTTGTTCAAAGTAGGAAATTTTTTCCAAAGGGATAAAGATTTGGAATTTTATGATCTTAGAAATAAATGGAATTTTATGAATTTTATGGTGTGTTAGATGGAGCGGGAGCAGGAGAAGGAGGATCAAGGTTTTCAAAAAACAAATGTGCAGGAATTGTCGTAAGACACAGGGGACCCTAGGATCGAGGAGGTGTAAAAAATGGACCCACATTTGGTACAAGTAGGAGATAAGACTTATCTTTCTACCTCATGTGTTGATAAGATTTTGTTTCGTACAATGAAATTTTTGAATAATCCATTTGATTCAAACATTATGAATGTGGAAAAATATGGGTTTTTAAGTATTGCTATCCATGATGGGTTAGTAGAAAAATCTAGATCTCAGGTGGAATATGCTTTGGTTTGAAAATTTTATGGATCAAGATCAAATGTGGAATGGTTTCAAGAATGGGAGAAACGAAAGTGGAACCCAAAGGTATCAATGGAGATCACTACCTATCTGAAAGAGTTTTTAATAATTAATGTTTCAAATTCAGAGCACTGTAGAAACATCTCTGGTTGGAGGTCCTTGGTCTATGGGTACATCAAGCTTTCTAATCCCAAAAATGGATCCCAAGTTTTGATCCATTTAAGGAGAAACCTAGATGAGTTTCCTGTATGGGTAAAAATTCCTTGGTTACCAATGGAATTTTGGGAAGAAGATATCTTAACAGCCATTGCAAATGCTATATGATATCTTTGGTGGTGATTGATCTAGTTATTAGGTCAAGAATGAGGATAATTTATACTCATTTGTATGTTGTCATTACATGTGGGTAATTTTTTGAGAAAGGACATATAGAACTTAAATCAAAGTTTGGTGAATGGATTTAGAGGATAGCAGTACAAAGATTCTCCCTTGTTCTGACAGAAATGTAGGTAGATGAGACATGAGCAGAGACAATGTAAGGAGGGTAAGAAAGGTAAGAAGACTTGGGATAGAAAAGAAAAGAAACCAATGAGAGAAGAAGGAACTAATTCGTTACCTCTAAATAATTTGTCCTCAAAAAATTTTCATTTGCTACAAGTGGAGGAGTTGGAGGAAATTGTTGTTTAGGAAAATTTGGAACTAAAAAATAGATTCTCAGATTAAAGACTTGTAATGGTATTGATGGTGTGGATCAAGAGCTTGAAGGTATTGGGTATCAAGACCAAAATTTGGAATTGATTGCAGAAGATTTAGGTTTGAAGGACCAACAACCTGGTCAGGACTTTTTAGATATAATTTTTTTAGATCTACCAAAACAGAATCAATCCTTTTTAAAGGATGAGAAAGAGTTGTCTCTAGTTGAGGAAGTTCCTTTCTCTCTAAATCTAGATAGGATTAAAGAGGTATTGGAAGAAAAGAGGGTAAACACAAGAATTTATCAAAAGAAAAAAAATATTTAAATAAGATTGTGGGAAAGCTCCTGCAAGAAAAAGAAATATAGCAAACAGGGATAAAAGGGAGAAAACAGTGGCTAAACAAATAAATTTACAAAGACAACTCTCTATTAAGGAGAGTATTTCACCAAATAAATTGAGATGAAGGTTATTTCCTAGCATATAAGGGGTTTAAATAAACCTAATAAAATAGATTATTTTATAATATTTCAAGAAAAGGAATAAGTCTAATATTTTATTGATTCAATAAACTAAAATATCTACAGAAAAAATAAGTGAGGTAAAGAAAAAAGATTGGTTTATATCAGTATCTATAGAGTGTTTCTTCAATGGGTAATATGTGGGGGTTTTGTGAATTTTTGGAATCAAAATGATAGAGAAGGGAGGTTTATTTTCAAGTCTTTGTATCACATTGCTATTTTGTTAAGAGAAAAGTAAGGATGGGTCTGAGTAGGATTTGCTTTAAATATTTATGCTCCCAACTCAGCTGTTTAAAGAAGAAAAATTTAGATGGATATTGGCCAATTTTGAAGCCAGATTTAAAGAGGTGAATTGGTTAATTAAAGGTGATTTTTAATACTCCTTTGTGAATGGATGATAAAAAAATGGTGTTTTAGGTGTCTACAATGATAGTATGGGGGACGTTGCTGACTTCATTGTAAACTATAATCTGGTGGATCTTGAGTTGAAAGGATCTCCTTTCACTTGGCTCGAATAGGAGATTGGGGGAAAATCTAATTCAAATTGAATTAGATATGTTTATCATTAATTTATCTTGGTTATAACATCTTGGATGTGTCCTTGGTGGATTTACCAAGAATTAGATTTGATCATAGTCCCATTTTTCTTCAAAGTGGTGAAAGTAATGGCGTAAAAGGCGGGTCATTTATATATTTTTAAGATGTGTCTGCAACATCCTAATATCGAGGAGGAAATTAGATCGAGTTGGTAAGTTCACGTTAAAGGTAAACCTATGTTTAGGATTGTGGAAAATTTAAATAATGTTAAATCGAGATTAAAAGTTTGGAAAAAAGAAAAAATTGGGAATATCTTTGCTCAGAAAACTAATATTGGTGAAAGTGTTAAAGAATTTGGAGGACGAGATTGTCAACAAATGTTTGTAAAAATATTTGAGATATAAGGAGAAATTTCTATTGACGGAATACCATAATTTAGAAGCTAAAGTAGGAGGCTTACTAGAAACATAACTCTCGTGTTTTTTGGTTAAAGGAGGGTAAAAGGAATACAATTTTTTTCCATCTTACTGCATCTATGCATAAGAGATACAATACTATTTTGGAATTAGAAGATGGAAGGGGAGTTGGAATAAAGAATCAGGGGGATATTTCATAGGAATTTGTTAGTTTTTTCTCTCATCTATTAGTTGTAGGAAGGGAACCTAATATGGGTAAGGAAAGTGATATTGCAAATCATTTTCATTATGTTATCTCTCATCAAGATAATGTTGATTTGATCAAAATATCATCTGCAAAGGAGATATTTACTACATTCTTAGACTTGGAAGGTGATAAATCACCTGGCCCTAATGGTTTTCCTACTCTGTTTTTCCAATATTTTTGGGATATCATTCATAAGGATGTGGAAAAGGCTCTATTCAATATTTCTTTAGGTATAGTAATATTTTGAAGGAATTTAATATTAATTTTATTGCTTCTTGTTCCTAAGGTTCCTGGGGCTGAAAAATTGACCGATTTTATACTAATTAGTCTGTGTAATATGATCTATAAGATAATAATGAAGATTATCTCTTTGAGAATTAAAGGTTTGTTAGAGTATTTTATTTCATAAAATCAAAGAGCTTTAGTGGAGGGTAGACAAATTTGGGATAGTGTGATAACTATTCATGAAGTTGTTCACTCGGTGGATGTTTCAAAAAGGGGTTGTTATGATGCTTAAAATAGATATGAATAAAGCCTATGATCGAGTGTCATGGAGATTTCTTAAAATAATTCTTAAAAATTTGGGTTTCCATAATCATTTTATTGATTTGATAATGGAGTGCATATCTACTCCGAAGTACTCAATTCTGGTTAATGGGAAATCTTAAGGTTTTTTCTCATCCTAAAGGGGGTTAAGACAAGGGGATCCTCTTTATCCCTTTATTTACATTATTGTGGAAGAGACTTTAGGTAGACTGTGTGCTGACTATAAATTGAAAAATAAGTTGCATGGGTTAGTTATTTCTAATGGTCTTGATCCTATAACTTTACAACAATTTGTGGATGATACTTTCCTTTTGGGTAAAGCAACTCAAACAGAAGTTGTGGTTTTTAAGGAGGTCTTATAGGATTTTGAGGAGGTTACATGTTAGCTCATCAACTTTAGGAAAATCTATGTTCTATGTTTTAATGTGGATGTTGAAATTCAAAACAAAATTACTGTGGTTTTGGAGTGTCCTATTCAGGTGTTTCCATACTCATATCTTGGAATGCCTTTGTTCAAAGGAAGGATATAGTTGGAAAGTTGGAACCCATTGATTATGAGGTTTCAAAAAAAATTAGCAACCTGGAAAGGAACTTTGTTATCTCAGGAAAGTAAACTTTAATTACTTCAAAGTTTTCTTTCAGAGTATGGTGGTGTATTTGATGTCCCTGTTCAAAATGCCAGCTAAAATTAGACAGATTATTACTCAGATTCAACGAAGGTTCTTATGGTCGGGAATGGAATCTAAATATATAATTCTGTTGGTGGGATGGGAAAAATTTACTCTTCCAAAGTATGTTGGTGGGTTGGTATTAAAATATATCAGGAGTATGAACTTAGCCCTTATGGCAAAAATTGGTTGGCGTTTGGAGCATGAAGATGGCTTATGGGTTAGAATTATTAAAGATAAGTATTTACATTTTAATCAAGCATCTTTTGTCTCAAATGGTGCTCTTCCATATGGTTGATTTTTTTGGAATGGTTTGGAAAATGTAGAGATATTTGGTTAAAAGGTAGTAAATGGTCAATTGGAAATGGCACAAAAATTAGATTTTGGGAAGACTGGTGGTTAGCTGAGGATCCTTTAGTTCATCAAGTTTATTGGAGAGAGGTGGCAACTTACTTTCAGTTAATCATGGGAGATTGGATCATAGATTATTTAGGAGAGATCTAATTGGGGATGAGTTTGGAAAGAATTGGATTGGGAAGGGAGGGATGAAGAATTTTACGAAAGAATTAGAAATTTAAATGCTAATCGTAGAGGATTACATATACCTATTGTTCAGAAAGAGGATGATTTGATATGGTCTTTAACAAAGGATGGTCGGTATTCGGTCAAAACTGGGTATGATATAGCTAGTAAATTGTCCTCCTCCTCATCCATTTTGGAATAATTTATGGGATAAGAATCTTACTCCAAAGATTAATTTGTTTATATGGCATGTTTTCTAGAAATTTGTTTTAACTATTGATAATTTAGAAGTGAAAGGAATGATGATCCCTAACTGGTGTGTTTTGTGCAAAAATGATAGTGAATTGGTTCAACACCTCTTTCTTCATTTTCCATTTTCTAGAAGAGTTATGTTTCATATTATGAAAGTCTTCGAGACTTTGTGGGTCTTTCCGGAGACTTTTGTTGACTGGTATAGGCAATGGATAAGTCCCTTTGTTTCTATAAGTCTTTCGAATGCCTGGAGTTTTGTGGTGCCTCACTTTTTTATGGGGGATTTGGCTAGAAAGGAATGGCTGAATTTTTAGGGATAAATAGAAAAAATCTCTGAGGGTGGGGAATGGTATCTTAGGTGCTCTAAGAAATAACCTTTCTATTGTGAAGTTTAAAGAGAAAACTAGTTTTCCTAGACACGAGCAGGAGATTATTCAAGCTTTAGAAATCACTAACTCAGTAAAACAAGCTCCTCTAGTGAAGAATGTGGGTATAAGTAGTGATAAATGGAAGAAACTTACCATTGAAGGATGGATGAAATTGAATTTTGACGAAGTAGAAAAAGGAATTAATTGTTTAGCTATAATTAGTGGTATTATCAGAGATGAAGTGGGTGTGTTGGTTTTAGCATATGTTGAACCTATTAGAAATAATTCAAATAACTATGCTAAGGCTTATGCTCTTTTAATTGGGATACAATGGGATAATTCTTTGTAAATTAAAAAAATTTCAGGTGGAGGGAGATTTCTTCTATATTATTAATGTGATGAAAGGCCTCTCTAAGCACCATATAAATATAGACTCTATTATAAGAGATGTTAAGAATATGATTATAAATTTTAAAAATATTAGTTTTAATCATGTGTTTCGGGAAGCTAATATGTGTGTTGACACGTTGGCTAATATTAGCGGGCCCATTCATCATAGAAGGTGGTGGTGGGATGAGGTAGAGTTACCCCAAAGTACGAAGGGCATGATAAATGCAGAAAGAAAAATTCAGGTGTGAGAATAGGATTTGTGACATCCGGGAAATAAATTCACTATGGTTGAGATTTATCGTCAAAATCGTTACAGTGTATGTGCTTGTTTGGAGTGGTTTTTTAAAGGTTTGTTTTAATTTTTTTCATAGGTTTTTCCAAGTTTGTTTCAGCAGTCAGTTTGAGATGGGTGGGGCTAGGGTTAGGGTAGAGCTTTCTTCATCGGCAATCTTGGAGAGGGATTCCTTTCTTTTGGATCTTCTTTAAGGATGGTGGTATTTGTTATTTTGTTCATATTTTGAGGGGGGTTGATGAAGTTATCTCAAGGGAATTTCCTTTGGCTTGGGATAATGGGTTTGTTTCTATGAGTGGTGTGAGTTTCCTAGTTTTTGAGGATTTCATTGGTAATGTGATCAAGATGGACTGTGGGGGATGTAATGTTTTCAATGATAGGTATCGTCTTCAAGAGGAAGTGCATATTTTTATGGATAATGATGAGAAGATATATTTCATGGAAGATGGTATTGCTCAATAATCTCTACCAGGGAGGTGGGCTAAAGTCTTCCTCTACATCATGAAGTATATTACCTTGGATGGGAAGTACCAGAAGCTACACTCTCAACATTTAATTCTCTTGAACCATTTTTGCAGATGCCGGAGAATGAGTATTCCTTTTTATTTGTTTAACTCCCTGTAATTTTCGGTTAAAAAATTTAAAGAGGAGAAAATAGAGGTATTTATTCATCAAGGTTTAATTATTTTGTTGGTTAAGTTGGGGAAGCCAAATTTGTCAAACTAAGGGGGTTGGTATTCGTTTGGGGAATGAATCGGACGACCGTATTTCTCTTTCTGACATAATTAGGCTTAAGAAAACGAAGGAAAAATCTATGAAGGAGGTGGATGTGGTGACTTCTTTATAAAATATTGGATGGGGATGTTGATGAGAACATGCCTAAGTAGAGTCTGGTGGAAGAAAATATAGTATTTAGTTTCTTTGCTAGTAATATTGAGGCCCTCGAGGACACGGTTAGTCAGGTAAAAGCTCATAATCATAATTTGTTGTGGGGTTTGTAGAGGACGAATGCTGAGGTGAAAGTTGTATAAAATAGGGTTGAGACACTTCAGGGGTTGTTTTCTAGGGATAAAGGTAAAAAGAGGTAGTTGGATATCAGTTCTTCTGATGAGGATGATTTCCATGGGGGTGGTGTTGGTCCCAGTTCATGAACTAGGGAAAAGTGTCTATAAGGCTTCATTGCTAACTTTTTGCTGACTAGTGGTGTGGTTTGGTTGGTGTAATTTTTTTCTTCTATTGGGCTCTTTTTGGTTCAATGCATTTTTGAATCCTACCAGTTTTGTAATGTTTTTTTGACAGATATTTTTTATTCCAGTGGATCCTTAATGTAATATAAGCCCTTGGAGCCTTTTTTCCAATTATTATCTATCAAAAAAAATGGATAGGCACATGCCTTGATGGATTGATGGTCTTTTTGAAGATAGGGGAAATCACCTTCAACATTTGGAGAAAGTATTAACAGAGATGTAGAGATCATGGTATCTCTCTTAATCATATAAAGTACATGTTTGAAGTAACTAAAGGAAAGTTACTTTGACATATTGTATCAAATTATGGGATTAACATACACCCTAAGAGAGTCCAAGGCATACAAATATTGATTCTACCTACTAGTAAATAGAGAGTTCATTATTTCTTTGGAAAAATGATTTTTTTTTCATATTATTTATCCTTAAGTTTTCTGAGTTGACTCAACATATTGCTAATATGATGAAGGGGAAAAGTGATTTCCATTGGATTTTTGAATTTAAAAAATTGATTGTATCAAAATTACTATAGTGAGTGCCAATATTTTGGCTATCCCAAATTTAGATAAATATTTTATCATTTATTATTATTCTTCTAAGAACACCATAGCCTCCATATTGCTTCAAAAAAATGAGGAAGGTATTGAATCTCTTATTCCTGTCATGAGATATGCTATAAATAATCATGAGTCTATATACTCCCAAATTAAAAAACATGTTTTTGAAATCGTTAAAGCAGTAAAGCAACTCAAGTTTTATATTTTGAATTCACATTAAATTATTTTGGTGTCAAATCCTACTATAAAATTCATTCTTAATCAATAAGAACTTGGATCAAAAAGAGGCAATTAGATTTCCATAGTTAAATAGTATGACCTTGATATCAATCCAAATAAGCTAGTTTGAGGTCATGGATTATGTCAATTAATTGTTGAGAATAAGGACAATGGTGAAGAATATGATGTTTTGGATAATTTTGGTACAATATTGTTTGTTAATACAGTTTATTAATGGTATTCATATATCATACATTTCTTAACTTGTGGACAATTTCCTTCCCAAATTAGTGCTAAATAAAGGAGAGCAATCAAGCTCTAATTATCAACATTTGCATTGTGGGATAACTCTCTCTCTTTCTTCAAGACATGTATTTATGGACATGTCTAACGATATGTGATGCAGGGGAATCATTACCAAGGTTAGTCTAGTCATGTAGTGACCAAATTTTGGTTTGATTAGGGTCTTAGGGAATTCTATGAGTCATATTTGATGTACTTTTAGGCTTTAGAGTTCTAAAATTTAAATTATGGAGTTTCCCTCCATTTTGGCTTATTCAAAAAATTGAATTCCTAAAGCCAATTTTGGCTTGATCATTAGGTGTAGGGGTCTAGTTAGTAATTATAGCATGTTATTAGCTCATTTTTGTCATTGTGAGTGTCTTGGAGGGATCTTATTGAAGTAGGATTGATCATTTTAACCTCAAGTTGTCACTTAAGCCTTTTTTGTTATGAAGTCTCCACATGTGACTTGGTCATATTATCTAGAAGATAGTTATGGAAAAAAATTCAAATTAGGAGCTATAAAAATATATTGTAACTTTTTTTTTTATTATCATTGATCAATCAATAATAACAACATGTTTTAAGCCCTAAAGGAAAGTTGTACGGTTTTAATGTTCTTTGCATGCATACCGCTATGAATTAAGTTTGTAAATGATTGTGCAAGATTTATTAGGTAAATACAAGGCAAGCCAAAGGAAATAATAACTGGTGTGAAGGTATATTTACTCTCTTAGAAGATGTGAATGAAAAAATCAAGGGATTTTGAATGATTATCAATGTATAATCTGTAGGTTCTTTATGAAAGAAATGTATACACAATTAGTGAATTTTTGAGTTACTAGAAGGGAAGAATTTTTTAGTTACTAATGAAATTATAGTCATGAGTATGAGAAGACATTTGTGACCCTATAAAAAACATTTCGAAAAATGAAGAAGGCTTGAAGATAATATAAACAACGTTATTTATGAGTTTTCCCTATTTCATCATAATCTCGTGTAGTTATACTGAGATTAAGCACGTGATTTACAAAGATAGGATCCATTCAATGATAAGATAATTAGTACCTAAAAGTGTGTTCAGACATTTAGAGTTGAATTGGGGCTTTTAAGTTCATAACAAATGTTCAGGAGAAGAAATGTTCCTTCTCGGGCCTGTAGAAGACTAAACCCTATGGTTTTAGGAAAGTTAATTGCTAGAAGGCCAAGAAACAAATATCAAGACCTAAAAACTTAGATAAATCACCCTTATGATTTTCACACTAAAAAAATTATGAGATAATTATAAGTCTATACAAATATATTGTTGACATGTGGCCAAGAATACTGTAGTAGTATGAAAAAGGCCTAATTTGAAGCTCAAATTTTTTATTTCCAAGAAATTCTTCCAAAAGAGTAAGCCTTGAAATTTTACACCTAGAATATTTGGCCTAATGGGTACTTAAATAACTATTTTTTCAAAGAAAATGTTCTTGTAATCAAAATTTGTAACAATATTTGTGTGGAGACAGTCCTGGTAGGAGGTTGGTGGTCTAGAAGGAAGACTTAGGAAGGAAGTAACATTTGTAAGGGGAGATGAGAAAAATACTTTTATCCACACCTCAAATACATTAAAGGGACTAAAAAACATCATTAATTTTTTCAGATGCCTTGTAGATTTTTCTAGCCCATACCATTCCATTGGCATTGCCTCAAGAAGTCAAAAGGACAGTCTTTGCAAAGGTAAAGAAAATAGTTTATTTTGGTTGCTTGAATTCAATTTTTTGAGTGTGCTAGCATGGTATGAGATTATTTAAGGTTTTGAGAAGGTTTATTGAAACCATTTGACCATTTGAATCCATTTTTCAAGCTTTAGATGCATTTGATGTTGTTAAAAACTATTCAATTCTTATTTCATTGTGAAGGCAATGAGAAGACTAAATTAGTTGTGTTAGTTGAGTGATTGATGATTCTATATGTGCTACATCATAATTGGTATCAGAGTGGAGAAGGATATGAAATTAATAAGTGACAAAGAAAAAGAGAAGAAGTAGTGAAGAAGAAAGAGATTAAGAGGAAAGTGAAGTGACAAAATTATACCAAGAAGAGTGGGTGGAGGTGGAAATAGAGAACAACTCAGAGGTGTTGAATTGGCTAAAATGCTAAGAAATATTCAAGATAGGTTAGGAGCACTAGAGGTATACAAGAGAAGAGGAAAACTATTAGAAGAATATATTGATGATGAGAGAGAAAGACCAATGATAGTAGCAAAATGAGAACAAGAAGAAGAAGAGGGGGAAGAAGTAAGGATAATGAAGGTGGTGATGGGAAAAATCAATAAGCCAAAGATGAAATTACCAGAATATAGAGGTATTCTGCATCTATATGAACTCATATATTGGATAGATAATATGGAAAATTACTTTGATTTGGAGAACATTGAAAAGAACAAGATAGTGAAATTTGCAGTAACCAAGCTTACATGACATGAAACAATATTGTGAGAATTTGTACAACAAGAGAGATTGATAAGAAACAAAGAAAATATCAAGAAATGGGACAAGATGGTTTCCAATTTGAAAGGTAACTTCATTCATGTAGACTATCAAATTGTTATTCAATAAATTGCAAAATTTGAGACAAAGAGAGTTAAGTGTAAAAGACTATAGTGATGAATTTTACAAGTTGGGTACGAGATCTGGTCATATATAGGATGATGCTAAGGAAGAGGAAAGGTATGTACATGGTTTAAGATTGAATATTTAAGATGAAATTATTTTATTTCATTTGAGATTAGTAGAAGAATCATTTAAGGAATCCTTAAGGGTAGAGTAAAAGTTGTCGATAAGACAAAATTAGTATACAAATAATTTCTTCCTCTTATCCTTATGGGTGGACAAATAATTATACATTTGTGAAAGATGGAGTGAAGTATACTTTGAATCCACTAAAGGATAAAAGTGCATGGTTTGAGCAACAGTAAAAGGTGATGTTTATGGGTATGAAGGTATTATTTCTAAAGAGACAATAAGGTGAGGTGAATAAGAACAAAGGTAATATAGTCAAATCCATGTGGAAGTTTCTAATTGGATAATATGAATACGAAAGTAACTTGTAAAAGAAATATAATATGAAGGATGAAAATGAAATTGTAGTTTAAGGTGAATATAAATATAATGGTGCACTATTAGAGGCATATAAGAAATGGTATGACTCAGCTTGTGAGGTCAAATCAAACCTAGCAATGGGAGAACTCGGTCATGGGAAAAGTGACAAAAATCCATGGAAACAACAAGTTGCAAGAGCGAGGAGAATATAAGCACAATGAGGAAGAGATGGCAGTCAAGCAAAAGGAAGAAACTCAAATTTTGAACACTAATATCTTTTTGGATGTTGTTAGTGTAGGTGTGATGGAGAAAGCAAAGATGAAGCAGTCACATGGAGGTGGAAAAGCCAAGAAAATACCAAACTTTTTCATTCTTGAGAGTGAATTGAATCCACTAGAGGAAAAAGGGAAAGACAAATATTTTGTAACAGTCAAGAAGAAACAAGAGACCTTTCATAAGAACATGAATCAGATGTTGAGACTCGGCCCACTACTGAAGGGAACAATGTACATTCTTGTGACAAGTCAAGAGTTTGTGATGGTGATACATTCCAAGAACCTTTCCAAGAACATAATATAACATCAAGGTACACCTAAAGCAATATCTATAGTCCAAGAGTATTCTTAGGAGGCAATGTCAAATTGGAAATAAAGAAAGAAAGGGCAAGAGCTAGTTTGCAAACATAACTTCATGGAAGATACTTTCTCTCCCTTGGTAGTATGATGTAAGGGCATCATTACCAAGGTTGATCTAGGTATGTAATGACCAAATTTTGGTTTGATTAGTGTTTTAGGGATGTCTATGAGTCATTTTTTATGTAGTTTTAGGATTTAGATTTCGAAATTTTGAGTTTTGGAGTTTCCCTCCATTCTGGCTTATTCAAAAATTTGAATTCCTAAAGCCAATTTTGGATTTATCATTAGGTGTAAGGGTCTAGTTAGAAATTTTATCATGTTATTAGTTAATTTTGGTCATTGTGAGGGTCTTGGAGGGATCTTATTGAAGTAGGATTGATCATTTTAGCCTCAAGTTGTCACTTAAGCATTTTTTTTATTATGAAGTCTCCACATGTGACCTGGTCATATTATCTAGAAGACAGTTATGGAAAACCATTCACATGAGGAACTATAAAAATATATTGTAGATATAAAAATATATTGTAGTTAGTAATTTTATCATGTTATTAGCTCATTTTGGTCATTTTGAGTGTCTTGGAGGGATATTATTAAAGTAGGATTGATCATTTTAGCCTCAAGTTGTCACTTAAGCCTTTTTTTTGTTATGAATTCTCCACATGTGACTTGGTCATATTATCTAGAAGCTAGTTATGGAGAACAATTCACATGAGGAGCTAAAAAAATATATTGTAGTTGTTTTATTATCATTGATTAATCAAGAATAAGAACAAGTTTGGAGCTCTAAAGGAAATTTGTAAGGCTTTAATGTTCTTTGGATGCATACAATTGTGAATTAAGTTTGGAAATGGTTGTGTAAAAATTAGTAGGTAAATACTAGGAAAGCCCAAGGAAATAATAACTGGTATGAAGGTATATTTACTATCTTAGAAGTTGTTAAAGAAAAACTCAAGGGATTTTAAATGATTATGAATGGTTAATCTGTAAGTTCTCTATGAAAGAACTATATACAAGGTTAGTGGATTTCTGAGTTGTTAGAAGAGAAAAATTGTCTAGTTACTAGTGCAATCATGGTCATGAGCATGAGAAGACCTCTACGACTCTATACAAAATATTGCAAAAAGGAAGAATGATCAAAGATAATATAAACAACTCCATTTATGTGTTTTCCCGATTTCATCATAATTATGTGCAGTTAGATTGAGATCAAGCACGTTATTTGCAAAGCTAGGATCCATTCCCTGGTAAGATAAATAGTACCTAAAAGTGTGTGTAGACATTTAGAGTTGAATTAGGGATTTGAAGTTAATCACAAATGTTCGGGAGAAGAATATCTCCTTCTCGAGCATGTAGAAGACTAAAACCTAATGTTTTAAGAAAGTTAATTTCTAGAAGACCAAGACACCAATTGTAGGACCTAAAAAATTAGATAAATCACCCTTATGATTGTCACATTAAGATTCAAAAATAATTATGAGATAATATTAATTCTATACAAATATCTTTCTGAAAGTTGGCCAAGAATAATGTAGCAATATGAAAAAGGCCTAATTTAAAGATCAAATTTGTGATTTCCAAAAAATTATTCCAAAGGATTAAGCCCTAAAATGTTTTACCTAGAATGTTGGTGATAATGGGTACTTAAATTGATATTTTTCATAGAAAAGGGTCTTGTAATAAAAATTGTAACAAGATTTGTGTGGAGACAATTTTGGTAGGAGGTTGGTGGTGTAGAAGGAAGAAATAAAAAGGAAGTAACATTTACAAGGGTAGATGAGACAAATCCTTTTATCCACACCTCAAATACATTAAAGGGTACTTAAAAACATCATTACTTTCTTCAGAGGCCTTGTATATTGTTCTATCCCATACCATTCTATGGGAATTGCCTCAAGAAGTCAAAAGGATATTCTTTGCAAAGGTAAAGAAAATAGTTGATTTTGGTTGCTTGAATTAAATTTTTTGAGTGTGTTAGTATGGTATGAGATTATTTAATTTGTTGAGAATTTTTATTGAAACCATTTGATTCTATTTTTCAAGCTTTAGAGGCATTTAAAGTTGTAAAAAACTAGCTAATTCCTAGTTCATTGTGAAGGCAATGAGAAGACTGGAGTACTTGTTTTAGTTGAGTGATTGATGATCCTATAATTGCTACATCAATTTGTAGATAGAGAGAAGAAGAAAAGACTATTGAAGTCTTATCATGATTAGGCATGTGGAGGATATTTTTCTTATCCCGTAACCATGTATAAAATATTGTGGGGAGGATACTATTTACCTACACTTTTTAGATATGCCGTGAAGTGGATTTCTAAATGTGATGCTTGTCAGTAATTTTTCAACATGCCTAAGATGGAAATTTTTCCACTGAAACTAGTGATTATAGAAAAACCATTTCAGTTTTGGGGGAGGATTTAATAGGAACTTTGAATCCACTTTCAAGTTTTTGTCATACCCATGTACTCAAAACAATTGAATAATTCACAAAGTGGGTTGAAGTTATTTTAGTGAAATAGAAAACCTATGAAGTAGTCTATAATTTTATAAAGGAGAGTATTTTGGTTCATTTTGGAGTCCTTCAAAATATTTTCATAGATAATTCTTTAAAATTATCATCTCATGAACTTATTAGAGTATGTTATGGTTATGGTATTTCTTTATCACACTTTGTTGAGAAGATGAAATATAGCTCAAGGATGAAAGTATAGAAGGTTTGAGTGCATAGGAACATGGTGTGTGGAAAGGTGCAAAATCATAACATAACATGAATGCACCTAGAAACAGTCAAAATCAGAACTTAGCCATTTTTAAGAGGAGGCTATTTTTGGACATGGAGTACGGAGCACATAAAGATACAAAGACTTGTAGTTCACGCAAGGCTATTTTGGGATATGTAGCAGTTTGAGCGCCATAAAATTTTTTGGTTTAATAATAGGATTTATACTTAGAGTTAACTATAGGAAATCTATTATTAGAGCACTTGCATGCTTTTCTATTCTATTGTAGAGGCACATGGCTATTCTTAACATGTAGTCTATTTTTGGAATGTGCATGGGTGGTGAAGGAAAATTCCCTACCCCTATATATATGTATTGATTTTCATGGTTATGAGAAACCCCCGTTGATAATGTTTTGAGTGTAGAGTTATGTTGTTAGTTTTTTTTCGCGTGCATGACTCATGATGAAATTACTATGATGTATGAAGATTCTGTGTTTTGAATTATTTAATATAATGGATCATATTGAATGGATATTGGTGTTAGATGTGACTAGATATGGTTCTTGCATAGTAAATCTCATTATAATAATTGTTTAGTAAATCTTTAATATGGTTTAGATCTAGATCTGGTTTATGCACTATGGATTGGTTACTATCTGTTATGGATTTGAATATATACATGCCCAATCATGCTAACATTCTAAACAAGAAAATCTAAAGAGGGACCCTGGTACCCTTGTGTGCTTTAGGTGAGCACCAATTTAGGCTGAGTGATGTTCCAATGCACCTTGGGTTATTTGTAGTGAATTCTAGGCTACATCATTAGTTTCGTTGTTGGGACATCTTTCTTAGTTATTTTTCAAGATGTTGTATGATGAAGAAATATGGATTGACTTGGCTAGTATTGAGGAGTGGTTAGTAGATATAGAAGAGGAGTGCGCTCATAGATTTAGCACTGGACCTAATTTTAATGAACACGTGTGGGTTGAGTATAATCTGTATGATGCATTATATGATATGTTCTTTGATATCTTTCCCATAGAGTTATACGAGTGTCTAGCTACTTATGCGTCGAAGAGGAATTGGAGGTTTCACACACTTGTTTGGATGCAGGAAAAATTTTAGGCCTTATATGATGCAAGTTTGATTTGGAAAATCTCTGTGGATGTTTGGCTCCATGGTGTTTTGAACAGCTATATTCTTGAGTATGTATTTTTGAATTACTCTTTCCTAGAGGTTGTTGAGTTTCAGTTTTTGTGTGGGCCCAAAGGATTGTATTTGCATAGTATCCCACTAGTGATCAAGATCCTAATTCTAACCCTAGATTTGGAAGAGAATTCGATGGCTAACTAAACCCCACCACATGTGGGGTTAGGATCATGTTTGGTAAGGATAGTGAACCTAGCGGTAGAAAGATAGAGGGAAAAAAGGTGACTTAAGTTAAATGAATCACATGAGAGGGATTTAGAGAAGAAACATGAAGTTGTAGAAAATATGGCGTTATGGAGAGAAATGAATCATGAAGGATTCAGATCTCACTTAGAGGACATAGAGCCAAAGCATATGTTTCTCCCCCATTTGGGATAACATGATAGGAAACCCTCTTTAGCCTCAGATGAGAGTGCATCGGTAGAGATGACATGGGCTACGGGCATGCATCTAAATCTACCTAGCCCTTGCACTTGGTTTTCTAGTTTCTAATATAATTAGTAATCAACAAGCTAGTGAGAGAAGTAAAGGTGCAGTAGATAGAGTTAATTTGTAGTCAAGTTCAAGAGTTAATCATGGAGCTTATTAATTTATGGCACAATCATCATCTACTTTATTTGAAGGACCTGTTGGAGGTATCTTTTCTGGTGTGTTGCTAGCAAAGAATGTAGGTGTGTAGAAATTTGACATCACATTTGGAAGTAGTTGCAACTTCACAGACTATGAGATTCATTTTAGCACAATCATCAAAACACAATGTAGTGCATCTTCCAGTCCATTACCTAATGGAGGGGGTTGATCAGGAGGATCAGGTGGCTCGAGCACTGGCAAATCTAATGGATCTAGAGGTGGGGGGAAATACAGGAGTAAATACAAGCTCTGGGTCTAGTGGGCAAGGGCCACACCAACCTCTGAAAATTTACATGGATATGTCTCTCCATCTATTGGAATATAGAGGTATTAAAGATGTAATCGATCGTGTGCATATGTGTGAAATAATGTGGCGTGTAAAGGGGATTATAAATTCAGAAGTCAAGTCATTTTACAACTACGTTTTAGGGGTGTGCACACATATGGTACATAAAGTTTGATCCCGCTCATACTTGTGTGGATTATACAACATTATGAGATGCTTTCTGAAAGGAATTGTATATCCCTGAGTTCAATCATAAAATCTTAAGCACGCTCAAGGATATTAAGTAAGGAATTACTAAAAGTGTTTGGGAATATGATGTATGGTTCAAGACTCTCTTGTCTAAGTTATATTATGACATCCATGCAAGCCATCATGCATAATGGTTCATTGGAGGACTAATCATGCCTTTTATGAGGGAAATTTCACATAAAACTTACATAGACCAATAGGAGGAACTTGAAGAAGCTCTACGTGCTAAGGCAGTAGGAAGTGTGGACACATGAGTGAACCCATTCTTGGAAACTCAAATTTCAAAAATGGTGAAATAGTTGGAGAACTTTTCTGCTAATTCAGCGCATGAGACACGTAACAAAATTTGGTGTATAAATTTTGAAGTAGAGGGGCATACTAAGGATAATTTCCCTCAAAAGTTGGTGTGCTACTTGTTGCTGGATTACAAGATATATCACTTGGACCAAAGTTCAATCCAGTGCCCATTATTTCCATGTTTGATAAGATTTTTTTTTTTCGGTTATTGTAAGATTTGTAGGTCCTCAACTCATGATATTGAAGATTACAAGTTGATTGATCAGATCCATGATGCTATTGATATTAGCATACAACAGACTGGTTTTGTAAGTAATTATAAGGAGAAGGGTGAGCATCATGATGATGATCATAGTGAGGGGAATTATAATGGTGGATGTGCTAGAGGTAGAGGTTACAAAGGTGGATTCATAGGTTGAGGTCGTAGGGGAAGAAGGAGTAATTTCCATCATGGGATGTGTTACACAACATGTGGATCTCTTGATCACTATAGGCACGAAAGTCCACATAATATTGTGTGCTATTTTTACATAAAGAATCATAGCTATGAAGAGTGCCTAAAATTTGATGAACACTCAAGAAATAAGCATAAACAAGAAAATAAGGGCACGAGAATGGTTAGAGTACAATGCACCATGGAAGACCTATGGATTCCAAAGTTATCATCAGATACTGAGTTGGTACCTATAAATATTACTACATGCATTGAGATTACATGCACCAGGGAATATCTATAACAGAAGCCTACCATTACTAAGGAGGAAATCCTACATGCCAAGTATCTAGACCCTATGCATCAGAAGGAGGTTTATTAAGAAACCATGGAGGTAATTCATAATTTACAGGGTGAGATACAATTTTTGAAGGAATGGTCACATAAATTAGAACAAAAGAAAGCAACTGATCTCCATTAAATAGATGTTGATGATTTGAAAGAGGTTTGCAAGATGCTACACCAAGAGAACATTATTCCATTGTTAGGGAACTAGATGAAGGGAAACACTCTTTGCATTAGGACTAATAATGAGATATAGCTTCTACATGCTTATCTTCCTCCAGACATTTTGGACTATGACAAGGATATTACTCTGAATTTTGTTTTTGATTATTAGATTTGAGTAACATCTTGATTGACATAGGTGCGTAAGTAAATGTACCCACTTTTGATGCATGGGTTTAGATGGGAAGACCTCCATTACTACATTCTTCCAATGTGTTGTTCATGGAAAATCAGACTAAGGAAACACCCATTTGAGTTTTAAAAGATGCATCAATTACTGTACAGGGGGCTAAGTTCACTAGGAAGTTTGAGGTCATAGTACTTGCAGAAGCATAAAATTTTCTTTCATTAATTGGGCACCCATGGTGTTATGTAAACAACGTTGATTTTCATTTCAATAAGGGGTACATCAGCTTTGAGAACAAGGAATAGTGTGTCATCATACCTTTTACAGATGGGAAATATAAGCTTTATGTAGAGCCCTTAAGAAAAGAAGACTTGAACAAAATTTATGTGTGCACCATTCGAGATCTAGAAGTGCTTGAGACATCAAAGGAAGGAGTTATCCAATGAGATAATGACCAATCCATGAGAAATACTAAAAAATTTTCATGTGACAATTGGGTGCATGAAACTTATGAAATAGTTGGGTGCAAAGTATGAATTGTAGTTGCGTGCGTTAGTAAGACACGTAGTATCAGGCATTTGGACAATAGTCAGGTACTAAAGTACATAGGTGAGGATAATCTAGAAGAATTCCTACTTGATATGGAATTTCAATGGGAATGTTAGGTGGAAAGAAGGAACATGTTAGTGCATACTCTATGTGGGATGGCAGCGCATTGGTGGATGGTTCACAGGGAAAATATTTTGGAGTAAAGAGAAGTATTTATCTGATTGGTTTCTAAGAAGTAATGCACCTACTCAAATTTGTGCATTTCATGGTAATGATCCTATTCAGCACAATGTTCAGCAGTGTAAGAGACTTTGGATGGTGGGGTAGGATGTTTTACTACCTTCTTTATGGGTACACAATTTTTATTTCAACTTGTGAGGCTGCGCACGCCCATGGTATATCTACACAGAGTTGAATAGGGAAACTAGAAATTGGCAGGAACTTATTAAAGGTATGACTTAAACCTTTTATTACTTTTTTTCTAAACCTCTGGTGAATGAGGCATTGCAGGTTATGAAGCACTTAACTATGGGGGACAGTGCAAATGTTGAAGAGTTACTTCAAGAGTTATTAAGAGAATCAAACTTGATGGTGCACTTTGAAGAGGAAGAAACAAATGCAGAGTAGCTTAGGTGTGCCTACCTAGAAAGAGAAAAGGGTAAGATGATCTACATGGTTGATGAAGAAGAGCTAGAAAACCTAGATATTGAGTACAAAGAGGGTATACACAAATTCTTGGACAATGCATATGAGAAGGTGCATGCCTATCATGATCCTATGAAGACCAAGAAAGTGAACCTTAGAATGGATTCTGAACCCAAGGAAACCATTATCGGAGATTACTGGTTTGACTCTGAAGTTTCTAAGATCATTGAGTTAGTGCATGAATTTTAGGACATGTACCTTAGAGGTTATCATGATCTAAAAGGAATGCATGAATTATTGGGAAAGATGAAGATAAAGTTCAAGGAAGGTGCACACCCAGTCTGGAAGAGGCATTATAGGATGAATAAAAACTTGTGCATCAAGGTAAAAGAATAAATTGACAAAATGTTAATTTCTAGAATCCTTGTGCCAATCGAGGAGTTAGAATGGGTGAGCCCTATGGTGATCAACATCAAGAAAGATGGCAGAATAAGGATTTATGTGGATTACAGCGAGTTGAATGTTGCATGTGTGATTGATCCCTTTCCCACACCATTTACTGAAGAAATCGTGGAAGGCGTTATAGGGCACAAAATATAATCATTCACTGATGGATTCTTTGAATATCATCTGGTAAGGATAGTTGAAGAAAATCAAGAGAAGACAACATTCACCACTAAGTGGGGAAGTTTTACATACATGGTTTTTCCCTTTGGATTAAAGAATACACCTATAGTATTTTCATGCATAGTGGTGCAAACATTTCAGGATATTATTCATAAGTTCTTGTAATTGTATCTGGATGATTGGATAGTTTATGGGCTCATAAAATATTACTGTGATAATCTAAGGTTTATGTTTAAGAGGTGTCATCAATTGAGCATATCTTTGAACATTAAGAAGTGTATATTTTCCACACCCTTTGGAATTTTTGAGGGGCACATCATCTCTAAAGAAGTCTTGTTAGTGGATCTTGTTAAGTTTGCTATTATTTTGGGATTAGAAGATCCTAGTAGCTACAGTGAGGTGGGTGGATTCTTGGGGCACACGGGTTATTACAAAAAAATTATAAAGGGATCTATCAAGATCATTGTGCCCTTAGAAGAACTACTCAAGGGAAAGAGAAAGTTCTATTGGGATGAGGCACAACATCACACATTTTACACACTAAAGGAAAGGCTTATGAAAATGCCTATTTTATGCTTTCCTTCATGGTCTAAGCCTTTTCATGTTCATGTAGATGCCTTTGGCATGGCCATTGGTGCCATATTATCTCAACCTGGTGAAGGGATTGTTGATCATCCTATTTTCTTTGCTAGTAGAAAGTTGACTCTAACAGAACATAATTATACAATGATAGAGCATGAGGCCTTATCTATGATCTACATGCTTCATAAGTTTTGATAGTATTTGTTGGATACACCTTTCATCTTTTATATAGACCACATGGAATTAAAGTACTTGCTGAACAAGCCCATTTTGCAAAGGCGCATATGTCGTTGGGTATTGTTGTTTTATGAGTTCAATTTTATGGTGGTGGTTAAGCCCGGTAAAAGCAATTCTAGTCTAGACCATTTATCAAGGATTCAATTAGGAGAGGATTTATAGAACATTAAGGAAACAATGTCAGATGCACAGGTGTCCAGGTTGAACCACCCGCCCTCAGACTTATAGGATATTTTTTTCTTTTTAAGCATAGATGTGGCACCCAAGGGAATGAAGGATTTAGAGAAGAAACAACTTGCTATTCACATCGCACCTTACATGTTGATAAGTGGATACTTATACAAGCTAGTATGTGATGAATTTTTGTGTTGGTGTGTGCTTAAACATAAGCTTAAAACAATTATGGTAGAGGCTCATGGTGGTATTATATATGGACACTATGTAGGGGATGCCACCGCACACAATATTTTACTAGTTGGTCTACAGTGGGAAACATTATATAAGGATTACAAAGCATATTGTAAGGGTTGTGACCATTGTCAATGCCTTGGAAATCCTGGCAATGAGATGAAATGCCTTTGATGCATATTACTAGTACATAATCTTTTAAGAAGTGGGAAATTGACTTTGTGGGCCCTATTTCCCTAGACACGCACAAGATAGGATCACGTTATATTATAACTTATATAGACTATCTTACAAGGTGGGTAGAAGTAGTGCCTATAAAGGATTGCATTTTAGTTATAACAGTAAGGTTCTTCTGGTAAAATATTATTAGCAGGTATGGCTTCCCTTTAAGTTTAATAAGTGATAGGGGTAATCATTTCCTTAATAAGCCTATCAGGATATTATTGGATGAATTTATGGTTGTACACCATAGAACAACCCCATGCCACCCTCAGGAAAATGGAACTGTTGAGGCCTTCAACAAAACAATGAGCCATACTTTGACAAAAATATGTGATGTTCGAAGAAGAGATTAGGATGACAAGGTTTCTACTGTACTTTGGGTATATAGGACAACCTACAAGAGGTTTTATAAATCCACACCCTTTCATTTGGTGTTTGGCATAGAGGTAGTTATCCCCATGGATTTCACATTACCTTATTTTTGTATTATGTGCATAGGAGGTCTGGCTAATGAGAAAGCATTGGAAGAACGTATTGAAAAATTAATGCAATTAGATGAGAGTCTCCCCATAGCAAGGAGTTAGTAGTAAGAAAAATCCAGGAAGAAGGCATGACATGACAGGAACATCAAGGATAAGAATCTTGAGGTTGGGAAAATGGTACTTCTATATGATTCAAAGTTTTTGCACCACCCTGGAAAGCTAAAGGTGCATTCGTTGGGGCCGTATGTTATCACTTATATACTTGATTCAGGAACTTTCTAGTTAGAGGTGCTGGATGGAACATGGTCGCCTGATTACTTCAATGGGAGTAGGATGAAGCCATACTATAAATAATCCTTAGTGTTTGTAATAAGGAAGTATTTCCACTTAGATTAGGTTTCTCTTAATGAATTTCCTTTAGATGTGTTTCCTTCATTGTTTCTATACTTTGTCAGTTTAGTTCAGTGTTGTGTGTAAAAAGTAAGCTTACGAACCAGAAGATAATTAAAATTTAATTTTTGTCATGTGTGCAGAGGACTATGCATACCCTTAGTGTGGGGTGGTTTACATACAGGGTTCATTACTAAGTTGAATATAGTTGATTTTCATCTTAATATGGGTATGCAGAAGGAAAATTTTGTGCAGGTTATTTTTGGAAGGGTGTAGATAGAAAACAATTACTCCTAAATAAAGACCACAGATGGAAAAATGGATGCACATTATATGAGTGAGCTAGCTAATATGGTTGTGAAGAGTGAAGATCTATGAACTGGTTGGGTTGGTCATATCTATCCATGAGGAATTATTACACTCCATGTGTTGAAGTGTTTGAGTAAGGTGAAGGCATGCAGGAAAGGAGATTGACAGCTAGGGTTTGAGTTCAAGCTAGGGCACACAGAACCAAGTTGTAGAGCTTGAGGGAGGTAAGAGCACATATTTTTTATTCAAATGGCACCAAAAAGAGCACCAGGGGAAGGTACGAGGGGAAAGAAACAAAAGGAATTTGATATTGAGATCAAGGATTCCCCCGAAAGTAGGTTTTTTGAAATATAATACCCATAGGAAGTGACTATGGGTCATGATTGGGATTCCCATGTCCATCAAAGCAAATTTAACAATTACAACTATAGGACAACTAATAACAAGGAGGAGTTGGATACATTTTTGAATAAAAATACAAACAAATGGACAACAAATGACATGCCCATATACGAGGATGATGGGGAGAAGCTCCTAAGAAAGGTAGGGATTTTTACAATTATACAAACTTCCTTATTTAAAAAAGGTAGAGAAGTTGTACCAATGGCTTATGAGTAGAGTCCATGAGTACTTTTTCTATTTTTTTGGGTGATGAATGAGGATCACCGCACCCTTGATTGGCACTTTAACAGGATTGAAAAGCACAGGCACAGAGGTGAGTAGTGACCTAACTGATAAATCAAAAATTATAGCAGCCAACAAGGAGTTGGGTTATACAAAAGGTAGGCACGACATGGATATTTACAAGCTGAGGAAGTATCTGGTCATACATACATCCTCACACTTATTGACAAAATTGAATAACCAAGAGAGATGGTCACATGTGAACACTTTATGGTTGCATGTTGTAAAGATAATGTCACAAGGAGAGACCTAAAACTTGGTTAGATACATTGATGAAATGATCATTGAAGAGGCATTTAAAGGTGAGAAAATTAGATTTGGCGATATTCTAATATCCCTTGTATTTATGGACATTGGAGTGCCCGATGGGCTAAAGAACAAAATTTGGGAGTACCCTATAGAAAAGAAATCTCCTGCATAGAGATTCGAAAAGTATCTTTATGAGGGGACCATGAGTGGCCCATTCAAACAAAGGGTAGAGATGTGGTATTCACAACTTGGCATTGCATTGAAGGAAGAGTGGAGGATACCTAAGGAGTTTCCCATGATGTTAGGTAATTTGGCACAATTTTCAGTCTATCAACATTTTTGCATTGTTCATTTTGCAATAAAGGATGGGACATGGATTCCTTGGTGTAAACTACCCTATGCTTTTACCACATAGTTATTTTAGGTAGTTGTTCATAGAATCTCATATGTGCGTTGGTTAGTATAAAATGTTGATAAGGTAGACTATGATTACCACACTTTTCAGAAGACTTACATCTATCCAAGTAAGTCTACTTATATTCAAAGATAAATTTTACATGATATAACTAGGAATCCTATCAGTTTAGCAATAGGCGATAATGGGTAAGATTTGGTATACCTTCAACTTAAGCCTAGGATGGAGAACAAAAAGTATGTAGAGAATGAGTTCAAACTGCAAAGCCCGCCTAAAGGGAAACACATAGTTGGCACATTGGAAGATGAAAAGCCTACTTCGCCCATTCAGGAAGAAGAGGCAGAATAAATTTGTAAAGATAGTGAAGGGTTAGACCATAGGGGTATAAGACAACCTATGGATAGAGAAAGGAAAGATCGTGAGATAACGCCCCCATCACAGGAGAAAGAGGATGAAGTGTTTGAGACAAACACAATGGAAATCAATGTGGAGTAGATAGTCAAAGAGTCATAGTTCAAAATAGTTTTCAAGAGGACGAGGGTTCATGACGTAGGGTCATCACAACCATTACGAAGGTTACCTCATATTTTTCCGTAGAAATTAGATCTTGAGAAGAAGAGAAGGTGCAAACTAAACCTTAAGGATAGAGAGGAGGATGAGTCTATAGAAAGCACATCAGTTATTCTAGTACATCTTAAGGGTATAAAGGATCCCCCTGATGAAGAAATGAAGGATGATGAGGAAGGGATGAAGGGAAAAAAAAAAAAGCATAAAAGAGTGAAGGACCAATTCTGGATTTAGGTATACCGGTTCCTAAGGGAAAAAAACAAGGGAGTAGAAATAAGGTGAAGACCATGTGACTCCCATAGTTGGATATGTGGATGATATCAAAAATATCATATGCACGTGCTTCCAAAGTACTATGGAAACTAAGGACTTGTATGGTTTGGAGTTGATGGATGCAGAGATGGCGAATGTGTGCACACAGAATTAGTTGTCATGGTCAATGCAGACTCATATGGATGAGCCTACTTTTGACGTGTGTGAAGAATCATGCATATCACGTAGAATGAAAAAAGCACCCCAAATATGACACGTAAATTTTCATACAACTATTATGTCAGAAAAATAGGTGAGCAATGCCTTGGTAAAGGTATCTATAGAGGTTGCATGTAGGAACATAGACAAAGTGGAAACTATTATGGCGTTGATGAATGACAACAAGGATAAGGATATAAAAATAAAGCACCTCACAACAGAGAAGGAAAAGGCTGAAGAAAAGATAGAAGCATTGATAGATATAGGCGAGGAGATCGGTGATTATATTCTTAAGGTAAGGCCACATCTAGAATCTCAAGTTCTAGAAAATTTTCCTTCTATAATGTACAATATATGCACACTTGTAAAATGGGTCATAGATTAAGGACCTATGCGTATGCCCATGCCAAAAGACCCTTAAGAAAAAGTAGTAAGGGTAAAATCCACCATTTCTAGAAAAATTGAAAGTTATGAGTCATTACTACAAGCCTTGAGATATGAATTGAATAAGGAAAATCATGCCTTGAACATGTGCACAACACCACATAAAATTGTTAGGACAAGGAAAATTACACAAAATAATGAAGTCCTCAAAGCCATGAAGGATGAGACACTTGGGCATGTGGAGAGACTTACTTTGGTTGAAGAGAAGTGCAAAGCACTTACAAATGCCCAAGAACAACATGAAAATAGGCTGAAGGAGATAGGAAAACCAATTACTGGGATGATGGACTATATGGAAGACATGATTTTGGAGGTAGAAGTTAAGAATGAGTATCCACAATTAATACTGCTTGTTGAGGAGAAGAGCGTAAAATGATATCCCATTCTTTTTTTTTGCATAAATCTTCATTATTTCATCCATTGTTCTTTACTTTGGAGAGATAAGTTAAGATTACCCATTACTAGGGGCAGCAATGCATTTAGTGTGGGGTAATGTTGAACAGATGAAATATAGCTCAAGGATGAAAGTGCAGAAGGTTTGGGTGCATAGGAATAGGGCACGTGGAAAGATGTGAAATCATAACAGAACATGAGTGTGCCCATAAACAATCAAAACTAGGACTTATCCATTTTTGGTATGAGGCTATTGTTGGACATAGAGTGTAGAGCATGCAAAGATATGAAGACTTGCAAATCACGGAAGGCTATTTTTGGATGTGCATTAGTTTGAGCACTATGCAGAGTTTTGGTTTAATAATAGGATTTCTACTTAGTGTAAACTATAAGAAATCTATGATTAGAACACTTACATGCTTTTGTTGTAATTTTGGAAGAGGTATGGAAGTCTCGTTATTTTATTGATATACACGAAAATAAATATTACAGAGAATGTGTTGAAATTCTTATAGGAATTGAATAGCTAAATACAAAAATAGAAATATGTTCCATAGGTGCAACAATAAACCTATTTACATAAGCTTCCAAAAGTATATCTGGGAAGAAAGTATAACAAATATGTTGTTGAAACAATAAACCCATATAAGAATAGTATGATTATTAAAAAATGACCATATAAAAAAAACTTATATATTTAATTAATAATGCAAAATTATTATTTATCCTAACATTCCCTGCCTTAATTTTGCATTGCCTCAAGGGATGAAGAGAGGAATTCTCTTAACAACTAAAATTTTTCATGTGCAAGTGACTTTGTGAAGATATATACTTGTTATTCAGCTGTTGGAAAAAACTGAAGCTGTATATTGTGTTTCAAGACATGCTCATGTATGATATGTACCTATACTTTAATGTGCTTTGTTCTTTCATGAAAAACTGGATTGTGAAATTTTTTGAGAACACCTTCATTCTCAACATACAAGGTGATCAGTTTGTCCTATAGTATTCCAATTCCTTCAAGTATGTGACGTAGCCATATCACTTCACATACAACTTAAAATACAGCACAATACTCAGCTTTTGTAGAAGAGCAAGAAATAGAGTGTTGTTTCTTGCTTCCCCATGATATTGGTCCAGATCCCATAAAGAATAAAAATCCTGAAGTGGATTTTCTGTCATCAATGTTGCTTGCATGATCTAAATCTGAATATCCAGACAAGAATAAATTATCGTTATTCTTGTATTCTAGACCAAGATCTACTATTTCCTTGAGATATCTCAAGATTCACCTTGCTTCCTTCTAATGACAAACTTGGGGTTCCTGCATGAACCTGGATAGATAGCTCACTACAAATATGATATTTGGTCTAGTGTGGGTTAGGTAAATAAGACTCCCAATCAATTGTCAATAGAGAGTTACATTTACCACAGGAGATAGATCTAAATGAGATAACTACAATCTATTCTCCATGGGTGTAGTAATAGGTGTGTAATCCATCATCCTAAATTTCCTGAGCGTTTTCTTGGTAGAATTCAAATGAGAAACAAATATGTGATTCTCTTTTTTCCATACTTCCAATCTAAGACAATAGTGCTTCATCCAAAGATATGTCAAGTCAAACAATCAGTTAATATCTTTCTTCGTTGCATCAATCATCCTCACTAAACTGCCAGTGATGACTAGATCGTCGACATAAACAACAACAATCAAAATATCCCTCCTTTCTTTTTGAGGTAGGGATTGGGATCATATGGATTTCTAACAAATCCATGTTGTATGAGATGCTCATCAATTTTGATGTACCATGCTCGGGGTTCCTGTTTAAGGCCATATAGAGATTTCCTGAGTCTGCATACCTTTGTTTCTTGACTAGGTACAACATATCACTCAGGTTGAGTCATGTAGACTTCTTCTTGTAGATATCCATTTAGAAAGGCACTTTTTACATCCATTTGATGGAATTTACAACCATATTGTACAACTAGAGAAAATATCAATCTGATTGTTTTGATCTTAGCTATGGGAGCAAATGTCTCCTCATATTCAATGCCTTATTTTTATACATACCCCTTTACTACCAGTCTTGATTTGTACTTGTGTATAGTCCCGTCTACTTTGTACTTAGTCTTGAATATCCATATGCAACCAATGGGATTCTTCCCTAGTGGAAGATTGACAAGCTGTCAGGTGTTTTTTTTCATCACTAATTGATACTCAACATCCATGGCATATTTCCAATATTTTGACTGTAAGGATTCTTGGAATATAAAGGGATCATCATATTCAATAAATATACTCATTAAAGCAAAGTTTACTTCTTATTTTTCTTTACTACAAGTTCGTGGTCCAGTGGTGGATGTATTCGATGGAGCATCTAATCTTGCATCTTGTATCATGTTAGTATACCACTTAGGCATATGCTGAATTACTCGCATGGGTCATGGTTCTATCTAATCATCACAATCATCACTTTCATCATCTGTGGGAACATCAGCTTCTATTTTTACAACTGCTAAAAAATATACGTCAGATGAGTCCAGAGTATGAGTCTCTTCTTCTTTCTTCTCAAAAACTCAATATCTTTGCTAGTGTAGATTTTCCCGGTCTTTGGATCCATCAATATGTACCCAAGAGTATCTTCACTGTAGCCAATGAAGATGATTTTTTGTGATTTTATATCCAATTTCTTTCTATTTTTCTTGGGTATGTGTATATTTTCTTTGCATCTAAATACTATGAGGTGTGCAATAGATGGTTTCCACTTTAACCATGCTTCATGTGGCATTACTCTGTCAAGAGAAACTATGGGTACTCTGTTAAAAAAAACTATTTTTTTGCTACTTCTGCCCAGAATGTCCTTGCTAGTCTAGAATCCTTGATCATGCATCACACCATTTCCATGATAGTACAATTTCTTCTCTCAAAAACACCATTTTATCATGGTATGTGTGGAGGAGGCATTTTTTATGAATCCCATGAGCTTGTAGGTAGGATTTTAACTCCTCACTGGTGAATTCCCCCTTGATCTAAGTGGAGAGTTCTAATGTGGTGACTAGTTTCATTTTCAATAGCCACTTTGAACTTCTTGAAGTTTTCAAAAGCTTCACTTTTCTGGTGTAGACAAAAAATCCACATTTTTCTTGAGTAGTCATAAACACAAAGCATGAAGTACTGAAATCTAGAATGAATCGGTTGCATCAGACCGTAAATATCAGTATGAACTAGATAAAGCTTACCATAAGCTCGATAAGTACTCTTCTAGAATGAAGCTCTGTGTTTTTTTCTTGCTAGGCAACGAGGAATCTTGTATGTATCCTTCTAGAGAGATGGAAATCCTTTTACCATATTATGTCGGTGAAGTGTCTAGAGATACTTGAAACTTATATGACCAAGTATCCAATGCCACAACTGTGTAGAGGTATAGTTCTTAGACACAAGTGCATGATCATCTTTGTGGATAAAATCAAGCTAGAACATGCATCCCACATTGGAGGATTTTGCAATTATTTTCGAGCCTCGTAATTTGTCTCGAAATAAACACATTTTCTTTCCAGAATGAATATCAAAGTTAATTTTCAAGTTGTGATCTAGGAGTTGACTGACTAACAAAAAATTTATAGTCATCCCAGGGACATATAGTACATCTGATAATATACATTTGTGTGAGCCAAGGGGTGGAGAAATGTTCCCAATCACCTGAACTGTGTAAGAAGAATCGTCACCTAAGGAAACATGGTTTTTCGAATGTGTGTCCTTCATTAAAGTAAACTAGTCTCTGTGGCCGTTCATGTGTCGAGCGGCTCCAAAATCAACATACCAAACATCACTAGATGATGTGGAGGGCTCACTTGATTGAGTAGTGTACACGTAGTCTTTAGTATTTGAATGTTCTTCTTGTTCAACAATATTTCCTTGTTGATGGGGTTCTCTTCACCAGTTCCCCTTCTTCTACCCTTGATTATAGTTAGAATGTTTGGGGTCCCTTATAAGATTGTTGATTTTGAGGTCAAGAGTTCCTTGATGAACCTTTCTTATTAGTATCATACCAACAATATTTCAACTCATGTCCTCTTTTGTAGATAGGAAATTTATTCTTTTTTTTGTTTTTCCCCTTGATGCTGATTCTGATTTTGGGGAATTTTGATAGGAATGGGGTTTTCATTTTCCTTTTCCTTTAAATTTTTGATGAGAAGAAATTGCCTTATCCTCTTCATCATATTTATTGTACATAGCTTCCTCTTGTTGCAGTAGATTTACCAATTTGTCAAAACTCACTGTTTGATCTAACAAGTTGAGTGTTGCCATACAAATATAGTTGAAGGAGGGAGTGCTATCAGAACAATGGGAACGAGAGATTCATCAGTGACCTCCTCTCCTAAGGCTATAAGTGAAGCCCTTAATTCTACAACTCTTCTTAAGAAAGCTTCTATTTTCTCATTTTGTTTGAACTTCATTGTGTGTAACTGACTCTACAAATTCAATATGACATTATTGTTCTTGGCCTCCTACACTGTGCTCAACTTATCCTATGCTTCTTTCGGAAGATTTGGCATCACGAATGTGGGGTTTCATGTCATTGGAAACTACAAACAAGATTATCAGCTTGGCCTTTTGATCAGATCTATCAAACTATCTCTGTTGTGTTGTATCAGTTGCTGATCTAGTGACAGTACCATTCACAACAGTCCAAATCTCTTCAAACTCAAGTTGTGTCTTGATTTTTTCTTCCATGCTACATAGTTATTTCCTCTAAGAAGTTACAAATATAGAAAAAATAATTTGGGGGCATTGGTGGCCATTTTTCAGAATCAACTGATAAAGGGTAAGGCTCTTATCACTCAAGGTATATGGTCTCCCAATATATATATCATAAATATGATATAACGAACTTTTCTATATATGTGCCCTTTCACTATACCCTTCAGTACATGGAAGAAGATTTCCCTTTCTATATACATGATAGTACATGAAACAAGTGTTAATGTACATAAAATAATTTGATACGTGGTATCAAGATAATATTGAAAGGGGTCTGTACGATTGTTGACCCCGGCTCAAAGAAATATCCTCATACATGTACATAACTTCACTAGATACTTGGATAATTTCTCAATCCATATTTAAGTCATGTAATCATTCATAGACGGATGGGAGGGCTCAAAGGGTGTGCACTATTTCCTTATTACTCCCCATCGATTTAAAGAGTTGATGCCCAGATGAAGTTGTTGCAACTATATTAGGCATTAAGTGCAATAGTAGTCATGATGGATTTACTCATAAGCGCTTCCCAGAGGCACTGTTTATATCGAATGCTACGAAAGAGATCCAAAGATCTCATGAGTGTTACAGAACCAAAATTTTCACTGAGTTTCTTTACAATGCTTTTCCATTTTTTAGAAATTACAATTTTGTGGTTGAATATGGAAACCTACAAATTAGTACAATGCATTCTAAAAATACACTGAAATATTACAATTTCATCCAATATGCAGAAAAATTGAATGACAGGCAATTTTTAATTATTTTTTGGAGCCTTGGTGGCCTCCGGAGCTCAATATGGCTCACTGAGAAAAAAACCACAAAAATGATCAAAATAAAGTTTTTAATCACCCCTCCTTTGGAAATTGTTTCTCATAATAAAAAATAAGCCAATTAGGAGAAATATTTTTTTGTCCCTATAGGGTTTTTCTCGCTAAATTTAGGTACTTGTCTAGTTGTGACTAGGCATTTTAGAGGGGTTTTTCCTCTATAGTCGGTAGTTTCTGCTATTTTCATGGCCAATTTTAAACCATATAAAAAACTTTGAGCACAAATGGGGGTTGAACAAAGTACCTCCCCAATCACAATGTTCTAATAATTCGCCTCTAGCCACTTAGGTGCTATCAACACATATGCTATGAAGTAAAGAAAATAGATAAATACTTCAAAAAATGACCTACCTTTTGAACGAAGTTGAGGCAAGGAGTCACTATCACCACATGGCTATTATTTGGAGGGGGGTGAATTAGGTATTCATTGATAAAATGGATCTAGCTATATCTTTTGGCTTTTGTGTTTGGTTATCATTGGCTTGATATTTGAACACCGCTAAAGAATTGGTTATTGTTTTGATATTGTCTTTATTGTTTATATTGGATGTAGGGTAGCACAATTCAATGCATATAGGTCACTTTCTACTCACCGCCGCTTATGATTTCCACATATTGCAGGGTTTGAACTTGGGTTGGGTGTCTCTGACAGAGTGATCTGCTCCTTTTTGTAGGTCTCACTGATATCTTAGTTGCTTTTGAATGACATGTCCACCATTGTTTATTATGCAAGGTCACTATTTTTTATAATGCCTCATCTATTTTCTTTGCAGGTTGATCTAGCTCAATGAGTGTTAAAATGGGCTCTGGTTGGTGTGTGGATCAATGGTTTGGCCTTGTAATGCTTCAACTCTCTCAATCCACCACCAAGGGCTTCAAAGATAGAATATAATTAAGCTCTATCAAGGGCTTAGAGAGCTCACTGGGGACTTTGTAGAAACCTTCTAATTTGGTGTTACAGCTACTGTTAGTTACAACTAACACTGTCACCAATTTTAGTGAAAAACCCCGTAATGGGGATATATCTATATATATTTAAATTTCTTTTCCTGCAATAAAATTT
Organism: Taxus chinensis; assembly: GCA_019776745.2. Lineage (NCBI taxonomy): Eukaryota > Viridiplantae > Streptophyta > Pinopsida > Cupressales > Taxaceae > Taxus > Taxus chinensis. Next base: position 579,317,599 of record CM034150.1, read on the forward strand.
TTGTTAGGAATTAGAGAATAAATATGTGGAAACAATTCCTCAAATCACAACAGTAGGAAACTATTTAACAGAAATTATACTTGCAGAAATATAACAACATAAATAAATAATGCACAAGAGAATAAAAAAGACAATATTTAATGTGGTTCACCCAATGTGGGCTACGTCCACTAAGAACTTGCTCAGATTTATTACAAGCCACCTCTCTTTTAATACAATACCTCAAATCTGTTTTAGAGCTATGCTCAACAAAAATCTCTTGAATTCACACCTGAATTCACACGCCTCTTCAATGCCATATCTCTCCTCATCAAAGATACATTTATAGGAAAATTGCGAAAGTAGTTTTACAACACCATGGTCTAAAACTATGGGCCAAAACCATGATCCGAAAACCATGGGCCAATCCCATGGGCCAAAACCATGAATAGTAAAACCATGAATAGTGAAACCATGAATAGTAAAACCATAAATAGTAAAACCGTAAATAGTAAACCTGTGAATAGTAAAACTATGTTTTCTCATGTATAGTCTTCAACTCTTCCACACATGAAAATCCCCCCCACAACATAACAATCTCCCACTTGGAGACTAGTTTTCCTCTGAGCAAGCTTATTAACCCTTCACTGTCATCTGTGAAGGTCAACCAAAGCTGAACATAGCTTCAATTTTTCCCTTGTGACCACCTTGGTCATCATGTCTGCAGGATTCTTACTATATAAATCTTCTCCAGCTTTAACTTCTCTTCCTCAAAAGTTATCTTTATGAAATGGTACCTTAATTGTATATGCTTCATCCTAGAGTGGAAAGTAGAGTTCTTAGCTAGGTGTATAGCACTATGACTATCATTGTTGTAGCTTTATTTCCTCCTCCTTATGCCCCAACTCCTCAAGCAATTGTTGTAACGAAATCATTTATTTACTTGCCTCTATGGCAACAACTTACTCAGCCTCTGTGGTTGACAAAGCCACCAAATTATGTAGTCGTGAAATCCATTTTACTGTTGTCCCACCTACAGTGTAAACATAACCTCTCATGCTCCTCCTGCTATCTACATCTCTAGCCATATCTAAATCTACATAACCACACAAAGTGGTGTCTAATCCACTGTAGCACAAAAATGTCCCCATGGTCCCTCTCAAATACCAAAGGATCCACTTTACTGCCTCCCAGTTATCTCTACCTAGATCACTCATAAGTCTACTCACCGCTCCTACTGCATGGAAAAATATCAAACCTGGTGCACACCATGGCATACATAAAACTACCAACCATTGATGAGTAAGGTACCTTGGACATCCGGTTTCTCTCTTGCTCAGTCTTCAGACTCTGCCCCTTTGATAACTTAAAATGACGTGCCAAAGGAGTACAAACTAGTCTAGCATCCTGCATACTAAACCTCTCCAAGACCTTCTTTATGTACTCTTTTTGAGATAATACCATCTTTCTCTCCTTCATGTTCTGAGTTATTCCTCATACCAAGGATTTATTTTGTTTCCCCCAAATCCTTCATAGCAAAGGAGTCACCTAGCTACATCTTGAGTACCTTTATTTCCAACATGTTCTTCCATGCAACAAGCATATCATCCACATACACGCACATGATAATATAACTACCATCCTCAAATTTATTTGTATACATGCAATGGTCAGAATGACATCTAATATAACCTTGCTCCATCATGAAGCTATCAAATTTCATATACAATTGGCATGGAGCTTGTTTCAAGCCATACAAGCTCTTCTTCAGTTTGTAAACCATCTCCTCTTTACCTTTGACCCCATAGCCCTCTGGCTACTGCATATATAGATCCTCCTCCAAATCACCATGGAGAAATGCAATTTTTACATCAAGCTGCTCTAAGCGCAAATCTTTTGCTGCAACTGTTCCAAGAACAACTCTAATATAAGTCATTTTTACTATAGGAGAAAAAATCTCATCAAAATCTATACTTTTTTTTTATGCAAACCCCTTAACCACCAATCGGGCCTTGTATCTTTTCTTTCCTCCTTATTCCTCTTTGACTCTGAACACTTGTTTGTTCTTTAATGCTATTTTTCCTTCAGGTAGCTTCACCAAATCCCACATCTAGTTATGCATGAGAGCTTAATATAAGTCATTTTTACTACAGGAGAAAAAATCTCATCAAAATCTATACTTTTTTTCTATGCAAACCCCTTGACCACCAATCGGGCCTTGTATCTTTTCTTTCCACCTTATTCCTCTTTGACTCTGAACACTTGTTTGTTCTTTAATGCTATTTTTCCTTCAGGTAGCTTCACCAAATCCCACATCTAGTTATGCATGAGAGCTTGCTACTCGTCGTCCATGGCTTGCTCCCAATTCTTCTTGGCATCTACCTATATTGCTTCATCAAAGCTCTCTCTGGCTCTCCACTGTCAGTGAATAATAAATAATAAAGAGAAGGAGAAAAACATTTAGGTTCTCTTCTTACCCTAGAATACCTCCTCAATATAGGAGTTTGGGGTTCCTATTGAGGAGGTTCCTGAACTGATTCATGTGTCACTTTCCCATCAGGAAGATCCTCTACCACTACATATTCTTTCTTGGATTCTTCCTTGTTTTCCTGCAACTACTACTTATACATGACTTTCTCATTAAAGATCACATCCCTACATCAAATGATTTTCTTGTCCTTAATACTCCAAAATTTATATCCAAAGGCATCACCACCATAACCAATGGAAGTAATTTTTCTGATTTAGCCTCTAGCTTGGTCCTATCAGGTATGCCTCCATCCAAGGCACTTGAGGGTCCTCTGTTTATCAAGTACACGGTTGTGCTCACTACTTCTACCTAAAAAGAAAGAGGTAGTCCTGCATATAACCTCATACTCCTAGCATGTTCCATTACTGTTTTGTTCATCCTTTCTGACACCCAATTTTATTGTGGAGTTCCTGGAACCATATTTTTCCTGCAGATTCCATTCTTAGAACAGTAATAATCAAATTCATTGTTGTAATACTCCCCTCCATTATCTGACTTGAGACATTTTAGCTTAAGACCTGTTTCATTCTCTACCAAGACTTTCTATTTAACAAAAGTTTCAAATACATTAGATTTGTTTCTAATACAATAAACCCAAACTTTCCTTGTTACATCATCAATAAAAGTAACATAATAACATAAACCCCCAAGAGATGATACCTGAGTCAGTGCCCACAAATCAGAATGCACCAACTCTAACTTACTCTCTTTCTTTGTAGGTCCAACCTTGAGAAACCATACTCGATTTTGTTTCCCATTTATGTAGTCCTCATAGAACTCCAAACTTGTTTTTGTATATATGGGCTAAATCCTTCTTTATGATCTCCATGCCCTTACAAATCATATGATTGAGCCTATAGTGCCACAATTTTTTATCTACTTCTGAAGCCACAAGATTACAAACATTAGTGCAATAAGTGGTTAAATACAAGGTTCCAATCTTCTTACCTCTTTCCACCACAAGAGCACCCTTGGTAACATTCCAAGAGTCTGTTGTAAATATCACAGTACAACCATCACTTCCCAACTGGCTCGCTGATATTAAATTTAATTTTTAAGTAAGCACATGTATAACATCCTTCAATAGCCATGTATTCTCATTCTGCATCTTAACTTGAATAGAACCTTTTCCAACTATACTGCAAGGCTCATCATCACGAAGTAAAACATGCCTAAAATCCCCTTAAACATAATCAACAAAATAATTCTTATGTGGAGTAGCATGGAAAGAAGCCCCTGAATCTAAAACCCAAGATTCAACAATATTGTGCAAAGAAAGAATCAAAGCATCCTGACATACATTACACGTTGCCAAATTTGCCTCCTTATTTTCTTCCTATCCCGAAGCTCCCAACAATCCTTCTTTGAATGTCTAAACTTTCCACAATGCCAACATACTATCTTGCTTTTGGATTTTTACCTTGCCCGATGTTTCAATTTTCCACGGCTTCATCTATTCTTCTGTCTCCCTCTAGTTTCCACTGTCAAAGCATTCCCTGAAGTAGAAGATTCCCCAAAGATGTTTCTTCACATTTCCTCACTTAGAACCACCCCTACAACATCCTCAAACTTCAACTTTGAGTCAGTTAGAACCGAATTGCTAACCGCCATTACCTAGGCTATTCCAACTCTTGGGTAAAGAGAACAGAATTAATAAATCCCTAACTTCTTCATCAAATTATATTGTAACCAAATCTAGCATATTTAAAAATGTATTAAAATTATTTAAATGATTTGCTACCGAACCATTCTCATACATATTCATATTAAAAAACTTTTTCATTAAAAAATATCTTATTAGAGGAAGAGGGGTTTTCATACAACTTTCCTAATGCATCCATCAGTTCTTTTGTAGTATTTTCCTTTGAAACATTACATAATACCAAGATGCAAGACACGACTGTGTTGTACCAAGTTCCTTCCTATCCAAAAATACCCATTCCACATCCGTCATGCTTGAAGGTTTGTTCACCTTCTCAGACAACGTAATATAAAGATCCTTCTGATAAAGGTAATCTTCCATCAGCATATTCCAAAGACTGAAATTCTACCCGTTGAATTTATCAACCCTTGATCTTCCATCATCTTCCATAGCTCCCACTCAAGCTAAAATTTCCTTGTGATTTACTTCAACAAAAGAACAGCACCAAAGCTCTGATACCAATTGTAAGGAATTAGAGAACAAATATGCAGAAACAATTCCTCAAATCACAACAGTAGGAAACTATTTAACAAAAATTATACTTGTAGAAATATAACTTCATAAATAAATAATGCACAAGAGAATAAAAAAGAAAATATTTAACATGGCTCACCCAATGTTGGCTACGTCCACCAAGAACTTTCTCAGATTTATTATAAGACACCTCTCTCTCAATACAATACCTAGATCTGTTTTGGAGCTATGCTCAATAAAACTCTCCTGAATTCACACACCTCTTCAATGCCATATCTCCCCCATCAAAGATACATTTATACGTAATTGCTAAAGTAGTTTTACAAAACCATGGGCCAAAACCATGAATAGTCTAAAATCATGAATAGTAAAACTGAATAGTAATGGTAAAACCGTGAATGTTTTTTCTCATGTTTTATAGTCTTCAACTCTTCCACACATGAAAATAGGCTCCACAACATAACAATTTTTCCTGGTGTAAGGGGCACCAGTACAAAAAAATATTTGCATTCCAAACACCTGGAATGAAACACGTTGTTTTGGGGATGCAATGATGTCTGGGAAGTTTCTGGAGGGAAGACAAGCTCTCATGGAAATCAAATTTCTTCTTCAAGACACTTCTTCCTCGAAAACCTCTCTCCAACCTAACTAGGAGGCTCAACCTACTCTAGTACCAAATGTAATTTCAAAGGAGGGGTGGAAGCCTAGTTATTTTACTAATATACAGGAAAATCAATATTATAGAAAATGTGACGTAATTCTTATAGGAATTGAACAACTGAATACAAACACACAAATATGTTGCACATGTGCAATAATAAACCCACTTACATAAGCTTCCAAAAGTATATCCGGGAAGAAATTATAAAAAATATGTTGTTGCAACAATAAACCCATATGAGAATAATATGATTATTAAAACATAACAATATAACAAATAAACTTATATACTTAATTAATAATGCAAAATTAGCATTTATCCTAACATTTGTATTCACTTGTAAAAGTGCATGGCTATTCTTAGCATGTAGTCTGGTTTTGGAAGGTGTATGGGTGGTGAAGGAAAAATCCCCAACCCTATATGTATGTATTGATTTTCATGGTTCTGAGAACCACCCGTTGATATTGTTTTGAGCTTAGAGTTATGCTGGTAGTTTTTTTCATGCACATGACTCATGATGACATTACTATTATGTATGAAGCTTTTTTGTTTTGTAGTATTTAATATAATGGACCACATTGGCTGGATATTGGTGTTAGATGTGACTGAATATTGTCATTACATGGTAAATCTCATTATAATCATTATTTGTTCAATCTTTCATATGGTTTATATTTAGATCTAGTTTATGCACTATGGATTGGTTACTATATGTTATGGATCTGAATATATACATGCCCAACCATGCTAACATTATGGAAAAGCAACTCTTAAGAGGGACTTGATACCCTTGCGTGCTTCAAGTGAGTGCTCAGTTTATGATGAGTGATGTGTCAGTGCACCTTGGGTTATTTGTAGTGAATTCTAGGCTACATTACACTCCTATAACTATTACCCATAAAGAAATGGGAAATCCTTCTTTATAAATAAAAATATTGACATTGTTGTCTAAAAATTGGTTGATGAGAACCAAATAAATCATCATAAGTAGTTATATGATGATATATGGACTGCATATATAACTACTCATAGGGAAATAGGTGTCTCCTTTTCAATTTCTATATGGACTAAATGTTGATGTTCTTATTACACAAGATTTATGTGCCCTTCAAGTGGAAAAAATTAATTGAAGATGAACACTAGAAAGAGGATTATGTATCTAAATAATCTTTAAGAGGTTTGAATTTTAATTTTTTTATCATATCTTAGAACATAAAAAAATTAAATAAACTCTTTTATAAGAAAATAATATAATGTGGTTTTCATATCAGAGAATTAATTTTCCTTTGGGACAAGATAAACGATCCAAAAGGTATTCATGGTAAGTTTGAATCACTATGACTTGGAACATTAAAATTTCATCATTTTTATGGTTATAATACAAATTATCTTTCATATATATATGAGAATCATCTTTGATTTACCTATAATAGGTAATATATGAAATTTTATCAACAATGAAAGTAGGTTATCCCCTTCTTTATGGTTCCTTTTGTTCTCTTTTATGTTGATATTGATATGAAATTATTGAGTTTAGTTAAGAATGTTCTAATGAATATACCCCAATAGATGTGTAAACTAGATATTTTTTGGTTCTCCATGTTTTATCTATCACTTTAAAAAGTTCAAGGGCATTCCAATACATGTTCCTAGTTATACCCATCTATTATCATGTCAAAAATTTATACTCATTTTTCATAGCATTTGTCTTGGCATGAATTTTTATCTTACTTTTTCCACTTTAATAATGGCTTACGTTCATAGAATTTTTTATGTTGTCCTTCAATGTGTGTTGTATTCATTTACCTCACTTTTATTTACACCTTGCAACTTACCTTTTAATTGTGTGTAGTTCCATTTTTTCTTCACAAGTGCTCCTCACACTTTATTAGTTCCCACAATATCGAAGGATTCCATATCAATAGGATCAAAGTTGTACTGATGGGAGATGTGATAAATGAATTAAATGAAGGAAAGAATAAGAACACACATGAAACTGCAAGTACAAAAATCACATGAGATAATTGTAAAAGATGAGAATAACTCTATCTTAACACACTCCCATGAATAGATAAATACTTAAGAAGTACATATAGGAGGAAGGAAGTGTAGCTACCACTTAGAATAGTGCTGAAGGAACCTAAGAATAGGAATACAACTCCAACTACCTTATCCTAGTGGTTAAGGTAACTCTAGAAAACTAACAAGCTAACTCCACATAACTAGTACACCTAAGAAATATAACTCAACAAGTGTAGGGATAAACTATTTATAGGAATGAAGTAATAAACAAATAAAGGATAAATAATATCCTACACTAACACCCCCCTTAAGAATATATTAGGTGGGTGGAAAAGAAATCGGGGTCTTAGAAATAAGGCCTAATGATGTACCCATGGACAATGAAAATATCTTATAAAGTGGAGAAAAGGAGAAACCTATTGGGAAAAAAATCCCCCCATAAGAGAATAAGAGAAATACATAGTGAAAAATATCACTTAGAAAGAAGCCCCTAGAAGTAAATATATAATATATAAGAAATTAGAGAGAGAAAATAGAGGAGAGGTATAGAAGGCCCCTATAAGAGTGTTGATGATTTGATATTTTTCTTGGAGACTGAAGAATATCCATCCACATCAAATAATGTTTATGCCCTTAGGAATAACACAAAAAGTATACTAAAATTCTAACTACTCTATGAAGGAAGTTGAAGGTAGTAATATAGAGAACTCTTAAGATAGCCCGCGACTAAAATGTGTCATAGTTATGGAAAGAATATGCACAACAATTGATGGTAATGCCACTGAAGTAGATATTTGAGAGGATGGGTGTGGATCATTCATAGAAAGAATTTCCATATTAAGTGAAGGCAAAATAACCTTACATATAAATAATGAAGATCCACAACCAGAGGTGGATCAATGATGATCTCCAAAAATAGTATAAGTGGCTAATATCCTTGAAGGGGCACTCCCCTTATTGGAGATGTATGAATCCTCTAAAATTCAAATGTTTGAAGGCTCTGTAAGTGGAAGAGCATCTCCATGTATTGCAACACAATTATGATCTACAAAAATACATCTAAGGTTCAGAAGAAACTTGTACCAAAAGGGTTGCTCATAAAAAAAAGAGAAATGTATGACATGAATGTATAATCAACTCAAGTAGGAGGAGAATAAAATTCCTCACACAATGAATATGGATAACATGTAAATAAAATTAATGAAGGAGGAACACCAATAAATTATGAACATGTATGATCAATGTTTGATAGATCTCAGATGGTGGGAGAGTCAGGAGGAGATTCAATATTTGTTGAAAGGTGATCATGAGAGGGAGGAGATGTATCCTCATTAGTACTCACATAATCAAAACTAGAAGAATGATCCTCATCATTAGGAATATGAATAGGTAAATATGTATCAATAAAACTATCATCACATGAAATTCGGGTGGAAAAAAAAGTCGCAGAAGGAGTATGAAATAAAATCTCTAAAGGGTCTCTAAATAAGCTATGAAGAATGTTATAAGTAGTGCTAGGAAAATTTGTGTATGCCACATGTTGGTGGAGAGACCTAGAAATGTACATCAAAAAACAACCAAGAACCTTATCATATGATTCAATCCAATATTTGAGTTGATATAGGTCATTGGGGGAATGTACTTATCATACAAGAATGATAGAGGTCTTTTTTAGTAAGAAAAAATTCCATGCTCAAATGTTGTGGTACATAATTATCTTTACTAAGTAAAAGTGGCGGAGGATGTGATGCAATATTGGTCATACAAAACATAAGTCTATGAAGCACATATTCTATTGTGCATATGAAAATGAGAGAAATCAATGCAAAGGATGCATAGGTGACACATGCATGCTCCATATGAACATCAAACTCAGCCAAAAATGTGTCTATGGAATGCAAAAAGAGATGAGTACAAGAACACACTCAATAATGTGAGATATTAGAATCAATAAAAAATATGTCTATATGTGATTACAACACCCTCTGAAAACTATATTAGGTAGGATCCCCCCCAAAAAAAATAAAAATTTTACTTTATAAATTAGTATGTTATATAATTCAAAATATACTCAATGTGTGGGAAATGAAAAAACTTTTGAAAAAGAAAACACTCAATTTCGAGCTACCGATCACAAGTTATTCAAACAATTACTTTCCCATAAATGAGGCCTATATTAAATACATTTACACTAACATTTTAAATAATGCTCTATTTTTAAGGGGAACCTAGACTTATAACCACTTGTTATAATTGGAAAAGAATGTAGAATACAATGGTTTAGTTTGTGATGGGGAATAGGCCTCATGCCAACTCAGGTCTCACACTTAGTCTTTGACAGGTGAAAATACAAGGTAAACTAAACAATTAAATCCTCTTAAATAATTTTTTCCTAAATATTAAAAGAGGCCAAAAATCATGCAAACACCTAAAATAATATTTTTAATACTAAAACCATAAAAAAATCCCAATGCCATGTTTTTGAAAAAAAGGTGGTTTTAGGTGAATTTTTTATAGTTTTAGACCAAATATGAGGCATTTTTTTTGTATTTTTAAGATTGAATGAGGCCATATATAGATAACCAAAAGGAATGAGAAGGAAATTATGGCCTTTGAGGAGGCATTTTTGAGCTAAATGAGGGATTTTTTAGGTTATTTTTCAAAACATTACTTGCTGGAGGTGAAAAGTGGCATCCCAAGAAAAATAATGGCATCCAAGATGTGTTGGGGTGCAATAATGGTGCTTAGAGATGTAGTGGCATATAGGGATTTGAAAATTAATTTCTAGATATGGTTCCCCAAAGGTTATTCAAGTATATAAATAATGGAGCCAATGCAGAAAATGACACCCCAGATAAACTAAAAATGTAGATTTTTGAAAGAGACAATAGATTTGGACACATTTTGTAGCAACTTGAATATAGATCCTATGTGGTTAATGGCCACCACAAGAGAAAACACATAAAACTACATAAACTTCCTTCTCCATGGAACAAAACAAGCAATGAATTTGAAAAACAAGTTTTTTTTGCAAAAAATGCAAAATTTCATATGAAACTAAAAATAATAAAACATGTAAATTCATATACAAGAATTGTTCTCTGATACCATATTGGATAATTCCATGGATCAATTATATCAAAGAATTTTCTGATGAGATATGTGATATATGAATTGCATGAAGGAAAGACTAAGCACACACATGAAAATGCAAGTGCAAAAATCACATGAGACAATTTCAAAAGATGAAAATAGATCTAACTCAACACACTCCCATAAATATCTCAATAATTAATATGTGAATATAGGAGGAATAGAATAGTGGTGAAGGATCCTAAGAAAAGGCATATAACTCCCACTAACTTATACTAGCAGTTAAGATAACTCCAGAAGACTAGAAAACTAACTCCACATGACTAGTACACATAAACAAGTTAATTCAACAAGTGTAGTAATAAACCATGTATAGGAATAATCCACAATAAACAAAATAAAAGATAAATAACATCCTACACTAACATAGAATATGATGGAATCTCTTCCAGTGCACTATTTTAATTCTACATGCACTTTATAAGAGTGCCTGAAATACCTTTGTTCCAAAACTTCATCCAAAATCCACTAAGGCACTTTTTGGTAGTAAAATCACATTGTGGAAGCACATAGGAACTTTAACACTTCCAAACTCTCCTTTTAGGTGCATTTTTCCACTTTAAGGATCTCAAAATACTTTTAAAATGTGCCTACGTTATTTAATGGGTTTTAAAATGGTGTTATAGTTCCACTTTTACACTTTAGTGAGTTCCTAAAGTACCTCTAAATCATGTCCAAACACTTTAATGGTTCCCAATACATTTTTAAAGTGTTCCTTAGTGACATATGAGTTCAAAAAGTAAGTTCAAATTCCACCAAAGGAATTTATTTAGTTCTAAAATAACTTTATGCACATGTGCTTTGGTATTAAACTTGATCTAGAGGCTCTTTGTGTGAGTGATTGAGGTTTTTTAAACCTTCATTGAGTGCTCCATACATTAATTTTGGTTCCTAAACGAGTAAAATATGATCTTATTGTGAAATTTAGTTCCAAAAACCCAAAACGTGTGTGCTTGGGAATTTAAAGTGGTTCATAGATCCTCCAAAAGTGTGTCTATCCATTTATTTGAGTTATTAAAACATTTAAAATGGGTGCCCAATCCTAAATAGGAATAAATTTCATTTAACAAGTATAATTGGTCTCCAAAAGAATTTAATTTCCTCTCCATGAAACTTTCATGTTTCCATAGTTTTCCATGCATCCATATGGTTTCTTGTTCATAACTCATGATCTACCTAGTCAAATATCATGCCAATTTGACCACCACTTCCTCTCTCATGAACCAACATTTTGACTATAATCTTGCATAGTGAGGAAGTGTATTTTATTTTTTTGATCTCCATGTGGTTTTTTATAGGTTTTCACTTGTAAGTGTTATAAAAATAACTTCCACATGCATTTCTTCATACAATATTTAGATCAGTTTCCTAATACATGTGTTCACCTATCCAAAGTCATGAAGTTAAAATATTCTTGTTATGAACCTAACTCTTTCTTGTCACTAAATTACCCAATATTGGAGATAAAAATGTTAATTTTATGAAATTTTTGGACATTCAGGTGAGAGTGGCATAAAAGTAATTGTACTCCATAGTTAGAATGAATCTTATGCAGTATAGTTTTTAGATACATTAGTTTCCCATTATCCATACAATGTACTGGACCTTGTTTTGTATTTTGTGAAATATTATGTTCATATAAATCATGAAGTCAAAATACCTAATGTTATAATAATTTCCCAAATTGATTATAATTTTTATCGGCCTTACTTTCAAAAAATGGATATGAAAGAATTCATTATCTCTTGTTGTCATTGAAAAATCACACCCTACTAAAATTGGGTTCAACGTTTCAATGAAATGTTCCTAGAGCATGAGTATGTTGGTTACTCATGTTATTTATCCAGGAGAAAGGGTTGGTTCCTTTCACCCTAGTTCATTACAACCAATCATATACCAGTTTTTCTACTCTAAACTATCTAAGTTTAGATATGTTGGTGAAATATTATTTGGTATGACAAATTATGTGTTTCCACCAACGCTCATCGGGCTATGCAACTACTTCTTGTGTATGGGGAGGCACCCATTATTGAATGCAAACTAATATACTGCTATCTATTTTTTTTGGGGTAGCCAAATAGGTAGGGGATCACATAAGAACACTTCAATGAACTTGTCAAAAAGTTGGCTTATGAGGTATAAGGGAGTTATTTGCAATGATGAGGGGTGAAGGAGAGAAATTAAGCAAGGGAAGGTTATTTTTGTGAGTAGGCACTAACAAAGTTCACACCCAATAACAAGAGTAGTTCAAAATTCAATTAGAGGAAAGAAACAATGAAGCATCTAACAAGACTAAAAAAAATTAGACACAAGTTATTAGATTCATTCATCAAAGATACAAATCTCTTTTTTGATCATTATACTTACAAAGTGCATAAAAAGAGAGAAAATAGAGGAACACATAAGAAAAGTGAAATAGAATAAATGTAGCTTTTATTTCTTTTTTTGATGATATAAAGCTCAAAACCCAAAACCAAAATCCACAATTGCTACAAAGAACTAAATTTTCAACATTTCAAGATCCTTTTGAATAGAAAAGCCATCCCAATTTATACAAATGTGAATTGACCTTTCACCTATCCCCCACAAGAATATTCATTATCTTATTGACCTTGTGACTTTACATCTTCCTAAGAAGTGAAAATTAGTTCCCTTTTTATAAATTAAAGGGGTTTTTACAATTCAACCTTATAAAGTCAATTAAGTGAATGAGACAAAATATCATAATTTCGCACAATGAAGAATTAGAAAGGAGGAAAGAAGAAAAGGGAGAAAGAGAGGAGAGGGAAGAATTTTCCATATATGATGAAGAAGCTATATATGATTAAGACCTTACTGATTCATTCTTTCTGATGAGAAGTTTCCAGAGACGGATCATGTTCCTTGAATTCCTTACTAAATTGAGCTATTGCAAGTGCCAAATTATCTACTTCTGGAATGAAAATGCATCCCAACACCTTGGTCCATGTTATGGGAACCTAATTTATCTTTTTTCATAAACTGAGTGAGATTTCATGATCCTTTGTAATTTCTAAAATGCAACTTCTGGTGTTGGCTAGGGACTCTAATCTATCTTCATCAAAGGAAATAGAGTCACCTGCCACTTTCTTGACCAACTCCTAGAAGGAAACAATAAATTCTTCTGATGATGAATTCTCAGTGAGTAGATATTGAAAGCATGTTTTCCACAAGAGTCCAACTCAAATATGGCATTCTTGAGAATTTCATATCTTGCATCCATGATGAGGATCTAGACTTGAGACAAGGTATTTGTAGCTGATGCAAACACATTATTACACACATGAGTGTGATATTTGAAGGAGCTCATATCATAAAATAGTGGGAATACCTCATCTAAGTTAATTACTTCTTTTGTGAACTCCTCATTTTATTTATTTATTTATAATAAAGTTTCAAGAATTCATTTGATGAGAGAAATGACCTCAGGAAATAATGCCTTGCCCTTGCTCAATGATTTTCTAAATCCACTTCTTGTTATCTTTCCCTTTTATCATGTATCTTTGTGCTTTCTTGAATGCATCTAGATAAACATTTCTAATCAGACGAATAAATTCTATTTAAAGGGAAGTTGTTAGATCAGGCACTAAGAAATATTACATGTAATAATTGAGAGTCTTTACATGTTCCTCCAATTGGATAATTGTTTTCTTTTATTCTTCATTCCAAGTGAGGAGGTGGGAGGAAGATTCCTTGAACAAATGAGAGTCACCCTCACTTAAAGCTTGACCTAATGAAATTCAGATCAACTCATAATCTGATGGAGTCATTTCCTTGATAGGTTTTTCATTCATATACCTAAAAAATTCAACATACTGATTACTCAGGGTGCCACATAAGAAGAAGGATGTTGTTTGGATCTTATTTCTTTGCTTATATTTTAGGGTTCCTAAAATTGCTTCTAGACTAGGCATGATAACAAGTTGTGTTGTCTTTGGCTTACTCTCGATAATTTTTTGAATCCATGGAAATGGTTCTTCATAATTTGACATGATATTTCTTACAAGAGGAATTTCATGAGCTTGTTTTGGAATCAAATCTTGATAATCATGGGGAAGATTTACCATTAGGGAAGACATACATAGATACCCTTACAGAAAAATATGCTATAATGAATCAATCTTGAAATGATTTAATTCAACCAAATAAATTTGAACAACTCACTGAACTCACTCAAACAACTCAACTCACTTTGTTAAAATCTCCCATCTCACCGAGGAGAGATGATGATAGATTTAATTTGACCAATGATTTAATATGATCAATAGATATTTTGACAGTTTTTGAATCCCTTGAAATTGCACAATGCCTCTAGATTTTACCCATTGCACCCCATAGTGTTCTGATTCACTATTATGAACAATATGATGCCTTAACACCTCCATGAAGGATGAATTTCCTTGTTGATCTATGTCATCACCTAGAAACCCTATGAAGATGTCAAAAAATAGAGAGATGAATGAAAATGGAGCAAACTACAACTTTTTGTAGTCAAAATGGAGACTTTTTATTTTTAGTAGGTGAAACCAATAACTACTATTTTGGGATATTTCATTTGTTTTTCTTAAATTTTAGCTTCTCGATCTTATAGAATACTTGATTCAAATTTGTTGAAGATGCTTCTCTATTTTTGGAAAAGTTCCATTTTTAGCAATTACCTTTTTCATCTTTTTTTCCTTTTTGGTCCAAATTGCCTAGTTTATCATTTTCAATGTTCTCTAAGTGCATTGATTTGAGGGGACTTACTATTTTTATTAAGTTTATATTTTTTCATAAACAAGTGATCTATAGGGATCAAATAAAACACCACTTTAACAGAGAAACCGGTATCAGAAGGAAAAAATAAGTAGAAGAAGGAGAAAAATGTCAAGTTACAGAACCGTCACTTTCTACAGAGTGGTGGTTACATAACCACCCCTCTACAGACATCGTAGGTTACATAAATACCGTGGTGGTTACGTAATCTACCCTCTTAATTCACCGACACTCTTGTCATGACACAAAACAAAAAAATACATTGATGAACAATTACATATTTGAAGCGTTTGGATTGTGTCTCTTCCTTGTTTGAACCTTCTTATTGTCTAGTGTACGAGATGACATATGAAGCATCTATATAAGCAAGAATAACATGTGGAATTGGGCATTAGTTTGTGGGGATAAGTGATCAAGAAACCATTAGTGATGGAATTGATGTGTAGAAGTAAGGTTTATGAGCAGAGTAAGTAAATAGAGAGGGTGGAAGTAATATTGTTTTCTTCCTTCAACTTTTTGTATTACGTATTCTTTTGAATTGGCCAATATAATACTAGAAAGAAAGAGATATTTCTTTTCCCGGCTAGTATTCCCTCAATATGGGGGTTTCCAAGATAAAAATATTGTGTCATGTGTTGAATTGTTCATGTTATTTGTTGCAAGTAGTTCTAAGAACTAAGTGTTATTCATTATCTTTTAGTAATCTATCAATTATAAGTAAATTGGAAGTATGAACAACATTTGTGTGGTTTTTTAATATTCCAAAGTAGAAGTTACAGCTCATTTTGGTAGCAAATATGACAATAATATCCAATGGGATTGTGGTATTCTTCTTTGTGTGATTTTTATGACATTAATATGGTCTAAAGGAAAAAAAGTAATACCTTGCAATCCGGAGATATATATGAAAAGGTGGAAATACATGATTAGATTAAAAATGGAAGAAGAGAACGTGGTATGTATAATTGAGATGTATGAAATCACTATGGATAAGGTGTTTCAACACTAAAGGGAACTCTCATATCAACAAAGGACAATAGTGGCTAAGCAAGAACCCATAGACTTATTGGTTCAAGATTTGGCTAAGAAGTCTGGAAAAGGAAATAGCCACAATGAGGAAGATGTGGAAGAGTGGGAAGAGGAAACTCCAGTTGAAAGGGGAAAGGTAAAATATGATCATGCTCATTTTAAAGTTGAAACTAAAATATTTGAAGGACAAGTAGATGCGGAATTACTAGATGAATGGTTAAAGAAATTGGAGGTTTATTTTAGTGTGGATAATATGATTGAGGCACAAAGGATTACCTTTGCATATCTCAAGATGGAAGGACACACTCTGGTTTGGTGGGAAACCCATTTATAAACTTGTTAAAAGAAGAAACATCCTATTGTAATTTCTTGGGAGGATTTTAAATAATTACTAAGAGAAATTTTTTATCCTACTAACCATAAGAATGACTAGACGATTAAATGACAACATTTTAGACAAACCAGTGGTCAAAGTGTGTAGGATTACACTATGGATTTTGAAGGCAAGACATGTTTCTCAATATGGACTTGGAGGATGAGGATATTTTGACCAAGTTTTTGGGAGGACTTCACACTCACCTATAAAGGAAGGTCATCTCCACAAAGCCCAAGGATCTCAATGAAGAATGTGTGAAAGCATACTACATAGATGATGAGAAAAAGTAATGAGAAGCGGGTCAAGGACAAAGTAGTCAAAAAATTAGCCAAAGAAAGAGAAGGGATAAACAAGTCACAAGGGTAAATGGAAAGGTAAAACTTGACCGTTATTACCTTAAATACTTTTAAAGATCCTAAGAATTTTTGTAAGAATTGTGATATCAATGGTCATACTAATGTTAAATGTTGGAAGTTTCATCCGGAATTGCATCCAAAGAACCAAACCAATGAATCCAATAATTCTATGAAAAATGTAAAGACAGATGGGGAGGTAGAGATAAAGGATGATTTCTATGTAGACAAGTGGATAGGATGCACAGACACCAACATGGATAGCTAGGAATAAGAGGAATAAATGAGTAATCTATTTCAAATCAAAATCTAGATTAAGCATACTAAGGTAAATGCTTTGGTTCATATCAGTTCTCAATCTAATTTTATTTCTGGTGTAGTTGTATAGAATCTTGGTCTTGAAACTTATGTGCATCCACATCCTTATCCTTTGGGATGGGTGAAGAAGGGTGTAGAAATTCAAGTAACAAAAAGATGTAAGTTCAATTTTGGGATCAATTCTCAATATATAGATGTATTAGAAGGTGATATAATTCCACTTGATGTGTTTGATGTTTTTTTTTGGAGTCCTTACTTATATATCAGGGATGTTATATTCATGACAAGGGAGAAATAATATACATGGGTCAATGATGGAATCAATTACAACATATGGGCACACCAGTGGAAGCCAAAACTCATTATGGTAAGTGCTAACAAAGAAAAGAGGATAATTCAGGAAAATCATAATCAATTTTGTTTACTTTTATTAAAAGATAAACAAGATGGGATATAAATTTCATATGTTTCTAACCAAGGGATGAAGGATTTGGATAACACAATTCAGTATTTTCAGGAAGTGTTCCAAACTCCCAGTGGGCTACCACCAACATGAGAAGTAGAGTGTGAGATTCAACTATTGCCAGAGTACCCTCCTTCAAATATCAGGTTGTATACACATTCCTTGTTGGGGGTACAAAGGTAAAGAAACAAATCGAGGAGATATTATACCAAAATTGATAAACCCGAGCACCTCACCATGCATCTCACCCATTATGATGGTGACAAATAAGGATGGTTCTTAGAGAATGTACATCGAATAATGTGATTTGAACAAGATTTCCATTAAGAACAAATATCCACTTTCATGCACATATGATCTCTTGAAAAAAATTCATCATGCAAAGTTCTTAATGAAGTTGGATCTCAAGTCTAGTTAGTAATTCCATTTGGTTTATGTAACACACCCACTACATTTATGATGTATTGTAGAAATTCATATATACACATGTCATTTTATATCTGGATGATATTTATGATTTTAGTTCCATATGGGAGGAACATCTAACACATTTGCAACAAGTCTTGCTAGTTATGAGGGAGAAACAGTTGTTATGCAACATGAAGAAGTGTCAATTTTCCAAACAATCACTTGTTTATCTTGGGCATATGGTTGGAGGAAGAGAGATACCAGTGGATCCAAAGATGGTGGAAACCATCACCAAATGGCCAATACCAATAGCAGCCACAATGACTAGAATTTTTGTAGAATCAATACAATACATGAGGAAGTTCATTCTGAGCTTCTTCACTATTGCAACAACTCTACACATAGTGGCCACAAAGAGTAAGTTTTTTTATTAGGGTAAGGAACAAGATCGGGATTTTGAGTTATTGAAATAAAAAACTATTCATGCTTGAGTACGTGATCTTCTTAATTTGTATTAACCCTTTGAAGTAGAGATAGATGCCAATGATTACATTATGGGAGTAGTGTTGCTACAAGGAGGTAAGCTAGTATGCTATAATTATGAAACTTTCACTTTATCAGTTAATTAATATTAAATACAGGATAAATAGATGTATGCACTAGTTCAAGAAATAAATAAATGGAAATATTATTTGTTGGGTAAAGAAACTATTGATTGCATTGACCACAACCCTCTCTAATATTTGCAAGCACAATCTAAATTGTAGTAGGCATGGCAACACAAGTGGATGAGATTCCTTTAGCAGTTCCATCAGATGATCAAATACAAGAAAGGTAGCACAAATTTGGTGGCATACATGCTTTCTAGGCCTCTCAAAAAGAGAAAATCTATACTTTTTCCACAATTTCTCATTTTGAGCCCTTTAGAAAGGAATCTTACGGAGAGGCATATGTTCAAGACAAATATTTTGGGGTGACATATCAGTAGCTATAGTCTAAATTGGCTGAAAATACATGTATTTATGATTGTTATCTCAAATATGGGTTGCTCTACTGATGGGGGAAGCTTTGTGTGCCAAAAGAAGAAATAATTCTATTGATGCGGGAAGCACATACCTCAAAAGTAGTAGAAACATTTTTTGTTGGAAAGACCATGGATCATTTTCAAAGGTATGTATATTGGCCCAATATGCAAGATGAAGTATCTAAATTTATAAGAGGATGTAAGGTTTTTTGTACAAGAAAGCCTAAAATCATGAAGGAAGGCTTGTATATGCCTTTATCGGTCCCTACTTGACCTTGGGAGGATATCTCTATGGATTTTTTAGGAGGACTACCTATGTCTAAACATGGCCATGATTATCTATATGTTGTTGTAAATAGATTTAGCAAAATGTTTGTTCTTATTCCATGTAAAAAGTAAATAAAAGGATGTGAGGTAGCTGAACTTTCATTTTCTAATGTATGGGTGCATTTTGGTTTTCCAAAGTCTATTGTTATGATAGAGATTCTAGGTTCTTGGGGAAGTTTTGGAATAATTTGTGGGACAATATGGACACCATGTTACAAACAAATGCAGCCTTCCATCCCCAAATGAATGGACTAACATAGGTGGTGAATAGGACTTTAGTACAACTGATTATAGGGTATAATAGAAAATATCCATGGACTTGGGATGAGTCCTTAGACTACATTTAGAATTCCTACAACAAGGTGGTACATACATCTATGATGCATTCACCTTTTGAAACATGCTTTGGGTATCTACTTACCAATCTAATGGACATTACAGTGGAACACCAAGAAGAATGAGAGATACATAATTCAAAAGTGACTAGAGTAGTGAATTTCATTGAGAGGATCCAAAAAATCCATCTCAAGGTGAAAAAACAATTGGAGAATTATCAAGCAAATTACAAAGCTAGGCACAATCAACATTGTAGAGAGCACCAAATCTATGTTGGAGAAAAAATTTAGTTGTACTTGAGAAAGGAAATACTACGAAGTTAAGAAATGAAACTCAAGCTAATACGGTATGGACCCTTCACTATACTAGAGAATGTTGGAGAAAATCCTTTCAAACTTGATTTTCCACACATCATGTGGATGTAATCACTAGTAAAATTGAGATAACATACACTTATATGAGCCATTTATGCTTGATGAAGAAGAAGAATATTATTTGTTACCTTCCATAGAGGATTGCATCTTGGATTCATAAGGTGAATTAGAGGACGATGTAGTGCTATAAAAAATATCAGGAAAATAAGGAGAGCTCTATAGGAGTATTGGTAGGTTATACTCAAGGGGAAGATGCCAAAGTAGGCCCAGTGGTACTCGAAGGAGAAAGTGATGGAATTGTCTCCTCTTTTACTTCCCCAATAAGATTTTGTGGACTTAAAATCATTCTAAGTAGGGAAGGTGTGATCCTTAGGGATCCAAAAAAAACACCACTGCATCAAATAAAATGTAATCATAAGGAAAAAATAAGTATAAGAAGGATAAAATTGTCGAGTTATAAAACCGACACTTTCTGCAAAGTGACGATTGTGTAATTACCTCAGTGGTTGCATAGTTGCCCCTCTATAGACACTAGTGGTTGTGTAACTTCCACGATGGTTATGTAACTTCCCCTATAAATTCACCATTGGTCATGTCACGATAGAAAGCAAAAAAATGCA
Source organism: Taxus chinensis (assembly GCA_019776745.2). Taxonomy (NCBI): domain Eukaryota; kingdom Viridiplantae; phylum Streptophyta; class Pinopsida; order Cupressales; family Taxaceae; genus Taxus; species Taxus chinensis. The sequence continues at coordinate 579,338,521 of CM034150.1, forward strand.
TTCACAAAAATTCACGAATTTGAAGCATCTCAACTATGTCTCTTCCTTTTATGACCCTTTCTATTCTCTAGTACACGAGAGGATATACAAAGCAACTATAAATACAAGAAGATCATGTGGAATTGGGAATAGATTCATGGGAGAAGTGAGAAAGAAACCATTGGTGATGGAATTGATTTGTAGAAGCAAGGTGTATGAGGAAAGAAAAAAAATAGAGAGGGTGGAAGTAACATTGTGGTCTTCCTTCACTTTCTTATTTTCTATATTCTTTTGAATTGGCCAATATAATACTGGGAAGAAAGAGAAATTTCCCTTATCGACTAGTTTTCCTTCAATCTAGGGGTTTCCAAGATAAAAATAATGTGTTATGTGTTGAATTATTCATGTTATTTTCTACAAGTAGTTCTAAGCACTAATTTTTATTCACTAGATTTCGGTAATTTGTCATTTTCAAGTAAATTGAAAGTAGGAATAAAAATTATGTGGTTTTGTAAGTTTGCAAAGTAGAAGTTTATAGATCAACAAGGGAATCATGTACTTACTATTTTTAGAAAAATTATTTTTCCACCTTAGATTGTAAAAAAAATTCTTCACTGGATTAGGCTCACTTCCAGGACATCGTGCTTAAAATTTCACCTCGATCTGCCCACTAGGATGTATGAAAACTTAAAAATAAAAAACCAGGGAATAAAACAAGGTTTTTTTTCCATTAAAAAATCAGGTCATTATATGGTTTTATATTATATTGTTCTTTAAGGTTCCTAGGATGAAGAGAAACCAAGAAATTTTCACCAAATTTCATTCACTAGTTTGCAAGATATGAGTTTTTAAAGTTTTGATGCATATGATATCCCTGGATAAATTTTGACACATTTCATGTATATTTTGAATTTTTTTTGGTGTTATGGAGAAAAAATCATGGATTTCACATGAAAATATAACGTGGTCAAATATTATTTCATGCTTTAACACTTTACAGCAATGTTTTTGCTTCATGAGAGAGGAAGAAATATGTATAAGTAAGCTAAAACACTTAGTCAATTTTTGGTTTGGAAACACCTAGGTATGGGGGTGAATTTTTCTGTCCCCACTTTACCCACTATCCCTAGGATAATTAAGAAATTAAAATTCACCCTCCACTATAATCATGACGATTGGTGGAGTGGGATTCAGGAAGATAGGGAGGTGAGAGAAACATAATTAAGTACCTAGGAGGAAAAATATTTGGTCATATGGTGAGCTTGGGATGGGGCTTAGGGTGTGGAAAATTTTTCTATCCAAAATATACCTAGGATAGTTTTGATATTAAAATGAGCTAAAGGGTTAGATGAGTAAACCTAAAAAATTCATGGGAAAAACAACTTAGCACCCTGTCAGGTAGATGTAAGGTCACATGAGGGACCAAGAGCAAGAGATGAGGGGTGGAGTACATTTTTTATCCATACTGTCCCCACTATCTTCACTATCCCTAGGATGGTTGGGATAGTTGAGATATCCAAGATAGTCATGATAGTTGGGATAGTCAGGACATTTGGGATAGTTGGGATAGTCATGACACCAAAATGTGCCACCCATCCAACTAAGAAAATGACCAAGTCCCTAAACCTTGAAATCATTTTTCCTTGAGCTCTAGGAGGTGTTTTCATGCAAATTTTTATATAATTTTTACTCTCAAGATCATTTCAATATCAATGGGATGTTTTTAAGGACATGATTCTATATTCTTAACTAAAAAATGTAACTCTTTCATTCTGAACAACAAGGTGAGTCTTCGCAACCTGGTCTATCTTGAGAAGCACTTGGGTCTTGTGAAAAATGTGAAAGTTCCATCATGTAGAGCATCCATAAATATTTTTAATGAGATTTTTTTTCCTTATAACTCCTTATAAAGATCCTATAATATTTTTTTGAATCTTAGGTACCTTTTTAGACTATAAGCTTCTTCACCCTCAAAAACCCACTTTCATTATTCTTGTTCCAAAACCTCTAAAACCTTCCTAAAAATTTATAAACCTATTACATTGCATTATTAACTCCTTTAAACCACTCTCATATTGTTTTTATGTCACATATGACCCATAGGATGCACACCTATCTTAGAAAGGCTAAAAACGTCTTTCTAGAACTAGTGAAGAATCCACTTTTAAAAGCACTGCACTGAATGAAATGAGTCACCTTGTTTCAACATATTAAACAATGGGGAAATTATATACAACACATATGATGGAATGCATGATAAGGACATGAATGTCACAAAGCACATACTAGTTTGGAGGGGATGTTCAGGAGGGTTTTTAAGAAAATTTTGACACTAGCATTAAGTTGTCATGTTTCATCATTGAAAATTTTCCCTTGAAAAAACACATGACAACAATTGTATCTAGCTTGGGACATGTTCTAGATTCATCACATCTCAAGGAATGATAAAATATAAATCCCATAATCTCAAGACACTATGTGGACTAGTGCCTTGTCTATTGGGATTATGGAATCATTTCTTCTAAACACACATAAGTAAACAAACTAATGAAATGGAAACAAACCAGAGAGAGAGAGAGAGAGAGAGAGAGAGAGAGAGAGAAAACACACACAATGAAAAAGGAAACTACATTATAGGGGAGGGAAATTTACAAAGGTGGGGACATAATGTACACTTACCCAAAGATGGGTTGGGAGAATTATATAGCATCCTAGAACAATGGACTGAAATTGAACCTATGAAGTTCAAAAATCACTATCTGATCATACCATGCCCCTGTGATGGATTTTCATAGTTTGAGAAGAAGGATACAAAACAATAATCCATATTCATAATTACAATGTACTGAAAACATTATTGCATCCAATGAAAAAATTGTTACTTGTTTGGAATTCTTATATCTTACTTTCTGCTTTGTGATTATGAGAAACAATTCCTCCATGCTCTCGAAAGTAGAAACATTCATATTCCTTTAATTTCAACATGAGATCATTTATTTAATCAATGAATCACTTAGAAGAATTGAGAACATGTTGATTCACTTCCTGATCAACAACTTCTTCAGACCTCTCACTTTGTTTTTCTCAGGAAGTGCTTTCAAAAATAGAGGACACATCATTGATGCGGAGGTCTTCATCATCCTTGAGAAAAAATTTCATCATGGAAATATTACCAAGAAAAAATGGAGCTTTGGGAATGGTGAAGGTAAGATGATTATGCATTTGTTCACAATATTCTTACACACTCTCACTTTGTTTTCTGGGGAAATTGTTTTCAATACCTACCGGCTAAAAATTTACCTTGACATAATTTTCGAAACTACAAATCTTAATTTGGTCATGAAAGCATTTGTCTCCTTGGAGTGAATATTTTAGTATGGATTATTTTTCAAATTGGTAGGGAATCTAAAGGTAGTGAAAAAAATTTACCTTGAATCCACTCAAAATACTCTTGAATCTTCTCTGAACAAATTTCTTCAATAAAAATTAGCTGTAAATTTTCCTTTATATCATCCTCCATGGCGAAGGTGTTGTCTTCATGAGTGAGAATATTCATTGGATATTCAAGAATTTAATTTCTTTTGCATTCATGATCTTCTTCATAGAATAGGAAAGAGGAAGACTTACTTTCACATTCATTATCATCTACCAAGGAATTGAGGAGGACATCAAGCTCATATGTTTGTTTTGCATCATAATTGAACATTGGTGCATGGAAAGGAGAAACACAACTTGCCTCATACCTATCTTGTATTTCCATGGCATGAGTCAGGATCTCAAGACTAAGGTGAGGGTATTCAGTTTATTCCACAGTTTGCAAAATGTCGTGTAGAGATTGTTCTTTCAAATCTGCAATATATTTATTTTCATCCTCATCAGGAAGGTATTTACCTAGTCCTCAAGGAGATGATTAAAATATGATCCACGCATGGCCAAAATTCATTTGAAACATCCTCATTCTCATGTTCTAAATTTATTGTCATCCAAGGTTTTCCTTCTTGCAAGAATGATCATACATAGTTTTAAAAATTCTCATATAAGGATAAAATATCTACGAAACACGGGAAGGGCACACCTTTGAGTTCAAAATACATTTCATCATCCTCGCGATAGGAAGGAAGGAAACATGTTTTCAAAGATGCAACATGAGAAAAATATTCAATCTCATGTAGATAACTCCTTATGGAATCTTCATGTTTCCATGGAGGAGGAAATACTCCATACGCACCATGATTATTAACCTCGCACTCGTTTAGTGAGGGTGGTGAAATTATCTCTTTGGAGAGATCATGTTCAATTTTCTTGTCCTCATTAGTTTTTAGAAATAAATTGAACTCTTTTGTTTGTTCATCCATGATTGGTTTGAGAAGGGAGTTTGATTCTCCAACTATCATGTATCCTTTTGTCTGCACATTCAATAATTATGTGTATCGGTAGTTCATTCAGACAAATCTAAACACTCACACGAAGTGTGCATAGCCACTAGGTCCCTCATTTGTTGTGCTTATCAAGATGTTAGCATGTATGTTTCCTATAACCATAATCAATAATCCATTCATACACATATACTTAGTCTAACCATGGAAATTTGGAAACACATATAATAATGAGAATGATCAATATACACAAGAACTAAGATCAATTGTATCATTATAACATCATTCTCAAACATATCAACTACAATTATCCAACCAAAAGTATCCATTATAGCCATAATTCATTACATAATAGAGGCTAAATACATAATAGTCATTACAATACTACACAAGACCATGCGTAAAAACACCAAACCCTACAACATAACTCTATTCATCCGCAAATAGTATGTAATTTCTCTCTAGCTCACGATGACCACTAGATAAATGACATACATAAAATATATATAGGGGTGGGGACACACCATTCACTGCCCATGCACTCTCATATTAATATGCATGCTCACAAAAACATCTTTCATGTTTTACATTCCATGTTAATAATAAATTATCCTAAATATAAACCTTACTTTAATCCTATTTTTAGCCTTCTCCATGCGTGTGCTTTATCCTTAGTCTACATGTTCTTTTTCCACAAGTAGCCCTTACTTGGCTGACAAGTCATCATGCTTTTATCTTTTGCTTGGTCAACACCTCACACCCTAATTTTCCTATTTTTAGCTTTGATTCTGGGAAAATGGATAAGTCCTTGTCCTTTTGAATCTATGTGTGTAGCCTCACGTGATAATCTACATTTCCACTAGGAACACCCCTTGTGTGCTACCCTTTTATCTTATGTGCGTGTTTTCCTGAGTGTGAGCCTCCATGATTCTTAGACACTTAATCAATTTCTCTGACCAACATTACCCCACACTATGGATATTTTCCATCCCCGATAAAAATCAATCAAATAATACACCTCAAGAACTAAACAAAAAATGTGTAGAATAAAAGGATAAGGGTATACACCCAATGAATAAAATAATGTCCAACCACGCTTCTCCCTACTTATAGGATGGCAGTAATAGCTCAAGGAACTGTACATTGAGGATATTCTCCAAATTCTACCATTCTATTAACTCCTTAATAGATGTGTCCAGTACTGCCTTGGAAATATCTAGCACTTGTGCAGGGTCCAAGTTATCACCCTTCTTCTTGAGATCTATAATAATCCTAGCAAGGCCTTAAATAACTCCTTTGAATGCATCAATCCTCCACATAAATAACGACCCTAGCTCCTTAAGAATTATGTTGAAATCCTCCCTGACCATCTTCAGCACCTCCCATTGTCTTACAATATCAACCATTATCTCCTCTTGCCCAATATTATCATCTTTCTTGATCTCTTTCACCTAGTTTACCTCCTTTTTCTCCTTGATAGTGTAGGCCTTCAAGATGGGGTCTGGATCATGTAAATTATTGAATGCCCAACCTAGCTTTTTGAGATTGTCTTTCAAGTTGGTGGCTAGCACCTCATATTCTACTATTTTACGTGCTACTTCTTCCTTATTCCTCTTTTGTATCGCATCCAATTCTTTTTCTAAAGGCCTCTTCTCATACTTATGCTATTATAATATCATTCCCACAAGGTATTTCAAATATTACATTGTTTTCAGATATTGATCTTGGGCCTTCTCTCTAAAGTATGGGTGCACTGCAGTATTGGAGTCTGTAATATGTTCATCCTTGATGAATTTATACTTTGCGGGATTTTCTTCCTTATCTTGTGCCTTTGTCAACTATTGCAATTCTTGTTATTTATTATTCTTATCTTCAATTAACACCCTGAGAGTGGCCCCTTTTTCCAAATTTCTTCAATCCACTTCATATTATATCTTATCCAATGCATTACTAACCTTATCATCATTCAAATCAGTGGGATTTATAGTCACATGTGTTGTGTGTGACACCTTATTCATTCTACGCCTCACATATGCTTCATCAATAATATCAAAGTATGGTTCCTCCATGTGATTCTTCATGTTCCATGAGAGCATATTCATGGTGTGCATGGTCAAACCATTGGTATTAATCATTTCCCAGCCATAGAGTTTCACTGTGGATACCATGATTTTAAATCTTGTGTGTAACACCTTAGATTGATCACCAATATAAATTACTTATGGTGTGCGCAATACCTCCTCCCTTATTTTTCTTCCCCCGGTGCGCTTTTTGGTTGGGACCTCTTTATCTCCACTTGTTTTTACACCACTTTTATCTCTATCTAAAACACTCACATCTTCTCCCATCTCATCCTTTTCCTTTTCTTCCTCTTCTTCTCATGTGGACCCTTCATTATGCTCACTCAGAACCTCTACATCATGTTGTATATACTCATCCTTGGGTTCTTCTTCATCCTCCACATCATGAATGATTGGATTTTCTAAGATGTGTGCACCCTTCTCTTCAAAATCTTCTTCATCACTATCCTTATGGGTCAACAATTTTCACCTTCTACTTATTGAATGAGTGTTCTTTTCTTGACTTGGCTTTAGTGGGGTGATCCTTGGTGATTTCCTTAGAAGATATGAGGTCCCTATGTTGGTGTCTTCCTCTTGGTGTGTTCTTTTAAACTTTCTTTTGTACCCTTGATCTAGTGCATCAATGTCCTCTTTCTCTACCTCCTCCTCCTCATTCTTATTATTTTCTTCTTCTTGTTGTCTTAGAGGAGCAACCTCACATGTCCTCTTCATGCCCATAGTCTTCTTACTTGTAACTAGTGGTGGTAATGGGAGGTCCTCTCCATTAATGTAATTTCCATCCAATATCTTAAGATTCAAGTAGATATATACTCTTGTTTCTTCTTTCTTTCCCACAACCATAGTTTGAGGTGTGATATCTATATCATCGGACTCCATTTTTTCCACATATTCCATCTTACCTAGATGCACATACTTTTTCAACAATGTGTGGTAGTCTGCATCCACCTTATTTTCATTGAATCTTAGCTTCCACACATCGTATATCCTATTTACATATTCTTGGAAGTACCTTACTGTGAAGGTGAACAAAATTTTACACCATGGGTTGTTATCCTTAGACTTCATCACAAAATTCCTTAAAAAATGTTGATATACTACAAATTCAGCTTGATCATTTACCAGTGAAGGTAATTCCCTTAGTATTTGCCACTCATGCTTGAATTCCTCATGCATCCATCTATACCATCTATCTACCCTGAGTTTGTATGTATTATTAATTCCCTCACATGTATATTTTGTGAACCTCTTTGTGGGGACTTATCTTCCATCTAATACTTACATATGTTGTAATTTGGCCCATCAGGAACCCCAATATCTAAAAACACAATGGTAAGGAGGATGGCACCCCAAGTTATCTTCTAAAGTATGTGCTCTTCCTCTATAATTCCTTCAAAAATGAAGGATAAAATGTTGAATGTAGTTTTTTTGGTCATATTTTGGGTGACATGGAGCCACCTCTTGTTTACCTGAGTCACTCTTTCTGATGTGTCTAACTTGCAAATTACCAGGTGTGCGACAACTCTCACATCTGAGTTGGTTATTTTCATAATGTCCATCACATAACCTCTCTGCTGGTAGTTGAATGCTACAGAAATTGCTACTACTCCCACATCATCCTCAAAGTCAGGTTTTATCTCTAGGTGTGAATTGTGTAATCTTGTAACCCTCCTGACCAACTATGCAGTGATGTGCATCCTTTTACCTGCAAAGTAGAAGTAATCCTCATAGGTGTGTGATAAAATCCACTGATACAGACATTCAATATTTCCAAAGTAGGTTAGGTTGTATAAATAAAGTACTCATGTGCTTTCTAGGTCCTTATGTACTTAGTCATCATATATCAGTTTTCCATCTAGAGTTTTTTTATCACATATTCCTTATAACTTATTTCTCTATTTCACGCTCATTTTCCTTGGAGAGATGATTGAAGTCACTGACCTTGTACTTATTCAAGTGTGATTATGATTCTTTCCCATTGATTACCTCTCCTAAATATTACATTTTAGAGAACCATTCTTCATACACTTCCTCTATTACGAATGTATTCCTACAACAACAACAACCTTCAAAACCACTAACACAAGGCTTATAACAACCAATTCACCTTAATCTACATGTGAAAGACCATACAAGGATAAAAAAATTCTCAACTTGGGTTGTGATATAAGAAATGATTCAATTACCCCTTGAAAGGTTATATATTCTTCTTCATACTATACCTCTTATTCTGAGAATGATGATATTTCATCTACTATACTCATCTTAAGTCAAGTATTTGTCCTTCTCACTTTTGCAACATCATATCCAACATTCCTCTTCATTGGTTCACCATTGAAGTAATCCACCTTATATTTTCTATGATTATCCTTCCTTCTAGCACCCTAAACCCTATACATACATCTCAAAACAAGGCTATTGAATCACTAAAAAGAGTTTCAAATCATCAAGCTTGCAACATTATGCTCTTGGTATAAACTATCCTTTCTTCTACTCAAGACAAAACATATTTTCTTCATTGGTCGATATGAAATTTTAGAATTTTTTCAAATAATTTTTCAACTCCATTAACATCTTCATATAAACTTTAAATTTTTTCCAAAATTTGGGGTTCTATCTCCTTGTATAACTCTATCAATTCCCCTTTTTGTGTTTTACTCTATAAACCCTTACTAGTTTTTGCAAGTAGACTGTCAAGATCATAATATTTTATATGGAAATTAAAAACAAGAAGAAAGTATTTTCAAGTACCCATTATCACTTTTTATTCATGGGTGAAGTTTCAATATATAACTTAGAGTTTAAGACTTAGTTCCTTTATTAATTGATCCTTAATAACTAGGTCTAGACTGTATTTTTCTTCCTTCCACAACATTGTCAAGAAAAACCTCAATTTTAACCATTAGAAACTTGATATTTATTCACTAATGGTTAGAATACATGTTCATATTTGTTACTCCAAAATTCATGTAAAAATTCTTTGATTTGACCCTTTAAAAGTTGTACCCTATCACAGCCTGAATGTGCATTACAGAGGAAACTGAGAAGGGTTATTTAACTATAAAAATGTTTACACTTTTCTTCAAGGCTCTGTAGTTGGTTTAGAGGTATGTTTTGAAATTTTCGATTATATATCTTTACCAATGAGTTAATATCAATACATTGAACCATGCGATTAGCTGATCTTTGCTCACCTAAACTATAGATGACTGAGTTAGAGGGTTTAAACATTGGTCTTCCATAATAGACAGAGTAAGATCCTTATTAAAATTTTGAAATCCACCTCTAAATTTCCTTAATAGTTAAATTCAATGTAATCGATCCATAAAATTTCTAAGCACATCACTTCAACCTTTTGTATCTAAATGTCACACCATATAACATCAATAATTAGTCTTCCTAGTTCTAAAACAGAGTCTGAGTTTCCTTTATTGGTTTCATCCACCAATATGGGCACATGTAAGTTAATTTTAGGATTTGGAGTCTCTAAAACATGAATCAAACCTTCAATAATGATTAATAATAGAAAAATATTAGATTCCTCTTAACAAGAAAATTCTAATTCATTGTCTTTCATTCCCAATCTTAATTGGGGTCTCACCTGTCATAGACTTAATATGCAATGATCCACATAAAATTAAACTATCTTACACAAATTTACTCCATAGTAATAAGATCATGAAATATATCATTCATAATGAAAAGAATAACACTACACAATAACTATCCATAAATTATCTAAGAGCAGAGTTTTATTTCAAAATTGTGTATCCATACAAAATTGCATATTTTCAACTTTTTTCTTTCTTCCTCCAGAGCCTCTCCTCTTACATTGTCCTCTTTCCCTCAAGGATTTTGCATACAACTAACTTATCCTCTTATTATTTGAATTATGTCTCCTTTGTAAGTTCCTTTTGAATGTATAACTGATTCTTGATTATTCATAGCCCTTTCATTTACCCATATAACATAAGGAACACGTTTTTACATAGTTTAAACATTTCATGGACCCTAGTACATCCCCTAGGGTCCTCACACACTTGAAGATACCCCTTTCAATAGTTTTACATGGCCATATGACTCATTACATGCTTTTATAATTTTGAAAGACATTTTGGAGGGAAACTATATTTTTGAAATTTCAAACACTTGACCACCTAAAACTTACTCCCTCATGACCATAGGGGGTTAATTAGATAGGAAATATCCTAGACCGTGGGTTCATATTGAGGTAATCAAAATTAATAAAATTAAATTCGATATACTGGTAGACATGAAGGGGTGAAAGGGTTTAATTTATTAATATTTTGAATCAAGTATTGGGGGTAGGTTAGAGAGGTGGGGGGTTTAATATTAATATAAAACTAAAACAAATAAACCCTAGTTTTTAAAAGTAAATATTGACATTGTAAAAGGAGTGTGGTCATAAACTAAATAATAATCTCTTTTTTAACAAAAAAAATCTAGATTCTTAACCAAGAAATAATAAAATGGTAGAAAACTAGAATTGAGTATGCTTTTCAACACAAGTGATATTATTTCACCATCTTAATTATTTGAAGAACTATTGATAAATGATTAAATCTTAACATATATAAGGTGATTTGTAATAGGTATTCAATGAATTCAAACTATTTTTCGAGAGGAAATGCATAATAAAAATAATTGAGTGAGAAATATAATATATTTTTTGTTTAATATATTAGGGTAGAAATAAAAAGGGGTAAATAAAATTGTAATTGAAAATGGGTAAGTAAGGTACATGGAAAAAATAGGGGTTATTTTCATTCTAATAATATAACAGGAGGGGTTATTATCAATTGAATAATTAGAGGTAAAAACTAGAATTAAGGGTATTATTTAATACTCTTCGAACGCATGTGTTATACCATACTTTTACTAAGTTAACCCCCCATGCTCATGACTCCACACACTAAATTTTATCTCCTTGACCTCATAACCATAGAAATTTGCATTGGTTGATGTCATTTGAATATTCCCCTACATCAGTTATAGTATTATTTCCTTTTCCCTTGTTTTTAGGTGAGGCAGTAACTGCTTTCTTGGGTGTCATTATTCTAATTGTAACTTAAAAATTCAAATTTTAAACCCTGCATTGTTATGGTGTGACATAGGTTCTTATATTTTCTTACCTAGAAACATGATAATTCATTGATTTTTTACTTATCTCTCAAATACATTCACCCCTTACTTCTCCTCATACTTTGGTTTTCCCTTTAAACTCACGTGCCCTAGCTCTGAACTAGGAACCTTTGTGAATTTAGTTTCTCCAAACCCTAGCTCTATAATTAAACCACTTAACCATGTAACCTTATACCAACATGTATTTTTTTTCACTCATACTTCCTCCAAAGGATCTCTATCCTAGGCTATGGTAAATATTCTCAAGGTCATTAAAAGTTTCTCTGCACAATCTCTTTGCAATGGTTCACACTTAATTCACTCTTTAATGGCTCAAACCCTTCAACATGCAAGATGATAATGAACTTTCCCATGACCCCTTTTATATATTTCTAAAAAAAATCCACATTTATTTCTCCTCACCTACCATCGTACTGCAACTTTAAATATGATTTTTGATTTTATACGCTTTACTCTACTTTCTTCTATGCACAACAGGTTTAACCTTCTGGCAAGTCATTACTACTGGGCCACAAACATTCTCATGCACACCTCCTCGTGCCGCACACATCCTCCTCTGTGTAAAATACAAAGTAGCTCATCCTATTTTTCCTACCTTGTGTTACACTTTGTGGCTTCTTCCTCATGTGGTCTTCAACTTGAGAAATTCCTTTTAAGCACCATTAACCTTAACATCTGTAACATCTTCCACTTTTACTTGCACACACCTTTAACTTACATTTATGTCGTTTATACCAACATGCACACATTTGCACCAATTTCACCATAAGGATGCATAGCATATTATATATTTTTCTTGTACATTCTCCTAGTTCACCCCACACTAGAGGTATGTGTTGTCCTTTGCACATTATATCAATAAATAGTAATAAGATTCATGCATGCAATCATGCTTATTACAAAAAAATAACAAAAAATTTAAAGGAAATCTAATCTAAGTGGTAATACTACCTTATTACAAACATAAAGAAGCTTATATATAGTAGGGATTCAGCCTAACCCCATTGAAGTAACCAAGAAATATGGTGACATCTAGTGCTTGCAATTTACATGTGTATGACTCAAGTATCTTGGTTACTACAAAAGGTCCCAACCAATGCACCTTTAACTTCCTTGGGTGGAAAGCAAACTTGGAGTCATATAGAAGGACCATTTTCTAACTACAAATTACTTTCTCTTAAATTTTATATCATGCTAAGCCTTTTGTCATGCATTCTTATTCTTTTGGATCCAATGTGTAATTGCACACCTCTCATATAATTACATCAATTTTTTAATGCACTCTTCCACATTTTTTTCATTAGACAATCCACCTGCATGTGCAATACACAGGGATGGTAATAAGAATTCCATTAGTAATATGACCTTCATGTCAATCACCAACTGAAATGGTGTGGCCTTGATAAATATTTTATATGTGTTCCTATAAGCCCAAAGTACAATTGATACTTTATCATCCCAGTCCTTTCTTCTAACATCACATATCTTCATAAGTTTTTGTCCCAATATCTTGTTGAAATATTCTACACTACCATTAGCTTAAGGGTGATAAGGGTAGTTTTATGGTGTGCCACCATGAATTCTTCTAGTAAAATTCTTGTGGTCTTATTCAAGAAATGATTGCCTCTATCACTTGTCTGGCTTAAAGGAAAGTCATACATGTTGATAATTCTCTCCCAAAGGAACCTTTCTCCTATGGTTTTCGTACAATCCTTTGTAGGTGAAACCTCATCCCACTTTTTCAAGTAGTTGGTATAAGTAACGATGTAACACTCCCCAGTCTTTCATGTGGGTGGTGTAACAGGACCCAAAAAATCAATAGGACACTTCTCAAAAGGTTTCTCACTAACTATAGGTCATAAAGGAATTTCATCTCGAATCCCATATTTTCCAAGGTGCTGACAGTGATCATATGCTCTTACATATGCCTTGGTATCCTTATACAATGTTTCCCATCATAAGCTAGCTAAAAGGATCTTTCACGTGGTCACGTCTCTTGCATAATTCCCACATGTAATTCCTCCATGATATTTTTTCACTCATGTTCCTACACAAACCTACATAAGACCTCATCTCAACCCATTTTATATAAATATCCTCCAATGGGTTGGTATGGTGTATCCTGAATATCAAGTTGCTTTTTCTCCAATGTCTCCATCCTCTCTAGCACAAGGCCCATGCACAAGAATATAATTGTCTTCCAAATCTCTAGGTGTGTGATTCAACTTGAAAAATTGTGCATCATACATGATGACCTCAATACTTTACACATCCTTGCTATAATTGATCCTTGATAAGTGATCAATTCCTAGGTTTCTCTTGCCTAGATTTACAACAACTATGAAATCAAACTCTTGAAAAAAGGAGTATCACTCAAAATATGTTCCCTTACAAAATGGGTTTATGGTATTTGTAGAAAATGAATAGAGTGTCCAATAGGTATTACCCAAAATTTATGAAGCACATAAATCATTAAAAATTTCTCGCGCTCTGTGGTAGTATAATTCTATTCTGTTGGTGTTAACTTTCTGGTTGCAAAGAATATGGGATGATATACATTTCCCTCTAGTGGTTGTGCTAAGACTGCACCAATAGCCATGCTAGAAGCATCAACATGTATATGAAAGGGTTTTTCCCCAAGAAGGAAAGCATAAGATAGGAGAAGTGATTAATATTTCCTTTAAGTTCTCAAATGTTTGTTATTGCGCATCACCCTGATAAAAAATTTATTTAGCATTAAGCAGTTCTTTCACGTACCTCACTTTATTTGGCATGTTCTTCCAACCACAAAACCACTGTTATTTTCACTAGATACACTAGTAAGCCATCTTTACAAATGATATGCCTAAGCAAGGTACCAAAACATGTAGTAAAGATACACTTCTTAATGTTAATGTAAATGTTTCACTTCCTCCACCTCTCAAACATGAGCCTCATATTATCACAATGGTCCTTTACAAGCCCATAAATAGTCCAATCATCTAGGTATACCTATAAAAACTTATGGATGACGTCATGAAATTCCCACATAATAATGCACAAGAATATAACTGGTACATTCTTATGTCTAAAATGCATAAATGTATATGAAAATATTCCCCACTTAGTGGTGAAAGTGATCTTTTCCTGGGTTTCACTTTCAATGTGAACCTAGTGATATCCCAAGAACCCATTTGTGAAAGAATAAATTTCACACCCTATAACTCCCTCAAGGATATCCTCTATGAATGGTGTAGGAAAATGATCTATGACACATGAGGCATTAAGTTACCTGTAATCTACAAAAATATTGATCCTCCCATACTTCTTAATGCTAATAACCATGGGGCTAACCCACTTAGACTCTTCAATTAGCTTAATGATTCCAGACTTAAGTATCTTATCAATCTCTTCTTTCACCTTCATGTGTAGGTTCAGATTCATCATATAAGGCCTCTTCTAAACCATATACAGACCTTCTTTTAGTTTGATATTCATCTCTCCCAATGAAGGGTGCAATCCTTTCAACTCATGGTAACCTCTTGGAAATAGATCCTGAAAGTTATGTAAGAGCTCAAAGATATTTGATACCTCTTACTCTAACTAGTAATCTCCAATGATGGCCTCCTTAGGCACATCCTTAGTGCTGATGTTAACCTTATTTTTCTTCATGGGATCATGGTATGCATGTGCCTTTTCATATGAAGAGTCCATTACCTCACACGCACCTCTTGTGTGGCTAATATTGAGGCTTTCCACTTCTTCATCATTAATGAGATATATTATCTTTCCCTTTTCTTTTTCTTTCCAAGTGCAGCCCAATTTCATCTCTTTTTTCTACAATGTATCAACACGTACCTTAGGATCAGGTTATCCCAGTAACTGAAGCATGAGTTATTATTCTTTCATGATATCCCCCAATGTCATGTGCTTCATTATCTTTTAATCCTCATTTATAGGTGACTTACTAGAAAAATAATCAAAGGTATGAAAAATATCTTCAGTCATCTCACGCCATCTTGCAATCTCCCTTTTAAATCAATATCGACATACCATGTTCAAATGCATCCATGTATAGTGGAATATAAATTTTTCACCTAAAGAGATGGTGGTAAAACCTCCAGACCTTGCACCCACTGGCTCTCAAAGTTATGGACATGTACCAAAGAAGGGGTCTTCCCATCATTCTCATATATAATTGTAGGTACATTGCTTTTAGTGAGCCTTGTTGAAAAGGATATTATCACTTCTCACCAACCTAATAGGTTATCTCTATGTGTTTCCCACCAACCCATTGTTTTCCTGTGCAAGGTATAAACTAGCATGTTCCTTTGATCACCTTCATTTGGCCACTAGTTCTCCATAGCACACAATTTTTTTTCAGGATTTCCCTCACCAATATACCTTGGTAACTGACTTGCGCCCAAATTCCTAACGATGTGAAGCCTAATCATCCTGGATACTCTCCCTTTCATCTCACACCCAATCATCCCATATGTGCATTGGGATTAATTATCACAAGATACACTTGTGGTGTCACTAACATAATGCACATCTTACATCTAAAGCATGCATTCCTTAGATGGATCTATATGTTTACGGTCATGCAATATCTACACATAAATTATATTCATCTCTTCATCACTCAAAGGATCAATGCACGGTACAACCTTTGCCTCATTTAGGGGTATGACCAGGCACTCATCCCTATTCTCAAAACTGATGTATATCTTTTTGAAGTGCAAGTCAACATTGTTCACATACCACTAAGGACGTCCAATTAGTTCTAGGAAATTTTCCACCTCATCAAGCTCCAATACTTCAAAATATCCAGTAAACTTGTCTCCTTGAATGGTAATAAATGCATCCTTCAACACCCCAATAGGCATATCTCATGTCTTATTTTCCATATATAGAACATTGGAAGATGGATGTAATGGTGGTATTCCCATCTAGTTCCATGCATATAAATTAAAAAATTTTGCCTCGATGCATGTGTCAATAAAAATATTACTTACTAACTAACCATCATTCACTACATCCAGCATGATATTCTTATCATATTCATAGTTCTATAGTGGTAAGTTTACAAGGAGGATCTTTCACTCATGCTCATCCCTTGTGTGTGGTACCTTATCATGTATCCATTCCCCTAGTAGTGGAATGATATTCTCTTGTCTCATCATCTTACAAACCTCCTTAAATTCATCTACATACTTGTATGGGAGCTCAATATTCTTTATAAGTTCTCTCTCACGCACCTACTCCTTCAAGAACTATATTTCACCTTGTAGATATCTAATCACCCCCATGGTCTCCTGATAGACCTTTTGATGAGAAACATCTAGATACTTTACATGCATGAATTCCTCTCTCCTAATGATTGGATTAGATTTAAGAGGTTCTTGTGAGCACGCTACTTCTGCGTGCATGGTTACTAACATGGGTTGTAACTCTGGATCATGATTATTTAGTATCCACCAGTCACTCTTTATGTGTTGTACCTTGATCATCCCCGCACCTTTTTCCTTTTTCTATTATTACAAATGTGCTTATAAATATATGGAAAATATTTAACTTTATGGGGTTTTCCATAGTACACAAATACCACATTCTAGGGACATTTGCACTAGTAATGATCATGGGAACCATAAGTGCAGCAAGTCCCACATGTGAATATTTCTCTTCCACCATGGTATCTGATCCATTATCTACCTCAGAATACACCTCCTACATTGTTACAATATTTAGAAGGTTGATCTTCCTACACATGAGAACTACTTACCACAATAGTTTTCCACAATCCAGTCTCACATGCTTCATGAATCTGGTCTATCAACTAGAAATACTTTACATCATGAATAATTGCATCAAAAAATTACAGTATATAGATACATTATTCATCTTCACACACTGCAATAGAGGAAAATTTTGGAAATCTTAGTTCTTGTGACAAATCTCACAAGATTGTACAAATGTGCACATAGTCCCATGTGGACAACTATCCTTTGTATATCCTTCTACCCTCATAATCTGTACACCATAATCCATTGCATGTCTCATGCACTAAGTTGGAAGAAATATTATCCAACTGTTTAGCCATTACTGTTACCTTTGCCTCCAGAAATGGGCTCACTCTAGTTTTTGTACTTCTAACTAATTCAACATGTAAATCTACTTCCAAGGCCTCACACAGGATCACATATATCTTGTGAGATAAGGCTCTTCAAAATGGAGTTAGCAATCCCCCAATGAGCCACTATGCATGTTAACTAGGATGAATATCATAGGATAGTTTTGAAAATAGAGTCTTAAACCATGCATCGTACTCTCTCACACCTTTAGAAAAACCCTACTCAATGTCCTTGAGTGCGTTGATACTCTACTATTCAAATTTTAGAATGTCGAACTGAGCCAGAAATGCTATGTGCAATGCATCATAATCTGCCAAAGTATTGTGGGGATTAATTTTTTTACCAACTATGTGTGTGGCCTTGAAGTGTGGTGAAAAATTGAATTTCTTTTCTATCAGTGATTTTGATTCCCTTTCCTCTCCATTGAAATTCATATTTATGCACATGCTCAACAACATCTTCCACACCCCTATACTCTGACAAGTGAAGATGCATCTGAAAGAAAAATTGAGTTGTCTGCTATTGTGGTTGTTAAGGCGGTGTCTGATGAGGTTGGATCAGTGGTAGATGTGGACCTTTTCTTAGGTTAGGACCAGACCCAGATCCTAAACCTCCACCAGTGTTTCCTCTTTATGGGGGCTAACCTCAACCTGATGAGCTTCCTGCACTGTCTATCATGGCCTACACTCATTTAGATGAACTTCATTATGTTCCAGTTGTAGTACTAAACTATACACCCATTGTCTACATTGTCCTAGTACCTATAGGGTTACTTTTGACTGTCTACATGCCAATAATCTTTCATGATATCACTCTTGTAGATAATCTCCAAGAGTACTTCCAAACACTGACACCTATTGTGCTACCATATGCACATTCCTGGTATGTTTCCCTTTTGAAAATAAAAATAAATTAGTCATACTAGTTATCTAATGCCCTACACAGATATGTTGTTTTCTTTCCTTCAATACTATGCCCTTGAAAAAATACGTCTGGATCTGGAACACATTGCATAAGGTCTACGTATCTAGGATGGATCTGATGCGCACCCATGGTTCTCATTATTTCATCTGATGCAATCTCATCATAATCTGATGTTTTCTCTCTACTGTTCTTTCCCAATGTCATGCAGACATAATACTATGGCTCCTTATCTTCAATGAGAGTCTTAAACCCTTCACTAGTCATCATTCTTCTTGACAACAATGTTGCATCAACTTCCCTTTGTCATGCTTCATTATACTTTATTTGTATTTCCTCCCTTTTCCTTTATTCCTCCAGGGCCACCACCATCCTTCTTCACACCTTCTCCTTCCCTTACGCGTGGTGGGGTTTTAGTTAACTATAGGTAATCTCTCTAGTTCTAGTTCTACTATTAATATCTTAATAGCTAAATGTATCGCACGCAGATAATATACCCTTGGCTCACACAAAAACCAAAATTCATCTTCCTCAAGGAAATAATATGTAGAAATGGTGTACTCCAAAGTGTAATTGTATAATAAACCTTCCCACCAACAATCCATAGCTCTAGTCCACTTCTTAGTAGAATAAAACAAGGTATGATAGTCTTCCTTCATCCAATCTCTTGTTCTTAGAGATTTTTTTTTTTTTGATGCGTAAGCTTCTAACCACTAATATAATTATACTAGGAAGAAAATGAATAATTTCTCATACAAGAAGTCATACAAATCATCCTCCACCCACTTTTGTGCATTAAACTTAGGCCCAATGCTATATATTTGTACAAACAAGCCTTGACCATCTTCTACCCAACTTTCAATACTCTCCAAAGACACTCAATACACCATTTTCATGAAACATCCTAGTAGACACTTTGAAAATATGTCCCAGAAATGGAACCAAAATGTAGCCTTTTGTTTACACACTTAATAGTTATGTTCATTAGCACTTAATTTTTACATATCTAAATGGTCACGTAAAGAGCACATACCCACAAAGTCCCTCCTTTGATTTTATTATCAAGATGTTAGCATGCATGTTTTCCATAACCATAATCAATAAACCATTCATACACATATACTTAGTCTAACCATGATGATTTAGAAACACATATAATAAGGAAGATGATCAATATACATAAGAACTAAGATCAATTATATCATTATAACATTGTTCTAAAACATATCAACTACCATTATCCAACCACAAGTATCCATTATAACTATAATTCATTACATAACATAGGTTGAGTACATAACAATCATTACAATAGTAGACATGACCATGCATAAAACACAAAACCCTAGAGAATTACTTTTTTCTTTCGCACATAGTTTTTACTTTCTCTCTAACTTAGAACAACCACTAGAACAATGACATACATAAAATAAATATGGTTGGGTAATTTCCCTTCACCACCCATGCACTCTCCTAATAATATGCATGCTCACAAAAAATATCTTGCATGCTTTACATTTCATACTAATAACATATTATCCTAAATATAAACCTTACGTTAATATTATTATTAGCCTTCTCCATGCATGTGTTTTATCATTATTTTTCATGTGATTTTTCCACAATTATCCCTTGTTTGGCCTTTAATTCATCATTCTTTTATCTTTTTCTTGGTCAGCACTCAAACCCTGATTTTCCTAGTTTTAGCTCCAGTTCCTGGAAAATGGCTAAGTCAATGTCCTTTTACATCTATGTGCATAGCCTCGCATGCCAACCTATATTTCCACTACACACACCACTTAAAAACTTCTCTATTCTCTTATGCATGTGCGTCCCTACGTGTAAGCTTCCATGATTATTGGACACTCAGTCAATTTCTCCAATCAACATATCTCTATTTCATCACTCAATATTTGTACATTAATTGAAGAATCAACATTGGAAAGAATATTATTTTTTATTACCTCAAATTCATCATCTTGGGTCTAGGATGCAAGATTTATTTCACATACATCTTCACGATCGATAAAAATTGCTAGATCATCTGTCCTGTGATAAGAATCTTCCTATCTCGGATCCCTTGTTTCTCCAATGGGTTGTGCATTAGGTTAAAAAGAATTTATGAAAGGAGGTTCAAATATTGTGTCTTCTTCATCAACCTCCATGGTGTTGATCCAGTTATCATTGAGAGGTTTAAGGATAGATCACTGATCATGATTACAAAAGAATATTCTTGGAATAAACACCTTGTAGTGTAAACAATCATCAGGATATTCTTCCGAAGGACAAATCTTCTCTTCTTCCTCCTGTTGGCATGTTGAATATAGGTGTTTTAATTGATGTAAAATCCCATTAATGAAAAATAGGATGATGGAGGTATGATAAAAGGTGTTTAGTAGGATAATTATATGGAGATTTAGGTTTTTTCATGATTGCAAGAGGGGACAATATGAGAATGGCTTAGCTTAGCAAGCATCAAACATGTGACTTAGCTAGCCTAGGTGATGGAGCATGGTGAATAGAGTTGCATGGTGACTTGAGGAGCATGAAAGTGGCATGGAGAGAATGATAGGAGTGTGTTTATAAACTCACATGAGTCTCATCATGTAGGTACAAGATGAAGACCTTGTTTTAGGTACTCATTTAGACTTAGTTTAGGTTCTTAGAGGCCAAATGATCCATAAGGATGAGTTACAGAGCCATGTGAGTTCATAGAGGAATTTAGGTGAGTGATATATGATGTATCAAGTTTTTCAGGTTCTTTTTATGTGATTTTATGATGAGGTATGAGATTCTTCTACTTTGACCTAGCTTAAACCATGCAAAATCCTAAGGATTGGTCATACAAATGAGATGGGATATGAAGATTCAAATGTATTTGAGCTATGATGATTATTGTAAATTTTTTAAGAGTGTGCTGAGGTTTTATGGGAAAAATTATAGGTTTCCATGAAAAATATTTTGCAAGTATAGTGTTTTTGGTGAAATGGGGTTGAGGAGAATGCATTTTCCAGCTCGAGTTACAACTTGTGATGCTCATTGTGAATTTTATATTATGCATGGGACCCATATGATTTTATGGATGTTTTTGAATTTATATAAGATCATTTCAAAAAATTAATGGATTAGTTTCTGTTGGTTGTATATTTTTTCAGACCAAAATATGATGTTCAACCATAGTACATGGGATTAAATCCCTCCTCAAAGACAGGTGAGGCTGTCTATTTATTACTAATCTAAAACACAGAAGAAATAATATATACAATATCCACACTATTCTAACCATTGGGGTTGGGATACAATCCCAAAATCCATATCAACATGAAATGGATAATGTTACAATTTTAGAAATAGAATGAATTAGAAAAGAAAATATTATAGAAGAAACAGAGTGAAAAGGGAATGAGAGGAACGTATTTTCTTTTGAGAAAACACAGATCAAGAAATACTTATACGAGTTTTAGATAATGAGTGTAATATTTGAAACGATTAAAATAATCAAGAATGTTAAACAAAGAATAGCTTAAGATCTTAAACATAAGAACAATCTCTCAAGATAGATGAATCTCACAATGCAAAGTTTGCAAAAATAACACTTGTTTCTATTCCTCAAATGATTAAAAGAAAATACAAAGTTTTTCTTCTTCTTCACAATAGCTCTTAATATTCCAAAAAGTCTCCCACCCTTTTGGAATGCACAAGCATCCCTTATTTATAATAAAAAGAGAAGAGAGAAAATAGGATAAAATCCTAGAAAATAGTCATTTAATAAGAGTCATATTTTGCTTGACTCTCACGCAGGAGAACAAGTCAAAATTTGCTTCCTATGTGACAAAACAGGAAATGAAAAAGACATGTCAATTTCTGGAAGGATGACATGTAACATCATTGCTTATTTTGTTTCCTCATCCTTGTCTTCTTCCAGCAACGCCTTCTTGTCTTGAAACTCTTGAAACTTCTGGATTATGCCTTGCATTTCAGCTTCATCTGGTGCACTAGAATAATCACTTAGAACCTTGCAAGTTTCCTGTGTGTCACTTGCATTGCCAGGAAGTTTCTTCAATCTCTTATTAAGTTTTCTTAGTGATTCCAAAACATTCTCAATATTTATAAATTTATCAATGACGCTCAGATCAAAGATGGAAGCTGGTTCTTACTCGATCGATTCCTAAATTTGTTTATAGAAACCATCAGCAGGTAGAATGGTTGCACCTTCATCCAATACTTTGGGAAAGATCTTGAACAACTCTTCTTTGATATCACTGGTGGCATCAATCAACTGATCCCTGGATTCTCTCAACTTGCTGTAAGCTTCACTGAGAATCTTTATCTTGAACCTAATAGCCTTGGTTAGCTGGAAGTGTTTATCCCCATGTGGAATGACTCCTTCTTCCACTAAGACCCGAGATGGAATTTTCTTCAGTGCATTGAGGGCCTCCAAAGTTAGTTTGAGGTTTCCAGCCTCCTGTGAAAATTCATCATTCATCTTGTCACCATCCTTTTTCATTTCCTCAAAGGATTTGTATACCTCTACTGTATCATCAATGACTTTCCTTCCTTGAAGGAGTAACCTTTGAATCCATTCATCCACCGTTCTCCCCTTCTCATTGATCTTCTCAATAATAGGCACTGATGAGAAGTCAAACCTGATAGGAGTAGGAGTAGAAGATGACGGGGTTGACTGAGAGGGCTTTGAGAGATTAAGCAATACTTCTGTCAACTGTTCCACTTTCTCTTTTAGCTCATCCCTTGCTCACCTTTGTTTCCTTCAGCTTTTGGCATAGCACATTCATGGCATCTTGTGCATCTTGTTGTGCCCCTTCTGTTGTTACCCTTCCCAGATCCACCCTTGTAATCTGATAATTAGAAGCTGTTATGTCCTCCTTGGTTTTGTTAGGCCACGGGAGTGGAAATCTCTACAAACTTATGCCCTGAGGCATCTACTGAAACCCTTGAAACTATTTTAGGTTTCTTGGTAGATTTGGTAGGAGAAGCCTTGAGTGAATTGAAATCGAAGGCTGGTAGGGGAACTACCACCTTCCTCTTCCTTGGAGTCTGGTCGACCAACCATTGAGGTACAACAAAAGAAGTTACTCCTATTGGAGGTGTTACGGTTGTATCTGTGGGTGGAGGAAGATTTATCTTGGAGTGGTGATGATAGCAAGTGTGGTGATCATGGAGATAGATTCAGGGAATGAAGGTGTGACAGAAGGAGGAGGCATTTCAATGGCCATCTGAGGTCCTGACAGAGAGAGGTGAAAGATAGAGAAAATGCTGACCATGGCTGATGAGAGTGGAACATTGAAATATGTGATGATGAAGATTGGGAGAGAGAAGGTAAAGATCCTAGAGCTAAAGCTTGAGAAGCAAGAGAAAGACTTACTTCCGATGAGCAATCAACAAAAGGAGAAATGAGAGGTTGAACAACCTCTGGAAGAACTTCTAGGAGAATTCCTCCTGTCTGGTTGAGGAGGAGAATCCAATACCTCAACTGTTTGTGTGGGAGTAGATGATTCAGCCCCCTGCTTTTCTCCTCTTCTGACAAACTTAAAATTTATTTGCCTCTTGGTAGGGATTTTATCTTTTTCATTTTCTCCCTTGGAGGGTCCTACTTCTAGAGTAGCTATCTTTGAAAAGCTCTTTTCTTTATAACTCATTCCCCAAGAAATGAGCCATGCCTTAGTGCGGACAAGGGTTTGAGTAGCTCTCTCAGCGATAGAAGCCTTTTCAGCAATGGACCAATCGATAGTTGGGAATCCAAGTTGATCTCCATCTGACTATTCATACCTAGGTGTCCAAAACACTTTCATTATCTGTGGTGCCTTCTGGGATATCAGCCAGATCTAATGCTTGGATTTCTTCAAGATTCAGTCTACTATTGTCTTTTCTTCGGACGAAAACCTCATCCCGAAGATCAACCCAGATGTCCTCTACATGGGGCACATGCAGATACAAGGTTCCATATGACTTAAGGACTCCTCGAATATCGAATCCCTCTCTGAACTTCATATGCTTCTTTAGTTTTTCCTAAAGTTCATGCACCACATTCTTGGCCTTCACCACTGTAGAACATGTGTACCTTCCAATGGAAATTGGGAAGGAGACAGTGGCCTTGTGTCTACTTTGTTGGAACTTGTGGAAATCCAACAGTTGTCTGACCAACTCCATAAGGATGAGTTTGTCACCTAGAAAACCTGGGCAAATGGAAAGGGTTACCTTGGAATTTTACCACCCGAAGATAGGTGAACTTCTTGAATTGTAAAAAGATGCAACCCCACTTTGACACCTCCACCCATGCCTCATCAGAAACTCTTCTCTTTCTCAGCTCAGGGTCCAGCCTGTAAATATTTTCATAAAAGAAGGCATCATTCACTCTTCTAAATTGATCTTCAGATCCTTTTATTGTCAGCTGAGGGAAGTACCGATATATGTGCTCAGTTTTTAGGTTCCATTTTACATCCAACCTCGGGTAGTTTCTCATACCTGCTGCTGCATAGGTGACGTACGACATCATGTAGAACTTGCCAGTAGACAAGACCATTTTCATTTGAGAGTCTATCTCATCACTTATTAAGGTGCCCCAATCAATCCCTTGGTCATTCTTCTTTATGATGACCATGAACTGATACATCCACCCTTGGAATTCTTTTGACTCTGGGAGCCCAAATAACCGGCTCAGTAGGGTGATGATATCACTGACTTCAAGTATAAAATCACTTCTAGGGACCGACTTAGGAAACCTAGAAACAACTGGCTTAGCCTTGATCAAGAATTTCTTGTTCACGTGCTTGATGCAGTCTTCTTGATCTTTGTCCCAGGATTTCTATGCTGACTTAAGATTTAAATCAACATATTCTGTAAAGTTGGGAAACTTTAGGAGTTGATCGAAGTAATCTCCGTCTAATTTTACTATAGACTCTCCTGCTTGATTTCTCACTGAGCGGGAGGCTGAGTCATAGTGAGAAGCACATGCCAGAATGAATTCAGGGCATTGGGATGATACTGAAAACCCTGCTGCGAGTGGGAGACCACTACCGGCTATTGACTTCATCCATGAATTCTGAGAAGAATCCTCGATCCTTTTCCAGAAGTCTTCCATGTCTATATTGCCAAGCTCTGTGTCCCAGATGTCATAATTGTAACTTATATAAGAAGAAGAATCCATCTTCTGATATTTGTACTTCATCTTTCCAGACTTATCTGACTTATCCTTAGATGGGCCAGGGTCCGACATGAGGAGTCTTGAAAATTCTTGAAAGAGAAATTGGGTCTAGATGTTTGTTGGACAAGTGAATAGACCCGCCCTACTATTCAGGTTTTAAAACTTGCAAAGCAGCCTCAGAAACCTCGACAGATTGGATTGTGTGTGTCGGGAAACAGACTGTGTCAAACACCTTGAGAAACCCAAAAGACTAGCAGAATTTGGATGATGTCGAGTAGGTGATAATATCCAACACACATTGGAACTCGAAGAGTGTCAAACACCGGTTAAGACTCAAAACACTGGCAAAGAAAGAAAGATCCAGAGCACTCTACAAAACCTGATACACTGGGAAATGTATGTCAGAGGTTAGGGTGTGTCAAACACCAAGAAATATCCGAAACACTGGCGGAGTTCAGAGGATGTCAGGCACACTGAAAAACCTGATACAAAGGTGGAATTCGAAGGATGATCTAACACAAAGAACTTAGCATCTGGAAACCCAACAAAGGCGGAACTATTGAGATGTAAAACACCCTGTAAAACCCAAAATGCACATATCGGGTTTGTAAAATGTGTCAGAGCATGAGTTTTTCCTACCTTCTTCCTTTTATGAAAAATCCCCATTCCATGTTGCTAGTCATTAGGACACAACTTTTTAACCCTTTTGAAAACTCTTAGGGTAACATCTATAGGGAAAATAAACAAATACCCTAAGGGTGAATTCCAAACAAGAGGCCCAAAATGAATGAAATACAAAACAATGATGAAAGTAACCCAAAACCCTAAACCATTAATGGAAAAAGGAAGATGAAATAAGAAATCCCAAACAACATCTTATGAATACACCTCAAAAATAACCCCAAAAAGCATCAAAAACAGAAAGAGGAGAGAGAATACCTTCAATAAACTCGAAAAATAATTGAAAATGGATCACAAAATCGATCAAGAAAAGCTCAATCAGGTTTGGAGGAGGAAGAAGCATGCACAAAAATCCAACGCATCAAAATCATACAAGGTAAAAAATGATACGTGTAAAAACTGACTATTTATAAAACCCTAGCATTAATTACACCTCACCTGACACGTGTGCCAACTACCAGACAACTAGACATTAATGACATGTCATCATGCTTGGGGCTTCCGAAAACCCAACACAAAGGATTTGGTTCATTTCGGGTTTAAGATGGGTTTCGGAAAACATGAGGCATGAAGCATGAGATGTTGAGATGCTTCTGAGTTCTGAAAACCAAACACACTGGCTTTGTTTCAGGTTGTGGGTTTTAGGGAACATGGAACATGAAACATGCGATAGGAAAAGCATGTTCTGATGCTTTGAACCTCTGAAAACCTGACACAAAGGACTTAGTCAATTTGGGTTTTAGGCTTTGGGAAACATGAGACATGATGCATGTAAAGAACATGTTTTCATGCAGTGAAAGCCTGAAAACCCAAAAATCTCTCTCAAAGGGAAATTTAAGAGATTTCTCCAAAATTTTACTGTGGTTATCTCAATTTTAGCTATTATCACTAAAATGAGATAACAAGCTGGCTCCAGTTGGGGACTTTCTTTGAGACATCAAAGGAAGATAACTCACGAATCAAGAAGCTTTTATCCATTGGGCTACGGATTCGGAAGAAGAGAAATCAAAAAACAAAGAAAGAAAGAAAGAAAGAAAGAAAGAAATCAAACACACAACAGAAAATAAATTATAATACAGTGCAAGAGAGCATCTTGCATTACTGGTGGAACAACTTCAAATGTTGGCCACTGAAAGGTAGAGGGAGCAACTCTCCATCAAGGTATGATAGACAGAAGCTATTTTCACCATTCAGCTGATGGATTTTGAAAGGACCTTTCCATAAAGAGTCAAACTTGCCATGCATCCCTTTCTATTCCCTTCTCTTGTCCCAGAGAAGTACTAGATCTCCAATCTGGAAATCACGTTGCTTTGATTTCTTGTCAAATATCCTTTTGAATTTTCTCTGATGGTATGCAATGTGATCCACCACCTTGATCTGTTCTTCTTCTAGCCTAGCTAGGTACACTATTCTTTTCTCAATAGAACTTTGAAAAGTTTCATCCTCAATTGCTTTAGCCAACCGTAAGGCTGGAAATTCTATAGAGATAGGAATCTCAGCATCAATTCCATACAACACCTAGAATGGGGACATTCCAATAGCTCGCTTAGGAGTAATCTGATCTACCCATAATGCATCATACAATGCTTTGTGCCATGTCCTCTGATTCTCATCAACCATCTTTTTTATTATGGTCACCAGGTTCTTATTGCTAGATTCAGCCTGACCATTGCCTTGGGGGTAATAGTCGGATGAGTGAGCCAATGTGATCCTAAATCCATAACAAAATTCAGTCAACTCATGTGATGAGAAATTGGAAGTGTTATCAGCAACAATCTTGTGAGGAATGCTGAATCTAACAATTATATTCTCTTTGAGAAAATGGCAAATAACTTCGGAGGTAGCTTGTTTGATTGGAGCGGCTTCCACCCACTTGGTAAAATAGTCAGTGGAGGTGAGCACATAATTATGGCTTGCTGGCTGGAGGTAGGGTTTAGTACTCCAATGAAATCAATTCCCCATTGGTGAAAAGGTTCTTCAATTACCACAGGCTTTAAGGGGAGAGCAGCTAACTTAGGGTGGCCAACGAAATGTTGACAAGCTTCACACTTAGCCACCCATTCAGCTGAATCTCAAAAGAGAGTAGGCCAATAGTACCTGGCCCGTAAGATCTTGTAAGATGTCATGGAAGAAGAGAAATTTCCTCTGCATGCTAGATTGTGGAAGGATTCTAGTAACCTTACCTATGTTGAGACTTATCAACACAACACAAGAATACACCATCAATACCCTTCTTGTATATACCATTATCCCAAAGAATGTATCTCGCGAACTTGAGTTTAACTTTCCTCTTTTATTTTTGGCTTAAATGTGGGGGGAATTCACTGTAAGTTAAAAATAAAGTGATATATACATACCATTCATCAGTTGTGCTTACAAAAATCACCATGGGCAATTCTGAAGAAGTATCTTTAGCCTCCTCATACTCTGTCTCAGACTTATTTTCTACAATCAATTGACACATGACCTCTTCCTCGTACCAACTTGGTAGGTCTGATGTCTAATTCATATTATTGGACTTTGGCTATCCAGTTACCCCATTGACTACCCAACTATTGTTGAGTCAAAATGGACTTAACTACAGTATCAGGAACAAGAACGAGAGTGTGAGAACTCAACACATAGTACCTGAAATGCTTCACTGCTCTCACCACTGCATAAGCATGCTTTTTGATTTGCAACATTTTCAATTCATGTTCCTTTAGTGGGAAACTCATGAAATCAATGGGAGCTTCAATTTCTTCTTCGTTCTCCTGCATCAGGATTGTCGATACTGTATGTGCGGAAGCATAGTAGATGTACATGATGAAATCCTTCTTGAAGTCTGGGCATACCAGAATAGGAACGTGATTAATATATCTTTTGACTTCTTCAAAAGCAAGCTTCCCTTCAGTGCTCCATAGAAATGGAGTCTTAACTTTCATCATCCCAAGGATATCCTTGGTTTTATCAAAAAAGTTAGGTACAAATCTTCTTAGGAAATTGACCTTCCTGAAAAAGGAGAGCACCCCAGTTTTACTTGTGGGTAGGGTAAGGCTTTGGATGGCCTTCACCCTCTCTGGGTCAATCTTGGTTCCTTCTTTAGTCATGATATGACCTAGCAAATTTCCTTCTGTTACTCCAAACATGGAATTTTTAAGATTTAATGAAATCCCATGATGTCTGCACCTTAAGAGTACCTACTCTAGATGATCATAATGATCACTTCACTTTTTAGAGAAGAGTGTCAAGTAATCCAAATACACAACTATGACCTTGCCCATAAAATCTCTGAAAGCTAAGTCCATAGCTCTTTGAAACGTGGCTCCAGCATTAATCAAACCAAAAGGCATCCTCTTGTAAGAAAAGGTTACCCATGGGGTGGTGAATGTCATTTTATGTTGATCTTCAGCAGCTACCTTAACCTGATTATACCCCAAAAATCTGTCAAGCATGGATAACATTTCTGATCCAGTGACAGTCTGTAATACTTGGTCCATGATGGGAAATGGATAATTGTCTTTCAATGAATACTGATTGAGGTTTCGGAAGTCAACACAAATTTGGATTTCACCGTTCTTCTTTCTGATAGGGACAATGTTAGCAATCTAGGTGGAATGATGGATTGGAAAGATAATCCTTACATCTAACATCTTCTAAATTTCAGCAAGGATAGTCCCTGAGATCTTTGGGTTGTAATGCCTTTTCTTCT
This sequence comes from Taxus chinensis, assembly GCA_019776745.2. Taxonomy (NCBI): domain Eukaryota; kingdom Viridiplantae; phylum Streptophyta; class Pinopsida; order Cupressales; family Taxaceae; genus Taxus; species Taxus chinensis. The sequence continues at coordinate 579,368,685 of CM034150.1, forward strand.
ACCTGTAGGGTTTAACCTCGTGCTTTAAAGGAATGCTATGTTACACATCCTTTGGGCTTGAAAGAATTTAGATCCACATATGACCATGCTAGGACATCCATATATCTCTTCAGGAGTGAAAAGAATCTTTCTTTTTCCTCCAGATAATAGCATTTACCAATGTTTACCATCTGTGGTTGATCATTGGAGCCCAAGTTAACTTGATCTACCTCTGATGAGGAAGCACCTTCAGCTTTCCTTTTATCCTAAATGAAATGTTCATGCTTTTCAAATAGACCTTCCAAGGAAACTAATCCCTTTGGAATCTTATTGCCTTTGAGTTGGATGAATTCACCATCAATTTCTTGATATGAATTTGAGATAGACTCATGAAAAGTTGATTCTAATCCTTCAAAATAAATCTCACTAAAATTATCAACTTTCTCAAGAAAAGACAATACCTGTTGATCATCATTAAACACTTGCCAATGTGTTGAGCTATCTAGAACACTTGGACGATACACAATCTCAATGGTATATGTGTTTTGTTTAAACTTTGGGTGAGGAAGGAGAAGAGATGCAGATACATGGCTAAAGAATCAGCTTTATCATTGTAATCTCTTAAGATTTCCTTAATGGAAAAAAGCATCAAAGCATTCTATGTTGTCCCACACCTTGTTCTTGTAATGTCTTAGGTGATCGATTTTCACTTGACAGATTCTCCTTACTTGATTCATAATAAATTTGGCATCCCCCTGTACTTGGATATTTCAGATTCCTTTTTTCCTTTCCATTTCTAATCCTAATAACAAAGCTTTGTATTCGGCTGTGTTATTAGTATTATCAAACTACAGCGTGAAGGTGAAAGGAAAAATCTCAAAATCTGGAGATATAAGAACCACACCAGCGCCTGACCCTGTAGTTGAACATCTTCCATCAAAACTCAAGGGTCGAAACAACATTAGGATATTCTTCTTTGACTTCTACAGAGGGAACCTCAGATATCATGAAATAATTACCCAAGCCTGCATCTTCAAAGAGAATTTGAGCCTTAGGATCATCTAATTTAGTGACCAGGTACTTTTCTTGTGCTTCGGGGTGAAGGACACGAGGAACTCCATTTAATGGAATTTTGGCTTTGGTCCAATCCATGTTGATTTCTCCTCCAACATATTTGTAAAAACCTCTTCCTAAGAGAATACCATAAGCAGTTGGAATATCAGCAACCAAAATAGTCATTTTTACTCTCTTTTCAGGGAAGGTCACAAATGCAAACTGGGCATCCTTGATTTGGCCAATCAAGGGGAATTGTTTGGTTTCCTTGGAGTAACACCACCCATAAGATTTAGTCAAGATGAGTTCAAGGGCATGAGATAATTTTTTGGGCATAACATTATCAGAGGCTCCTGAGTCAATTATGTAATTGTTGAGTTTAAAACCATTTATAAGTAAGGACAAATAAAATGGTTCAATATTTCCCAAAGAAGCAGCAGAGGTCATATTACTCTAAGGTAAAGATTGAGTGGGGCTAGGAAAAAAATTTTGAAGATGAAGGAATAACAGCCTTGCTTCTAATGAATTTGGTAAGTTTCTCAACTTTCTAAGGGTTGGACTGCAGGTACTCAGCTTCTGCCATTTGGATTTTAGTTTTCAGTATATGATCAATGATGTCAAAAGCGGTATATAAAGGGATGATGGAGGCCTTAGTTCTGGTGACACTTGTTTGAGCCGAGGTACTGACATTGAGAGAAGGAGAAAAAGAGTTAGAAGATGAAGTCACCTTTTTAATTGTCTCCTTTTCAGTTTGTGCTAAGATAGGAGAGCCTCTTTTAGCCATAACTACGGGAGCTTCTTTACTTTTCTCCTTAGAGCCTTCAACCAGCTTTCTGGGGTTCTGAGATTGGGATTGAGTGAAGACTGTAAATGATTGGCCATCATTCTCACCTTCTTATTCCTCGTACTCTAAGTACCCAATGTTGGAGTTGCCAGCTGAATCGTCAAAAGACTCATCAACATATCCTGAAGCTTCGAAAGCTTCATGAGAATCTTAATCTTTTGGTTCTTCACCCTCCTCAACTATTTCAACTGATGTGTTGATAGGAGGAGATTCAATGGCCAACTTGGTGGGAGCAGAAATCAACCAATTCCTATCTCTTATGGGGGCACCATTGACATTGTTGAAATTCCATCTAGGAATATCCTGATAAGGAGCGTTGGTCACTTGTTGGGACATTTGCTTCTTTAAAGCAATCAAGTCATTGGCTATCTTTTGAATCATAGGATCAATAGTACTCTGAGAAGAACTCTAATTTTTAGGCTTAGATGATTCTCTTCTAATCTTTCTAGCTAGAATAAGTTCATCTTCTATTTCAGTGGTTGTAGCTTGAGCAGTGGCCAAATCAGGGATAACAGATCTTCTCAACAAGAAGCTCACATCAGGGGGCTGATCATTGATGAAGAAACACTTTTGATTTTCAAGAGTGGGAATGAATAGCTCTGGAATCTTATAAATCAGATTGTTAAATTTGGCCATGAAGTCCCGCATGGGTTCATAATACTCCTTATTCATGTGTGTAAGCATTGCTAACAAGGCATGAGAATATTTAGCTGGTTTGAACCTTGCTTTGAATACAGATCGCACAGTATTCTAGTTGGTAATGCATGCATTTGGAAGATGGTAGAACCATTCTACTGCTACACCATGCAATGTCTCAACGAAGAGTCGAATAGAGATGTCTTCATGAGAAACTCCAAGAATGCCACATGTGACAAAGAATGAAGTGATGCGTTCATTAGGGTGTTTCTTCCCATCACTGTTGAACTTAGGAATATTCTTACAAGACCCATGTGGTAGATCGTGCAATGGTGGAGTTAGGGAAAGAGAAAAAATAGTCATACCCTAAGGCACAATTTGTGTTGCCATTCTTCTAAATTAAGTGCATATAGGAATCCGAGTATCCGATAAGAATAATGCACGGTAGGTTACAGAAACTTCTTGTTCTTGAGGAACCTAAGTTCTTCGGATAGGAAAAGAAATTCTCGCTCGGCTAGATACAACATTGTTGGGGGAAAGTCTGAAATTGTGTTGTTGCAGCAGATCAAAGAAAAAATTAGTTTCACCCCTAGCTCGGCTTGACCGAGTGAAGATATTTCTAGCCAATTTGAACTGGAAAATGGATCTTTTTGAAAATAAGGCAAATGTGGAGTCGCTAGACACCAATAGGATAAGCTTAGTCTTATCAATCCATATTCCCTAGAAAAGTCACCAAAAACTATTGGTTGGATATTTTTTCAAACCAAAATATGAGGTTCAACCACGGTACATGGGATTAAATCCCTCCTCAAAGACAGGTGAGGCTACCTATTTATTACTAATCTAAAAAACAAAAGAAATAATATATACAATATCCACAATATTCTAACCATTATGGTTGGGATACAATCCTGAAATCCATATCAACACGAGATGAGAATGTCACACTTTTGGAAATATAATGGATTAGAAAATAAAATATTATAGAAGAAACAGAGCAGAAAGGGAATGAGAGGAACGTATTTTATTTCGAGCAAACACAAATCAAAAAATACTTATATGAGTTTTAGATAATGAGTGCAATGTTTAAAATGATTAAAATAATCAAGAATGCTAAACAAAGAATAGCTTAAGATCTTGAACATAAGAAAAATCTCTCAAGATAGATGAATCTCACAACATAAAGTTTGCAAAAATAACACCTATTTCTATTCCTCAAATGATTAAAAGAAAATACAAAGTTTTTCTTCTTCTTCACAATAGCACTTGATATTCCAAAAATCTCCCACCCTTTGGAATGCACAAGCATCCCTTATTTATAATAAAAAGAGAAGAGAGAAAATAGAATAAAATCCTAGAAAATAGTCATTTAATAAGAGTCCTATTTTGCTTGACTCTCACACAGGAGAGTAAGTTAAAATTTGCTTCCTATGTGACAAAACAAAAATTAAAAAGACATGTCAATTTTTGGAAGGAAATGACATGTAACATCATTTCTTATTTCGTTTCCTCATCTTTTTCTTATTCCAGTGACACCTTCTTGTCTCGAAACACTTAAAACTTCTGGATTATGCCTTGCATTTCAGGTTCATCTGGTGCACTAGAATAATCACTTAGAAATTCGCAAGTTTCCTATGTGTCACTTACGTTGCTAGGAATCTCCTTCAATCTCTTATTAAGTTTTCTCAGTGATTCCAAAACATTCTCGATCTTTATAAATTTATCAATGACACTCAAATCAAAGACAGAAGTTGGTTCTTGCTCGATCGATTCCTGAATTTGTTTATAGAAACCATCAGCAGGTAAAATGGTTGCGCCTTCATCCAATACTTTGGGAAAGATCTTGAACAACTCCTCTTCGATATCACTAATGGTGGTCAATCAACTAATTCCTGGATTCTCTCAACTTGTTGCAAGCTTCACTGAGAATCTTTATCTTGAACCTAATAGCCTTGGTTAGCTGGAAGTGTTTATCCCCATGTGGAATGACTTCTTCTTCCACTAAGACCCGAGATGGAATGTGCTTCAGTGCATTGAGGGCCTCCAAAGTTAGTTCGAGGTTTGCAGCCTCCTGTGAAAATTCATCATTCATCTTGTCACCATCCTTTTTCATTTCCTCCAAGCATTTTTATACCTCTACTATATCATCAATGACTTTCCTTCCTTGAAGGAGTAACCTCTGAATCCATTCATCCACCATTCTCCCCTTCTCATTGATCTTCTCAATAACAAGTACTGATGAGAATTCAAACCTGATAGGAGTAGGAGTAGAAGATGATGGGGTTGAATGAGAGGGCTTTGAGAGCTTAAGCAATACTTCTGTCAACTGTTCCACTTTCTCTTTTAGCTCATCCCTGCTCACCTTTGTTTCCTTTAGCTTTTGGCATAGCACATTCATGTCATCTTGTGCATCTTGTTATACTAATTCTATTATCACCCTTCCTAGATCCACCCTTGTAATCTGATAATATGAAACTGCTATGTCCTCCATGGTTTTGTCAGTCATGGGAGTGGCAATCTCTATAAACTTATGCCATGAGGAATCTACTGAAACCCTTGAAATTGTTTTAGGTTTCTTGGCAGATTTGGTAGGAGAGGCCTTGAGTGAAGTGAAGTCGAAGGATGGTAGGGGAACAACCACCTTCCTCTTTCTCAAGGTCTGATAAAGTAACCATTAAGGTTCAAAATAAGGAGTTGCCCCTATTGGAGGTGTTACGGTCACATCGGTAGGTGGAGGAAGATTTATCTTTGGAGTGGTGATGACAGAAAGTGTAGTGATCATGGAGATAGATTCAGGGAATGAAGGTGCGGAAGAAGGAGGAATTTCAATGGCAATCTGAGGTCCGACAGAGAGAGGTGAAAGATCAGAGAAGATGTTGGACATGACTGATGAAAGTGGAACAAAATAATGAGATGATGAATATTGGGAGAGATGAGGTAAGATCCCAGAGCTAAAGCTTGAGAAGTAAGAGAAAGAATTACTTCAAACGAGCAATAGACAAAAAGAGAAATGAGAGGTTGAAAAACCTCGACTTCTAAGGGAATTCCACCTATCTCTGTTTGAGGAGGAGAATCCAATACCTCAATTGTTTGTGTGGGAGTTGATCATTCAGCCCCCCTGCTTTTCTCCTCTTTTGAAAAACTTAAACTTTATTTGCCTCTTGGTAGGGATTTTATCTTTTTTCCTTTTCTCCCTTGGAGGGTCCCGCTTCTAAAGTGGCTATCTTGGAAAATATCTTTTCCTTATAGCTCATTCCCTAAGAAATGAGCCATAACTTAGTGCGGAGTAAGAGTCTGAGTAGGTCTCTCATTGATAGAAGACTTTTCAGCAATGGACCAATTGATAGTTGGGAATCCGAGTTGGTCTCTATCTGATTGTTCATACCTAGTGTCCAAAACACTCTCATTGTCTGTGGTGCCTTCTGGGATATCAACCAGATCTAATGCTTGTTTTTCTTCAAGAGTAAGTTTACTATTGTCTTTTCTTTAGATGGAAACCTCATCTCAAAGATCAACCCAGATGTCCTGTACATGGGGCACATGCAGATACAAGGTTCCATATGGACTTAAGGACTCCTCGAATATCGAATCCCTCTCTAAACTTCATATGTTTCTTCAATTTTTCCTAAATTTCATGCACCACATTCTTGGCCTTCACCATTATAGAACATGTGTACCTTCCAATAGAAATTGGGAAGGTGACAGTGGCCTTATGTCTACTTTGTTGGAACTTGTGGAAATCCAATAGTTTTCTGACCAACTCCATAAGGATGAGTTTTGTCACCTAGAAACCTAGGAAAACAGAAAGGGTTACCCTAGAATTTTACCACCTGACAATAGGTGAACTTCTTGAATTGTAAAAGGATGCAACCCCACTTTGAAACCTCCGCCCATGCCTCATCAGAAACTCTTCTCTTTCTCAACTCAAGGTCCAGCCTACAAATATTTTAATAAAAGAAGGAATCATTCACTCTTCTAAATTGATCTTCAAATCCTTTTATTGTCAGCTAAGGGAAGTACCGATATATGTGCTTAGTTTTTCGATTCCCTTTTACATCCAACCTTGGGTAGTTTCTCATACCTTTTGCTATATAGGTGACGTACGAAATCATGTAGAACTTGCCAGTAGACAAGACCATTTTCATTTGATAGTCTATCTCATCACTTATTAAAGTGCCCCAATCAATCACTTGGTCATTCTTCTTTTGACTCTAGGAGCCCAAATAACTGGCTCAGTAGGGTGATGATATCACTAACTTCAAGCATAAAATCACTTCTAGGGACCGACTTAGGAGACCTAGAAATAAGTGGCTTAGCCTTGATCAAGAATTTCTTGTTCACGTGCTTGATGCAGTCTTCTTGATCTTTGTCCCAGGCTTTCTTTGCTAACTTAAGATTTAAATCAACATATTCTATAAAGTTGGGCAACTTTAGGATTTGATCAAAGTAATCTTCATCGAATTTTACTATAAACTATCCTACTTGATTTCTCACTGAACGGGAGGCTAAGTCATAATGAGAAGCACATGCTAGAATGAATTCAGGGCATTGGGTTGATACTGGAAACCCTGTTGTGAGTGGGAGACTTCTTCCAGATATTGACTTCATCTATGAATTCTGAGAAGAATCATTGATCCTTTTCAGAAGTCTTCCTTGTCTATATTTCTGAGCTCTGTGTCCCGAATGTCATAATTACAACTTATATAAGAAGAATAATCCATCTTCTGATATTTATAATTCATCTTTCCAGACTTATCCGACTTATCCTTAGATGAGCCAGGGTCCGACATGAGGAGTCTTGAAAATGCCCAAATGAGCAATTGGGTCTGGATGTTTGTTAGACAAGTGAACAGACCCGCCCTACTGTTTGGGTTTTGAAAGTTGCAAAGAAGCCTTGGAAACTCAACAGACTGGACTGTGTGTGTCGGGAAATAGACCGTGTAGAACACCTTAAGAAACCTAAATGATTGGCAGAATTTGGATGATGTCAAGCAGGTGATAATATTTGACACACTGTGGAAATCAAAGAGTTTCAAACACCAAGCAAGACCCGAAACACTGGCGGAGAAAGCAAGATGTTGAGCACTCTAAAAAACCTAATACACTGGGAAATGTATGTCACAGGTTAGGGTGTGTCAAACACCAGAAATATCTGAAATACTGGTAGAGTTTGGCAGATGTCAGGCACACTGAAAAACCCAATAAAAAGGTGAAACTTGAAGGATGTTGAGCAAGTAGAAAAACCTAACAAAGGCATAAGTATTGAGATGTAAAACACCTTACAAACATTGAAATGCACATATCAGGTTTTTGATGTGTCAGAGCATGAGTTTTTCTCACCTTCTTCCTTTTATGAAAATTTGAGATTCCTTTGCAATCATTCAAGACACAACTCATGAATTTTAAACTCTTAAAACATCCATAGGGAAAGTAAGTAACCTACTGATGTCTTCCAAACAAGAACCCAAAATGAAGAAATGGCAAGAAATGATGAAACTGACCCAAAACCCTAAACCAATAATAGAAAAAGGAAATGAAATAATAACCCCAAATAACATATTATGAATAACCCAAAAAACAAAAAGCTCAAAAACATAAAGACAAGAATAATTCCTTCAACAATCTCAAAAAAAATTGAAAATGGATGGAAAAATTGACTGGAAAGCTCAATCGGGTTTGGAGGTGGAAGAAGCATGCACAGAAATCCAACGCAACAAAAATGTACAAGGTAACAAATAATGTGTAAAAACTGACTATTTATAAAACCCTAGCATTAATTACACCTCACCTGACACGTGTGCCAACTACCAAACAACTAGACATTAATGGCATGTCATCATGCTTGTGGCTTCTGAAAACCCGACACAAAGGATTTTGTTCATTTCGAGTTTTTGGGTTTCGGGAAACATGAGGCATTAAGCATAAGATGTTGAGATGCTTCCAAGTTCTGAAAACCCAACAAACTAGATTTGTTTCAGGCTGTGGGTTTCAGCGAACATGGAACATGAAACATGTGATAGGAAAAGCATATTCTGATGCTTTGAACCTCTGAACACTTGACACAAAGGACTTAGTCAATTTGGGTTTCAGGTTTCGGGAAACATGAGACATGATGCATGTAAAAAACATGTTTTCATGCAGTGAAAGCCCGAAAATTTGAAAATCTCTCTCAAAGGGAATTTAAGAGATTTCTCCAAAATTTTACTGTGGTTATCTCAATTTTAGTTGTTATCACTAAAACAAGATAACAATTTCATCTTCATGTTTTTATGAATGAATGTTAAGAAGGTAAACAACTTCATATGGCTTAAAACCCCTAGGTAAAGAGTGATTTACAGAAATTTTAATCTAATGATCCTATTTTGATTCATTTTGAAAATTCTATGAATTGATGTTGTAGAGGAATCCTTCAGATTTATAGAAATTTATGATATATCATGTGATGGTTTGTGGACCCCACTCAAATAGGCTAGTTTCTGAAGATGTTCAGTTTGAGGAAAAGTTGTCCAAAGAAGGTATGGAATAAATTGAATTTTTTTTAGTCTAGGAGTTGTACTAGATGTCCATGATAGGCTAAGATCCTGGTTGAGGTACTAGAGTGAAAATTGTTCCCTATTTATTAATACTGGTGCTTGCGCCCTAATAAACAGTTTTAGAGATTGATATGGTTAAAACCCTTAAAATTTGAGTTGGAAGGAAATGTAAGATGCTATAAAAATTATATTTATATGGTTTTCTAATGGTATATGGTTTGTCTCTTGATGATGAGATTTTCTAGGTGAACCATCTTAGTTTGTGAAGATCAAGGTTGTTTGTTTTCAAGACAGGATTTCTCTAACTAGAAGATAAAGGTAGAAGTATCATATTTGTATTATTTGATGCATGATATCCATTGGATAGTGAAGAGGGATGAATTTATTCCCTATTGAAGGAATTTATAGATCATGAAAGGTGAAGCAATGGTGCAATCCAGTTGAGTTTCCAAAACTACTTTTTGGGTAGCTCAATTTTGTGAAGAGGAAAGTAGGTGCAATTTGTATTGATGGAAGTTTCATGAGGTCTAGTAAGCATATAAATGTTATAATGATCAGTTTATTTCTAATGAGTGGTTACATGGCATATTTTAGGTGATATGGTGTGATGTTGAGGTCCATAGGTGAAGGTTGGTATTGTTTTGTGAAGAAAATGATTCTTCTTGATAGGTTAATAAATAATTTGATTAATGCAAGTTATTGTGCAAGAATTTATGGTGTTTAAATGACATATTTGACATGTATTAGGCATTTGGAGGCTATAAAAAGTATGATGATTATGTTGGATGTCTTTGATGAGTTAGGTGATGGGGTTTTGAGCTTATTTGGTATCTTGGAGCATTAATGACCTATATGGGCCCATCTTATGAGTTATTATTGATTTAGTATTATGGTTTAATGTTTTAATGGTCAATATAATTGATAGGAACCAATTTGTGTTATGTTTTTGAGTTGAAAAGGGTATAAAGAAAGTGTTTTGGGTTAAAATTTGAACTAGTTATGAGAGAGGGAAAAAGTGTGACCCAAGTGAGAGTGTGAAATAGGTATAAAGGAATCAAGATAGAGTTGAGAGAGTTTTAAAATTTCTAAGGATTATTAGAGAGCATGTGTATAAGGGTTTGAATCTAAATCAAATCATGAAAGTTCAAGTTTGAGTGTGTTAGAAGAATGAGGGTTTTAAGAGGGTTTGAAGGTGTGTGAGTTGAAATTGTGCTCTCCAAAACTTGTAGAAGAAACAAGACATCATATATTTTTATATAAATGTGGTTGAGTTTTTTCTTGATCATATTAGGTGGTTTTAGCCTCCTTATGGAGTTGTTGCTTCACTAAACTTGGGGTTAGTGCTCTACTAAACTAGGGGTTGGTGGTACTTGTGAAGTTGGTGTTTCACTAAACTAAGGGTTGGTGCTCTACTAAACTATGGGTTGGTGGTACTTGTGAAGTTGGTGCTCCACTAAATAATTTTTATTTTAGTAATCTAATAAGAATTTTCAATGGGTTTTCTTCCCCTTGATGGTTTCCCACTTATATCTTGTGTTTTTGTGTCTCTTTCATGGTTATTCATTAGAATGAATGTTAAGCACACATTAATATATGGTTGATTGGTTTATGATTTAAGAAATTAAATCTAAATTAGTTAAAGTTTTTAAGGACTGGGTCAACCCCCCCCCCCCCCATTCATTTTTCTTCCAACAATTGGTATTAGATTATGTCCTTTTGGAGAATTTTAATCACTTGAAAGGAGATCTTCTGAAGTAATAACATGGAAAGTAGACAAGTGCAAAGCTGAAATACTTCCTATGATCATATTTAGAGCTTTTGTGAAAATCTTAGGGTTTGACATATGGAATTCCATATTTGATGTATTTTCATCATTTCCATCTAATTTAAATGTGAATGAAGAATGCAAAGAATACATGGAGGAGCATGTTTTGGTCTTAGGCCTTGTAGGACCAATGACAAAGGATGTAGAGTGTAAAATTTATCAAACTACTTTTCATAGTCAAGATGAAAAATATGATATGGTATATTAATAGTGTGTGCTCTACTCATATGATATGTGACAAGGGTATATTTATCTCCCTGAAAAATAATGCTTCAGGAACTAAGTTAGATACTATTAGCATGATAATGATCTATGTGGCCCACATCAATTTGCTCGAAGATACCATGTGAACAAATATATTGAAACAATAGGAATGGTATGTACTATTAATCAAAAATAGTAATAGTACAACATATGTGATGTAAAGTGTTAACAAATCAAGATGTGTATAGAAAAATTGGTTTTGTAATCTTTTGCATAATATGTGAATGCAATTTTTTTTTAAGAAAATTATGTATAGGGAGATTGGTAATGCAAGATCTACTCAAGAAGAGTCTGATTAGGGGGAAAGATTAACCCCAAATAGTGAAGGAGGTATAGGTCTCAAATATATCATTGTATAATAAGGATAATCATATATAAATATAGGGGATCTCATCAACATCGATAGAAATATGATTAGGGATGAGACCCATGCCAAAAATCAGTAAGAGTATAAGATACATTATGGATTAAGATTTGTGATTCATAGGACAATAGGCTAGAAGAGAGGTTTAATTGATTGGTATGGAGTTGGATTCTATGTGTGAGACCCCATTGTGATTGAATGGATATACCTTGATATAACTGTGCGACCTGATAAAAAATGAAATTACCAAAAATCAGGTAGAAAACGTATTAGAAGCATCACCCATTACCATGACTACACAAGGTCATATACTAGGGCAAGGAAACCTATTCTTGGAAAAGAAAGGGAAATTCACATGTATGCCTATGTCGTCAGTTCAAGCAGGTATGATACATTGGTGCATGTATCCAAAAAATGAAGAATCACGTGACAATTGATGGACCGATATACATGGAGGTTGATTTTTGTTCAGATTCATTTCCTGGATTTTGTAATAGTTCATGGTTATTTAAGAGTTAGTTTCGTTCCGTTTTTAGAATATTGACAACAAAATAGAGTGTTGTTGAAAGAAAGAACAAGACGATTCAAGTGATCGCCCTGACTTTGTTAAAAAAAATCTAAGTTACTTGCGTGAATATTGGAAGGAAGCAATTTTTATCTCCTTGTGTGGATGCATGAAGTAGGTATCTTTATTAAGGGTAAATGTTGTCGAGACTCCAAATGAACTTTGGAAATGGTCAACCAACAAATGTGGATCATGTTAGTGTTATGGTATTGTTACCGTGTTTCTTTCAAAAGGATTGCAGACCAATCTAGGTAATTTGGGACTCTAGATATGTTGAAAGTATATCCCTTTCTTTTTATTTTTCCACGGTCATGTTTATCCTTGTCAAATTTACTATCCCAACACCCGTGGATACAATGGTCTAAAAGTTGAATTGTGACACATTTACATGAATCTTATCCTATTTGGTGAATTTTGTATATATCTTTCCCCCTGGGTAGATATAGACAAGTAGAAGAATATGGAAATCAAAGGAACTCAAAACCCGATTTTTATTGCGACACGAAAATGGACGCACCAAGGCACAGGTAAAAGGTTGACATGACAGAGGGATGTCAACATGAAAATGGATGCACCCTTGGCATAGGTAACAGGTGCATGGACAGCAGGTGTCGACATGCCAAAATGGATGTGCACTCAAGGCACAGGTAAGTGACGCACAACAGAGAGGTGTCGACACAAACATGGATGCGCCCTTGGCGCAGGTAAGAGGCACAAGATAGAAGGTGTCGACACGAAAAATGGATGCGCCTTTGGCACAGGTAAGAGAGTGTCAAAAAAAACATGGATGTCACCTTTGGTTCAGGTAATGAGAGTGTTGACACTTAACATAGGTATGCACCTTTGGCGTAGGTAAGAGAAGGTGTCGACACGAAACATGGATGCGCCTTTAGCACAGGTAAGAGAGTGTCGACATGCAGAAGTCATGGATGTGGCACACGAAAAGGGCGCAGGTACAGAGAATGTCAACATGAAAAACATGGATGTGCCTTTGGTGTAGGTAAGTGTAGTGTCGAAAAAAATATGGATGCGCCTAAGGCGCACCTTCAGGAGGTGCAATATTTTGAGCGCTGACAGGAAACAGACCCTGGCGCAGATATCCAGATGGCCATAACTTTTCACAGGGAGCTCGGATTCATGCGAGGTTGGACTTTTCGGAAAGCTTACAAGGTCCTCTGTCCAACTATGATTGGATATATTTAATTGGGTGAGAAAAAATTCTTAAAAATGCAAAATACAATTTGCCACTTTTTTGGGTTTGCTAGGGTTCTCACCTACCACCATAATGAGATGAATTAAATGCAACCTAGAGGTGGTTGGGGTAGATTTGGAATTCCTCTCTCTTTTCTCTCTCATTCTTCCTATAAATTGTAAGGAGGGGATTCTTTCTACAAGGTTGGAAATTCTTGTTTTGCCCCTCCCTTCTTCTCTTTTGGCAGGTGAATTTGTGGAGTTCAAACCTCCCATTTAAAACTGTAATGTAACTTTTCCTCTTGGCATTTTGTAGTGTGTTGTATCAATTTTTGGAGAAAATAATGCATGTTTGTGGATGAATATTAACCATCTCTTTGTGTTCATTTGCATCCTCTTGATCTTTCACTGCAAATATAGTTATTTGTGCATGATCTTGCATTGCATTTTTATGGTTTGTGTTCATTGGCGAGACAGGTGTTCTTGATTCCTTAGTGCATCACCTTTGTAGTTTAGGTTTTATTTTATGCATCTTCTTACCCTGTCTCCTTGGCAAGTTAGTTTAGGTTTTGAGTAAACCCTCTGCATTTTTTACGTGTGCATTTGAATAGAGGAATAGGAACCGGCCTTCATCCAGAGATCTTTTCCATTTTCACAAGGTCCCACACTTGGAAAAGCTCCATGTTATGCAATCGCACTGAGAGTCTCAACCCATCGAGTTGTAGGCATTCAGGGGTGCTGTGATTCGCCATCAACAGTCCACTCTGAAGACAAAGGAAATATCACAAGTGACTAATCCTAAAGAAGAAAAATTTGTACAAATAAATGAAGAAGAAAGGAAAGACACCAAACACCATAAAAAAATATTAGGAGAGATCATCATGAAAATAAAATCATAGGAAAGAAGGATGTCAAAGTTAATACAAGAAGTAAATTGTTAATTCTTCAAAACAAAGAAAATATTGCATTCTTATCAAAATTTGAGCCTAAAAATGTTGAATAAGCAAGTAAGGATGAATGTTAGATCAAGGTTATGAATGAGGATCTAGATCATATTGAAAAGAATGGGACTTGGGAATTATCCCCTAGACCCAAAGATAAGAATGTCATAGGAACTAAGTGAGTGTTTTGGAATAAATTGAATGAATATGGAGAAGTTAAAAAAAACAACGCTAGGCTGATTTGTAAAGGGTATGCTCAAGTTGAAGGAGATGATTTTGAAGAAATATTTTCTCTAATGGATAGAATGGAAGCAATTATAATTTTTATAGCTTATGTAGGATATAAGATATTCAAGGTGTATCAAATTGATGTCAAATCTTCTTTCCTAAATGGAAATCTGTAGGAAGAAGTGTATATTGAGAAGCCTGATGGTTTCTCTTTGACATAAGAGAAATATTATGTGTGTAGATTGAAAAAGGCATTATATGGGTTAAATAAAGCACATAGGGATTGGCATGGAAAACTAGATAAATAATTGACTTATCAAGGTTTCAAAAAAGGTGTTGTTGATAGCAATTTATGTATCAAAGATGTAACACCTATTGATTGTAGTAGTATGTGTGGATGACAACATATTTAGAGGAAAAAAAATTCATATGACTCGTGAGTTTTCCAAAGTCATAAAGAAATAATTTAAAATTTCAATGCTTGGTGAGCTAAATTTCTTCTTAGGACTGCAGGTCGGTCAAATAAAGAATGGTATATTCATATATCAAGCCAAGTACATAAGTTAAATGTTAAAGAGGTTTCAAATGGAGGATTGTAAACTAGTTGGGACTCCTAGGATTATATGCTACTGTAGTGCCCACATTTTTATATCTAGTTACTTGTTGTCGCTCTTACTCTTAGACATGTTTTGACAGGGATTTGATATATTTTGGACATTACATTAGGAGATTTGATTTTATTAGACATATATGGAGATTTAGGTGTATAGCGCCAATTTAGCTTGATTATTATGTTGTCGCATTATCTTATGATGTCATGAATACTAATTGATATGATGTTGTTTTGGAACGCAATTATATTGATGGATACTTAGTTTTTTCCATGTTGGGATTCTATGGATACAGGTCACTTTATCATTATGTCTAACCTATGTTGAATTGTGTATAATTGTGCACGTTGTCACATTTCTAATTCCAGAGAAATGATATTTTGGTTTAGAATTCATTGATATCTTATTTATTAGTTAATTCACATTTTATCAAATAGGTGCATTTAATGTATGCAATGAGTGTGTAGGTCAAGGTCACAGGAGAACGTGGGATTCAGGCCCGCTACACAATTTTGCATAAGCAACGCACGGGCTAATTCCTAGCCGTGTTTATTACATGAGGCCTTAACATTAGAGTTATTGTTTTGGGCACCATGGGTGACCCTCATTTGTAATGTTATATGTCTTGTATTATTAATCTTGCTTAGGGTGTTTAGTTTGTGTAGTAAACTTGTTTAGGGGGAATTAATGACCCCACTTACACTAAATTTTGAATTTTTTTAATGATGTACTTAATCAAAAGGGTTTAGGGTCACATGTGAACCCTTGGGTGGGCCCCACACCCTCTACCCTTGTGCCAAATTTTCCAAACCCGAAATTGGGTTATTTTAGGCATTTTTAGGGACCCCTTTTTAGTTTGGGAGTTCCATTAGCATGAAAATGAGCCCTTGGACCCTACCTAATAGGTAGGGGGCTTAATTCCAAGGCATAGAGGGAGTTTCCCTCCCTTTTTACCTCCCCTTTAGTCACATCCTTGTAAGGGGTATGGATAAGTGTGTTTTGTTAAAAGTTGCACAAGATTGTTTTGTTAGCATTGTGGGTAATTTGGGAGAAGAGGGCTAAAAGTCATTTGATCCTTTCTCTCTTTTATCTTTTTCATCTTTGACCTTGAAGGAAGAGAGGGGTGACACATGTCACCCCCTAATTTGTGAGTATTTTTTCTTGCTCCTCTTCAAATTCTCCCTCATGGGAAAATAAGAGAACTTTTTTTGGAGCTTTTACTTGGAGGCTAGTGGATTTGGAGCTAGAGTTTGCTTGGGTCAAAAAGTGGAAGAGATTGATTTTGGAGAGCTTTTCTTTGAGGTAGGATTCTTGATCTTTATTGTGTTTGTTATAACATGCTATAAATTAGTTATTTACTTAGAAATGTTTGTTGTTGCATGAATATTTTGTTGTTGTTTGTTTGATTTTGCTCCCTCCATCATATGGTATGATAGAGTTTTGGAGTTTGTGGGGGAAGAGAGAGGGATTTTCCCCTCTCAATCCTCATAGGCTTTATGGGCAAGCCTTGTAGGATTTTAGTTACTCCCCTCAAATGGTTTGAGGTGGGAAAGGTGGTTCATTTGGCTTGAACCTCCTTCCCCATTCTTGGTGAGGAAACCCCTTTGGGGTTTGAAAATCCTTCCAAGAAGGATTGGTGAAAGGGTGGAGAAATAAGGAGGGCTTGAGTTAAATTGGAGAAATAAGGAGGGAATGAAGATCTTGGCTATGTGTTACTAATGTTTGTTATAAATTTTGGAGAACTCTTTTCTCTTCCCCATTTTAGAGGTAGAACTTTGTTTCTCCTCCTTTTCACTTTTACAAATTTATAGTCTTGTTTTTGTGTGGATGTAATGTTGTTTGTTCACCCTCACTCTTGTGCATAGTTATGGATAGCTGTCCTCTTTCCCATGGGCTTGGGGGAGGCTAGCATGCATCCCAACCTTGGGAAAGACATGTAATGATGCCTATGGTTGGGTGGAAAAACAAGCTTCTTCTCCGTGCATGGATTCCTTGAAGGCATTTAAAGTTGGATCTCAAGTTGGATGTTGGTTTGGAGTTGGTGGCATCTTGGTCTCTCATTGTTCCCTCTTCCCTTATGAAACATTACTTGCATTGTAAACCTCTTGTGTATGGTTATGTGGAAGTTTCCCTATCCTTGTAAGCTCTCCATTTTGTATAATGGGAAATTCTTGAAGACTTTAGACATATTTGTTGAGAAATCTCTCTTCAAACTTACCATGAAACTTGTAATAGGAATTCTTGTGTAGTTGTGCTTTTGAAATATGATGATCTTTAAGTTTAAGCTTAAAAAATATGTATAAAAATCTCTTCATATGAATTCTTGTTTTTTGTTTAAAGAAAAGTTGTTTATTGAAAATATGTCTCTTCAAAAGAAAATATATTCATTTGTTGGAGATTCTTATTTGTGTGTAAATTTGAAGTAATCATTTACTATTAACTTGGAAAAGAAGGTATCTACTCTTTTTTTTTTTTGAAACATTATTGAATGGAATGTGGATAGGTTTGAATTCTTTTCCATGTAAAATTTAAGGGTTTATGCTTAGTATTCTCATTTGAAATAGTATTCTCCTTGACAAATTTTATTGAAATCAGCCTTTTTTCTCATTTGAAAAATATTTATATCTTCCTTTACAACAAAATAGGTAAATCATTTATTGGGAGGAGTTGAATTTTTTTTTTTAAGTTCCTTTTTTGCATTAAAATAACAAACTAAAACATGTTATTATCATCTTGAAATAAATTGTTCCTACTTTTGAAATACTACAAATATATATATATAAAAAGTGATTTTAGTTTACAACTGAACTACATTATGTTAAGCACAGTTATATATACATATTACTTAGTTAATATTATTATTGCTAAATTAAAATAAACAATATATATAGACAAAACTAATTTAAAAACTTAAATTTTATAAACAAAAAAAATATAAATAAAAAATAGATTTGGTTTTTTTTAGTAGGGTTTTAGGGGAGGGCTGAACCCCTCCCTCCACTTTTCCATGGCCTCCCACATGCCTATCCCTCCATCCACCCACCCATGTCCCATCCCCTCCATGCTGCCCTGTTCCCCCATACCCCACAGCCCTTCCCTACCCCTGTCGTGCCATCAGCTTCCTCCTGCACCACTACCGTGCCCCTTTCCTCTCAGCCAGCCGTGTGTGTGTGTGTGTGTGTGTGTGTGTGTGTGTGTGTGTGTGTGTGTAGATTTATTGTATACATAAATATACAACTGAACAATATGGTGTTTTCTTCTCTTGAACTGGTAAATTCCATGAGATCAAGCTTCTCTTCTCTCTAAACAACCTACAAATGATAAAACAAAACAACACAAGCAAAATGAGAAAAAGAATGAAAAGAAAGAGAAGGAGAATAAGAATGAAATTAAAATGAAAAGAAGGGAAAAGATAAGGATTTTAGGGAAAACTTTAAGGTAAACTCAAAATCTAGGGACCAGATTTGTTTGATCCTAGGGCTCCCATTTATTCCTACACACTTAAAGTCATGTTCCTTTTTGTGGGATTGAGAATTAATTAAGGGGGGGTGTGTGTGGGAAAATAAGTAAAAAGGGGAAAATATAATTATATACAAAGAGTGTAGACTCTTTCTAGGATGTCCCTAGTAAATAGATAATAATTCAAAAAATAATAATAAAAATAACCATAATAGTATTGTTTCAGGGATAGCGTTTAGTAAGTGGGTAAATCATTGTAGTTTAAAAGAATCATTAATGGAGTCGGATTTGTATTGATAGTATTCTCCTTTAAAAAAAAATTACCTAAATTTCTAGTGACTTATTGGCCTATTTTTCCAGTGTCCCGAGGTGGGGCACGAAATTTGGTATCAGAGCAGAGGTTCACACATGCGAACACTTTGGGTAATCAATCAAATGGATAACAATGTTTGTAATAACATTAAAGTAAATAAATTAATTAAATAATTAAAAATTTCTCGCGACTATTTAATTATAATTTAATAACCTCTTCGCTCACCTCGTGCACAAGATGGCACCCATGAGACAATACCTGATTAGGGGTTTGGGATGTGGCTCGCCTACGCCCGAACCACTGGCACCCAAGTTAGGGCCTCAGATCTTAGAGGCTCTTTAATAGTTGATCGACGTTGTGCAACAGTGTCTCCCACCACTGCAGGAGGTGAGAAAGGAGAACATTCAGTTGGGAGATGAGGAGCCAATTGGCAAGGATGCACATTTAGATTCGCTAGAGCACGATACACCGAGGTGGGAGAGGTCACATAGCCCTTCTGTTCATCACAAGAGGGTAGCCTCATACCATCATAGCCACTCACATAGTCTTGAGGAACCATTTGGGGATAGGATACCCCATTCATCTATTGGGTTGCATCGCCAGGATCAGGATACAGGTAGTGTGATCAGGGATCTTCTTTGCTTGCAACCGCCTACCTACACCAGCTCTACAGATGGATTTGGGGCTGATTCATGGCTCCTTAGCTTGGATAGCTGCTTTGGCTTACACTCATATGAGAGTAATGTCAAGGCAAGGTTTGCCATACACCTCCTTCAAGATGTAGCAGGCATTTAGTGGAGGAACGAGGAGCAGAAGATCCATCTGAATCGAGAGATAGTGACTTGGGAGATGTTCAAGGAGTGATTCAGGGCTCACTATATCTCAAAGCATTTCATGAAAAAGAGGATCAATGAGTTTCATGACTTACGACAGGGATCTGACATAGTAGCTTAGTATGAGAGCAAGTTCCTGGATCTTCTGCAGTATGTGGACTACTTGCAAGATGAGAAATTACAGGTTAACAGGTTTATTTGACGCCTTAATGTAGATATAGCAGGAGTAGTTAGGATGTTATCTCCTCACACACTTGAGAAGGCCATTAAGAAGGCCTACTTAGCTGAGGAGAATAGGACCAAGGCACAGGAGCACTGAGATAGAAACAAGAGAAAGTTTAAAGAGAGGATGCAGGCCTTTTAGAGTCAGAGGTCACAAGGTATAACATCACCCCCTAGAGAAGGATTCTGGCCTCCACTAGTAGCCACGAGGGCTCCAACGCACCCATAGTAGCAGACGCAGCATCATGAACACCAACAATAAAGGGCTAGACAAACTCAGAGATTTTAAAGAGGTGGTACTAGAGGAGGTTTTGGTGGAGCTAGGGATAGGAGGTATGGTACTCAATAGGTACAGCTAGCTTACACGTAGTAGTCTTCTAGGGTTATACTGGTAGGATCAGTGCACCAGAGTATAGGAGGGACCCCATCTCAGAGGGGTACAAGAGGATGTTTTATTTGTGGGTCTCCTGATCATTATGTGTGCACATGCCCACAAAAACCCAATACCATTGACACACATAGGGCCCCTAGATCAGAGTAGATGGTGGGTGATGTAGGGCGTGATCATCATGTTTATGTATTGGTTGACAACTGCCAGGCCAAGCATTAGGCCACAGTCATTGAGACAACAAGTACTATCAGGGGTATTTCTATCTTAGTACTTTTTGATTCAGGTGCTTCAGATTCTTTTATATCACCTTCTATAGTGGATCAGTGTGGGCTAGTGGTGGCTAGGAAACAAGATAGTTGGCAGGTTGAGTCAGCCTCTGGGGATAAACTTGATGTGGACTCATATGTGGAGAGTTACGTACTTGATTTAGGAGCCTTCTCCACTACACTTAACCTATGAGTTATTCCTCGAGGATTATATCAGGTAGTTTTGGGTATGGATTGGCTCGAGGCTCATCGAGCTACGGTGGATTGTAGAAATAAGGTCATTGAGTGTCAGGATGATCTTGGGAGTGCAGTTGTGATATAAGGGATGCAGAGGCCTATCTCCTTGTGCATGATCTTGGCTAGGCAACTCAAGTGGAGCATGCTTAAGGTATGTCAGTTGTTTGTTATCACCATCAGTGATCAATCAGAGAGCACTCCAGAGCATTCAACCTTAGATGATCATGCAGTTTAAAGGGATTTTGCCGATGTGTTTTCAAGTGAATTTCCAAGGCTACCACCCCACAGAGAGGTGGATTTCACCATTGATTTAGTACCTAGATTTGCACCAGTTTCTAGGGCATCCTATCAGATGATGACTCCAGAGCTTCATGAGCTCAAGATTCAGTTAGAGGAGTTGTTAGAGAAGGGTCTCATTTACCCTAGTGTATCTCCTTCAGGAGCACCAGTCTTATTTGTGAAAAATAAGGATGGTTCTCTCAGACTTTGTGTTGACTTTAGACAACTCAACAAAGTCACAATAAAGAACCGTTATCCGCTCCCTAGGATTGATGACTTATTTTATTAGATGCGGGGAGTGAGAGTATTCTCCAAAATTGACCTCAAGTTGGGGTACCATCAGTTGTGCATATCAAATGCAGACATTCATAAGACAACTTATCGCACACGTTATGGGCATTATGAGTTCACCGTTATTCCTTTTGGTTTGACCAATGCTCTAGCTATCTTCATGAGCCTCATGAATGGAGTATTCAGGACCTTTTGGGATCACTTTTTCTTAGTGTTCCTTGATGATATATTGATATATTCTTGTTCCAAGGAGGAACATGAGGATCATTTGAGGTAGGTACTTTAGGTTTTGAGAGAGAAAAAGTTGTATGGGAGCATGGAAAAATGCAGCTTCTTTCAGAGAAAGATTCAGTACTTGGGTCATATCATATCAGGGTAGGGTATCTCAATCGATCCCTCTAAGATATAGGCTATTATGGACTAGCCAGCACCCACATCAGTTACTGAGGTGAGGAGTTTTATGGGGCTAGCAGGTTATTACCACAGGTTTGTATAGGATTTTTCCAGGATTGCTCACCCTATTACTTCTCTTCAAAGAAAAGGGAAGAAGTTTGATTGGTCAAAAAAGTGTGAGTAGACCTTTTAGTTGCTTAAGGAAAGGCTAACCACGGTGCCCATATTAATAGTTCCAGACCCGACGAAGGATTTTTTTGTTTATACTAATGCATCACTAGAGGGTTTGGGAGTAGTTTTTATGTAGGAGTGTCAGGTTATTGCCTTTGAGTCTCGTAAGCTCAAGGACTACGAGCTTAATTACCCTACTCATGACTTGGAGCTAGCAGCAGTTGTTCATGCACTAGTGTGTTAGCGATATTTCCTTTTGGGTAGACCTATCATTTTGAGGACAGATCATCGAAGCTTACAGCATATCTTCTCATAACCGAACCTCAACGCTCGTCAATGACGTTGGGTGCAATTCCTATGTGAGTATGACATGGAGGTAAAATATATCAAAGGAAAGGAAAATGTTGTTACAGATGCACTTAGTAGATGATGACATGTGCTAGCTTCTTTGACACTACAATCAGATTTGAGAGGTAGGATTCTTGAGCATCTTCCAAAGGACAGGTTTTATGAGGGAGCTAGAAAGATGTTGGAGTCTCAGGGTTCATTAGAGGGCAGATATTCTAGGTGTATTTTGGAGACAGATGGTTTACTTCAGTTCTATAGGCACATCTACGTGCCTAAGTCAGGTGATCTACATAGCTTCATCCTTACAGAGGCTCATTGAGCCCCATATGCGGCACACCTATGAGTGAAGAAAATGCATGCTGATCTGAGGGAGTTATATTACTGGCTAGGTCTTCAACGGGACATAGCATTTTGTTGCACATTGCCTTGAGTGTCAAATGGTCAAGGTAGAACATTCTCATCCTGTAGGAATTTTACATCCTCATGATATTTCTGAGTGGAAATGGGATGTGATCTCCACGGATTTCATAGTCAAACTCCCTCTGTCTTCTTACCATCATGATGCCATTATGGTCACCGTCTATAAGTTAACCAAGGTTACGCACTTTTCACCAACCAAGGTCACTTATAATGCATAGGCCATTGCCAAAGTATTTATAAAGGACATTGTTAGGTTGCATGGGATTCCGAAGACCATCATCAATGACAGGGATACCATCTACACTTCAGCTTTCTAGACTTCCTTTCAGACCGCTCTAGGTATGTAAATTAATTTCAGCTCAGCATATCATCCATAGATAGATGGACAAACAAAGAGGGTTAATCAGGTGTTGGAGGACATGTTGAGTATGTATGTGATGGATCAGCAGAAGAAGTGGGAAGATTATTTGCATTTGGTTGAGTTTTCCTACAACAACAGCTATCATAGTTCCATTGGTATGGCTCCTTACCAGGATTTGTATGGATGACCTTGCAAGACACCTTTGAATTCGGACAGACTAGATGATGGGATTATGCTGGGACCAGCTTACCTACAGAATTAAGAGCAGCAGGTTATTCTGATTAGACATCATCTTGAGTGGGATAGAGCATGCCAAAAGGCATATGCAAACACCAAGAGGATTGATCATCACTTCTCGATGGGTGATAAGGTCTTCTTGAGAGTTCGTCCTCATAAGAGCCCAATCTGCTATGGAAAGGGTTCTAAGCTATCACCTTTTTTTGTGGGGCCTTTGGATATTTTAGAGGTCATCGGTCTAGTTTCCTATCACTTAGCTTTCCCACCATGCCTTGCATGGGCCCATGATGTTTTTCATGTTTTTATACTACATAGATATGTACCAGATGCTTCTCATGTTTTGGATTGGTCGGCATTATAGGTAGAGGATGAAGGACAGTGGAGACTGGAGCTTGTAGACATTCTAGAGCAACAGAGGTTGGCCCTTTGGGGGTTGAGACTTGGACCAAGTTAGAGTGTAGTGGGACTGATATGATGAGACAAACAGCTACTTGGGAGGATGCAACACCTTTGAGGGTTAGATATCCCTATCTCTTTTAGTGGCTTCTAGGAGGAAGCCTAATTTTAGTGGAGGGAGATGTAGTGCCCACATTTTTATAGCTCAGTTACTTGTTGTCCCTCTTACTCTTAGACATGTTTTGACAGGGATTTGATATATTTTGGACATTACATAAGGATATTTTATCTTATTAGACATATATGGAGATTTAGGCGTATAGCACCAATTTATATTGATTATTATGTTGTCGCATTATCTTATGATGTCATGAATACTAATTGATATGACGTTGTTTTGGAATGTAATTATATTGATGGATACTCAGTTTGTTGCATGTTGGGATTCTGTGGATACATGTCACTTTATCATTATGTCTAACCTATGTTGAATTGTGTATAATTGTGCATGTTGTCACATTTCTAATTCTAGATAAACGATATGTTAGTTTAAAATTCATTGATATCTTATTTAGTAGTTAATTCATATTTTATCAGACATGTGCGTTTAATGTGTGCAATGAGTGTGCAGGTGATAGGTCATAGGAGAACATGGGATTCAGGCTAGCTACAAAATTTTACACAAGCAGCCCATGGGCTAAGTCCTAGCCGTATTTATTGCATGAGGCTTTAGCGTTAGAATTATTGTTTTGGGCACCATGGGTGACCCTCATTTGTAATGTAATATGTCTTGTATTATTAATCTTGCTTAGAGTGTTTAGTTTGTGTAGTAAACTTGTTTAGGGGGAATTAATGACTCCACTTATAGAAAATTTTGAATTTGTTTAATGATTTACTTGATCAAAAGGGTTTAGGGTCACATGTGAACCCTTGGGTGGGCCCCACACCCTCTACCCTTGTGCCAAATTTTCCAAACCCGAAATTGAGTTATTTTAGGCATTTTTAGGGACCCCTTTTTAGTTTGGGAGTTCCATTAGCATGAAAATGAGCCCTTGGACCCTACCTAATAGGTAGGGGGGCTTAATTCCAAGGCATAGAGGGAGTTTCCCTCCCTTTTTACCTCCCCTTTAGTCACATCCTTGTAAGGGGTATGGATAAGTGTGCTTTGTTAAAAGTTGCACAAGATTGTTTTGTTATCATTGTGGGTAATTTAGGAGAAGAGGGCTAAAAGTCATTTGATCATTTCTCTCTTTTATCTTTTTCATCTTTGACTTTGAAGGAAGAGAGGGGTCACACATGTCACCCCCTCATTTGTGAGGATTTTTGCTTACTCCTCTTCAAATTCTCCCTCATGGGAAAAGAAGAGAACTTTTTTTGAAGCTTTTACTTGGAGGCTAGTGGATTTGGAGCTAGAGTTTTGCTTTGGTCAAGAAGTGGAAGAGATTGATTTTGGAGAGCTTTTCTTTGAGGTAGGATTCTTGATCTTTATTGTGTTTGTTATAACATGCTATAAATTAGTTGTTTACTTGGAAATGTTTGTTGTTGCATGAATATTTTGTTGTTGTTTTTTTTATTTTTCTCCCTCCATCATATGGCATGATAGATTTTTGGAGTTTATGGGGGAAGAGAGAGGGATTTTCCCCTCTCAATCCTCATAGGATTTATGGGCAAGCCTTGTAGGATTTTAGTTACTCCCCTCAAATGGTTTGAGGTGGGAAAAGTGGTTCATTTGGCTTGAACCTCCTTCCCCATTCTTGGTGAGGAAACCCCTTTGGGGTTTGAAAATCCTTCCAAGAAGGATTGGTGAAAGGGTGGAGAAATAAGGAGGGCTTGAGTGAAATTGGAGAAATAAGGAGGGAATGAAGATCTTGGCTTTTTGTTACTAATTTTGGTTATAACTTTTGGAGAACTCTTTTCTCTTCCCCATTTTAGAGGTAGAACTTTGTTTCTCCTCCTTTTCACTTTTACAAATTTGGAGTCTTGTTTTAATCTTTGCCTTGTTTTTGTGTGGATGTAATGTTGTTTGTTCACCCTCACTCTTGTGCATAGTTGTGGATAGCTGTCCTCTTTCCCATGGGCTTGGGGGAGGCTAGCATGCATCTCAACCTTGGGAAAGGCATGTAATGATGCCTATGGTTGGGTGGAAAAAACAAGCTTCTTCTCCTTGCATGTATTCCTTGAAGGCATTTAAAGTTGGATCTCAAGTTGGATGTTGGTTTGGAGTTGGTGGCATCTTGGTCTCTCATTTTTCTCTCTTCCCTTATGAAACATTACTTGCATTGTAAACCTCTTGTGTATTGTTATGTGGAAGTTTTCCCTCTCTTTGTAAGCTCTTCATTTTTTATAACTGGGAAATTTTTGAATACTTGAGACATATTTGTTGAGAAATATCTCTTCAAACTTACCATGAAACTTGTAATAGGAATTCTTGTGTAGTTGTGCTTTTGGAATATGATGCTCTTTAAGTTTAAGCTTGAAAAACATGCATGACAATCTCTTCATATGAATTGTTGTTTTTTGTTAGAAAGAAAAGTTGTTTATTGAAAATATGTCTCTTCAAAATAGAATATATTCAATTGTTGGATATTCTTACTTGTGTGTAAATCTGAAGTAATCATTTAGTATTACCTTAGAAAAGAAGGCATCTACTCTTTATTTTTTTGAAACATTATTGAATGGAATTTGGATAGGTTTGAATTCTTTTCCATGTAAAATTTAATGGTTTGTGCTTAGTATTCTCATTTGAAATAGTATTCTCCTTGACAAATTTTATTGAAATCAAACTCTTTTCTCATTTGAAATATTTGTATCTTCCTTTACCACAAAATAGGTAAATCATTTAGTGGGAGTAGTTCAAAAAAAAATTTAAGTTCCTTTTTTGCATTAAAATAACAAACTAAAACCTGTCATTATCATCTTGAAATAAATTGTTCCTACTTTTGAGATACTACAAATATATATATCCGTGTGTGTGTGTGTGTGTGTGTGTATTCATTTATTATATATATATATATAACTAATTTAAAAACTTAATCTTTATAAACCAAAAATATATATATAAATAAAAAATAGATTTGTTTTTTTTTTAGTAGGGTTTGGGGGAGGGCCAAACCCCTCCCCCCACCCATCCATGGCCTCCCCCATGCCTGTCCCTCCATCCACCCACCCCTGTCCCCTTCCTTCCATGCAGCCCTATTCCCCCACACCCTGCGGTCCTTCCCTGCCCCTGCCACACTGTCGGCTTCCTCCTGTACCAATGTCGTGCCCCTTTCTTCTCAGCCAACCATGTATATATATGTGTGTGTGTGTGTGTGTGTGTGGTGTGTGTGTGTGTGTGTGTGTGTGTGTGTGTGTGTGTGTGTGTGTGTGTGTGTCTAAATTTATTGTATACATCAATATACAACTGAACAATATGGTGTTTGCTTCTCTTGAACTAGTAAAATCCATGAGATCAAACTTCTCTTCTCTAAAAACAATCTACAAATGATAAAACAAAACAACACAAGAAAAATGAGAAAAAGAATGAAAAGAAAGAGAAGAAAAACAAGAATGAAATTCAAATGAAAAGAAGGGAAAAGATAAGGATGTTAGGGAAAACTTTAGGGTAAACTCAAAATCTAGGGACCAGATTTGTTTGATCCTAGGGCTCCCATTTATTCCTACACACTTAAAGTCATGTGCCTTTTTGTGGGATTGAGAATTAATTAAGGGGGGGTGTGTGGTAAATTAAGTAAAAAGGGGAAAATATAATTATCTACAAAGGGTGTAGACTCTTTCTAGGGTGTCCCTAAAAAATAGATAATAATTCAAAAAATAATAATAAAAATAACCATAATAATATTGTTTCGGGGATAGCGTTTAGCAAGTGGGTAAATCATTGTAGTTTAAAAGAATCATTAATGGAGTCAGATTTGTATTGATAGTATTCTTCTTTAAAAAAAAAAAATTTACCCAAATTTCTAGTGACTTATTGGCCTATTTTTCTAGTGTCCCGAGGTGGGGCACGATAGCTACAAGATCGGAAAAGATGATACATCCCCTAAAGTGAATCAATCATAATATAGATCTATGATTGGAAACCTTCTATATGAAAATTATTCAAGACCAAACATCTTGCAAGATATGGGGCTTGCTGGAAGGTTTCAAGAAGAACCTAAAGAGACACATCTTAAAGTAGTGAAAATTATTTTTAGATATTTTAAAAGGACCGGATAATACAGTTTGTGGTATCTAAGGAATGAAAAATTTGATCTAGAAGCCTTCTCTGATGTTAATTAGGAAAGAAGTATTGATGACAGGAGAACCACAAGTTTATCGGGGGATAATTTTTAGTTTCAAATGTTCCCTAAACTTCCCTAAACTATGCCAGTCTAGTGGAGCCTTAAAAGACTCAAAGACCTTTTTGATGACTGTAAGAACATGAAAAATGAACTCTTTGTGCTCAATATATGTCAAGTCAAAGTTTTGTAAATTAGAACGTCAACATTGCTCAACATGTCCCTGGTGACATGGAATCATGTACAATTGGCCAAGTGGCTCAATCAGCAGCGAGCAAGTGTAAAAATGAGAAAGAGGACAAAAAACGAAGTATTGGTATGTGACCTTCAGTCTTCGTTGGGCGTAAAATTTGTTCATTGAAACAAGAGGCTCAAATTTTGTAACTTAAGGAAGCCCGATTGCTATGAGGATGATTATATCATCATCGAAGTGGTGGGTCCTCAAGCCACCACATGGTTTGCCACCATGAGTTTGAATTCACCTGATTTTCCTATCAAGGATCAACAAGTGGCTCAACTTTTGTAATGGAAGGGAGCTCAGCCTCTATGAGGAAGGTTACATCATTGCCAATGTGGTGGGTCCACAAGCCACCACATGGCTTACCACCATGAGTTTGAATTCACATGATTTTCCTATCGAGGATCAACAAGTGGCTTAACTTTTGTAACAAAAGGGAGCTCAACATCTATGAGGATGATTACATCATTGCCAACATGGTGGGTCCTCAAGCCACCATGTGGCTTACCACCACGAGTTTGAATTCACCCAATTTTCCTATCAAGGATCAACAAGTGGTCTTTATTTCCATATTTCATTATTGGAATATCATATTATTGTATGGTTGAATTTTATATTACATTTTTTATTATTCACCATGTTACTATGTTATTCCAAGTCACAATGTTCAGAATTCACCAAGTTTATTATTAACTCTACTTGGTATTATTTCCACATAGCCATCCAAATTGTTCGGGATAGTATTATCTCCTTATAGATTTTGCGAGTCAAACAACCAACTCTGCATTACCAGCAGGACTATTGGATTGCATACAATTCGAAGGAAAACTCAACATCAAACACCACCCTCAGACTTATATACAGTGAAACAACATAGCCAACCTGTATTAATGTGTAACAAAATGCCAAATGTGGTCAAATCCATGTTAATAACATGTAAGGTGAGATAATTTAAATGCCCTTATCCTCAATAACGTGACCAATATGGGATTTACTCTTAGCCACAACAAACAAATGCCATCATAAAAGGAGGTTGTGAGACTTTAACCCATGACCCCACCTTCCTAAGTCGCATCTACCAACCAGGCTGCCCAAGGAACTCGTTGAGATATAAAAGGAGCCTGCAGAGGTTTATATAGGAAGTGTCAGGAATGTGTAGAAGGAAAAACAGGGTAGTTTAGAGAAAACTTGAATTTTGAGGCACTTCCACTCAAAACCACATCTCAAGTTATGTATGAAAATTGTTCAAAATTATGAGATGATCACAATGGTGTGATCATTTTTCCATTTTAGAGATTTTGTGATAGATTTTTTTTATCTTGAAGTCACATGAAGGTGTAAAACCCAAGGGAGACAGGTGCAAGTGGATCGGGAAAGTGAAGGACAGAGGAAGAGCTCCATTAACATCCTTCAAAGGTCTGATATCACATTTTTGTAGGTTTTGATTCATTATTGGTTAAATGTAAAGGTTAGTGTATTTACATTTTTAACATTATTAATGGATCAGTTCACCATGAACTTGGGGATGTAGGCCAAATTTATTGAACCGTAAATATATCGGTGTCACTTTTTTTCTCTTATTTTATGTTGCAACTATTTAATTGAGCACAATAATTATTTTAATTCAATTTATTTTGATGAAGTTGGATTTTTAATATTAAATTCATTCTCCTTTTGGAGTACGATCGATCGAAGACATTCATACTCAAACTCATGATTTCTACATTAAAATAAGATATTTAATGGATATTAAAATTCTTAATTAAATTTGTATTTTTAAATTAGATGCACACAAGGAAGATTTTTAAGTCTGTTCAAAGTGCATTTTTTTAATTTTTGGATCACTGGTATTAGAGTAGATAGATAGCCGGAATAAATTTTGATTGTATGTGGAAATTTTTGGCTTCAGTTTTCATTTTGGTTTTAGTTTCAGAATTTACAAACAAATTTGGGCTTACTTCTATTGTGCAGTGCAGTTGTGTGGAAGTAAAGTTGTGTTTGCAGGAACAGGGAAAACATGGGAAATTTATCTAAGAAAGAGAAGATTGATGAGCTTGAAGCCATTAACCACCAACTCCAGGAAGAAAATTCTTTCCTGAGAGATAATTTTTACTCCTTAGAAGAGAAAATAGTGTGGTTAAAATCTGAGCCAAAATCCTCTACAAATAAGAAAGAGGAATATGTCAACGAGATGTTTGCATAGAGTAAGAAGTTGATGGGCTTTGTTAAAGATTTGTAAGAATAAATACAGACCAAGGATGCCCTCTTGGTAAAAATGCAACAAGGTGAACAAAAGAAGGAAAAACCTTCTAAAGTAGATGCAGGTACTATGATAGAGTGCAATGTAAGTTGTTCACATTTTAATTCTTCCTCTTATTTATTTTCAGACATTCCTTTGGGTGAATTTAAAAAACATACTAAGGGAATTGGGTCTAAGCCAATGTGTAAAATGGGATTTAATGGAAGATGCCTTAGTAAAAATGACCATGGTGATGCTAACCCAATACAGGTAGAGGAACAACCTTTGTTTGTAGGCTTGGGTTAGTCTAGTGGGAAAATCGAAAATGGAGAAAGTTCCAAAGTAGTTGAAGGAAGACAAGCTTTCAACAACAAAGAGTCTATGCCACTAGATTTGTAGGATTCCTCCATCAAGAGGAACAATGAAAGGTGTAAGAAAAAACGTAAACGAGGTAATGAAATTCTACCTCCTCCCACTTACAAAAAATTAACACAAAGGAAAATGAATCCTAAGGCTTCTAAAACTCTCTTTTAGTCTAAACAATATAGCTTTGGTAGACATAATTATGTGTTTCCTTGCACATTTTGTGAAGGTACTAATCCCTCTACAGATTATTGTTGGAAAAGGAAAACTATGTTAAATAATTTAATGTCTCTTGTGAATGATAAGGCAAGTGCTACAGACCAATCTCACCCTAGTGATGCAAGAAATGGAAAAAAGGTTACGTCTCCTAAACATAGGAATCATTCTCTTAGACAAAGCTCAGCGAATGAAAAAATTGGTAAGACTCCTAAAACAAGGAAAGTTAAATTTTGTTCCCATTGTGAAAGGAATGGTCATGATGTTAAGATGTGTTGGTATGTTCCTTCAAAGAAACATTGGAAAGTTGTTAAAAAGAAAAATAATATCAAACCAACAGTTTTGGATCTAACTCATATAGATGCTCATTTTGGTACTGAGGAAAAACCACCTAAAAGGAAAAATCCAAGTAATTGGATGGGTAAAACATTCCTCATTTTTATGTTTACATTTCAATAACTATTGATAGTATGTAAACATTTTCAAAGCTATATTTTAGGGATTTCTGATGTTTGATGAAAGGATTTAATCCTATGTTGATATTTAGCTTTGAAAATTTTAATGGAAGCATCCATAAAGTATTTGAGTGATAGGGTCATCACAATCATATTCATCTTCTCACATTTTGGTTGGTCATTCCATTTCTGAAATAAGTATGCAGGGATATGGGCATCATTCGAATGTCTATTTGAAACTTACAGTTTAATAGTGTTGTAATTTGTGCAAATTTATGGATGCTTATAAGACCCATTCGGGAACCTATTTGATATTATAATAAATAGAAAAACTTGTTGTATCCACATGTGTTATTTGCACTAATTTTTAACACCCTCATTTTGGGAAAATTTGGTTTTTGTAACTATCATATGTGGTTGCAATTAGGGTGTAAACTTATTACAATAAAAAAGCTGGTTTGTAAAGTTACACTAGGTGATCATTTTGCAGATTATGGCAGTTCACCAATTTGGGTAAGTATACAGTTTGCTATCTATCTTTTTGAAGTTCAATGTATGGGTAGAATTGTCAGATTCAAGTTTTGACTATAGCCATTTTTTGGCGTTGATGGTTTAATTATTTTAGATAGTGAATATTTACAGTTGTAATCAAAATAATCACAAAGTGTTAGTTAAACACTAGCTTCCATTATAGATGGATGTTATTATTTGACTTATTGTTTGTGATGGTTTTACAATGTTTTTGGTAGATTCACGTAGATTCAATTGTTGACTATAGCTATTTTTGGGCGTTGATATTCTAATTTATTCTAGATAGTAAATATTTGTAGTTGTTACAGTATCAGATGGACAATGAGCACTAGCATAATTATGGGCAATAGATGTCTGGTATATTGATCTATTTTATGAAATTGTAATTTCTAGTAATCGGTCGTATCATAAAGTGACAGTTGAATACTAGCTTCCCATATTAGAATAGGTGTTGTTATTTAGTTAGTTATTTGTGATTGCATTATAGCAGGGTATGAAAGTTCATAGTCGTGTATAGATTTGACAAGGTTGCAAGTGATTTAGTTAAACACTAGTTTAATTAGGCATTATTATCTTATCAGTTATGTAATTATCTAATCAAATATTTACATTTAATAAACCTATAATGTTGTTTCGGGTTCTTGTATGTGCTTTTACAATGTAGGAAGAGATAACATTATTTGTCGGTTGATAAAAAGCTTTTTGTGGAAAAAAATCCTTCTCAGTGGGGAGGAGTGATCAGGGGATAATTTTTAGTGTCAAATGTTCCCTAAACTTCCTAAAACCATTCCAATGTAGTGACATCTTCATAGACCTTTCCGATGACTATAATAACGTGAAAAACAGACACTCTAAGCTCCTGATATTTCTAGTCAAAGTTTGGTCAATCATAAGGTCAACATTGGTCAACATGTCCATGGTGATGTGGACACATGCATACTTGGACAAGTACCTCAGTCAGTAGCGAGCAAGTGAAAAAATGAGAAAGAGGACAAAAAATAAAGGATTGGTATTGTGACCTCCGGTCTTTGTCGGGAGTAAAAGTTAGTCGTTGAAACAAGATGCTCAACTTTTGTAACGGAAGGGAGACCAACAACCATGAGGACAATTATATCATCACCAACATGGTGGGTCCTCAAGCCACCATGAGTTAAAATTCACTTTATTTTCCTATCAAGGATCAACAAGTGATATTTATTGCCATATTTCATTATTAGAATATCATATTATTGTATGGTCAAGTTTTATATTAAATTTTTAATTATTCACCATGTTACTATGTTATTCCAAGTCACAATGTTTGAAATTGAACAATTTTATTATTAAATATTCTTGGTATTATTTCCACATATTTTGGGATAATATTATCTCCTTACATATTTGGTGAGTTAAACAACCAACTCCACATTACTGACAGGACTAAGCAGATCACATATAACTTGGTGGAAAAATCAACATCCAACACCACCCTCAGGTTTATATATGGTGAAACAACATATCCATCACATATTAATGTGCAACAAAATGCCAAATGTGGTCAAATACATGTCGATAATAGGCAAGGCGAGCTAATTTAAATGCCCTTTATCCTCAATGGCACAACCAATATGGGATTTAATCTCAACCATAACAAACAAATGCCATCGCAAAAGGAGGCTTAGAGACTTGAACCCATGACCACATCGTGCTAAGTTTCAATCACCAACTAGGCTACCCAAGGAGCTCATTTTTCTATAAAAGGAGCTCGTAGAGTTTTATACAGGAAGTGTCAGGACTGTGTAGAAGACATAACAAGGTAGTCTGGAGAAAACTTGATTTTTGAGGCACTTCCACTCAAAACCAGATCTCGAGTTATATATGAAAATTGTTCATAATTTCAAGAAAATCATGATTATGTGATCATTTTCCCATTATGGAGATTTTTGTGACATATTTTTTCACTTTTGAAGTCACATGAAGGTGTAAAACCTAAGGGAGACACATCTGCAAGTGGATCAAGAAGGTGAATGACAGAGGTAGAGCTCCATTAACATCCTTCAAAGGTCTAATATCACATATTTACAAGTTTTGATTCATTATTAGTTAAGTGTAAAGGTTATTGTATTTTAATTTTTAACATTATTAATGGATCGGTTCACCATGAACTCGGGGATGTAGGCCAAGTTTTCCAAACCCTATAAACATATCAATGTCACTGTTTTTCTCTTATTTTATGTTGCAGTTATTTAATTAAGAAAAGTAATTATTTTAATTCAATTTCTTTTGCTGAAGTTGGATTTTTAATATTAAATTCATTCTCATTTTGGAGTATGATTCATCAAAGACATTCTGACTCAAATTCATGATTTCCACATTAAAATGAGATATTTAATAGATATTAAAAGACTTAATTAAATCTGTATTTTTAAATTAGATGCACCCAAAGAATTTTTAAGTCGGTTCAAAGTGCATTTTTTTAATTTTCAGATCACAAGTGGAGGAGCTTTCTTTGTAGGAAGATGTCTTGTTTCTTGGTTAAGCAAAAAACAAACTCTTGTAGCTCTTTTAACATGCAAAGCTGAATATGTTGTTATTGCACATTGTTTTGTCTCAAGTCATGTGAATGAGACATACTTTAGAAGATTACAAGGTAAAATTTTATGGACCTACACCTATTTTTTGTGATAGTACTAGTGCAACTAGTGTATCCAAGAATCTAGAATTTCATTATAAAAAAAAGAACATCCCAATTAAGTATCACTTCTTGAGAGACCAAGTAAGAAAGCAATGCATCAAGTTAGAGCATGTGTCCACCAAGGAAGAAGTTGTAGATATCTTGACTAAGCCACTTCCAAAACCTACTTTTGAATATCTAAGGGATAATCTAGAAGTAATATCTACACCTGGAAGACCTTAAGAGGTCAAGGGTATTAAAATGGAGCAATAAAAGTGAACTATCAGCTCCAAGAAGTCATGAGTTGTAACAATAGGTAAGTGTTCTTAGGTAATCTCATGAGTATCTTAATTCAGGGTTGAATCATATGAAACTGTGTTTGTATCATGAGATCAATGAAAATTGGTTTGGTTATTTCTAAGGATTTTTGTGGTTGTTACAGTCAGATGTGTAGGTTGATATGTCTTTTCACCAAGGCCTGGGAAGATTAGGGACATCTTATTATTAATCATTAATAACTGATCAAAGTGTGCAAGTTTAAAAAGATGAATTCAAGCTAAGTGTGGTGTTAGGGAATATAATGGAGTTTCCCAAGTATGGTATAAGTTTTCAAGAGTTCAATTTTTGAATCTCATCACTTAAGTCATAAATGAGTAGGTCATTTATCCAAGAATGATGATATAACACACTTTAAAGGTTAAAAAACACTAAAATGTTACTTCAAGACAGAGGCAATATGGTTGAGTCATCTCTGTGGAAAATAAACAAGGTATGTGCGTTAGTTTTTACATATAACATTAGAATAGGATGGTATAAACCTAGGGGATTTCATAATGATATGATTAATATTGTGTATAAGCCTTTTTTGATGGTAGAAGTTGACCTAAATTACACTAAAGAAGTTTTTAGGGAACTCGTGTTATCCAATTTTTCCCCTCGGGAAAATTTTGATCAAACATGACCTTCCACACCAGATAAACGAAGAAAGATAACTTGGTCAGTCAAAATCAAACCCAGAGTGAATCGAATCGAAGAAAGCAGAGAAAGCTCCTGGACGATGCCAAGTGTCTAACCATCACAATTTCAAAAGTGAAAGGAGGGGGTAAAATCTTGAAAGCCCACAGGGTTTACATGTGGAGCTAACTACAAAGGTCCTAACCCAAAAGGGGTTTTGACATTATATATAGTGGGGCCCTTTACTCACCCAAAGGAACGAAGCAACATGTTTGCGAATGATGCCAAGTGTCAGCAAGTATTATATCCAAGACCCTAAAATGCCAGCGTAAGCCTCCACATGTCTCTTTAGTGCACCTTTGGTATTATGATTAAAAGAAAGGTACCCAAATGAATCACATTTTGTCAGGCTTTCCAAGTGGTTAGAACCTGAGAAATTTGCATCGGCCATTGAAAAGTGTAAGCATGGGAAGAGTCATCAAAAGCCTCCACGTGCCTCATAAGTGCAACTTCAAAGGTAAAATCCAAAGGAAGGTCCCCATTGATCAAGAGAAAAATTTCTGAAGTCGGTCAGAGCTCAAGAAATTCTAAAGTCTGAAATTTAGACTTTGAAAATTTTGGGCGTTCAGAGTTAGCAGCTAGTGGTCGAGCAACTTAACAGTGCCTCATGCGGGGATGAACTTCAAAGAAGTTTTGAAACTCCAAAGTTTGAAATTTAGATTTTGGGATTTTGGGATTTCAGAGATATGCAACAACTTAATGGGTGAAGAAGCTCAAGAAACTTGATACCCCCAAAATCAAGAAACCCCTATAACCCTGGGAAGATCCAGTAGAACCCTGAAACTTGAACCCCTAAAACTTGAACCCTAGAAATCTTCAAAACCCGTAAACTCCCAAAAATATAAAGGTCCCTAAAACTTGAAGTTTGCAAGCTTTAGACTTTGTGGTTTCAAAATTTCAAAACATTTTGGCTCAAGATCATGAATAGTGCCACACAACATGATTTTGGAGTCCAATGCTTTGAAGTATGAATTTCATAATTCTGAGGTTCGACATGTTTGGAACTCTCAAGACCCTAACCCATAAGATGAAAAATAACATTTTGATTAGTTTTCTTTAAATTAGTTGTGAAAATAAGTATTCTTAAAAATGGGTAAATATAGTCCACCATTTTCTGAGGAATGTTTCCAGATTTCTCACCTACTAAAATCATGAAAGGTATGGGTTTTCCTTTCTTCCCCAACAAGGAACAATTACATGGAGGCTATGGGTTTTACAGTGGCACCCATCATTGTTACAGGTTAATTCAATGCTCTTTTGGGGTGGTTGAAGCAAGTTTTGGATTTCTTCTATCCCCTTCTCTAATTCTTCCTATACATTATAAGAAGGGGCATTTTTCTAAAGGTTCGGCATTTTTGCTTTGCAACCTCCCTTCTTCCCTTGTCTACAAGTGATTTTGTGGAGTAAGACACCCATTCAAGTTGTAATGAAATATTTTCCCATTGGTGACCGTAATGCACTGTATCAATTTTTAGAGCAATAAGATAAGTCTGTGGATGATTTCAATCCTCTCTTGTGTTCATTTCATCCACCTGATCTCTCATTTCAGTTTGGTTTATTTGTGCACAATGGTTGTGTGTAGTAGTTTTAATGATTTGTGTATAATTTCAAAGCAGGTGTTTAGCATTCCTTTAGTACATCACCCTTCTAGTTTAGGTTTTATTTCTTGCATCTCCTTAACCCTATCCCCTTGGAAATTTAGAATAGGTTTTAGAGTAGATCCTCTGCAATATGAATGTGTGCACCTAAATAGAGGAATAATAATTAGCCTTCATCCAGAGAGCTCTCCTAATTCATAAAGTCCCACAATTTGGGAAAAGCTCCATGTTATGCAATCACACTGAGAGTCTTAACCCATCAAGTAGCAGACATTCAAGTGTGTTGTGATTAAGCATCAACAGTTTTGGCATGCCATGTGGGACCTTGGAGTTATATTGTTCTCATCTTTCTAAGGTGTCTCATTCTCAAACAAAAAATCTTAAACCACCGTGTGACCACACTCAATTGTTTTGGCACACCCATTGAGACAGGTTTTGAGCACCTTACCGCTTCATTTCATCAATTTGATGTGTTCTTAGTGAGATTAAGCCTTTGGAGGCATATGCAAAGAACATCTAATGACTCCATCTAGTTAACAACCCATTCTATGTGTTTTAGATGTTCCTTCCATCCATTTCCACCCATTCTTCTTTCCACATCTTCCATCTTATGCCATTCATGAAGTTGTGTAGTTCTGGCTTCATTCCCATCTTGGAATTCACATTTGCAACAACAATGCAGTCCACCTCTAATGTATTTCTCATCTCCTCTAAATTAGCATTGTGATCAGATTCAAAACCATTATGTTTACCCATATGAGAAATGTCAAAACCAGTTTGGCTATGAAACATATCAGGAACAAGGGTATGCATACAATGAAAATAGTCAAATGGAGAATGTTGATCTGCTGGAGAAGATTAAAAGGATGGAGGTTGGCATGGTTCAATCAAGGGCTATAGCACAAATGAAAGGTTTTAGAATTGGTTACAGGGCATCTTGTCCATGGGAAGGCCCTTTTCAAGACACTATAGCCTACAAGAGAAGCTTGAATTTATGGTTTAAATGATGCCTCAACTTGCACAGTGGACCAAGGAAATAGAGGCCTACGAGCTTGGTGCTAGACAACCTTGTCAATGGGTAAGTCCACCATCTCATATCTTTTATTTTCCTCTTCCACAATCAATATCATCGCAGCAGTGTCATGAGTCTATTTTTTCTCTTACTTCCCCTAGTGTTGAATTCCCTTCTCCATCTTCTAGTCTCCCATCCCATCTTAATTGCTCTACGCTTTTCCTTTCCGAATCCAAGTCCCCTCCACAAGAGCCAAAATCAATACCTTCCCCTCCACCATAGATAAAAAAAAACTAGTGGAGACCCCACCCACCACTCCTCCTACTTTCCTGAGTCCATGGCCAGAAGAGATTCAAAAATCCAGTCAAGGAGAGAAGCAAGAAGAAGAGACAAAAAAAGAGAAATGATTAGAAGCTTGGTGATCTTGGCTCTTAGATTCAGAATTGAAAATATTCCCTTGTTGGTTAAGCCTACAGAGGAGGTCAAAGTTAAAGAGCTAGTGGTGGCTAAGGCTAATTTTGTAGCAGCAGTAGAACAAGAAGATCAAAATTCTGTATGCTCTAAATGCAGTGTCTATGATGGCACTTTATTTGAAGAGAATTTTGATCTAATTCAAGCTACACAATCATTCCAAACGAAGGAAGAAGCAACTAATCCAAATCCAAAAGAGGATAAGTGCATTCCAGTTGTGGAGGAGAACCATATAGTTTCAGAGGCTTTGAATACAAAGAAGGCCACAGAAGAATCTTTAGTTCTTCCTCCCACTTTATCCCCTTCAATTTATGATGTTGAAGAAAAGTTTGATCTTTTAAACTTCATGTTCAAGGATGAGGGGAACCATGGTGAGAAAGTTACAGATCAAGAGGTAGATTATCTATCTGATTTAGAGGATTTCTTTGATGGTGAGGAGCCCGTGGAGATCATATCATTTATTCCTCCATCATTCACCTTCCAAACACATAAGTCCACTACAGTGGAGGAGAGAATTCAAGGACAAAAGCCTACACTTCATAACAACCCTCTAGAACCAAGGTGGGAGGATATTAATCTTCCATGTTCTTCTCAAGAGGAGGAAGGAAACAGTGATGACACCATTTCCACACCAGTCATCAAGGTAGAGAATAAGTTTCTTGTAGAACCAATGCATGACAAAAATCAACATGCAAGCATTCCCCTTTCTCTAGAAGGTCCACAGGAAGACTCCATTTCTGGAGTTGAATTTCAGAGAAATGGGAAAACTTCATGGATTAGACCATGCCCAATCAAATACTTGGCTTCACTAGAGCCAAAAGAGGAGTTACTACTATTCATGCTTACTCCTGAGCATGAGGATGAGTTTCAAAGTGCCAATGATCAGCTTTAATGCCTCTTCAATCTAAATGCAGAGCAACTAAAAGAGGTGTTTTTCTTGTTTCTAGTTGATACCTTGATTATTTGGGTGGAGGATTGGCCTCTTATCATTTTTTCACTCATAATAAAAGTCATGTTCAGTGCCAAATAATATACATGGATGAATATTTTGAGAAAGGGAAGCTACTTCTCCCTGTCTGTTGCAGGATTTGTTTGAGTTCCCTTTGCTTCTGGTTATTGTAGAGTAGGTAGGTTTAGTTTTAGTAGAATAAGTGTTTGTGCACACTCTGCATGTTCCACTTGGGGCATTTATGATC
Organism: Taxus chinensis; assembly: GCA_019776745.2. NCBI lineage: Eukaryota > Viridiplantae > Streptophyta > Pinopsida > Cupressales > Taxaceae > Taxus > Taxus chinensis. Next base: position 579,408,599 of record CM034150.1, read on the forward strand.
TTTCTCTTTTATACACAGTGTGTTGTGGTGTTTTATTGCTCGTGCACATTACATTGGAGATATAATTTGGTGAGATAAACTCTAGTTCCAACAATGTTTCAAGTGGCTCAGGGAGCAAATTTCAGAGATTCAGATCATAAATTTGTTTATCATGCTTGACTCCATGCCCAATGGATACTTCAAGGAAACTAATCTTCCACCTAGCAGACAGGTGATCCCATGAATCACCAAATTGTTATCCAATTTTTCCCCTCAGGAAAATTTTGATCAAACACGACCTTCCACACCAGAGAAATGAAGAAAGCTAACTCAGCAATTAAAAATCAAACCTAGAGCAAGTCAACTCGAAGAAATCATAGCAGGCTCATGGATGATGCCAAATTTTCAACCATCGCAACTTCAAGAATGAAAGGAGGGGTAAAATCTTGAAATCCCATAGGGTTTCAACGTGGAGCTAACTACAAAGGTTCCACTTGAAAAGGGGTTTTGACATAATATATAGTGGGGCCCTTTACTCACCCCAAAGGAACACAAGAAGTATGTTCGTGGACGATGCCAAGTGTCAGCACGTTGTATTCCCTAAGCCCCTAAAAGGCCAGCAGAAGCCTCCACGTGTCTCTTCGGTGCACCTTTGGTATGATGCTTAAAAGAAAATTCCCCAAATGAGTGCAAGATCTCCACATGGTTAGAGCCCAAGAAAGTTACACCGGCTATTGAAAACTCTAAGCATGGGAAGAGCCAACAAAATCCTCCACACGCCTCATAAGCGCAACTTCAAAGGTAAAATCCAAAGGTAGGTCCCCAAATGAGCATAGGAACTCCACATGGTCAGAGCTCGAGAAAGGTACACCGGCCATTGAAAATTTTAAGCATGGGAAGAGCCAGTGGAAGCCTCCACATGCCTCATCAACACAACTTCCAAGGTAAAATCCAAAGGTAGGTCCCCAAATGAGCGCACGCTCTCCATGTGGTCAGATCCTGAGAAAGTTGCACCGGCCGTTGCAAATTCTAGGCATGGGAAGAGCCAGCGGAAGCCTCCATGTGCCTCATCAATGCAACTTCAAAGGTAAAATCCTAAGGTAGGTCCCCAAATGAGCCCAGGTTCTCCACATGCTCAAGGTCCAATAATGAAAGATGAATCATGAAGTCCACCAAGAATTTTAAATGCTTAGATCTTTTAAAATATTGGGGAGATCCCACATGGAATGCTCGACCCCTGACCTTTAGATGATCATAACTTTGAACTGGATATATTTAAATTAGTGGGACTAAGTTCTTAAAAAAGAAAAATACAGTCTGTCATTTTTTGAGGTTGTCAAGCTTCTCACCTACCACCATAATGAAGTATGGGCTTCCTTTCTTGCCCAACAAGAAACAACACATGGAGGCATGGGTTTTACAGTAGAACCCATTATTGTTGCAGATGAATTCAATACTCTTTTGGGGTGGTTGAAGAAAGTTTCATATTTCTTCTATCCCCTTCTATAATTCTTCCTATATATTGTAAGGAGGGGCATTTTTCTAAAGGTTGGACATTTTTACTTTGCACCATCCCTTCTTCCCTTATCTGTAAGTGATTTTGTGGAGTAAGACCTCCCATTCAAGTTGTAATGTAATTTTTGCCTCTTTGCTACTATAGTGCACTATATCAATTTTTGGAGCAATAAGATAATTTTGTGGATGATTTCAACCCTCTCATGTGTTCATTGTATCTGTCTGATCTCTCATTGCAATTTGGTTATTTGTGCATGGTGTTTGTGTTATAGTTTTAATGGTTTGTGTTTAATTTCAAAGTAGGTGTTCAAAATTCCTTTAGTGCATCGCCCTTGTTAGTTTAGGTTTTATTTCTTGCATCTCCTTAACCCTGTCTCCTTGGCAAGTTAGAGTAGGTTTTAGAGTAGATCATCTGCAATATGAATGTGTGCACCTGAATAGAGGAATAAGAATTGGCCTTCACTCCAAAGATCTCTTTTGATTAAAAAATTCCCACACTTTGGGAGAAGCTCCATGTTATGCAATCACACTAAGATTCTCAACCCATCGAGTTACAGACATTCGGGGGTGCTATGATTAAGCATCAACAACTCATTCCTAAGAGTTGTGTGAAGTAAAGATATGTAAGAGTTAAGCCAAGTTTGAGCCTTATCAAGTAGAGACAATTTAAATAAGAGGTAAAATGGTGTTATAATATCAAAAGCATGATTATTGGCATGTATTAGTTCCTTATATAGCTCTTCCTAGGTGTGTGACAATGCTCCCATGATGAGAAAGAAGCCTAAAACATAGTTAAGAAGGAAATGACATGTTTGTATGCTAATTTGATGAGTTTAGTTGATATTTTCAACTAAGGTAGGGGTGGATCCTAATAAGTTAATAAACATGAATAAATTGAATCTAAAAGTATTTTTTGTCATTAATGTAAAAAGGGGGAGAAGATATAGGTGGTTTTCCATCAATGACAAAGGGGGAGATTGGTGGCATGTTGAGTATAGGTGTTTTCATTGATGTAAAATACCATTAATGAAAAAGAGGATGATGTAGGTAAGTTATAAGGTTCTTATTAGGATAATGACATGGATATTTAGGTTGTTTTATGATTGCAAGATTTCACAAGGTGAGAATGGTTTAGCTTAACAAGCCTTAAACAAGTGACCTAGCTAGCCTAGTTGATGGAGTATTGTGAGTATATTTGCATAGTGAATTTAGGAGCATGATAGTTATATGGAGATATTTATAGGAGTGTGTTGAGACACTCACATGATTCTTAAGGTGTAGGTATAGAATGAAGACCTTGTTTTAGGTACTCATCTAGACCTAGTCTAGGTGTTTGGAGGTCCAAATGATGCATGGGAATGAGTAGAAAATCCATGTGATCTCATGGAGTCATGTAGGTGAGTGAGACATGATGTATCAATGTTTTAAAGGCATTTTAGAGTTATTTTATCATGAGTTATTAGGTTCTTCTACTATTACCCTAGCTGAAACCATTCAAAATCCTAAGGGTTATTCATGAAAATGAGATAGGATATGAAGATGAAAATCATATTTGAGCTATAATGATGATTGGACATGTTGGTAGAGTGTTTTTATGTGCTTTGGGAAAATGTTTAGGATTCCATGAAGAATTTTTTTGCAGGTTATAGTGTTTTTGGTGAAATAGGGTCGAGGATAATGTAGTTTCTAGCTCGAGTTGCAACTTCTAATGTTTGTTGTGAATTGTATGGTGTGAATGGGACCTAGAGGATTTCAAGGATGTTTTTCCATTGATCTAATAACATTTTAGAAAAGGAATGTAGTGGTTTAATTTTCATGTTTTTTAATGAATGAATGTTAACAAGGCAAACAACTTCTTATTGCTTTGAAACCCTATGTCAAGATAAACTTGGAGAAATTTGATTATAGTGAGCCTTTTTTTATTCCTTTTACAATTTTTTTGATTTGAGGTTATGCATAACTCATCCAAATTTCCATAAATTTATTATAGAGCATGTGATGGTGTGTGGACCCTACTCAAACATGCTAGTTTCTGAAGATGTTTAGTTTGAGACACAGTTATCCAAAGAAGGTACGAAATAAATTGATTTTTTATTTTATTTTATGATATTTAATATATTTACATGATAGTTTCAGATCATGATTGATTTCCTAGAGGGAAAAAAATGTGTCCTATTTATGAAGACTAGTCCTTGAGCCCAAAAAGGGTAGTTTTGAGCAGTTTCAGAGATTGATCTAGTTTAAAGTCTTCCACTTAGAGTTGGAAGGAAATGTAAAATGTTATATAAATTAGATTTATATTTATTTCTAATTTTTTATTTTTTATCTCTTTATAATTAGGTTTGATATGTGAACCAACTCATTTTGTGAAGACCAAGGTTGTTTGTTTTCAGGACATGATTTATCTAACTAGAAGATGAAGGTATAAGTCTCATATTTTGGCTTATTTGATTATTTTTATTAATTGGAGAGTGAAGAGGGATGAAATTTTTCCATAGTGAAGGAATTTAGAGATCATGAAAGTGGCAAAAAGGTGAAAACTAGTTGATTTTTCAAAATTACTTTTTGGGAAACTCAGTTTGGTGAGGAGGAATGTAGGTGTGGTTTTCATTGATGCATGTTTCATGAGGTATTGTAAGCATGAATGTGTTCCATTGATTATTTTATTTACAATTAGTGGTTACATGAAATATTTGAGGTGTTATGGTGTGATATTGAGGTCCATATGTGAAGATTTGTTCCTTGAAGTAGTTGTTTTGTGAAGAAAATCCTTCTTGATAGGTTAATGAAGAATTTTATTAATTAAAGTTAATTTGCAAGCATGTATGATGTTTTTATGACATATTTGACATGTTTGAGACATATTGAGGCTTTAAAAATTATGATGATGATTTTTGAGGTCTTTGATGAGTTAGGTGATGAGGTTTTGAGCTTGTTTGGTGTCTTGGAGCATGGTCAACCTACATGGGTCCATATTATGAGTTTTTATTGATTTAGTGTTATGTTTTTATGTTTTAATGGTCAAAATAATTGATTTGGACTGAATTTTGTTATGTTTTTGAGTTGATAAGGTTATAAAGTAAGTGTTTTGGGTTCAAATTTGAACTAGTTATGAGAAAGGAAAAAATGCAACCCAAGTGAGAGTGTGAAACATGTATGAAGGAATCAAGAAAAATCTAATAGAGTGTGAAAAAGTATGAGTATTATTAGGGAGCATGTGTGTGAGGGTTTGAAGAAAAATCAGGTCATGAAATTTTAAGTTTGAGTGAGTTACAAGAATGAGGGTTTGAAAGTATGTGATCTGAAATTTTGATCTCCATCAGTTGTGGCAACAACAAGATATCATATATCTTCATCCAAAGGTGGGTGAGTTGGTGATTGATCATCTTAGGGGGTTTTAGCTTCGTTTTGGAGTTGATGCTTCACTAAACTAGGATTTGGTGCTTCTTGTAGGCTTGGTGCTCTACTGAACTAGGGGTTGGCAATCCTTATGAAGTTTTTACTTCAATAAATACTTTTGATTTGAGTAATATAATCAAAAGTTTCATTAGGTTTTCTTCCCCTTGATGGTTTACCACTTATAGCTTGTGTTCTTGTGTCTCTTTCATGTTTATTTTCATTTTAATGAATGTTAGCACACATTAATATATGGCTGAATGGTTTATGGTTTAAGCAAGTAAATTTGAATTAGTTAAATTTTTGAAGGACTGATTCATCCCCCCACTACCCTCTTATTCCATTGTGCTTCTAACACCTCCTTTCTATGAATTGCTTCAAGTTGTTTGTATCTTTCTTACATGGCTTTAACATAGTTCATAATTTAAACACAGATTTAGGGTGCCACTCAAAATGATTTGCACATACTCAATTTTAAAGGCTACCATTTATTCATTACCATATGCAAGGAAATCATCCTAAGGAAGAGAGATAAATTACATGGCTCTGAGTTATTTGTTTAGTTGTGTGAGATTGAAAACATTACCTTTAGGAAATTCTTCATCGTTATTGACTTCATACAACATCTTGTACCTCCTTTGCATATTTTTCATCAGGTTCTTACCTTCTTCTTCATCAGCAAGTCCCATTTTATTTCCTTTAGAAGTAGTCTGCTTGAAATGAAGCCACTAGGATTTGATGATAGGTTCCTCAAAAACAACAATTTTCTTCATTTTGCATAGTCTTTCCTTGATTTTTAGGGCACATCCCACTAGCCTTCTTTCCCTTGTCTTATTGTAGATTTTTTCTTGAAGCAAAGGACCTTTTTATTGTTCTTGAATTCTCATCCTTGATAGAACTGGTCCAGAATGATGGTTGATCATACATTTTCAATTCTTGGTAGTCATCATCTTCTTCTTCTTCAATTTCACTCATTGGTATTGAACTCCAATCTTGAAACTTTGTCATTGTGGTGCTAGAAACGAACATGACATGGATTCATTCCTTAATGGAGTTACCTTCCAAATATGATTTTTTTTTTGAAATCTTATTTTTAGTTGTTTTATTTTTATTTTGCAAAGCTATTTATGGGTGCACTTGGGAAAATATCTCCCCAGCGAAGTCGCCAAAAACTGTTGGTGAAATAATTTTTCGTATGAAAAATTAGGTGTTTCCACCAATGCTCACATGGTCATGCCCCTCCTTCTTATGTATGGGGAGGATCTTATTATTTAATGTAAACTAATATACTCAAATCTATTGTCGTGGGGTGTCAAAATAGATCACTGATCATAAAGGAACACTTAACTGAACCTGTGGAAAAGTGCTTATATGGGGTACAAGGGAGGTATTTTCAGTGATGATGGATGAAGGAGAGAAATTAAGCAAGGGAAGGTTATTGTTGTGAGTAGTAACTAGTAGAGTTCACACCCAATTTCTCGAGTATTTCAACATTAAATTAGAGGAAATAAACAATGAAGCATCTAGTAAGACTTACAAAACTAGAAAAACATTTCTTAGATTTATTCATCAAATATACAAAGATATTTCTTGATCATTGTGCTTACAAAGTGTATAAAAGATAGAAAATAGAGGTAAAACTAAGAAAAGGGAAATAGAAGAAATTTAGCTTTTATTTCTTATGTTGGTGATAAAAAGCTCAACACCCAAAACCACAATCCACAATCTCTACAAATAACTAATTTTTCAGCATTTCAAGATCCTTTAGAATGGAGAAGCCATCCCAATTTATAGCAATGTGAATTGAACTTTCACCTATCCCCCCCACAAGAGTCTTCATGATCTCATTCAACTTGTGATTTTACATCTTCCTAGGAAGTGAAAATGAGTTCTCTTTTTATAAATTAAAGGGAAATTTATAATTTAACCTTATAAAGCCACTTAAGTGAATGAGAAAAAATATCATAACTGCATATAATGAAGAATTACAAAGGGGGAAGAAGAAAAGGGAGAAAGAGAGGAGAGGGAAAAGTGACATATCCTACAAAGAAGTTATCTATGACGAAGACCTTGTTGATTCATGTTTCCTAATGAGTAGTTTCTAGAGTGGTATCTTGTTCTTTGAATTCCTTGTTGAATTGAGCTAATGTAAGTGCCAAATTATCTACCTCTGGAATGTAAATGCAGCCCAACACCTTGGTCCATGCTTGGGGAACCTCATTGATATTTTTGCATTGATTGAGCCATATTTCATGATCCTGTGCAATTTCTAAAATGTAACTTTTGATGTTGGCTAGGGAATCTAAATTATATTTGTTGAAGGAAAGAGAATCATTTACCTCTTTCTTGACCACCTCCTGGAAGGAAAAATAAGTTCTTATGATGATGAATTCTCAGTTAGAGAAGGGAAATCAAGTTCCTGAACACAATTGTAGGCCTCGTTCAAGATCTTGAAATCATGTTTTCCACAATATTCCAACTCAGAGATTTTATTCTTGAGAATTCCATATCCCGCATCCATGATGTGGATCTAGACTTGAGGCAAGTTCTTTGTAGCTAATGCAAACATGTTCTTACTCACGAGAGTGTGAGAGTCAAAGGATCTCATCTTAGAAACCAATGGTAAAACCTCATCCAATTGAAGTAATTATTTTTTGAACTCCTTTTCTTTCTTTACATCTTACAAAGTTGCAAGAATGCACTTGATGAGAGAAATGACCTCTAGATATAATGCCTTGCCTTGCTCAATGATTTTCTCAATCCACTTCTCATTAGTCTTCCCATGCATTTTGTATCCTTGTGCTTTCTTGAATTCCTCAGGATCAACAATAGTGATTGGAGGAATGTCTTATATAAGAAGGGAAGCTATTAAACTGAGAAACAAGAAATATTTCATGTGAGCATTAAGATTCTTTACCTGGTCCTACAATTGGACAATTATTTTCTTGCATTCTTCATTCCAAGCGAGGAGGTAGGAGGAGGATTCCTTAAATAGGTACGATTCACCTTCGAGTGAAGCTTGAACTAATTAGATGTGGGTTGAATCATATTCTGATGGAGTCATTTCCTTGATAGTATTTTCATCCTAGGCCTAGCAACTTCAACATACTAAGTACCTAGGGTACCACTGAAGAAGTGAGATGTTTTTTGGGCAATTTTTCTTTAATTTTATTTTAGGGTTCCTAAGATTGTTTAAAAATTCAACATGATAGGAAGGTGTGTTTTCATTGGCTCACTCTCCATCATTTCTTAAATCCATGGAAATGGTTCTTCGGGATTTGACATGATGTTTCTCATAAGAGAACTTTTAGGAGTTTGTTGTGGAATCAACTCTTGATCATCATGGGTAATATTTTCCATTGGGGAAGACATACATGGATTCCCTTGAAAAAAAATGTGTTGTAATGAATCAATCTTGTAATGATTTAGTTCAACCAACTCACTTTTAACAACTCATTGAACTCACTCAAATAACTCAAATCACTTTCAACTCTCCTAGCTCACTGAGTTCCAATCAACTACCTCACCAAGGAGATATGATGATGGATCAAATTTTATTGATGATTTAATATGATCATGGATATTTTGACCCTTTTTAAATCTCTTGCGACTACACAATGCCTTTGGATTTTACCTGTTGCACCCTGTTGTGTTCTGCTTTACTACTATGATCAAGATGATGTCTCATGACCTTTGTGAAGCATGAATTGCCTTTTTGAGCTATGCCATCACCTGGAAACCATATGAAGATATCAAAAATAAGAGATATGAAAAAATGGAACCAATAACAACTTTCTGTAGTCAAAATAAATAATTTATATTTTAAGCAAGTCGAACCAAGATCTGTTATTTTGGGATAGTTCATCTGCTTGACTTAAATTTGAATTTCTCGATCCTCTAGGAGAGTCAATTTAACTCTTTTTATGATGCTTTTCTATTTTGGAAAATTTCTAATTTTAGCATCTACCTTTTGCTTTTTGATTTTTTGAGATTTTTTGCCTTTTTGGTTAAAATATCCTAGTTTATCATTTTCAATGTTCTCTTAATGCACTAATCTGAGAGGACTTACTATTTTTAGTAAGTTGTTATTTTTAGTAAAATATTGCACTAGGTACTTAATATTTTTAGAAACAACATTTTTCCACCTTGTATTGCAACAAAAATTGCATCATTGGATTAGGATCACTTTTAGGATCTCATGCTCTAAATTTCACCTTGATCTACGTGCCAAAATGTCCAAAAATTGAAAAAGAAAACACTAGGGAACAAAACAAGAGTTACCTAACATCAAAAAATAAGGTCATCATTTTTTTTCTATTACAATTTTCTTGAAGGCGCGTGGGATGAAAATCAACTAAGAAAATTTTGCTTGATTTTGTTTACCGGTTTGCAAGATATGAGTTTTTCAAGTTTTGATGCATATGGAATCCTTTGACAAATTTTAATAGAGTTTATGTATTTCCTAAGGCTTTTTGGTGTAATGAAGCATAAATCATGGAGTTCACATGAAAATATCAGGAAATAAACTCTTATTTCATGCTTTAAAACTTTACAACAATGTTTTTATTGAATAAGAGAGCAAGAAACTTGTAGAAGTAAGCTAAAACAATTAGTTAATTTTTGGTTTGCAAAAACCTTGGAATAGGACACATTTTTTTGTCCCCACTATCCCCACTATCCCCACTATCCCAAGGATGGTTGGGACAGTAAAATTCACCATCAACTATGAGAATGACAAGTGGCAAAGTGGGATTTGAAAATGAGTTTTCCCTCATATGTACATGGGTAAATTAGGGTTTTGTTTTTTCCCGTTTCTTGTTTTCAATTTCCTCTCTTTTGTCGTTCCATTTTTTGTGTGTCATCATTTTTGGGATCATATTCTTTCAATTTTTTGGTTTGGTTCTATTGCTACGTCTGTGAAGTCTTTGTCCCCAATAAGAGCCAATTGTTATTAGCTAATTTTGACTTCACAAAATTTTGACATGAAAATATAAAAAATAATTCAAAAGTGTCCTTTCTCATGGTTTATGACCTTCATCATGATCGTTTTATTCTTCTGATCATTTTTTCCTTCGTTTTGTTCAATCTAGTTGAGTGGTCCTCCCTCTATGTCACAAATAGTGGTTTCAATTAATTAATTAATATTTTACCTTTTATTTAATAGAATAAAATGTAATAAATTTTAGGGTTTTTGATTAATAAATATTAATTTAATCCTCATACAAGTTTATTTGAAAAAATTGGAAGAAGTTTTTCATTTTCTCCACATGGGCATTTAATTGCCATGGCCAATTATAATTCCGCTTCCCTCATCCTAGAAGTGGGGAAGAATATGACTACAAGGAGTTGCAAAAGCGGGGAGAAATTGGGAAGATGAAGATGCAAGGAAAGTTTACAGATATCCAGAGCCAAAAGAAAGAGAAACTCATTCCACAGGAACTCTTTATATTTCACATGGAAACCTAGCATGGGCATTGGTTAGATTCAGGCAACCTTAAAAGATCTAGGTGGTTGTCTCCATCAAATTCATGCCCATAGCCTGATTCAAGGTATGGCTTCATCTCTAGTTTGTGTGTAGGTTTTTAAGGGAGCTCAAGTTCAGGTCCCAATATACCAGTTTTTCTTGTAGACCTCCTACACAATCGAGCTTGAGCTCTTTATTGCTGCCTATGCTTGATCCCATTATAATTTTTCCTGGCTTGATATTCATCTGTGCTCGAGGAGGTAACTCATTTCTTGTTAGGCGTATGGATTTTGGTGGATGTTTGGCCTGATCATCCGGCTCATGAAATCCGCTCACACATGACCCAGCTCGTCCATTTTTGGACCGATCCATAAATTATGCAATTCAAGCCTGATCAATATACCATGCACGAGTTCATATCTTGCTAAATCTGGCCCAAACTTAGAATAACACAAGAAGACTTGAATTTGGAGTCATTCTTTTCTCTTGCATGCTATTTTTACTAAAACTATTTTTGGTTTTTGTTTAGATTGAGCACGTTGACAGGTTGGGCACAACTGTCAACATGTTTCTATAGCCCAAGTAAAGGGAATGATCCTGTGATGACTGGGAGATACACGATCCACGAACCGTTCTTAAGCACAAGAAAACAAACGAACTATTGATATGAGCATTTTCCACGCAAGTCAGAAAATAAATAGCATTGGCCTCACAAGTAAAATAAATGATCCTGAGATTATTTTCATCACGTAAGTCATAGGCCCAACATGTTGTCCACGTAGGAGAAGGAACCACAGTTATACACACAAATCTAGCACTCATTGACCACACATAGTCAAGAAAAAGAACGCAAGACAAAGACAACAGGAAATACGTAAGTCCAAGAGATAAGAAAGAAAAGGCCATGAAATTTTCTACACTATCCACATAGCTGTCAAAACAGCCCTTGCAGGCCCAACACATACCTGAGCAAAAAGGACCAGTGAACAAAGCACACACTCATGGACACAAAGCAGCTAATGATAGTTGATCCCGAGCCTACACAAACAAGCTCAAAGTTTCGACTTGAATTAAGTTTGACCTAATTCGGTGTTATCGAGAATCAAATGATTTTATATTTTTGTGATAGCTCGGTTTCCAAGGCTGAATTCATAATATTTTGGCCTGATTTCAGCTTTTTCTTAATATTTCATTAGATAGCTCAAGCTCGTCCCTGAGCTCAAGTTCATAATACCACTTTGGAAAAATTGTAAGTCTGGAATTGCTCAGCTTTATTTTAAAAATAATAATAATAATAAATAAAGAGACATTTTTTTCCTTGCGGTTATGGTGGTCTGGACACTAAGACCCAACATCTTCTTAGTGTGTTCTTTCCTTTTCTTCCCACTTCAAAAATTCACAATGGGAGAACACTCTACAAAATCAGTACTCAAGTATGCATATCAAGGATTAATCCCAACATCTTCCATTAGCTCAGCATATGATAACATTTCAGATACTTATATGGGCCATGTGGATATGATTTAATTTTGTGATAGAGTTAGAAGAGAAGGAAAAAAAAATCTCAAAAAGGATTTATCTTTGTGGCTTACTTAAAGTGGCAACATTTACAGTTAGAATACAATTTCTTGAGTTCATTCTACCCTATGCCAAACACTACGACCCTAAGCATCGGGGATTTTTTAATGACAGAAACGAACCCATCCTTCTTAACTCTCTTGAGCACATGGAGGAGATGTTAAAAGTGCCACTTCATGAAGAAAATGCTTACATAAACGCAATCATCTACAAAACAATTTTGGGATGAAGATCCCTTAAGATGGTCAAAAATGGTGAATAAGAATTGGTTAGTTAAACCAAAAAATCACACTTCAAGGATGACCAAATAATTTTTTCGTGTGGATTTTCATAAATAAATAGGAGATATGATCACTCTTCTTAGTAGGGTTTTTGGTCTCCCTTCTGCCAATAATTTCCATCCTTGGATGTATAAATTCATTGGTATCATCCTCGATGCATATATGTTCATTGACTGGGTGAGTATCGTTAGCAACACCCTCCAAAAGCATCTGATTGAGGTGAGAATGATGGGTCACTTTTACATGACCTCATATTTGATCTATGTTGTAGCGAGTAGGAGAATATTTTCAGGGATGACAACTAGAGGCACAATGGGTCCTGGTAAAAAAAGTGTTTTTTACTTTTACCCACAACTTGAATTCAAGAATGGTTCTCACCATTTCCGAAGGGTAAATGGTGCCTTCCTTTTCTATGTAATCACATCACTAGGGATAAATCCATAAGAAAGGTTTTTAGAGGATTACAAAGCCGTCACAAAACAATGGGGAAATTAGTACATCAAGTTTTCTTCTAACTCCTATATACAGGTTAGTGGATTTGTGAGAGCTCCTTACAAACTCCCTAAATATGTAAGTGACAAATTGGTGTTGATGGAACTTTCATGTCTATTTTTCCAAGTCCATCACCTACTTGTGAATAAACTTAGAGAAGGAATTGATTTCCCAATTCATATTAGGGAATACAAATTTCCAAGTTCCTGTAGTGCGGAACTAATGGAAAAATAATTTTCCCACATCACCATACATTATTTCACAAGTAGGGTTTAATTTTATATTAAATGGTCCATGGAAAGAGCCCTAGGAGAAAGATACAGGAACAGAGAAAGCATATAAGACTATTGGGTACTATGTGTAGATGATAGGGAGGTAAGACGACAACAATTTTATCATCTCACATTGGCTCAAATAGAAAATTGTGGATTGAGAGATCCTCCTTTAACCCTTGCCAAGTATGGAACTAATCTTATGTATTCTTCCTACAATCATAATTATTTTCACTCCACTCCGTAGTATTGATTGGAGTAAAGGAGATGAAAGTTCTATAGATACCATGAATCAATCCATGTTGAGAAGAACTATGATACGATACAATAACCAAATAGTCAACCCTCTCCCATTTTGGGCATATATTTTTGAAATACAAAAATTGCCAACGAGAGGAAAACTCACATAGAAAAATTTGGTGAAAACCACTTTCACGGTAGTCTCCACCACCATCATCACATGCATCTCAGAGGCAAAGTAGATGGTTACCCAAATCTATCTCTAATGAAGAAACAATGCCTCAAAGGCTAGTACAGAATGTGCATCCTAGAGAAGGAAGAGAACATGTTTTGAGAATTTCTACCCCAAACTCATCTATCCACATCAATGAGAGTTCTAATAGGCTCACTAAAGATCCAAGTCATCAATGTCAAACACCTGAGTTTGAACAAATCCCAGTGGTACAAATATCCAATTCTTCCAAGCATCAAGGTGATGGGAATGTTCCACAAGAACATGATGGTAATCAAGAATGTGTTAGAGATGCCACTTCACCAAGGATTGAGGATACAGATTGATTTCCTACTAGTTTTAATCTTGAGGAAATTAAATAGGCTACTTCTAATTATCGACTATGTTGTTCCAAACTAATGAATGAAACACATGCCTCGGTTTATTTTGAAATCAAAAAGAGGAATAGATTGATAAAAGTGGCCAACATCAATTTGGAAGCTCTCTCTACCCTTTCCAATGAAGTTGTGCCCAAAAATCCCAAGGTATTTTTTAAGGTAGCTATTGATGATAGTGGAAATAAATTTATAGGAATTATAGTTCCAACAACTGAAAAGGATAGTGGAGACATGGAAATCATTTATTATGAAGTATCCATAATAGCCCTTGGAAAGACCACTTTTGAAATTGAAGTTTCCATGGAGAAATATTCAATGAAAAAATGTTCTTAAAATGCTGGAGAGATACAAACATAAAATTTCCCAACAGAAATAAGAAAAGATTCAATTGATCTCATACATTCAGCATTTGATCAATCCAATTTCATCTTCTATTCTTGTTCCAAAAATGATGGCCATCCCAGATCAAGAAATTCTCAATCAATCAAAGGGTGTGATCACTTTAGGGCACACTGTAAGGTCTTGGGTTTCTGAGATAGAAAATGGTGGGTTGAGAACAATTGATGAGTTGATAAAAATATCCGAGAATATCTATGCTTACCTTGATCCAGTGTTTCCATTCAAGGACTGCCTCATTGTAGAATTAATAGTTATGGATCAATCTTTCCAAGTCTTCAGGACATTTCTCACATGGAATGTACATTCTTAGCCTCAGAAGTAATCCTTGAGTTTGACCATCACATGACCCAAATTCTATGGCTAAATCATGCTAAGACCAGGAATTGATTATGGAAGACTTACTAATTCAGTTTGACATTATGTGTGATGAAGCATATACCACACACTCTTCCATTCAAGCCTTCATCCAATATATTCCTTGTACCTTTATCAATGAACACAATTAAAGGAATTTAGTACAACACATGATGGAACAATTCACAAAATTGATACATGAAATGTACGCTCCTGTTGATGATTCTTCCACTTCTTCTATGGATCAATGTTATAAGATAAAACACCTTTGTGAAGGGATCCAATATAAATTTACAGACCTACATACCATACCAGGTAAGATTCTTGAACTGTAGGTACTTTGTGAGGCTTGTCTTCTTCCAATTTTTTTTCCAGAGGAAGAAAAGATGCACCAAACATTGCAAAAGCTCAAATCTTTCAAATTGGTAAAGGATCAGGACCCTTGCTTTACCAACAAAATGGTGGGATAATTTCCTATGTTATCAAATGGTTTTGCATGTTCATTTCTCATACGAATGAGAATTTGTGAACCCTACCCAATGGATAAGGCACTAGTTTTTTTACTTAATTTTCATGTGTTTTTCTGCATTGGATCCACATGTACCCATTTCCCTTTATTTATGTACTTCTCCTAAAGTGACTTTCAAATTTTTATAAAGTAATGTTGACTTATTTTAGTTAGGTCATTTAAAAGAAAGGTCACTTAAGGTGCCCTAATTTAATGTTTATGTAAACTCTGAATACCTTGTAACCAACTTTTGGGTTATAAAAGGAAGTTAGGGGCTCATTTGTAAGGGTGAATTTGAGAGAGGAGAAGAAATATTTTTTTGCAAGCTTTGTTTCAAGAAAGAAACTTTGTGTTCTTTTGTGAAGACATTTTTAAGGGTTAATGAAATATGAACTTTGTGTCCCATTCATTATCTCTTGTAGAATTTGATGTTCTTATGTTCATTAGATGTTAGTGTTTAAATTTTGCATGCAAATATTATCTTTGGTATTATTATCAACATTATTATTATGTTTTTCTTGTTCACAATTATCAAACTTTGATATCTACTAGCTCATGTGTGTTCCATTTCATTTTTTCTTGTTTAGATAATTCAAAATTTGTTTTATTTGAGTTAGTTATTCATTGCTCTTCTTCTTCTCTGTGTAATATTATACTATGTTTTTACCTAACTATTGTATGCTCCTTCCATACATTCCTTTCCATTTCTTTTCTTCATTCCATTTCATCTCCATCATTCAAAATTCTTTCCATTTGATGTCCAAAAATACCCCCCACATACAATTTTAAATGTATAGATGTAAATACAATTTTTGTTCTCAATTAAGGAAACCTCACCTTCATTGAGGAGGGACTTTGTCCCCTGACTATTTCATGTCATTTGTATTGGTGTAAATCCATTTTTTAATAGTTTTTGGTGACTCCATTGGGGATTCAAGAATCGTTAACCATTGCTTTATTAAATATTTATGACTGTCCTCTCTACACAAGTTCAAGTTCTTCAACCGACTCTTGTGCCCAACGAATATTTTCAAGGAGACATTTTTATCAACCTTTGAATAGTAGCTTGGTAAAATAGCAAAATTTTGTAGCAATTTGTGGCTATTGATAGAGCCATTGACTAAGAAATCTACATTGAATACCTTAGAAGAAGAGAACCCACACTTGTGGCCAGAAGACCTCTTGGACACGTGTTTATCATTATTCATCGACATGGCACTCTTCCACAAAGGTAATAATATGTACGACTATTATAGGTAGCTCACCTATCTTGCAACAAAATATTCTTTTTTCAGATACTCAAGAAGACATATCATCATATTTGAGGGAAAATATTTGGGAAAAGTGCACGAACAACTATCATTTTCATCTTGGAGCATCAGTATTGGCTAACGAATAAGATCAAGTTATGAGATTTGCTAGAGTCATTTAGGCACAAAGAGATCAATAAAGGGAACAAAGAGAAAAGGATAGAGCTGATCAAAACATGCTAGTAATCCTTTCACTGTAAATATTTTAAACTAATAGAAAAGATTTTTATGCGAGGAGAAAAAGCTAAAGGTCAATCTGATCCAAATTTTGGTTTTTAAGGAAAGTTTGGTTTCAAATTATCTCCTCCAAAGAGGAAAAATATCTATAAATCCATAAGCCTTGCATCCAGTCCTAAAAAAACATGTAAGGGAGGAATCACTACAATTCAAGCAATTATTCTTTCTCACGTTATTTTACCCTCACATACAACATTTCTAAGGATGGTTGCTAACGTACCATGGGGAAATTCCATAGGTCCATTCACCTTACTAGCTTGACATGATCTCCTACGAGGATCAATGAAGATTCTTCCCAAGTTTAATGGAGATGGGAAGACTTCATCTGAGGAACATATTTCTACCTTTTTTGCTACATGTGTAGTTTTTTGGTAGAATATGAGGATTTTGTTGTCCACCTCTTCATTGAAACATTAAAGGACATTCTCATGGATCGGTTTCATCATCTCCCTAATGGATTCATCACAATCTGGAATGATATGAAAATTAAGTTTGAAGACAAGTTTAAAATGGCAGAAGATGAACATGCCCTTCTAGTTCAACTATCTCATATGAAGAAAGAGCCAACCTAACACATGAGGAATTTTGTGGCTAAGTTCAAATAATGGTGAACAAATTTCCTACAGGAATTCACCCAAACCCTTATGGACAAAAAAAAAATTATTAATGCAAAACAACCAGAAGTGTGCTATCAAATAAGAAGGGCTAGGGTGGCTAATTTGGAGCTTTCTCAATCCATGGAAATATAAATCAAGGATGGCCTAATCATGGTGGGAAAATTCAATAAAACTTCCCTCAAAGGAAAGAGTCAAGAAACCACCAACGCTTCTAAGGCCATAGTCACTAAGTTGGCTAATGATATGCTAGCTTTGAAAAGGAGAGTTTCTCAAAGTAGTAAACCTACTACTTACAAATACATCCCAAGAAAAGGATACGTTCCCAAAAAATCTAGAATTTTAGGTGCTCCAATGAGGCTTGCTATTGAAGCATCTCCCGCAACTAACTCAAAGTGTGATATCATTGATGAAAGAGATTATGAAGTCGAGATCATCGAGGTTGATGAAGAAGATCCAAATTCTGGGGCATCTGAACTTGAAGTTGGAGAGCCTGAAGGAGAAATTAATAATCATTTCTTTGAGTACCGTTAAGAAGAAGAAGATGGATATGAAGAAATTGTAGAAATTATTAATAGTCAATCTTTCACGTTCTTCACATGCTCTCAGAAAAGGGACCAGATTACCACTAAGGTCAAACACAAAAAGATCTCTAGGGAATTTCCTAAAGAATCTAAAACGACTGAGATTCCTAAAGAGTCCAAGATGACTAAAGTTTCCAAGGTAAAATATATCTTAAAGAAAGGAGAACCTTTTCCAAGTCAATCAATTGATAAATCAGCTATGAAGAAAGTTTCTTCTTCCACATCAATATCAACTAATCCCAAATCAAAGGTCAAAAGTGAGCCATCATCAATTTTGAAAGAACTTGTATTTGAGACATCAAGTACAGTAATTTTTCCCAAATTTCATATTATTCCCAAATTTATATTATTGATCATATTAATAAAAAAAAATTACCATATCACAAACAAAGTATTTGAATTCCAATAAGGATCAACTCAAGAAAGTGGTCCAGTTTATCAAAGGTGACTCTATTGTTCATTCCTCAAAAGGAATTCTGAAAACTCCCAAAGACATGAAGAATCAAAATATTATGGTGGCCACTACACCTTCAAAGGAAAATTTTGAACCTTTCTTCGTGTCCTTTCTTATCAATGGATGTAAATTAACTAATTCCATTATAGATTCTGGAGCTTCAAATAATGTGATTTCTATAAAATTAGCACATGCTCTTGGGTTGACTTATATGAAAACATTCAGATCTTGTTACTCCATGGAGATAAAGCAAGTTCCTCTAATTGGGAAAATTAAAAATTCTCAAATGGATTTAGGTCAATTTCCTCAAAAGTGATTTAAGGTAACCATTCTAGTTGCTGACATTCCCACTTCATATGGTATGTTGTTAAGAAGGAAATTTTGCAGAGATTTAGGTGGTGAAATTTAAATGGATGGGTCTCATGCTATGATACATATCAAGGGAGAAATGAAGAAGATAATACCAAATACTTGGGCCAAGTTCACGGTGACAAAAACCAAATATCCTCGTGCACAAATCTTGTTTATAAGCTCAAGTCTGGGTAATTATATGATGACTATATAGGTTCATGTTCCTGAGGTCACTTACCAAGATTCCAATGAGATCTAGACTCTTGGATTTGATGGAAACTATTGCTCAACAAGTTCTAACGCAGGAGTGGTGCTTATATCTCTGAATGGTAAAATATTTCCTTTTTCTTATAAACTCTAATTTTCAAATACTAACAACACCACAAAATATAAGGCATTAATTCTTGGCCTCCAAGTTTCAAAAGAGAAAGGGATCAGAAATTTGAAATTCATTGGAGATGTAGAGTTTATCGTGAAGCAAGTAAATAATTAGTTTCAAGTAAAAATGATCACTTGAGACACTACAAAAATAAAGTGTGGGATGCGATTGAATCCTTTGATAATTTTTCTGTATAATCCATCCCTCGTGAAAAGAATGAAAAATGAGATTCTCTAACAGTCTTAACTTCATTGATGATCCCTCATTTAGAGTTTGATCAAGATAAATACACTATTAAAAGGGATTTTAGGCCAAGCTTTCTCGATAATGCAAAAAATTGTCAAGTCTTTAATGATGACCAATAAATTATTGCATTCTTAGAAAAGAGGGATAATTTTGAACATTTGTACTTTGAAGGAAGTTATTATGCATTTCATGAATTGATGAACTCACCCATTCAAGGAGTTGAGAGAAAGGACCCTGACGACGACATCAATCAGCTCAAAGGAAATTAAATTCCAAAAGGATTAGTTTCACTTGAAGAACTTTTTGATAAACATGACAAGTTTATCAAAGAGAAAGACCAGGTAGTACCTAAAATTTCTACTGAGTATGAGAAGGTTGAAATTAGTACCAAAGAAAAACCTTTCTTGGTCAATATTGGTAAGGGTTACTATATGGATGAAAACTGACATGCAACCTTCAATAACACTCAACCCCCCGAGGTCATGCCAAAGCACCTGATATTAAATGTGTGTGGATAACTATAGGAGGATTAGTGACTAAGATATGGTAGTGTGATCTCCTTGTAGTTGAGTTGGAAAAGGGCGCATTTAGAGGCTATGAATGGGTAGCGTAAATTTCATATGGTTTGTCTAACTGAATCTTGATGTTGAACTAGTTTTCAGTGTATAAATTAACTAAGCTGGAACTAACAATCTATGATACTTCTGAAAGGGAAACTAATATAAAAAAATCACAAAAACTAAAATATTACAATAACAAACAACAATGTGCTTCTATTCTAAATTATTAAAATATTTCTACACTAAAACTAAACAAACGAGATAATCTGGTGTGGTTATTCACTTGTGCTAAGTGTATTGAAACTAAACTAACTTAAAACATGAACTTTTCCAAATGGTCTATGGTATGTAGACAACCTCCTATAGATATTCTCTTCTTCAGATCCATAGGGATGGGAAGAAGAGGATCTGTCATTGGGAGCTGCTATTAATGATTTAAACCCTCTTGGAAATTAACTAATTACTTGTAAATGAAAGGAAATCAATTTCTACTCTATTTGATATAATGTAACAATGATAAATTGTAGAAATGAAGGAAATTAAACAACTCCAACCTAGAATTCACAAAACAAATGTAAATCTAGTTGTGTGATGACTTGTCCCCTCAATATATCCTTTCTTTCTCTATGTGTCCACACGATTCCAAGGAATTTGGAATGCAAAGGTATTAGCAGGAGAAGGTGCTTGAGAAATGGTAGTTTGAAAGAAAATCTGGTTGCAATGTAAGTAGAAGAGAGATAACACAAGTGAACATATCTTGGCTATGCAATTTCTAGCAGGATTGTGGTAGTAATACTATGCAAGATACACAAAATTCTCAGGATATTTGTTGGAATACAATCATTGAATATATAGGAATTAGATGGGATGTGCCTTCATGCACAAGGAAACCTTGGAGTGCCAAATCATTAGGTGAAGAGGAAGTTCAAACTAAGTAAATCTATTTAAAAATAGAACATGGAAGGAATACCATGCAATCAAGATTATTTTTAGGAAATTTGGTTCACAAATGTGCCTTAGAAGTCAAGTTAAGTGAAATCATGTGGATTAAAACCACGCATGAAGAGTTATGGAAAAAGTGCGCAGGGCGGCGGTCCTAACACTAAAGGCTAAAACATGAACAGAAATGAGTGGGAATCTAGAAAAAAGCATGGAAAAGCTAAATAGGGATGTTTAGGCTATAAATATACACTGCAAATGGGTTTAGGAATTCAAACACCTTTTAAAAGGACATGAATCATCATTGGGGACTTTGGTAACCATTTTTCAACAATATAGCACATGTAATTTTGGGTGTGTACATATTGCCCCCTCGGAGAAGTGTCTTAGCCATGAAAAGGAATAAAGCGTAGAGTCCGAGTATGGAATTCCTGAAATGGGGAGTTAGAAACTATACCTGACATGCCCATGTGTTGGAATATCATTGTCCAATTTCTCGCTACCTACAAAACAAAAAAGAAGACTCAAGTGTAGATAGACTAAATATCGAAAAATAAAAACTAAATTAAAATGGCAAGAGGACTTACCATTTGTGTGGGGATATAAAGATATACCTGTGCCAGTGCTCCAACCCTGCGAACATACACACTCAAAATGAAGTTATAAAAACATATATATATATATATATATATCAAAAGAAACTCATTTTTCAATTCATTTGCACATATTGATTTGGTGATTTTTGAGCTTTGGGCCCACGGTGACTGTTTTTAATGAAAGAATAGTCAAAATGTTTGTTGCGAGATTGTGATCATGCCTCTATGAGTGGGAGATTGACGAATGCGGTCTCAGGTTAGTTTTCCTCACTTGTGTGTTTTTAAACCTAAAATGTCAAAATCTTTTCCTAGGGGGAATCATTTTTGAAATTTCTTGTTTTAAATGTCTCTAGGGGGGATCCTATAGGGTAGTCTTTTTTTCATTCAAAATGATATATTTTTGCATTTTTAACATTTTTAGGGTAACAAATCCATATGATGAATCGGTTCAAGATCGTTGCCTTGAGTAGGTTGGTGGTAACAGAATTGTCACCCTACATCGGGTGGCAGTTCTAAACAGAATGACCAAAACTCATGCTAACTTAATTTTTTTGGGATTTTTAATCTTTTTTTATGTTTTTGATGATCTTGTTTCTTGAAATATGTCACAACTATCTCTTTTTCTATTCTTTGGTGGATGTAGAAAATGTAAGAGTATATCTATTGGAGTCTTGAGAGGGAGTGTGACTGGCTCCCAGGGATATTGGATCAGTTGACTCAGGATGAGATAAATACTCTTTAGATAGTAGGCATATGGAGGATTGCACGAGTGCCCCATGTTACTCCTACCAGTCACATACTATATGACCTATTTTATTATTGGGATGTAGAACAAAATACCTTCCAGTTGTTAGGTGTTAGGGGTGAGTGGATGATCACCCTAGAGGATGTGTATCGTATTCTTGGGGTTTTGATACTGGGAAAATGGTTGACTTTGGAGAGAATAGGATTTAGAGCCACAATGACTCTATGGGCCACTTATATGGGGGATGTCACGGGTTCCTTTGGTTTGAAGAAGGGGATGAAGGTCTGATCCATTGATACTATGCCCATCCTTACTATTTGTAAGGCCATCACGGTTGATCGGGGACAAGGGAGGTGATACACTACTTTATTTTATGATTCCCATCATCACGTAAATTAAGGCATATGGTCGTATCTATGCCTAGGGAGAAGATATACTTGACAGTACCTATCATGACTTATATTAGATTGTTAGGTTATAAGGACAGTCTTTGAGCCATCTCACATTGGTCATGAGCTAGGTTATGAGTAGATCATCCCCTATGGGAAGGGAGTGCCAGTACAGGACCTAGGGGCCATTAGGGCCACTAGATGGATGGCCATGATAGTTCTTAGAGTGCCACATCAGCCAGGGGCTTCCTTGACCACATCAAACATGGTGGCCACTCCATATCAGGACATGGCAGGAATGTGGGGATAGGATAGGACTAAAGTGATGGCTTGAAAAACTACTGACCAGTTAGTTTACTGGATAAAAAATCTTGAGACTCACCCATTTGTCTTATTTCCTCGACAATTCAAGCTTCCTTATATTGATATGCTTCCCCCAGTGGCACCTATGTATAGGATCATGAAGGAGGTCCGAAAGGGACCTCGCGGAGATCTGGGTTAGATAGTGGTGATTCCAGGAGTGCCTATTACAGTTAGGTGAGTTTTTCGTGCCCAACATGAATATGGTGCCACTCATGCACCCTTACTTTGGATTGAGGTCACACCTACTCATAGTGGAGAGGATGACCATCCCATAGATGTGGACTCTAACTCTGAGGAGAATACAGGGGATGAGACCGAGGAGGATTCAATTGGAGAGGAGAATGGTGGAGAGGAGACTGGTGATGAGGGGTTGGGTGGTGAGGCTAATGGGGAAGCTCACATGAAGGAGGAGAGAGATCCTGAGTGGCATGATACTTGGGATGTTCTGAGAGCAGATCAGGAGCATGTGTCTGTAGAGAAGGATACGCTTATCTCCAAGGTACCACTTCCTCACGACGGAGA
This sequence comes from Taxus chinensis, assembly GCA_019776745.2. Classification (NCBI taxonomy): domain Eukaryota; kingdom Viridiplantae; phylum Streptophyta; class Pinopsida; order Cupressales; family Taxaceae; genus Taxus; species Taxus chinensis. The sequence continues at coordinate 579,431,975 of CM034150.1, forward strand.
GGGGGATGAAGAGTATGTGATGGGACATCATCTTGCTTCTAGTTTTGGGGAGGTTCCAAAACCATCAACAACAAAATCATCAGCCACTGACCATACATGGATTCTTGGAGATCCGTGTATGTTGATTCTATTCTCTTGACCTGGATAGTCAGAAATGTTAGTTGGTATTTCTTTTTGTTTTGTTTTTTTAACTTTCTAACTTCCATTTATTCTCCTTTTTTTCTTACAGTGACTTCACAAGAGTAGTGAGAGCTTATTCATTGGGTTTACATGGAAACCTTACTAATCCCCTCGGGTAAGACCCAAGTTGAGATGACTGAGGATACATGTCAACCAATTACAGCTGACAGACACACTGATGTGTTTGCACCCATCTAGAGGGTGGAAGAGGTCATTACTTCTCTCTGTAATTAGGTGACTGCGTATGAGACAACTGAGTGATTGATGAGGTAGATTCATTCTCATAGTGAGACCACAACCAATGGATGCCACCATGGGTACTCCCACCATTTATTATATTCTCATCATCATAGCCACAGTAGGAGTCTTGGAAACAACCATGCACCATCTCAGGGATCCCACAGGGATTGATAGGCCATTAGGCCTTTTTTTTCTTAGTTGTCATTTTGTCGGTCATTATATGATTATTTTGTATGTTTTGGGATCATTGAGAGAATTTTGACCATGCCTAGCATGTGATGGCATTGTACACAAACTCAATTTATTATGATATATACATACTCTTCTTTTTGGTTTGGTAATTCATTATATCTTAGTTGACTTCCTCTTGGCTCACTTCACATGTGTACTCTTGATGTTTAGAACTTCCACTTTTATATGATTTTTAGAATGTATGCAGTGGATATGAATGATAACATAATTATTTGTTTTTTTTGTTTTTTAATACCGATATATGATAATGCAATCACATTGTAATGTTGAAATTTAGTTTCTCTAAGAAACTTTTAGTACTTTGTATTGTTTTGGAAAAATGTGGCAAAAGAGTGATATGATAAGTGAATGAACTTGCCCCACTCCTAGCTTCATGAAACTAGTAAGATGTGAGGGCTACACACCAAGAGATAGAAGGGGCACAAGTTATAGAAATTTTTTGAATGGTAATCATGAAAGAAAGACAAGGATTTGGCAAAACCAAATTGACACACTACAACCTCATTCTACTCAAGTTTTCTTCATAGTTTAAAATGTGAATTGATTTTCAGTTTATCTATACTTAGATCTATAGATGGCCACTTGGTTGACAAAATATGGTTTTGAGGTTTTAAATTCTTTTTAGAATTTGAACATCTAACTCACTTTGTTCTGATTTATGATTTCATATCATTTGAATGAATTGTTTCTAAATTTCAAATTTTTCAAAGAGACCCCCTACACCTTTCCCTATGCTACTAGTAGGAAGTGTGGGCTCTTCACCATATACAAGGCATAGGTGAGTAAGGGAACTTCTCTCTTTTCCCAACCCTACATCACTAGTAAGAGACACGAGCTCAACATAAAAGGTTGGTAGGGAAAAGAAGTGTGTAAAATAAAAAAATTTGTGGATTTGAATTTGACTTATTGATCCAGGAAAAATGTCTAGAATGTTCTTATTTCCAAAGAGATGTATATGGGATAGATGCGACACCATGAAGCTTCTAGAATAGACTATAGGAAAAGACACATAATCTAGAAGAAAATATGAGTAGAACCAAGTATGTAGGAATTGGTATGGTTACTGTCAAAGATTTGTCTTATCTTGCTTGAATTGATGAAATGATTTGGAAACAATTGATGATACCATGAGGATTTGAATAGATATGATTTGGATGTTTTTCCAATGTTTTCAAAAGTTTTTAGGAATTACTATAAGAATAAGTCCCTTGATCACAAATTTTATGAAATGAATCGGCAGATGAATTTGCAATGTGAATGCAACAATGTACATGTGTAAATGTAGGTGAGACTACATGTCATGATGGCTATGGTGAAGAAATTTGACGAATATGGAATTCTTCACCCCTAAAAGTACACAGTGGAGAACCATGATGCTTAAAAAAAATTGTTCTCTGAAAAGGGCTTACCATTCTAGTTTTAAACTTATAACCCTTTCCTAGAAGTGTATATGTCCAATCATTAAAATTTTTTGTTTAAAAATGTGTTCACGCACCTCTTTGTCATGTTCTTGAGACATGGTGTGTGGGTAAGCATGAATATGCTGCTCATCCTTGTTTTCTATGAGGAGTTTTTTGTTTAATTATGACCCTTGTTGAAATATGAGGCCTTACCCCATGGATATGACAAACTAAATTTCAGACAGACATGGGTTGAAACCAAGGTTTAGAATACAACAACCCTCAAAGATGGTTTTGATGGGCATAGTTTCAATCTCAAATATCCCTTCTTCATTTGTGAATTCTATCATGTTTAAACCTAGACCTAGGTCATTGGAGGGAAGATATGCTAAACTGAGAAGACTACCCATCCCCTCTTGTTCAAACAAGAAGAAGATCGAAACATCACTCTCTAAGAGTTTCATAATTTATGATGTGGTTTCAGTGGACACTATTTCCACATATATTGATTTATCCTTATCTATTTTTTCCACCTCAAATGTTTTTAGGTGAATGACTTCAGCCTTCGACACACTTGGAGTGATCCAGACTAAATATTTTGATGGAGGTGGTTTGTTCAATTGATTTACAGGAATTTCATACTTTGTATGGACTCCTTTCTTCTTCTTGAGATTTTCTAAGTGTATATCAAAGGGCTTAGGATCCCCTTGAGCAATGAAGACCTTCCCCAAATGTAGGAATCCAATCTCCTAGAACAGGGTAGAAGGGATAGCCTTCATTCGATGAAACCAGGGTCTCCCAATGATTATGTTATAACTTGTTTCCATATTGATAATTTAAAACTCCGTCAAGATGATTTTTGGACAAAGCATGACTGGAAGAAATATGGTTCCAATCAAGGTCACTTTAAGACTGTCGTACCCCCTAACATGTTTTATGTAGAGGAACAATTTATCTCTCCATATCCCAAATTCTATAAGAAAGAGAAGGGAACTACATTTACAGAAACCTCTTCATCAATCATGGCTCTCTTAATGCATTTTTTATAAACCTAGACTTGTATAAATAAGGAAGGATCACCTCTTTGGGAAATTTTAACGTTAGATGGCATCTTGTATATATCGAAAACAAACCCAATATCCCTATCACTCTGTCTTAGAGGATGAAAGTCAAAGTCAATATGATTTATTTGAGTGCTAGGAGGTGGTGTAAAATGGATTAATGACCAAGACCTAGTGAATTTAGCAAAGCATAAAGATGTGCATGTGAATTCTTCAGAAAATCTACAAACGAAATGTGAGAAAAGATCTTGTTCAAATCCGATATTAAATCATAGGCTCCTACTAGTTTTGCAATTATAGGAACATCATCCTATGGAAAGGAAAGAGTGTGTAAGGGTTGTGAAATGTACTCCCTTGTCCAAGTTTTTACATTAATTTATGGCTCGACCTCTAGCTCGACTAACCCCAAGATTTTTGTATTATCGTTTGAACAGAGCTTAGGAGAAACCCAAGAGTTGTCAAAGGTTGAGGCTTCATGGTCATTTTCCCTACAGGAATGCCTTTGTTTATATTTTTAGGATTCACTTGGGAATCCCCCATATGTTTAGGGTTTACGTTTTGAGGTGTGACATGTCCGGTATGATTAGGCTATGGGTTTTTTTAGGATTATCTAGGGACATATCTATAAAGAGATACCTTTGGTTTTTGGGAAGTCTTTACAGAAAATTGTTGCAATCACGGAAAGTCCTATTGTCATGACCTCAAACCTTATGGAAACCACAGTAGAGGTGAAGATCGTAATCTCTTGGCCTTAGATAGGCATCTTGATGTTGTTGATTATAAATTTGATTATAATTTTGAAATTGGTTGTTATAACTATGATTCGTTGCCCCTTGGCCAGAGTTTTGATACTATTTTGGGCCTTGGAATTGATCTTGCTTTTGAGAGCAGATGGTTTACGTCAACTGTGTTTACTATAGGAGACATAGTGTTAGGGGCTCTTTGATTTCCTGTGTTGTTGTTATTTTTAGTGTTACCATTGTTTGGAAAACCAACGCTCTTGGCTTGATTAGTAGAAATATTTTTGGTAGCACCATGATTACGTAATTCACACCCTTAGGTCCTTGGTTGTTGACAACATCATGTTTTGATAATTTGCATTATTTTGATTTGGGGATACTAATCTCCTATTAGGACCATAGATATTACACCCACCATCTGATAACAACTTTTTCAATCCAAAGCACACCCTCTAACACTTCCTTGTAATTGTGGAAAGGAAACTTTTGGACTTCCTCCCTAGTCTCTCGATTGAGTGAGTGAAGGAAAAGATTGCAAAGTTCCATTTGGTCCATGTTGGGCATGCACTTGCAGAGGAATAGAGAACTTGGTGCAACATCTCTAGATGAAATGGATGGATAGATTCATTTTTCTCATGTCTAATATGTAGGAACTCCCTAATCCCTGTACGACAACAGCTTGTTCATGTCAAATTCTTTTATGAACTCAGAAACAAGTTGTTTAAAGGAATGTATAGAAGCTTACGGAACTAGAATATGGTAATACAAATCTAGTATGATTCTTTTGAGAGTATTTGGAAAGATCTTAGCCACTACAGTATCCCAAGGAAGCAATTCCTTGATACCTAATAGCATAAGCATTGATATGAGTATTCATGGGTCTCCTTCTCCCTTAAATTTTGGAAGATTCAAAAATGGGTGTGGAAGCATGACACCACGTATGGTGAAGTCAAGAGGCTCCTTTAAGTACTCAGCATATGTACCCATTATGTAATATTCCACCATTGAAGATCCTTAATGAGGAGGTGGAGGAGGAGGAGTCAAATAAGATGCATTATAAGCGTTGAAGGGAATGTATGGGGTCCCTTGATATGGCATGTAGGGAGAGAGAATGGAATTTGGGTCCATCTGGGGTGTTTTTAAATACATGTGTATGTAAGGTGGGATAGTACCAGGATATGGACTAGTGGGCATAAAACTAGGGAACCTCACATTGCCTATTGTGATGGTATTCGAGAATGCACTTCTGGCTATCCCTTACATAGGATAAGCTTGAGAAATATGAGGACTCATACTTAGTGTGTCTAATCCTATGAGAAGATCACCTGGATTTGAATGAACTGGATAACCTTATTGTACAAGAGATTGTGTGTGTTTCTCATTGGAAGGGATGTATCCTTTGCAGTCAACTAGCTACCTCATGTTCTTCCCTACTACATGAGTTAGTTGTGAAGTTTGGGCACTTTCTAGTTCTCTAATCCTCCCTACTAAAGTAGAAATGAAATCATTGGGAGAGGATTGAGTCCCTTATTGGGGTGCATGTGGTGTAGGGTTTGATTGAGCAAGATAATGACACCCTGTCATGAATTTTTCAGTAGTATAATTCTTGTCTTCCTCAAAAGTAAGAATCTTAGGATAGGTATTCAAAATCTCAGAGGTTGTAGCCGTCATTCTATTCAAAGACTCATCTATCTGACAAAGATGATTTGTTATTCATTTAAATGTATCATCTTTTGTTGATTGCATGGTAATGTGAGGTCTTGATAAGAATCTATGGTAAGAACATGTTCCATTTGTGATAACAATGTGGTTTGCATTGGGTTGATCATATTGCATGTTTAACAGTTGATCAACCTCCTCCATCCTTACATAGCTAATGGGGTTTGAAGTGTAACCAGGGGAGGTTTGGATGTTTCTTGTGTAATTGTCACCCCAACTTGAAAGAGAAGGGGATTGTTGTGGTTGCACGTTGGTGTAATATCTATCAGAGCCAAATGTCCCACCAAAATCTCTTCCAAACATATTTTAGAAAGTATTAAATACCTACCAAAATAGGGGAATAAATGGAAAGATGAGGTGCTGTCAATGAAAGAAAAGGAAACAAGAAGGAATTAATCCTTCATGTTGGGTTCACCAATTTGTATGGATGAAAATTGACATGTAACCTTCAAGTGCACTTGACCCCCTGAGGTTGAGCCAGAGCAGCCGATGTGGAAATATGTTTGACTAACTATAGGAGGATCGGTGACTAATATCTGGTAGTGTGATCTCCCAGTAGCTGAGTTTGAAAAGGGGAGATTTAGATGCTATGAACGGGTAGCGTAAATTCCCTATGGTTTGTCTAGCCGAATCTCAATGTTAAACTAGTTTGAAGTGTTCAAATTAAATAAGATGAAACTAACAATCTATGTTACTGGTGGAAGGGAAAATAATCTAAAAAATCACAAAAACTAAAAATATTACAATCACAAAAAACAATTTGCTTCTATTAAAAATAATTAAAATATTTCTACACTAAAACTAAACAAGTAAAATAACCCAGTGTGGTTATTCACCAATGATGAGTGTATTGAAACTAAAATAACTTAAAACAAGAAATTTTCCAAATGATCTATGATATGTAGACAACCTTCTATAGATATTCTCTCCTTCAAATCCAAGGGGATGGAAAGAAGAGGATCCGTCACCGGGAGTTACTATTAATGATTTAAACCCTCATGGAAATTAATTAATTACTTGCAAATGATAGGAAATTGATTTCTACTCTATTTGATATGATGTAACAATGACAAATTGCAGAAATAAAGGAAATCCACATAAAAGAGGTAAATCTAGTTGTGTGATGATTTGTTCCCTCACCTTATCCTTTCTTTCTTTGTGTGTCCATATGAGTCCAAGGAATTGGGAATGAAAAGGCAGCAGCAGGAAAAAGAACTTGAGAAATGGCAACTTGAAGGAAGTTTGGTTATAATGCAAGTTGAAGAGGGATACCACAAGTGAACAGAGCTTGGCTATACAATTTCTAAAAGGATTGTGGTAGCAATACTATGCAAGATACACAAAATTCTCAGGCCCTTTTGCTTGAATACAAGAATTGAATATATAGGAATTGACTGGGATGTGCCTTCATGCACAAGGAAGCCTTGGAGTGCTAAATCATTGGGTGAAGAGGCAATTCAAACTAATTAAATCTATTTAAAAATAGAAGAGGGAAGGAATACCATGCAATCAAGACTATTTTTAGGTAATTTTGTTGAAAAATGCACATTGGAAGTCAAGTTAAGTGAAATCACGCGGGTTAAAACCATGCATGAAGATTTCTGGAAAAAGCACACAAGACCACTTGCCCAAGAAGGGTGGTGATCTTGACACTAAAGGCTAAAACATGCACAAAAATGAATGGTAAGCTAGAAGAAATCATGGAAAATTGAAGTAAGGACGTATAGGTTACAAATATACACTGCAAATGAGCTTCGGAACTCGAACACCTTTTGAAAGGACATGAATCATCATTGGGGACTTTTGTAACCATTTTCTGACAATGTAGCACATGTAATTTTGGGTGCATATAGGTAATATGCATGATAAAAGGACATAGTGGTTCTGTCAAAGGATGCTTAAAATGATGAGGGTTATGATTTACACCAACCCATATCCGTTTCTTGGAATCCTTGAAAACCCTAATATAACCAACTCGCCCATTGACACCAACCATTAAGACAAGAAAAAAGAGCAATTATTGGCCTAAAGCTACAAGGTACAAAACATGTCATTGGAGTATAGCAATTATTTTTTAATCATCATTTTATAAAAGTACCGAACAATTCCTTAACAATATTTACCTTGTTTAAGGCTTAAAATTGTAAGAAAAGACCCAAGTGAGTATTTGAAGTAAAATTTTGAACACCCCACCTATTAAGGAATCTCCATTTTGTATACAAATTTACCAGAGAAATTGCAACAAAAAATAAAATAAAGCATCGCCCCATGATGTTTGATGGATGGTCATACCATACTCTATCTCTTATTTTGGTGAAAAAGAGAAGTTCAACAAATGTCTGCATAAAGACAACAAGAAAACAATTTTATTTTATATTTTTACTTAGATGGGTGTTAATACGTTGTTTTAGAAATTCTCCATTTTTCCAAGTTAATAAGGGGGGAAAATCAGGGATGTATTTCACACCCAAACTCTTAACAAACTACAACTACTTGAACTTGCCACAAATTGGATGGTCTGAAAGAAAGGGGCATTTAAAGAGTGCATGTAGTTTTACATACAAAACAACAAAAATAACTTTTTCTTAATCATATAAAATTCCCTACATAGTTTGGCGCAACAATAAAGACACAGGTCTACAAATAACAACCATGAATCACATTTATAAAAATTAACAAATTTATGCATGGAAATAACAACTGGTTTTATTTCTAGTTTTTTGTAATTATTATTAAAGTACCAAACATGAAAAAAATTCTTTGGGGATTTAGATTTACCTTAGAACCACTACATTCCCATGATATGATCCTTGCATATAATAAATTACTAATATGTAGAGCATAACATGACACAAGAGATATTTTTAGGCCAAGATGCCCAAATATTCAATATAAGTAGAATAATACCCTTAAGGTAGGGAAACACCATACAATTCTCCTTAAGGAATGAGTAACTCCATAATCTCCCAAGATGGGAATCCACTTCAAGGGTGAGACCTCCAATATATCTCTACCAAGTAGAATAATCAACTCATACATCCATGAAATACTCATAATAATACTCAAATCCTTTATATAGACATACATTACTTTTAATGGATTGATAACACCTAATCCCAATATAGGCCAACTCATTACCCAATATAACTAATTCCTATGTGACCCCATAAATTATAACTAAATTGGGGGTATGTGCACCACATTTTGATATCTCCATTAACTCATGTACATTATAATATCATATCACAAAATACATAACATTTCATCCCTCCTTGATATGTTTCATCCGTGAAACATAAGAAGAAACCATATAATGAGTGTTCTTTAAATCATTACACACTTGAGTCACCATCCTTGATCATCTAACCACCCATATGAGACCTTAGTGGGAGATGATTCTCCAAATCTAATTCCATATTCCATTGGAATCCACTGATTCCATCCATGTCCATATGTGTTCCTCTTTGGCATCCATGCATATCTATAATAATTATTCATGTGATTCCATGTCATATAATTGTTGCTCAATTGATTCCATGTATAGCTATAATAATTCCTCCTCCAATTCCTTTTGTGTGTGTGTGTGTGTGTGTGTGTGTGTGTGTGTGTGTGTGTGTGTGTGTGTGTGTGTGTGTGTGTGTGTGTGTGTGTGTGTGTGTTTGTGTGTGTGTGTGTGTGTGTGTGTGTGTGTTGTGTTTCCCTCATGTCTCTATGATTTTTTCCTCTCATGATGATGTGGGTGTTTATATGGTGTAACCTTAGTATTCCTCAACCTTATCAACCTTTTCTTCAATTTTTTTTCCCTCTTCCACCTTGTTTGCTATTTATTTTTTCTCTTGATTAGATGAATTATTTTGGTCTTTTTCATCATGTTCTTCAGCATCTCCTTTTGATTCATCCTTATTCCATTCTTCACCATCTTCAAAATCATCTTTGAAATCCTTCTTTTCATTGCTTTTTTCCTTGTTAAGTGTGATATCTTGCAATGTAATTTTATTTCTCTTGTACCATAATTTCATGAATTTATTTTACACGTTAATATTGATTGTTCCCAATGTTTCTAACCATGGATATACAAGAACAATATCCATACCAACCATATCTAAAGCATAAAAATCTAAACAAAACATATTTATCTATAGAAAGATTTAAATCTTCAAAAACTTGAATCTTCTGGCCATCCACTTGAGATTCTTTGATATGTTTTTCTTGAACATGTAGATGTTGAAATACATCCATATTGATGAAGTTATATTTTCTGCTATGGTTTATGGAAACAATTACCTTTTTCCTTTGAATGCACCCTTCAAATTGAAATATTGAAGCTTCCTTGAAAATGCACTATTTGAACTCATATCTTGATCTGTTGTCTCTCCTTCTGAATCCTTCATAGTTTCTTCATGATAAAATTTGTCTTATTCATCAGAATATTATTTTTCATCCTCATATACAACATCCTCATCTTCTTTGGCCCGTTGATCTAAGAAAACTCGTTCCATTTCCTCCCAAGACCAATTGAGATGTTGTTATTGCACTTGATACCACCAAGTTAGCACTAAACCACCAAGATAATTTTGTAAGAAAATACGTGGTATTAAATATGAAAAAGTATGTTTCTTAAATTCGAATCCACCATTTTCTATGTGTACATCATTTCTGGGACTCATCCCCATTGAATTTTTGGGTCTACATCCATTGATATACAAAACGTGAAGGTCCTTGTCCCTAATAAGAACCAACTTTTGATCAGCTAACTTGTCACTTCACGATATTTATGGCTATAGAATTTTTATTAAAATATCAGAAAATGTCCTTTCACATGGTTTATCACCTAAATCGTGATATTTTTAATAGATCTCCATGAAAATGTAAAAAATTATGAAAATTTCCTTAATATTTCAGCTTAAGTGAAGTCCTAAGTCTATATCGCAAAAAATGTATAAAACTAATTAATTAATATTTTACCTCTCATTTAATAGATCTAAAATTTATTAAATTTTAGGGGTTTTATTAAAAAAATATTAATTTAATCCTCATAAAGTTTTTTCGAAACATTTGGAAGAAGTTTCTCATTTTCTCCACATGGGCATTTACTTGTCATGGGCAATTACAAATCCGCTTCCCTCATCTAAGAAGCAATGAAGAAGAAAATTACAAGGAGTTGCAAAAGTAGGAGAAATTGGGAAGACGGAGAAGTAAGAACTTTTTGTAGATATCCAAAGCTAGAAGAAAGAGAAACTCATTCCATAGGAACTCCTTAGCTTTCACACAAAAACTTGACATAGGCATCAGCTAGAGCCATGCAACCTTAAAAGCTCTAAGTGGTTGTCTCCATTAAATTCATGCCATAGCCTGATTCAAGGTATGGCTTCATCTCTGGTTTGTGTGTAGGTTTTTAAGGGAGCTCAAGTTTGAATCCCAATACACTAGTTTTTCTCACATCCCTCCTACACAATCAAGCTTGAGATATTTATTATTGCATGTTCTTGATCCCAATATAATTCACCCCAGCTTGATATGTATCTGTGCTTAAGGAGGTAACTCGTTTCTGGTTGGGCATATGGATTTTGGTGGATACTTGGCCTAATCCTCTGGCTCACGAAATATACTCACAAATGACCCAGACCATCCATTTTTGGACCAATCCATGGACTATGCAAGTAAAGCCCGATCAATATAGCATGCACGAGCTCATACTCTACTAAATATGGCCCAAGCTCATAATAACACAAGAAGACTCGAGTTTGGAGTCATTATTTTCTTTTGCATGCTATTTTTATTAAAACTATTTGTAGTTTTTGTGTATATTGAGCATGTTGATAGGTTGGGCATAGTTGTCAACACGTTTTTGTAGTCCACGAAAAGGGAACAAGCTTGTGATAACTAGGAGATACACAAGCCACAAACTATTCTCCTGCACAAGTAAATAAATGAACTATTGACACTAGTATTTTCCATGCAAGTCAGAAAAGAAATAGCATTGGACATGCAAGTAAAAGAAACGAGCCTGAGATTATTTTTATCATGCAAGACATAGGCCCAACACACTATCTAATTAGGAGAAGGAAACATAACTTTCCATGCAGATCTAGCATGCATTGACCACGCATAGTATGGAATAGGAACACAGGTCAAATAAACACATGAAATACATAGGTTCAAGGTAAAATAGCCCACACACATCCCACGCAAGACTAGAAATAAAATTCCATGTTGTTGTTTATAATTTCCATGCAACTGTCAAAACAACCTATGTAGGCCCAACATGTAACCAAGCACAAAGGACTAGCAAAAAAACACACACTCACCGACACAAAGTGGATAATGATAGATGATCCTGAGGCTGCACAAATGAGTTGAGAGTTTCAACTTATGAATTAAGTTCAAACCTATTTGGTGCTATCGAGATGGAACTCAAGAATCGAATAATTTTCTATTTTGGAGGTAGCTCGGTTTTCAAGGCCAAATTCATAGCATTTTGGTCCAATTTGAGCTTAGTCTCAATATTTCATTATATAGCTCAAGCTCTTACCCGATCTCAAGTTCATATTACCACTTTGTAAAAAATTTAAGTCTTGAATTAATTAGCTTTATTTTTTTAAAAATTAATAATAAATAAAGAGACATATTTTTCATTATAGTTATAGTGGTCTGGAGACTAAGACCCGACACCTTCCCAATGTGTGATTTCCTTTGCTTTCCACTTTAAAAATTCACAATGGGAGAACGCTCTAATAAATCTACACTCAAGTATGCATATCAAGGATTAATCCCAACATCTTCTATTAGCTTAGCATATGATAACATTTCAGATACTAATATAGGCCATGTGGATATGATTCAATTTTACAACAAAGTTAGGAGAGAAGGAAAAAATGTTTTCTCAAATAGGATTTATTGAAGCGGCTTACCTCAAGAGGCAACATTTCCAGTTACAATACAATGTCCTGATTTCATTTTGGCCTATGTTTAACACTGTAATCCTGAACGTTGGGAAATTTTTAACGACATAAATGAAATCTTCCTGCTTAACTCTCCTGAGCACATGGAGGAGATGTTGAAAGTTCCACTTTATGAAGAAAATGTTGATATAATGCAAGAATATGCACAACAATTTTGGGATGAATATCCCTTAAGATGGTCAAAAATGGTGAATAAGAATTGGTTAGTCAAACCAAAAAATCACACTTCAAGGATGTCCAGATAATTGTTTCGTGTGGAGTTTTATGAATAAATAGGAGATATGATCACTCTCCTTAGTAGGGTTTTTGGTCTCCCTTCCACTAAGAATTTCCACCCTTGGATGTACAAATCTATTTGTATCATCCTTAATGAAAATATGTTCATAGACTAGGAGATTATCATGAGAAACACCCTCCACAAATAGTTGATTGAGGTTAGAATGTGGGTCACTTTTACATGACCTCATATTTGATCTATGATGTTACCATGAGGAGAATATTTTAAGGGCTGACAACTAAAGGCATAATTGGTCTTGGTAAAAATAATGTTTTTCACTTTTACCCACAACTTGAATTCAATAATGGTTATCACCATTTCTAGAGGGTCAATGATGCCTTCATTTTCTATGTAATCAAATCACTAGGGATAAATATAAAAGAAAGGTTTTTAGAAGATGAAAAATCCGTCATAAAATAGTGGGGAACTTGGTATATCCAATTTTCTTCTTACTCCTATATATGGGTTAGTGGATTTGAGGGAGCTCCTTAAAAAATCCTTAAATATGTCAGTGAAAAATTGGCGTTGATGGAAATTTTACGTTAGATTTTCCAATTCCATCACCTACTTGTGAATAAACATAGAGAAGGCATTCGTTTCCCAATTTAGATTGGGGAATACAAATGTGAAAGTTCCTGTAGTGCAGAACTAATGGAAAAATAATTTTCCCACATCACCATACATTATTTCACAAGTAGGGCTTAGTTTGATATTAAATGGTCCATAGAAAGAGCCATAGGAGAAAGATACAGGCACAAAGTAAGCATAGAAGACTATTGGGCAGGATGTGTAGATAACAGGGAGGTAAGATGATAATTTTCTCATCTCAGATTAGATCAAATAGAAAATTATGGATTGAGAGATCCTTCTTTGAATTTTTCCATTAATGGAACTAATCTTATGGATCTTTCCTATGATCAAAATGTGTTCACTCCACTCCCTAGTATTGATTGGAGTAAAGGAGATGAAACTTCTATAGACACCATGAATCAAACCATGTTGAGAAGAACTATGGTATGGTACGAGAAAAAAATATCCAACCCTCTCCCATTTCAAGAACATATTTCCAAAATACAGAAATTTCCAATGAGAGGAGGACTCACACAAAAAAAAGTGGTGCAAACATTTCACGAGTCTCCACCAACATCATCGCATGCATATCATAGGAAAAGTCGTTGGTTACCCAAATCTCTCTCTAATGAAGAAGTGATTCCTCAAATGTCAGTAAAGAATGTGCATCCTAGATAAGGAAGATAACACATTTCATGTATTTCTACCCCAAACTCATCTATCCACATCAATAAGAGTTCCAATAGGCTCACTAAATATCCAAGTCATCAATGTCAGACACCTGAGTCTGAATAAATTCCAATGGTACAAATATCTAATTCTTCTGAGCATCAAGGTGATGGGAATGTTACACAAGAACATGGTGGTAAACAAGAATGTCTTATAGATGCCACCTCACCAAGGATTGAGGCTACAGACTGATTTCCTACTTGTTTTAATTATGAGGAAAGTAAAGAGGGTATCCCTTCCAATTCTCAACTCTGATGTGCCAAACTAATGAATGAAACACCTATCTGGGTTGATTTCAAAATAAAAAAGGAAGATATTGATCGAAGTGGCCAACATCAATTTGGAATCCCTCTCTGCCCTTTTGAATGAAGTTGTGCCCAAATATGCCAAGTTCTTCTCTAGGATAGCTATTGATGATAGCAAAAATAAATTTGTAGAAATTACAGTTCCACAAATTGAAAAGGATTGTGGAGACATGGAAATCACTGATTATGAAGTATCCATAATATCCATTTGAAAGTGATGTCGTCATGGTGAAATATTCAATGAATAGTATGCTTAAAATGTTAGAGAGATACAAATATAAAATTTCCCAACTCAAATAAGAAAGTAATTAGTTGATCTCATGTGTTTCAATTTGATCAGTCTAATTGCGTCTTCTTTTCCTGTTCCAGAAACTGTGGCTACCCTAGATCAGGAAATTATAAATCAATCAAAGGATTTGATCACTTTAGGACACACTATAAGGAATTGGGTTTCTGAGATAGAAAATGGTGGGTTAAGAAAAATTGATGAGATGATAAAAATATCTAAGAATGTTTATGCTTACCTTGATCCGATGTTTTCATTCGAGGAATGCCTCATTGCAAAATTAATAGATATAGATCAGATATTTCTAAGTCTTTGGGATCTTCTCGCATGGAATCTACATTCTTATCCTCAAAAGGAATCCTTGAGTTTTACCATCGCATGACAATAATTCTATGGCTAAATCATGCTAAGACTAGAAAATTGATTTTGGAAGACTTAGTAATTCAGTTTGAAAGTTTGTGCAATGAAGCTTATACCACATTCTCTTCTATTCAATCCTTTATGTAAGAGATTCCTTGTACCTTTATCAATGAAAACAACCAAAGGAATTCAATACAGCACTTGATGGAACAATTCACAAAAAATATACATGAATTGTACACTCTTGTTGATAGTTTTTCCGCTTCTTCTATGGATTAATGTTACAGGATCAAAAACCTTTGTGAAGGGATCCAATCTAAATTTATAGACCTACATACCATAGTGTAACGAACTATTACACCAAAACCTCAACCTTATCAACCTTTTCCTCAACTTTCTTGTCCTTTTCCACATTTTTTGTTACTTCTTTTTTCTCTTGAGTAGAGAAATTATTTGTGACTTTATGTTCTTCATCCTCTTCTTCTGATTCATCCCTATTCCCTTCGTCAGCATCTTCAAATTCATCTTCATGATCTAATTTTACATTACTTTTTTATTTGCTAAGTGTGATATCTTGCAATGTAATTTTCTTTCTCTTGTACCATAATTTCATGATTTTTTTTTTTACACATGGAGATTAATTGTTCCCAAGCTCTCTAACCAAGGATATCTAAGAACAATATCTATACCCTCCATATCTAAAGCATAAAAATCTTAATGTAAAACATATTTATCCATAGAGAGCTTTAAATAATCAAAAACTTGAATATGCTTACCATCCACTTAAACTTCCTTGATATTTTTTGCTTGTACATGTAGATTTTGAGCTATATCCGTATTGATGAAGTTATATTTGTTGCAAGGATTTATGGAAACAATTACCTTTTTCCTTTTAATACACCCTTTAAACTAAAATATTGAAGCTGCCTTCCTTGGAGATGCACTATCATGTGTAACAACTTCATCATCAACATTTTCTTCTTCTTCTTCTTCTACTGGTGCTGCTTCTTCTTCTTCATCTTTTGTTTCCCATCTGTCCATGAAAACTTGTTCCAGTTCATCCAAAGACCAATTAGACTTCTCCTTTTCTAACTCAAAAAACCAAATCTGTGTAGGGCCACTAATCCACAACTTGAATAACCAAATAGCTGATGGTTTAGATAATTTATCCCTAAAATTGTTCCACCATTATCTAGCATCAATCCTTCCATCTCCAAAAAAAGTTACCATCCCCATGATCCACAAAACTAGGGTTTTAGGAATAGACCCTTTTGATCAAACCTTGTTCTAACCCTTTGGTCTAAAGTTTAGAAAAAAATTAGAAATCAAAAAAACACAAACCCACATTTAATTTTTGATATGTTTCCAAAAATGTAAGAAATTTAGGAAATTCCTCAAATTGCAGCCTATGGAGTAAAATAGTGAAAAAAAATAAAAATGAAATAACTCTGACAAAATAGATCAAAAAATTATGAAATTTCAGTGGTATCATCTTTGAATATATTACCATTAACCCAAATAAAAGTGTTTCCTAATTAATCATTATTCAGAAGATATAGACAAAACCGTAGAATTTGGGTTTCAACCCTAAAACGAACACAACTTTTGCAAAATAGCTCCAAAAAATATGAAATTTGGAGAAAAATATGTATCAAATCCCCAAAAAAATTATAGTAAAAATTCCAATTTGATCTCCAGATGTATACGAATCACCAATATTAGGGTTTCATCCCACAAATTGCCCGGATCACTGCTCTGATACCACTTGATAAGAACTTTGCATATAATAAACCAATAAATTGCAGAAGATAAAACAACACTAGATATATGGGGGTACAAGATACCCAAATAATCAATATATGTAAAATAATATCCTTAAGGTAGGGCAACACCATCCAATGCTCCTTAAGGAAGGAGTAACTCCACAATCTCCCAATATGGGAATACACTTCGAGGGGGACACATCTAATATACCTTTACCAAGTAGAAGATTCAACTCATACATCCATGGCATCCTCATAATGATACTCACATCCTTTAATATAGGATCGGTAACACCAATCCCAATGTAGGCCAACCCATTACCCAATATAATTAATCCCTATGTGAGCCCATATAACTAACTAAGGGGATGTGTGCCACATATCGGCATCTCCATCAACCCATATACATTATAATATTGTATCCCATGTGAACCCATACATATAACTAAGGGGGATTTGTGCCACATGTTGGTATCTCCATCAAACCATATATATTATATTATCATATCCCAAGGTACATAGCACATAGCAAGTAATATTCTTGAACTATAGGTACTTTTTTAGGCTTTTCGTCTTCCAAGTTATTTTCCAAAGCAAGAAAAGATGCACTAGACAACAAAATCTCAAATCCTTCGAATTGGAAAAGGATCAAGACCATTTTTTCACCAATAGAATGATGGGATAATTTCCTATGTTATCTAATGGGTGAGCATGTTCATTTCTCATACAAATGAGAATGGGTGAACCCCGCCTAATGAATAAGGCACTAGTTGTTTTACTTAATTTTCATGTGTTTTTTTTGCATGGGATCCACATGTACCCATTTCCCTTTATTTATGAACCTTAAGTGACCTTTATTTTTAATGACCTAACTAAAATAAGTCAACATCACTTTATAAAAATTTAATGTTCATGTAAACCCTAACTACCTTGTAACCAGCGTTTTGGTTATAAAAGGAAGTTAGGGGCTCATTTGTAAGGGTGACTTTGAGAGAGGAGAAGAAATAATTTTGTGCAAGCTTTGTTTCAAGAAAGAAACTTTGTATTCTTTTGTGAATACAATTTGAAGATTTAATGAAATATAAACTTTGTGTCCCATTCATTATCTCTTGTAGCATTTGATGTTCTTATGTTCATTAGATGTTTGTGTTTAAATATTGCATTTGAATTCTATCTTTGATCTTATTGTCAACATTATTAATTTGTTTTTCTTGTTCAAAGTGATCAAGATATAATATCTAATTTATCATGTGTGTTCCCTTTCATTTTTTATTTTTTATATAATTCAAAATCTATTTTATTTGAGTTAGTAATTCATTTTTTTTTCTCTATGCAATATTAAGCTCTATTTTTACCTAACTATTGTATGCTCCTTTTATTCATTCCTTTTCATTTTTTCCCTTAATTCCATTTCTTCTCCCTCATTCACAATTATTTCCATTTTATGTCCCAAAACAACCCCAACATATAAATTTGAATGTATAGATGTAAATACAGTTTTGGTTTTCAATTAAGGCAACCTCACTTTCATTGAGGAGGGACTTTCTCCCCTGATTGTTGCATGTCATTTACATGCATGAAAATACATTTAATAACAATTACCAAGAGAAAGATATGAGGGGTGGGACATATTTTATTGTACCTAATATCCAAAATTTATTCACTATCCTTGGGAAATTTGGGACAGTTGGGATATTTGGGACACCAAAATGTACCACCCATCCAACCAAGAAAATGACAAAGTCCCTGAACCTCTAAATAACTTTTCTGATAGCTCTAAGAGGTCTTTTTCTGAATGATAAATTTTTATATCATTTTGACTCTAAACATAATTTAAAGATAAATGAGATGGTTTTTAGGACCTGATTATTCATCCTTATCCAAAAAATTCCACTTTTTCATTCAGGACAACAAGGTGAGTCTTCACAAATTAATTCTTCCCTGAGAACTTGGGTCTTGTGAAAAATGTGAAAGTTCCATCATGTAGATAATCATTAAATATTTCTAATGAGTAATTTTTATCCTTCTAAATCCTTATAGAGCTCCCAAAATATTTTGTTGAAGCTTAGGTACCTTTTAAAACTGCAAGCTCCTTCACCCTCAAAAACCCGATGTCACTGTTCTTGTTCCAAAACCTCAGAAATCTTCTTAAATATTACTAAACCTATTAAATTGAATTATTAAATGCTTTACACCACTATCAAATTGTTTTGATATTTTAAATATTACCATTAGGATGCAAACATTTCCCAGAAAGGCTAAAAATAGTCTTTCTTGGCCCAATGAAGAATCCACCTTTAGAAGCATTGCACTAAATGGAATGAGTCACCTTGTTTAAAAATTTAAAACAATGGGGAAATTATATACAACACATATTATGTATTTTAGGGTTAGGATAGGCATGACACATAGGAAAAAAAATTCTGGAGGGATGTTTAAGAGGGTTTTCAAGAAAATTTTGAGACCAAAGTTAAGTTGTCGTGTTTCATCATTGAATTTTTCCCTTGCAAAAACACACAAAAACATCTAGTTATAGCTTGGGGACATGTTATGGATCGAGGGAAGAAAGGAAAGAGAAATTAATAACCCCATAATATTAAGACACTACATGGACTAGTGTTTTGTCCATTGGTATAATGGAGTCATTTCTTCCAAACACACACAAACAAAAAAAAACTGATGAAAGAGAAACACACCAAAGTGGGGAAAAACACACACAACATGAAAGGAAAATATATTACAGTGGAGGGAAATTTATAGAGACGGGAAAATAATGTACTCATACCTATAGATGGGTTGGGATAAGTACATACCATCATGGAAAAATGGAATGAAATCCAACCTCCTAAGCTCTAAGATCACTATTTGATCATATCATACTCTTGTGATGGATTTACACGGTTTGAGAAGGAGATGAACCAAGATTCCATCTTTATACTTACAATGCACTAAAAAAAATTCTTTCATCTAATGAAAAATTTGTAACCTGTTTGGAATTCTTATATCTTACAATTTCCCATTGATGCTCTGTGATTATGAGAAACAATTCCTCCATTCTCTAAAAAACTAGAAACATTAAATTTGTCCTGGAAACAATCATCATACTTCAATTAAAACATGAAATAATATATTGAATATGCAAAGAACTTGGATGAATTGAGAACAATCGGATTCACTTCCCGATCAATAACTTCTTTGGGCCTCTTACTTTGTTGTTCTGAGAAAACACTTTTAAAAATAAAGGACACATCATTGACATAGAGGTATTCATCATCCTTGAGTGAATGTTGTAGCATGGAAATATGTTCAAGAAAAATTGGATCTTTAGGAATGGTGAAGGAAAGATGAGTTTGCATCTGTTTGCAAGAATGTAGCACAATCTCACTTTATTTTCTAGCGAAATTATTGTCAATACCTACCAGCTCAAAATTGACCTTGACATCATTTTCGAAACTAAAATTATTAATTTTGTTGTGAAATCAATCATCATCCTCGAGTGAATATTGAACTATATATTCTTATTTAAAATTGGTAGGTCATCCAAAGATAGTGAAAAAAAGTTGACGTTGACTCCACTCAAAAGACTGGCATCTTTTCTGAACAATTTTCTTCAATAAAAATCAGCTTAACATTTTCCTTTATATCATCCTTTATGGAAAAGGTGTTGTCTTCATGAACAAGAATATTCATATGATATTCAAGAATTTCATTTCCTTTATATTCATGATCTTCTTCACAGAACAAGAAAGATGAAGACTTACTTTCGCATTCATTCTCATCTACCAAGGCATTAAGGAGGACATCAAGCTCATCCATTTTCTCTGTATCATTATCGAATATTGGTACATGAAAGGGAGAAAAAGAAAATTCCTTGGACCTATATTGCATTTCCATGGCCCAAGCCAAGATCTCAAGATTGAGTTGAGGTTATTTAGTTTCTTCCACGGTCTTCAAAAATTCTTTTAATGATTGCTCTTTCAAATCTATAATATACTTATTTTCTTCCTCATTAGGAAGGTCTTTGCATTAGGAATTAAGGAGATGATTGAAAATCTGATCCGCACATGGCCAAAATTCATTTGAAACATCCTCGTTATCATGTTCAACATTTCTTGTCATCCAAGTCTCACCTTATTGCAAGAATGAGCATACATGGTTTTTAAAACTTCTCATACAAGGAGAAAATATACATGATACGTGGGAAGGGCACACCTTTGAGTTCAAAATCCATTTCATCATCCTCGTGATAGGAAGGAGGGAAACATTTTTTCAAAGGAGCATCATGAAAAAAACCTTCAATCTCATCTAAATCATTCCTTATGGAATCTTCTTGTTTTAATAGAAGATGAAGAACTCCATTCTCATCATGATGATCAACATTATGTTCATTTCACGAGGGTGGTGAAATCGTATCTTTGGAGAGATCATGTTCATGTTTTCTTTGCCTCATTTTTTCTAGAAATAAATTTAAATCTTCCATTTGTTCATCTATGATTGGATTGATAAGGGAGTTTGATTCTCCAACTATATCTATTTTCATCATTCACTATTTTTACATAAATAGAAGAATCAACATTGGAAAGAAAATTATCCTTTATTACCTCAAATTCATCATCTTGGGTCTAATATGCAAGATTTAATTCCCGTAAATCTTCATTGTTCATGGAGTTCTCAAACAGTTATAGATCATCTGTCGTGCAACAAGAATATTTCTCTATCAAACCCTTTGTTTCTCTAACGGGTTGTGCATCGTGTGAAAAATAATTGATGAAAGGAGGTTCAACTATTGTTTCTTCTTCATCAACCTCCACAGTGGTGATCTGGTTCTCATCAATAGGTTCAAGGATATATCATTCATTAGAAGTATACAAGAATCTTCAAGTAATAAAAACCTCATAGTGCGGACAATCATTAGGATCTTCTTCCAAAGGTAAAATATCCTCTTATTCCTCCTTATTATGAAGTGCTTCAAGTTGTTTGTATATTTATTGCATGGATTTAGTATAGTTCAAAATTTCAAGGTAGATTTGGGGATCTGAATTTCCTTACGTGACACTCAAAATTATTTACACATACTCAATTTTAAACACTTTGTAAATAAATCATCCTAAGGAATAGAGATAAAAGACATGGCTCCAATTTTCTTGTTCAATTGTATGAGATTAAAAACATTACCTTCAAGAGATTGTTCATCTTTTTTGACTTCATACAACATCTTGTACCTCCTTTGCATATTCTTCATAAGGTTCTTACCTTATTCCTCATCAACAAGTCCCGTTTTATTTCCTTTAGCAATAATCTACTTGAGCTTAAACCACAAGGATTTGATGATAGGTTCCTCATAAACAACAATTTTATTCATTCTACATATTCTTTCCTTGATTTTGGGAGACATACCGCTAGCCTTCTTTTGCTTTTCTGATTGCATATTTTTCCTTGAAGTAAGGGACCTTTTTTTATTTTTCTTGAATTCCAATCCTTGCAAGAACTGGACCAGAATGATGGTTGATCAGAAATTTGCAATTCTTGGTAGTAAGCTTGTTCTTCTTATTCATTGTCACTCATTGATACCGAAATCCAATCTTGAAACTTTTTCATTGTGGTGTTGGAAATGATCATGACACAGATTCATTCCTTGATGGAGTCTCCTTCCAAATCTGATTTTTCTTTTAAATCTGCTTTTTCTTGTAAATCTTATTTTTGTTTTTTTAATAATTTTTTTGTATTTTGCAAAAATATTTGTGGGTGCACTTGGGAAAATCTCTCCCGAACGGATTCGCCAAAAATTGTTGACGAAATAATTTTTCGTATGACAAACTAGGTGTTTTCACCAATGCACATGGAGTTATGCCCCTTCTTCTTATGTATGGGGAGGCTCCCATTATTTAATGTAAACTAATATGTTCCTATTTATTAATGTAGGGTGGCCAAATAGGTCAAGGATCACACAATAACACTTCAATGAACCTGTGGCAAAGTGCTTATAAGGGGTACAAGGGATGTATTTGCAGCAATGAGGGGTGAAGGAGAGAAATTAAAAAAGGGAAGGCTATTGCTATGAGTAGGCACTAGCAGTGTTCACACCCAATAACCGGATTAGGTCAACATTTAATTAGAGTAAAGTAACAATGAAACATCTAGCAAGACTAACAAACCTCTACACATTTCTTAGAATCATTCATCAAATGTAAAATATATTTCTTGTTCATTGTGTTTACAAAGTGCATAAAAGAGAGAAAATAGAGGAACACATAAAAAAAGGGAAATATAAGAAATGTATCTTTTATTTCTTATGTTGGTGATACAAAGTTCAACACCCAAAACCACAATCCACAATTACTATAAAGAAATAACTTTTCAACATTTCAGGATCCTTTGGAATGGAGAAGCCATCCCAATTTATAGCAATGTGAATTGACCTTTCATCTACCCCCCACATGACTCTTCATGATCTCATTCAACTTGTGACTTTACATTTTCCTAGGAAGTGGAAATAAGTTCCCTTTTTATGAATAAAAGGGACTTTTACAATTCAAACTTTAGAAAGTCACTTAAGTGAATGAGACGAAATATCATGATTTGCGTATAATGAAGAATTAGAAAGGGGGAGAGAAGAAAATGGAGAAAGAGAGGAGAGGGAAGAAGTTTGACATATCTGATGAAGAATATCCTCTATGACAAAGAACTTGCTTATTCATGCTTCCTGATGAGAAGTTTCTAGAGTGGGATCTTATTCCTCGAATTCCTTGTTGAATTGAGCTATTGCAAGTGCCAAATTATCTACCTCTAGAATGCAAACGTAGCCCAACACCTTGGTCCATGCTCCAGGAACCTCATTGATATTCTTCACACTTGATGAGCCATCCTTTCATGATCCTTTGTAATTTCCAAATGGAAACTTCTTTTTGTTTCAATAGGGACTCTAAGTTATTTTCATTGAAGGAAAGAGAGTCACTTTCCTATCTTTATTGACCAGATCCTGGAAGGAACCAATAAGTTCTTCTGATGATGAATTCTTAGTGAGCAGAGGGAACTCAAATTATTGAAACACAGTTGTATACCACATTCAATATCTATAAAGCATGTTTTCCACAATATTCCAACTCATATATTGCATTCTTGAGCATTTCATATCTCGCATCCATGATGTGGATCCAAACTTGAGACAAGTTCTCTGCAGCTAATGCAAACACATTATTACTCACAAAGAGTGTGAGATTCAAAGGATACTCATCTCAAACACCAGTGGGAGCACCTCATCCAAGTGAATTACCTCTTTTACAAATTCCTCTTTTTCTTTCTTTACTTCTAAAAAGTCTGCAAGAATGTACTTGATTAGAAAAATTACCTCTGGAAACAATGCCTTTTCCTTGCTCAATGATTTTCTCAATCCACTTCTCGTTATCCTTACCATGCATCAAATATCCTTGTACTTTCTTGATCACCTTAGGATCAACATTGAGGATTGGAGGAATGTCTTCTATAGGAAGAGAAGATGTTGAGATTAGAAAATAAGAAGGGTTGCATCTAAGCATTGAGAGTCTTTACTTGTTCCTTCAATTGTAACAATTTTTTGCTTGTATTCTTCATTTTGAGAAAGGAGGTGGGAAGAAGGATTCCTTGAACAAATGATAATCACCCTTCTGTGAAGCTTGACCCAATGAGATTTTGATCAACTCATAGTCTGATGGAGTCATTTCCTCAATAGGATTTTCATTCCTAGGCCTAGAAACTTCAATATATCTGATTACCCGAGGATGCCACCAAAGAAGTGAGATGTTGTTTGGGCCTTGTTTCTTCACTTGGATTTCAGAGATACTGATATTTCTTCAATACTAGGCATGATAGCAAGTTGCATTTTCCTTGGCTAACTTTCAAGCATTTCTTGAATCCATGAGAAATGGTTCTTTAGGAGTTGACATGATTTTTGCTCACAAGAGCACTTTCAGGATATTTTTATGGAATCAACTCTTGATCATCATGGGGAATATTTTACATAAGGTAATACATACCTCAGATGCCCTTGAATAAAAATATCCTACAATGAATCAATATTTTAATTATTTACTTCAACCAACTCACTTTGAATAGCTCAGTAAACTCACTCAAACAACTCAACTCACTTTGGTCAACTCTCCCATCTTACAAAGTTCCAATCAACCAGCTCATCGAGAATAGATGATGATGGTGGATCTAACTTAAATGATGAGTTAATATGATCAGCAGATCTCTTGACATTTTTAAATCTCTTCAGACTGCACAATGTCTCTAGATTTTACCTGTTTGCACTCTACAATGTTCTATCTTTGCTCTTATGATCAAAATGATGCCTCAAGACCTCCGTGAAGGATGAATTGCCTTTTTTGAGCTATTTTAATCACTTGGAAACCCTATGAAGATGTAAAAAAATAAATAGATGAATTAAAATGGAGCCAACTACAACTTTCTCTACTCAAAACATAGACTTTTTATTTTTAGTAGGTAGAACCAGGACCTACTATTTTGGGATATTTCATTTATTTTTCTCAAATTTGAACTTCTCAATCCTCTATAATATTCCATTAAAATATATTTTGATGAATTCTTTACTATTTTGGAAAATTTCTATTTTTGGAAGTTGCCTTTTTCTTTTTTTCTTTTTAGATTTTTTTTGCTCTTTTGTGGAAATCTTTCCTAGTTTATCATTTTCAATGTTATCTAAGTGCATTGATCTGAGGGGACTTACTATTTTCAGTAAGTTACTATTTTAGTAATTTAACATTTTTTAGTAAATGAGGGAACCATGTACTTAATATTTTTATAAACATATACTTTTCCACCTTAGATTGCAATGAAAAATTGCATCACTGGATTAGGCTCGCTTCCAAGACCTTGTGCTCCAAATTTCACCTCGATCCGCTAGTCAGAATGCTTGGAAACTAAAAAATCAAACATCTAGGGCACAAAACTATGGTTTTGTACCATTAAAAAATCATGTCATCATCTTATTTTTAGGTTACATTGTTCTTGAAGACGTTCCTGGGATGAAGAGCAACTGAGAAACTTTCACCCGATTTCATTCACCGATTTGCAAGATATACGAGTTTTTAAGTTTTGATGCATATGGAAGCCATGGATGAATTTTGATACATTTTTTCTATAGAATTTTCAAGTTATTTGTGTTATGGAGAATAAATCATATATTTCACATGAAAATATGAGGTGGCAAAATCTTATTTCATGCTTTTTAACATTAAACCAGTGTTTTTGCTTCACGAGAGAGGAAGAAACAAGTATAAGTAAGCTAAAACACTTGGTCAATTTTTGGTTTGCAAACACCTTAGAATGGGGAACATTTATTTTTCCCCACTTTCCCCACTAGGGATTTGGGACAATAAAATTTTCCCTCAACTCTGAGCATGACAAGTGGTGGAGCAGGATTGCAGATGGAGGTATGGAGATGAGAGAAACACACTTGAGCACCTGGGAGGAAGACAATTTGGTCATATGGTGAATGGGAAAGGGATAAGGTCGGGGCACATTTTTTATCCCCTGAATAATGGGTCATGTAGGATAATAAAATTCACCTCAAGGTTTAGATGAGGAAACTTATCACAATTCATGGTCAAAATAACTTAGCACCTTGTCTTGGAAATAAAAGGTCACATGAGGGTCCAAGAGCAAAACCTGAGGGGTGGGGTTGGTGAATTTTATTGTCCCTAATGTTCCCAACATGTTCTAAATTTACCTATAATAGTTGTGTCAATTTGGACATTCGGGACAATTGGGACACCAAAATGTGCATCACCCATCCAGCTGAGAAAATGACTAAGTTCCTAGAACCTTGAAATCACTTTTCCCAAAGCTCCAGGAGGTATTTTAATGAAAAAATTTATATAATTTTTATTCCCAATATCATTTCAAGATACAATGTGATGTTTTTAAGGGCCTAATTATTCCTCCTTATCCAAAAATTCCATTTTTTCATTCGGGACAACAAGGTGAGCCTTGTTGAAAATGATCTGCCCTGAGAAGCACTTGAGTCTTGTGAAAAATGTGAAAGTTCCATCATGTAGATTAAACTTAAATATTTCTAATGAGTAATTTTTTTCAACCTAACTCCTTATGGATCTCCCAGAATATTCTGTTGAAGCTTAGTTACCATTTTCAGATTGCAAGCTCCTTCACCCTCAAAAACCTGCTTTCACTGTTCTCATTCCAAAACCTCTGAAACCTTCCTAAATATTCCTAAACCTATTCCATTGAATCTATTAACTCCTTCAAAACCACTCTTGGATGGTTTTGATATTTCAAATCTTTTATGTAGGATGCACACCTATCCTAGAAAGGATAAAAAATAGCCTTTCTAGGCCCAGTGAAGAATCCACTTTTAGAAGAAATGTACTAAAGGGAATGAGTTAACTTGTTTCAACATTTCAAACAATGGGGAAATTATATAAAAATACATATAAGGGCCTGCAGGGTTAGGATGTGCATGACACATAGAGGTTAGACTGATCTGGAGGGGTGTGCATGATAATTTTCAAGAAAATTTTGATACTAGGGTTAAGTTTTCATGTTTCATCATTGAATTTTTACCTTGCAAAAACACATGAAAAAAATAATAATTATAAGGAGGAAAAGTTATAAGGAAAGGAAAAATGAAAAGCAAAGAGAAGGTGATGTACCAAATTGAAATTATGGAACTTCTCTAGCTCTAAGTGACACAGATACAAGTTTGTAGAATGAAGATCATAAGGATGCACAAGAATCTAATGAAAGCAACTGAAAAATAATAAAAGGTATGAAAAAGGGTGGAGATATTCATGCCAAACATGAAATTTTTGAATGAAAGAAGAAATCCATAATTTCATTAATCGATGCTTGATAATTTACATACATATCTGAGACAAGAGAATATTTTATTCATGAGTTATAGAGGTCAAAAACATTAAGTTTGAGTTCACAAGCATGAAAATTTGAAATATGCGAAGGAATAAAATAGGAGAATATCCCTTACAATGCACATTAACAATTACATTTAAACAATTCGTGAGGAAGAGGGAGAAAGAGAAGAGGGAAAGGAAAGACCACCATGCTAGAGTATCAATCCCTAAAATATTGTTGTATAAGCATGGACACCATGATTTCTTGTAGTGTTGACTTGTAGTATAGGTATGGGCTCCATATGAAGAGAACCAACCACCATAGCATGGTGCTTTATTTTATCACACATCATGAATCCACATAGGATGAAACCATACTTCATTATATTATGGCAGTCGAGGTGGTTGGTCATTTGGTCGATTAGTTCAGGCACATGGTGTGGCTTTTGCTTTTGTTGTGTGTTATTTCTTTGATCTATAACCTTCTTTAGCCTTTTAAATTTCTTGAGTGATGAGTGTAGTTTCCTTTTTTTTTGGTTCTTGAATATTCCCTGCACTTTTTCCATTTAACATTCCTTCTATACCATGGAGGTCTTCTCATTCTCTATTGCATGAGATATTACCCACAACCATGTCCCTTCACTATACATCCTTACGAGAACCCATGTAAACACTATGATTTAAAAAACACACAATATACTAAGTTAGTGTGTCTTTATTTACAACCTTGGTTTCATTTGAACATGCCTTCCTTTTGCTACATGGAACCTTATGGAACTTCTTCTTCTGCATCATAGATTTTAACTTAGCAACCTTCATCCTTAATTCCACATAATTTAATTTTTTGTGGAATGTTATGTGTTTCGAGTCCGCTTGATGTGATATTTCCATGTCACAAAGTACTATCTTCTCACCCTTTTCCCATGGATTAAATCCTTAACAAATTTCAAACCTTACCCAAGTGTGTAACCTTGCGGTGCTCTAACTTTCCTTTGACCTATTGTATATTTTTCCCTCCTCGAGTAAATATAGACAAGCAAAAGGATATGGAAACCACAGAAAAAGTTGCGCCCATGGCGCAAGAAAGAGGCGCACAACAGGAGGTGCTGACACCAAAAAAGTTGCACCCATGGCACACAGAAGAGGCACACAGCAGGAGGTGCTGACACCGGAAAAGTTGTACCCATGGTGCACAGAAATGGCGCATGACACAGGGTGTTGACACCGAAAAATTTGCACCCATGGCGCAGGAAAGAGGCGCACAGCAAGAGGTGCTGACACCGAAAAATTTACGCCCATGGTGCAGGAAAGAGGTGCACAGTAGGAGGTGATGACACCAAAAAAGTTGCGCCCATGGCGCACAGAAATGGCACATGACACAGGGTGCTGACACCGGAAAAGTTGTGCCCATGGCACAGGAAAGAGGCGCACAGCAAGAGGTGCTAACATAGAAAAATATGCGCCAAGGGCGGTGATAAGTTCCTGTCGACATGCTGAAGGGTGCGCCAAGGGCACTGATAAGTTCATGTCGACATGCTGAAAGGTGCGCCAAGGGTGCTGATTCAGGAGGCACAACATTTTGAGCGCCGACAGGAAGCAGACACTAGCATAGATATTCAAATGGCCATAACTTTTCACGGGGATCTCGGATTCATGCAAGGTTGGACTTTTCGGAAAGCTTACGAGGTCCTCTGTCCAACTACAAATTGGATATCTTTAATTGGGTGAGAAAAAGTTCTTAAAAATGCAAAATACAGTTCGCCACTTTTGGGTTCACTGGGGTTCTCATCTACCACCATAATGATATGATTTAAATGCAGTCTGGAGGTGGTTGGGGTAGATTTTGAATTCCTCTCTTCCCCCTGTCTTTTTCTTCCTATAAATTGTAAGGAGGGGGCTTCTTTCAAAAAAGTGTGGTTCATCTTTTCAGCTCTGCCCTCCCTTCTTTTTCTTCTCCAGGGTTGAAAAAATGGAGTTTGAACCTCCTCCCCTACTCTGTAATGGCATTTTTTGCCTTTTACTATTGAAATGATGTTCTGTGCAAACTTCTGGAGCAACAAAAAATGTGTTTTGTGATGCATCTGTCCATCCTTGCTCATTTTTTCTTGTTTTCTTCTTGCCTCTCTTCATTGCAGGTATCTGTGCATGTTTGAATGTTCATTGCAGGTCTGGAGCTGTGTTCATGGAGTTTTGGGACATTTTCTATGTGAAATCTATCCTTGGGCCTGTGATGCGTCTGTCCATCCTTCCCATTGCTCACCTCTCTTTGTTCCATGGCAGTTTTGATAGATGTTCAACATGCTCCTTCTCTGGTGTATCACCGTTTTAGTGTAGGCTCTATTTTTCCCTTTTCTCTCTCTCCTCTGTCTCCTTGGAATGGTTAGATTAGGATTAGATTAGCTTGCCTGCACCGGAATAGCTTGTGGCAGGTAGTTTAGGAAGAGGAACCAACCTTCTTTGGAGAGATTTTCTGATTTTGCAAGGTCCCACACTTGGGAAAAGCTCCATGTTATGCAATCGCACTGAGAGTCTCAACCCATCGAGTTGCGGACACTCAAGGGTGCTGTGATTCGTCATCAACAGTTTTGGCACACCCGGTGGGACCTTAGAGGTCTTCCACTTCATCTTTTGTAGGTTGGTGTGTTCTTGTGAAGATTTCAGCCTTTGGAGGCACTTTCAAAAGCACATCTGGCGACTCCATCTGATCAATAACTCATTCTCTGAGTTACAACCTGTTTTCCATCCATCTTTCTTTCCATATCTTTCATTGTTTTCCATTCCATGAAGTTGTGCAATCATGACTTCATTTCCAACATGGAACTCACATTTACAACAGCAGCAATATATCACACCTGCAACATGTTTTACAGATCATCCAAATCAGCATTTTGAACAAATTCAAAATCAGCATGCATACCCATATGAGCAACAATGCCAAAATCAGTTTGGCTATAGAGACTTCCAAGAGCAAGAGTACGCATATAATGAAGACAATCAGATGTAAGATACTGGTCTGTTGGAGAAAATCCAAAAGATGGAGGTAAAGATGGTGCAGTCCAAAGCAACAGCTCAAATGAGAGCTTTCAGAATTGGTTACAGGACTCCTTGTCCATGGGGAGGCCCTTTTCCAAGACACTTCAGCCCTCAAGAGAAGTTGGACTTCTTGATGAAGATGCTGCCCCCAACTCGCATAGTGGACAACAGAAATAGAGGCCTATACACTTGGTGTTGAACAACCTTGTCAATGGGTAAGTTCTACACCATCATCTGGTCTTTCTCTTCCCATTACTCAAGCAGCACCATCTCATTTGGAACTACAAGTTTTAAACTCCCCATCTGCTGCCCCAAATGTTGAATCCATGTCTCCACCTCTCAGTCTTCCACCACACCTCAATTCTTCTTTCCTTTTCCCTTCTAAACAGTCATCCTCTCCACAAGAGCTAACAGAAATACCCCCTCCTCCAAAGAAACAAGAGGTTTCACTACCTCCACCACCACAAAAAATTGTAAAATCAGCTAAGTTCCAACCAATCCCTCCTTTTGCATTCCCAATTCCATGTGGGGAAGAAGAAATTGCAAAAATCAGTCATCAAGGACAGCAAGAGGAAGAGCCAAGAAAAGAAGAAATGATTAAGAGCTTAGTGAGTTTGGCTCTTAAATTTGGAATTGATAAGATCCCCTTGATGGTTAAGCCTACAGAAGAGGCTGAGGTTGAACAAATGGTGGTTGAGACCGATTTTGTGGCAGAAGAAGAAGAGCAAAAATAAGAGGAGCACATCCCAGCTGTGGAGGAGAAAAGTGCAGATCCAAGGGCTTTAAGCACAAGGCAGGCTACAGAAGAACCTTCAGTTCTTCTTTCTACTTCATCTCTCTCAATTTCTAGTACTGAAGAAGAGTTTGATCTCTCAAACTCAATATTGGAGGGTGAGGGAAACTATGGTGGTCGAGTTACATATCAAGAAGACACCATGGAGGAAGTTGAGCATTTGCAGCAGGACAATAATGAGGTAGCTTATCTGTCAGATTTGGAGGATTGTTTTGATGGAGAAGATCTGATTGAGTTTCCACCATTCTCTCTTTCATCATCCACATTCCAAACACTTGAGTCTGCTGTCATGAAGGAGAACCTTCTTAACAGTTTTTTCAACATGTTTTATAACTTCAGGAGCAGCTGTGGAGATTTCTTCTTGGCTCACACTAGATTGGACAGCTAATTTTTGTAGGCATGAAATTAGTGATTTAACTCATTCCTTTATTTTTCTCTTTTTTTATCCTATCCTCATCCACTTTGTGTAACAAGCCACTGTCTACTTCTAAAACTCCTTTCTTTAGAGCATCTCTTGAAGGTTTTCCTAGAGGAATGGATTAAACATTATAATCCTTAGTTGTTATATCACTCCTTTTCTTCCCCTCATGTGGGATTGCTACCTCCAAAGTCTTAGATATGAATGGATCTATATGATTCTTTGTGATGACCCTAGCCTTCTTGGGAGTCTTGTTAGGTTTTGGGAAAGATAATGTTATAAGTTTTATAACCTTCACAGGAACCACTTCTTCTTCTTCTTCTTCTTTGGAGATCAATTCTCCTATCCGGCCTTTTGCAAGAGTAGTTTTCACCTTTGTCTCTTATAGTGTTTGTTGAGGTTTTTCTGGAACAACCACCAATTTTTTGGATACTTCTTGAATATTTTTTCACTGATGGATCCTTGTGTTGTTCCTTTTCTTCTTCCATTGTGAGCTTCATAGGTTCAATTTGTGTTGGATTTTCATCCAATTGCTCTTTTCCTTGGTCTTAGACTTTGGGTTGGCCAACTTATTTTGGAGTCATAATCAACAATTGAAATATTTTCTTTATTCATCTCCCCACTTGGTGCAGTCACATCTTCTACATTTTCTTTAGAGGATTCCTGAGTTGATGTTGTTCCCTTAGATAATTATTTTTCTTCTATAGTTTCTACTTCTTGTTTGGTGGAAATATCCTCATGAACTGGTATAAAAATTTCCTTTTGTTCTTTTGATACCTCCTTTTGTGGCGTTGTGTGCTAGCTCTCAGTATTTTATCCTTTACCTTTATCAATACCCTGCACACTCTAACTATCATCAATATTTTCCTTTTTAGTGGTTTCTTTTGAAATTTCAATCACCTTTTCTTCAGTAAACTTTTCTTTTTTAGGTGAGTCACTACTTCTGGTAACCTTGGTTTCCTTTTGGGGATTATTTTCATCTAGTACCCCATTGTCCCTACTTTCCCCATCAGCAACTCCTTGAAATTTTGACTTGCTCATTTCTAAAGTATTTTTTCCTTCAGAAGATACTTATGACAGTGGAATTTCTAACTCAATAATTGGCACATGGGCAGATTCCTTCACTCCTTCACCTGACAAGAGAATACCTACATCTTCCACCACTTGTCCTTCAGTTGGTACTTTAAATGCCTCAAATAAAAGAGTCTCATCATTTTTGTCTATGTCTATTATGTCAATTGGGATTTTTTTTTATTCATGCAATTGATCGAAAAGAGGTATATTCACACCTTCAACTAGTGTTGTATAAAATTCCTTTAATTATTTTTCTAACACAGAACTATCTAGTGGATTAGGTGGGACATTACCTGGGGACACTTTTTCTTGAGTAATATCAGTCATTATTCCTCCTAGAGATAAAGTTGAAGCTAGAAAACTTTGTTGTGTAATTGGAATTACTTGAACATCTTTTTGTTCTAGTGATGGATTTTTTTGATGAACCATGGAAACTACTACTCCTTGTTCATTAGTGAGCATGGGAGGATTAATCACTTCAGCCTTCATATGTTTTTGTTTCTTAAATGTAGGATCACCTTCTCTTACTAAGAGTTGTTCAAATATAATCTTGTATCTCTTATTTTTCCTTTCAATTTGTTTGATGCTTGGTGTCACCCTTTCCTTGGCACTTTGTGGCTTAGGTTGGACACTGAAACTTGTTATGGCTCCTCTCATTAAATTTTTAGTACTTGGGGGCTTTGGTAAAACTTTTGGAGGGGTCTTTTTTTGTAGCTACGCCCTTTCCTTTTGTTTGAATTGGTACTACAAAAGTAATAGGAGAATTTTCCATAGAATTTAGATGCATATATTTAGTTTTATGCTTCAAAGCAGATATGGAGGTTCATGTCCCACTAGCAACAAAAGTCCATTCATCAACAATTCTTCTAGTTGGTCTCTTTGAAGGTAATTGAGGAGATTTTCCTCCTAATGGATCCATCTTATTATGTCCCTCCTTAAACGGGGGGGGGGGGGGTCTTCCTTAAAAATCCCTAATTCTCTTAACTTACTGAGGACTCTTATGTTATGAATGGATAAATCAATGTTCTTTGTTTTTAACCAAGTAAAAGTTATCCTCATTACATGAACAATCCTACCATACTGACCATCATATTCTTCCTCATCCCACTTCATGGGGATCATTGGTTGGCCTTATATTCCTTTGTCAATATAAAATTGACTCACAACTTGTTGGTCATCTAAAATTCCCTCAGGTACCACAACAATTTTGAAATCAATGATTTGTGACGAGGGTCATTCTTGAGTAATCCCTAAGTATGACCTCTTCCTCATCCCTGAAAATCATCCAGTAGTTCTCAAAGTGAGGCTCATTATCAAAGGAATTTCCAGATTATTTACCACCCACCTAATGTCGTAACTAGACCTCACCTCAAATTTCTCCATATCAAACCTTTCCATTTCTTCCTCCATCAATCTAGCATTCATAATGGAAGGGAAGGAATACCTTCCTATCCTAATGGGAAATTTTGATGTTTTTCTTATGTCTTCCATCGATAATCTTATGAATAGGAGTAAAATGCCTTGCCAACTCACATAAAGCCATCCTGTCATCCAAATACCTTAGTAATTTACAAGGTTGTCCTTCAAATCCACTAGCTCTTATGTAATTTAATTTTCTACTTGAATAAAGAAACAACCAAACTCCATTATTATATTTCTATCCTCTTTTGATATCCTATACTACTCCCATTCAAGTTTTAACAAGCATATGAAAAGTGTAAAAAATATATCATTCACCAATCTTACATTTCCCTTCCAATTACTCAATTGTAATTGGGGATAGATTTCATGCACTTTGTGTTTTTTGAAAGGGATATGTGGTATAAGGCCAGGGAAAAATATGTGGCCTGCAACATTGTAAATTAGATATGTCATCATTTAAAACTTGAACTCCCCAACACCACCTAATTGGATCTTTGTAGCCAATGCTAGAAGATGATCATGAATTGAATCAGAAATAAGGGTTTCCCAACAAATTCTCCCTTTCCTTTCTAAAAAAATACACATATATGGGAAAATACATTATTTGAATTCATTAGTTGTTTCAAAACTAGCCATTCAACTTAGCAACACAAGTACATCTTCCAATTTTTCCACGAACTGTGCCCTAGCCAATTTATTGGGAATTCTAGTGGTTACCTTCTTTTCTGATAAGATCCACTTAGTGTTTATAAGTCTATCCTATTCTCTCTTCTTGCCTTCATAATATTTAAGGGCTAATTCAACACCCATGGTTATCAGAGTTTTGATTATTGGTAAATCCAACATTATCCTAAAATCCTGGGGGTGTTAAAGTCAATACTACTTCACCACTCCCATCGAATACTTTTCTCTTTTTTGGATTATATTTCATGACACAAAGCCTTACCAATTCAGGGAAATACATAGAGGAAGGTATGGAACCGACTGAGGCAATGTTACTGGCCTCAATTTCTTCCATGAGTTCACTTTTTTCTGGGCTACTCAATCGTTGTAGGAATTCATTCATATCTACATTCATTAAATCTGTGTCTGTAATATTATCTAAATCACTGGTAATTCCAGATGTGACATGAAAACCTAAAAACACTGTTTTAATTTTTTATGCCCTAGATTTTACTTTCAATTACTTCATGAATTAGGAGTAAAAGATAGTGAAAGTATGAGAGTAGTACAATCCTTACCAATTTTCTGTGTATTTTTCCTTTACTTTCTATATTCTCAAGCCTTAAACTTCCAATTGATTCTCTTTAATTGATTTCACTTTTTTCCTCTGAATATTCTGATAGCAAGGGTATCCAAATCCTCATATGTGATAATTAACAACTCAAAGTGTTTTAATACTTCAAACAATTTTACCTTGATTTATGCAAAAAAAATGCATTAATGGCTACAACCATAAATGCATTGAATCATGGCCATCCATCATGCCTCCCATTTTTAAATATGGGTCGTCCACGTGGAGAAATTCCATGTTATGCAGACTCAGGTAGTCTTTTTGTATTTTTACACTACTTTTTAAATGTAAAATTTTTTACGAATTTGAACCGATCACCCCGCCCCTCTAACTTTATAATGATCATGACACGTGTTAAAATCTTAGCGACAGTAGAGCTACATGAATTTTCTACATATATGTCTATTTTCCTAACTAAGCACAATCTTACCAATTCCACCCAAGACCCCACTTCTATGACCTTGGCTTGAGGATACGCCACATGTCCCTCGCGGGTCCTCAGAAATGTTTTTTCACTTTGCACTTTTATTGACTTAATGTCAAGAGAACATCGTCGACTCCGATTCCCCGCTCCAATTATATTTTAACACATATACCACTTTGGGAGCGAGGCAACTTCTTATTTCACATCTTTTGACTTCGAATATTCTTGGGAATATTCATTGGTCCTTGGGGCTAAGTTTGCATTTTTTATGTATTATGTAATTTTTGTAACTTTGCAAATTAATCCTGCAACACCGCAACCAATGGGAACATGCCACATATCTTCGGGTGGCAGAGAAAAATATGAAATTTGTAGAAGCGACCAGAGGATAATATACAAAGATTTTTTTAATATTACACATGATTTGTGATCGTATTTTGATAGGTATTTTATAGAGGCAACACAACTATTACGTTCCTTGACCAAAAAAGAGGATTTACACCCTAAACATGATATTTTCACATGTATTCACCATGAATGTATCTCCAAATACATGTTTTTATATGAGAAGACCAATCAAAGTAAATTTTTCAAAGGCATATACTAGATAAAAGGGTGAGATATATTTGAACACTAACACATTCCATGTAAAATTCATATAAGAATGTACTCCTATAAATTGGGGTATTTACATGTGCTAGAGATTATTTTTCTAGAAAATGGGTTTGAAGAATTAACTAGATAAAGAAGACACTCAAAGAAGCATATGAAGATATTTCCTCTCATCTTTGGAGAAGTGATATGATGAAATCGGATATATGTGTGGATTTACATGTCATGTGTTGTCAAACCCTTGATGAAAATGATTCTAAGTTGAGTTCGACTAAAGAACTTAAGATTCAATTCATGGGAATTATCAAAGATAATATTTTCCATTCAAAAAACCTCAGTGTGGATTCCATGAATATGATTGCTAAAATTTTTAAAATATTCTTTAATGCAACTAAAGAACTCCCTAATCTATTTGGATGAGTCAAAAATATATTGGTGGCTATAGGCTCCTAGTTTGATGTTCTTGATAATATGACCATTCCTTGTGAACAAGATGTAAAAGGTGTTGTCATATGATTAAGGTTGCACATGCTAAATTTTAAAGTGTTGAGGTAAATTACTCAAGGTATTTATTTTAATTTTGGATCTTCTCTCTATATATTCATCCCTTTTTCTACTTTCGGTCACTTAAGTGACTTTTCTATTTCTTTATTGGAAAATTTCTTTTTTGTAGTTACTTAAGTGACTTTGTTTTAAAGTCACTTTGAGTCATAACTTAAGTGAAAGTAAACAAGAAGTTATTTTTTCTAGGAAAGTAGTAATAAGTTAGATATGGGTTGGAAATTTATAAATAGGGGTTCATTCTCAATCCAAACGATCTTTAGATCCTACTATTTATAAATTTTCTATAAAATAAGAAAATGAAGAAAACTTTATTTTCCCTCTCTTCTCACTCTTTTGTTCTTAACTCATTGTGAAATTCACAACAAAAATATTAATGTAAATTTGATTTCATGTTATTCTTGAGCATAGTATGAACTTTATGTCTACGAATGTTCTAATCATATCAATTTTGTATATGGTTTTTGGTTCTTATTTATCGTATTATGAGATATTGCATTTTTATCTATTGATATGAAAAAATAGTTAGAGATCTATGTTTTATTTCATGAAAATGTTATCACTTTCTCACCTCTAAATTCTTACATTTCTTCATGTTCTCGTGTCCTTCTTCCTTCCCAAAATAACCCAATAGATGGAATCTAAAAATCCCCAAAACTCAGGTTAAATATTGTAAATAATTTTGTAATTTTAACTTTGTTTTTGAATAAGGGAACCTCCCCATTAAGAAGGAGGAACTTTGGTCCCATAAATTTTTTATAATTTCACATAGTTATTCCCATACAAATGTTTTTCCAACACACCCCTACACCTAGGTGTGAGCTCAGAGATTTTTAAGGTTTTTTTTAATTTTCCAAGACCCTGCAAAATCTTAATTAACCAATTTCTCTAATATTTTGAAACTTGAAATAGAGTTTGTGCATCAAAACATTGTACATCGATCATCATTGAGAAAACTTCATAGTAGTTAGGTTATGAGTTGAGTGTTCTTTGTAAATTCTACAAAATATATTCCTATATTTTTCTTTAGTTTTTGACATGAATTTTTTTTGGGCATGAAAGATAGTCCATCGTCACTTTTGGTTGATATAAGTTTGATTTTCCATACTTATATACCATAATAAACCATTTAATCATTTGCTTCATTTTGAAACATGATTAACATTAATCGAGACCTAAATGAGAATAGATTATTGTGTTTGATGATTTGGGTTCGATTATCCTTGATTGTATACCATGTTGAACCAATTACTTGATTGATTCAATATGGTATGTGGTTGGGGATAGATGAGCCCCAAAGAACACTAAATTATCACGTTTGGATTATTAGGGTTGATTGGCCCCATGGTTGGGTCCAATTAAGCCCCACCAAAAGTAAATTGGCATTTTTAGTTTGTTTGGAGTTAATTTTCTCCCTTACATATCACATTGAATCAATTACTCAATTGGTTCACTGTTGTATATTATTAAGGCCAATCAAGCCCCATGACATAATATTTTTTATATTTGGTTGATTTAAGGTTGAGTGGCCCTAGTGATTGTGTACCACATTAAACCAATTACTCAATTGGTTCAATTTTGGTATGTGATTATGGCCAATTGAGTTCGAATGAACATATTATTTTTTCATTTAGTTGACTTAGGGTTGATTGGAATGTCTTGAGTACCACATTGAACCAGTTACTCGATTGGTTCAATTCAGTACACAATTGAGGCCAATGGATGATCCATAAACTGATTACAAATAGGTATAATAGATCTTGTGGATAGTGATAATGGGTGCCCTTTATTTGTAGTGTTCAATTTTTAATATAAATTTAAAATTTGAACACACAATGAACTGGAAATTAGAAAACAAGAGATAATGAGACAAACAATTATCTAGGAGAAACCCAATTGGGAAAAAACTATAGTGGGTGAGAAATTACTCCCCCTCCACTATGCAGTTCTCTCAAAATACAAGTTTACTAACATTATGTGGTCTTCATGAAAGATTCAAACCCCTCTAACTTGTATTTACTTATTTTAAAAACTCAACAAAGAAGAACCCAACTACAAGAGGAGAAATATTCACAGTCATACTTGGATTCATATTTAATGTTATTTTCTTAAGAAAGGAAGGAGAAAGTGAAATGAACTGAGTAGGGAAGGCTAAATGTTTGTAACTGTTTTCCTTCACATTTTTTAATTGTTGTAAAAATATCATTTAATTGCTACATAATTGTTGTGTAACTACTACCAAAATTCCTTTTTAGAATAGAACTCTCTGGCCTTATCATTCAAAGTTGTCTTAATCACTTTCAAACTAACTCATCCATTTTCATGCTACAATTTACATGAGAGAGATATTATATTACAAGTTACGATAGAGAATTACATAAATTGGGCACTTCCAAATCTAATTTTAGATCATGCCCCCTCAATTTGAGGCTTTTGGTCCTAAAATCTTAAGAACTCGTATGGCAAGGAATTTTCTTTCCCCACTTCTTGAACCTCTCTTGTACCTGGAGGTGTTTATGATGAATAAATTTATCATCCTTTTGAACTTCTTAGTCCACATTTTCAAGAAGAAGGTCTACTAAACTCACCCATCTAGTTGTGTATCCTTCCATTAGAACTTCTCTGCAACCCCATCTCTAATAAAATGTTATTTAGATTTTCTTGGAAGTTTTATTTGACTCTAACTCCCATCCACTTTCTCTCCTCTTCTTAACACTCTTTCCTTTAACTGCAACACAACATATTATTCCAACTCCTTTTGGCCATTAGGAGAAA
Source organism: Taxus chinensis (assembly GCA_019776745.2). Classification (NCBI taxonomy): domain Eukaryota; kingdom Viridiplantae; phylum Streptophyta; class Pinopsida; order Cupressales; family Taxaceae; genus Taxus; species Taxus chinensis. The sequence goes on from CM034150.1 coordinate 579,472,090, forward strand.
AAATAATTTCCCTTCAATTTTGAGAATGTAAGGATTTAAAAGAAACATAATATTTCAATATTCAAAACTGAATATTATTCTATAAAAGAGCCATAACTAATTTAATACCATACTCTAAGAGGCTTAAGCTCTTAGTTTTACATTTTAAGTCTTCCTTTGCTAAAGTGTAGCCATACATTGCCCTTAATAAGGAAACTATGCTCAATCCATGTGGCATGCCTTTCTCTACACTTTTCTATAGACTCCTTTAACCCCCCTTCATGGAGGTACCGACTAAGACAAATGCTCAGGTTTTTGGATTGATGTCCACATTTACCATTTTCATGACGTGGTGTCCACATCCTTCAAAGATTGTTGTTCAAGACTATGTATATCACCATGCCCACAATATTTTACACATTTTGTAGTGCCCACTTCCCTTTGACACCTTTTGATGCTTATGCTGATACTATGGATTTCATTATAGACATTACTATATTTTGATTTAGTATGTTATTAGACATTGGATTATGGATTATTGTGGATTTTGATTTGATTATGATGCATGATGATTATTAGAGACACCTGACATGTGGATGATGATATGTTATTGGACATGGATATTTTATGGATGTTGTCGGATATGTGATTTTTGGATACTGTGATTTGATTTGGAAAATGAATATTTTATGATGCAGATATATTTGTTGATTAAAAATGTAAATGATGTAATAAGTGACTTCGATGTTGTTGTGATTCATTGTGTAGTTGATTTTTGTTATTTTTGTATCATATTGGATGTTATGATATGGCCACGAGGCCAAAGGAGGTATTTGCATTTTGCAGGTTAAAAAAAATATCACAACAAAACATCTGGGGATCAGAGACGAACCAAAATAGAATTCTAGGTGAATTCAACACGGTCACCATGGCAACTCATTTTATTTTGTTGTTTGTTGTTTTGTTAGAGATTCCCATGGGGGGAGTCATCTTTATATGTGACCATGGGTTGTGTATTTCATTTTTATGATTAATGTTCAATTATTTTAGTGTGTACTTTGTTTTTAATGTGTTCTCTTCTTTTAATTAATTGATTGTGATGGAATAATGTGAGAGATCATATGTTTAAAGTTTAATTAAATAAATTTGGGATAGGGAAAGTAATTATTAAAGTTGTTGGTTGTTTGTAATTAATTTTTAAGGGATGTGTAAGGTGTGTAAGAGCTTGTGTAAGTCAGCTTTTGGAGTATGAAATACTCTACCTCCATGGAAATTCGAATTTGACCTTGGGGGCTATTTTTGGAAGCTTGTGGAACAAGTAAAACTTGTCCCATGCCTCTAAATTTATGTTACCAACCATACTTATGGTTGAGGATGTGATTTGTGACTTTTATAATGTATTTTTTTAATTCTTTTGTGCATGTTTTTTATTGCACTTTCTTACATTTTAATTCAATGTTTGTCCCTTGAGGTGTGGGTTGTTTTTGAGTGTGCAAGTAACTTGTCATTCTTCACCCACCTCTTTAATGAGCCTTGGAGTTTGGAGTTTGTATTTTGTGTTTGAATGTGAGGATGTATGATGTGGCATCCTACATGGATCCACATCATCCTCTTCTTTCCCTCTTCTATATATTGAAACTATCTTCTTTTTTTGGGTTGTTGAATCTTTTTGCACTCTTGCTTGGGGCGCATTTTTCTAGAGAGAGCTCTTGTTTTTTAAGAAAGTTTTGGAGAAATTTGTTCTTTCTTGTGAGCTTGTTGTTTTGGACTATGTTTGGAACTGGTAACTTGTTGTTTGGAAGAAAAACAACCATGGAGAGGTAGGAATTAACTCTCTTTTATTTCTATTATCTTCTTGTTTTGTTGTGTGGAAAATGCATGCTTTGTTTTAATTGTTGCTTGGTTGGGTAGAATGCCTTAGGGAAGGTGTAGGAGAAGGCTATGGGGAATTCTTTTGGGGGGGCATAAGGGTATACCATTGGAATCAGAATTTTGTGGAGGGAGTTTTGGGTTTGGGATCCATCATGGAAAAGAAATAGCTTTCATTTCTTACTTTGTGGGGGGCATAAGGAAATATGTGGGGAGCATAAGGAGAGAATCTGTGAGGGGCATAAGGAGGGATTCTGTGGGGGGCATAAGGAAATGTGTGTGATGAATTACTTGGCAGTTTGTATTTGGTGGATGCCCAATTTCCAATTGGGAGGCATAAGTAGCTTCCCCCATAGGCCTTGCTCCTTTGGCTTGCAAGATCAAGCCTAAGTTCTATTTTGATATGTTTTATATGTAGTTGTGAACTATTATTTTCTTTTGGTGTTGCATTGTGTTTTAAAAAGAAAATTTGTATGTGAAAGAATGTTGTGTGTGGAAGCCAGTTGTTTCCATGGTTGAATTGTACCTTCTATTGTATTTTGGTTGGGGCTCGGGGGCCAATGATGAAGGAAGGATTCTCCTTTCATTGGATTTCTTGTTTGGGTGGAGAGCGTTGACTTACCACCTCTTTGTTGTGAATGTGATCATTTGGATAAGAAGAAAATGTACATGTTGTTGTTTGGAGAAAGAAGAAATTTATAGTTTGACAGTCCCTTTCTTTTGAGCAAAGTCAATGTTACCTTTCTCGCCTTGAGTGGATGAGATGTATAATAATTATAATGTGAAGTTATTGCATTGTAGATGGAAGTTGAATTTGAATTGAGAAATGTAGAGAAGAATTATACTTGTTCTCTATTTTTGGAAAGGAATAAGAAACAATGTTGTATACTTTGTGTATTGTATTTGAAAACAAATGGAAATTGATAAGTTGAAAGGATGTAATTGTTGATCAATGAAATAATGCATTCCCTTCTCCAAAGTGTATTACACATCTGATTTTGAATTATTGTTGAAATTGGTTTACTGTTTGAAAGGAAAAGAAAGAAAGAAAGTGTGATATGCTTGTAAAATGTATATTAAAATTTGAAGTCAGAAATGCATTATAACTTCAAATGAATGGTTGTTCCAAATCTTGTAAATGGATTGGACTAGTTTAGTAACCATATGCATCTTCAAAGACAAATTGCTAAATTAATTTAAAAGAAACAGTTCATTGTTTTAAAACTTAAATCTGGCAATGCACATTTTAATTAAAATGAGTAGTTCAAACTTATACTCAACAATGTAATGAAATTACTTGTATAATTCAGATCATGAGCAGAAATATAACACAAAATAACACAATATTCTAGAATAATGATCTCAATATGTAATTAGAATAGCTTTGCCACTTCGAGGGAGCAACCTCTAAACCATACAATAATACTCAAATGCTCAAATGATGATGAACTAGTACCTAAAATCCCCTATATATACTATTCATATGTTATGGCCATCACTAAGGCCGACCTACTAAGCATGAGAAAGTATAAATGATATAATAAAATGATATGGTAAGCCACAAGTCAGCTACTCATATCCTAATATAAGCAATACTTTAAGGGTGTAGCATGCCTTTCCCCTTCAAAGAAACATTTTCCCCAATGTTAAGAAGCTCTGGGTGTTGCTGCAAGAATGTCATATCTTCCCATGTTGCATCTTCATTGTCCATATTCTTCCACTTGATCGAGTACTCATTAATAACCCGTGTCCTCAATCTTTTAGTGCATGTTTGAAGGATGCATTCAGGTTCCAAGATGACTCTCCCCTCCTCATTGAGCTCAGGTAACACTTTTTAGGTTGATACTCTTTGTCCAATTACTTTCTTTAGGTAAGAAACATGAAAGACTGGATGTATTCTGGTTGATATTGGAAGTTCTAATTTATATGCTATAGTACCAATCTTCTACAATACTTGATAGGGGCCATAATACTTTGGTGAAAGTTTGTTATCCTTTTGTTGTTGTTTCAAAGAAATTTGCTTATATGGTTGTAACCACATAAAAACCCAATCACCGACTTCAAAATGCCTTTCCATGCGATGTTGATTATCCTGTTGTTTCATGTGGTTTTGTGTCATGACCAAGTTCTCCTTGAGACTAGAGAGAACCTCTTGTTGATATTGAATGTGTTCTTCTACTACTCTAACCCATGGTTTTCCTCTCAATGATAATTTGATGGATGGTGGATGGTACCCATAGAGTGCCAAAAAAGGAGACATTTTAGATTAAGTATGGAAGGAAGTGTTATACCACCATTCTGTAAGTGGCAACCATTCAACCCATCTTGCTTGTTTATCTGACGTAAAGCAATGGAGATATACCTCCAAACACTTATTTACAACATTTGTTTGCCCATCAGACTGGGGATGATAAGAAGAGCTACGAGCTAACTGAGTACCCAAACATGAGAATAAATCAGTCCAAAAATTACTAGTAAATATAGGGTCTTAATCACTTACTATAATCTTCGGTGTCCCATGAAGCTTCTGAACTATGTCCATGAAGGTTGTTGCTACCATGCTTGCAACAAATGGGTGTGCCAAGGCACAAAAATGAGCATATTTGGTGATTCTATCCACCACAACCATGATGACATTTTTTCCTTTAGATTTAGGCAATCCTGTGATAAAGTCCATGGAAACCTCTTCCCACTACTGGCTAGGAATAGATAAAGGTTGTAGAAGACCTGGGGATCAAACTGTTTCACCCTTATTTTGCTGACAAACCATGCATCCTACCACAAAGTTTTGGAAATCCCCTTTGAGCCCTTCCCAGAAGAAATCTTGTTTGACTTGATGACAATTCTTCAAGAATCCAGTGTGCCCCCTACTGGAGAAGAGTGAAGCTCAGATAGAATCCTATTTTTAAGAGTGGAGTTCTTACATAGGTATAGTCTATCTTTATACCATAAAGCATCCCCTTTCAGTACAAATTTTTCAGACATACTTGGATCATTCTGGAGATGATGAATGAGGTTTTGTGTGGTTAGGTGATTTCTCCATTCATACCTTTCCTTGTCTATCCAATCTTCCTGTAATATGGATATGACACATAACAAGGCTACATTTGATTCATCTTTCTGCAACAAAGCTTCCGCAACTAAATTCTCCTTCCCTTTCTTATAGATAATCTCAAAATCATATCCCAACATCTTGGAGACCCATTTTTGTTGTTCTTTAGATGATAAACATTGCTCCAAGAAGTATTTTAGACTATCATGAGTTGTCTTCACTGTAAAGTGTCTTCTTATGAGATATGGTCTCCATTGCTTTACTACATGAAGTATGGCTAGCATTTCCTTCTCATAAGTCAGCTTGGAAAGATTCTTACCTTTGAATTGACGTCTCAAAAAGGAAATAGGACGGCCTTCTTGAATGAGAACTACCCCCATACCCACACCTGATGCATCACATTCAATAATGAATGTTTTGGAAAAATTTTGAGTAGCCAAGACTGGAGTGGTGCACATGGCCTCCTTTAGTTGCTCAAATGCTTTGGTTGCATCCTTGCTCCAATGGAAGGATTCCTTCTTTAATAAAGATGTGAGAGGTACAACTATGCTTCCATAATGCCTTACAAATCTTTGGTAATAACCTGTAAGCCCCAAAAATCCTCATAGATTCTTTAGGGTTTTTGGAACCTTCCACTCCATCATGGCTTTGATCTTATTAGGATCCACTTTAACCCCTTCATAAGAGATAATGTGACCCAAATATTCAACCTCCTTGAGTCCAAAAGAACACTTAGAGGGCTTTGCAAAAAGTTGATGTTGCTCAAGGGTTTCCAAAACCTTATTTACATGATGCAAATGTTCCTCCCATGTTTTGCTATAGATTAATATATCATCAAAAAACACTAAGACAAACTTCCACAGGTATGACTTAAAAATAGAATTCATCAAACTTTGAAATGTAGGTGGTGTATTTGTGAGTCCAAAAAGCATTCCCAGGAATTCATAATGGCCTTCATGTGTCTGAAAGGTGGTTTTATGAACATCCTCATCCTTGATTCTGATTTGGTGGTATCCCGAACAAAGATCAAGATTTGTAAAATAAACAGAACTATGCAACTCATTAAGCAAATAATCAATTACATGAATAGGAAACTTATCTTTGATTGTGTAATTATTAAGTTCCCTATAATAAGGACACATGTGCCACATGTCATCTTCCTTCCGTACCATCACTACTGGAGAAGAATAAGCACTTTGACTATGACGGATGATTCCTGCTTCTAACATCTTTTGTACAATCTTCTCGATTTCACTCTTTTGCACATATGGGTACCTATAAGGTCTAATGTTAGGTGGTTGACTTCCTAGTAATAAATGAATAGAATGATCATGATCTCTCTTTTGAGGTAAGCCCTTTGGTATATTTTCAAATACAACAGAGTGTGCATTTAACACTGCTTGCATATCTGATGGTATAATGTCCTTAGAAGGATGAGCCTCCAATGAAAAAACTTGTGCCACAAATCCCTCTGCACCCTTTTTTATCATTTTGTACATCTGATGAGAACTTACTATTTGTAGAGACTTTTCTCTTAAGCCTCTTAGCTCAAAAGTCCTTCCTTCAGAGTGAAATCACATGAACAAGTCTTGGAAGTTCATCTAAATGGTTCCCAAAGTGGTAAGGCATTGAACCCCTAACAAAATGCCTTCTCCTCCCATAGAAATGGCATACATGGGACTATTTAGTATGTAATCTCCCATAGCAAGCTTAATGCTATTGCATTTTCCAGAACAAGTAATAGTACCTCCATCAGCAATCATTACTTGACATTCAGGAGTGGGATAAATGAAACAGTTTAGGTGCACTGCTAACTTATGATTGATAAAGTTGTGAGTACTTCCTGAATCAATCAACACTGTGACCCTTTGTTTTCTTAGGAATCCAACCACCTTTAGGGTTTGGGGGGTGCTAATACCTAAAATTGCATGGCATGAGATCATTTGGCTGAGGATCTCCTAACTCCTCCTCTGGCTCAACCAAGACCTCTAACTCTGAATCTTCATCCTTCTCTTCATCTTCACTAGGCCCATCAATGTAGAACAACTTCTTTTCAGCATATTTATGTCTGGGTCCAAATTTACTGTCATAATTAAAACATAACCCTTTTTCTCTTTTTTCTTCAATTTTTTGAGGTTTCAATCTAACTGGTCAAGGGTGTGTTGGGGCAAAGGTGTTGCGATGGTATAAGTGAAATGTTGTCTCCTACTTGAAACAAACTTCTCCTCTGCCCTTCTTTCCATAATCATTGAATCAGAAACCTTATTAGTATTAAACATATGCACCTCATGCTCAATGTGATCCTTAAGACCCTTAAGAAATAGGTCATTCAGATTCTCTTCAGTAATATTTTCCACCCGCAGAGAAAGGTTTTGGAAGTGATGAATGTAATCCTTAACAGATCTTGTCTGTCTCAACTTTGCTAATTGGCTAAAGTAATTATCTGACACACTAGAACTATAGTGTAATTACAACTCTTCAATGAATACTGTCCATGTAACCTTGAGACCACTCTTTTTCCTTTGAGCACATAACCATGGATACCAGACGAATTGGTCAGGTTCGAGATATAAAGCTGCCATGATCACCTTTTGTCTTGATGGAATCTGTTGTAGTTCAAAGAAATTCTCCATTTGGTTGATCCAATTGAGTGGATCCTTTCCATCAAACTTGCGCATCTCCACTTTTAGAAACATAGTACAGGCCTGCAGAGTTCTCATATTTGGATTGTGCAAACTCAAAGATACACTCTGGCTCATGTGTCTATTATGTTGACATAAGGATCCACCTTGATAGACATAAGTATGATTACCCATCATATGCGTATTGAATTTTTGCATGAAATCCTCCAATATTTGTCTAATCCTATCCACATCTTCTTTGCTGGCCACGTGAGATTCAAGGTCTCTCAGGTTAAACTCAAGTTGGCTTAATTTATGGTCTATCGAAGTAAACCCTAACCCTGAGGAATCTGTAGTTATATCTTCTATCTCCAAATCCTCAACTAATATCTCATCCTTTTCTGGTGTTTTACTTGGAGTGATGGGATTCTTTTTTCCTATTGTGGAAGGCCCCGTCATGATGCCCCAAAATAGTAGGATGTAGGGATCACGGTCAAATTTTAGGGTTTCAGATTTTGATATAATTTTGGTCAAATATAAACAAACTTAAAGAACAAACCCCAAATAATTTTTTTTATTTCTGAAAATGTAACGAATTTGAAAAAATTCCACAATTTGTACCCTAGGGAGCAATTTTATGAAAAAACCTAAATTTGTAATAACTTTTGCAAACTAAATCAAAAAAGTATAAAATTTTCAGGGAACCTTACCTGAAATATTCATGTACTCTGGTAAAAATATCTCTGACCAATTCACTATGGTTCATAATATATGGTGGAAACAAAAATTAGGTTTTTTGCCCTAATTTTGGCCCAAATCGCAGCTCTGATACCACTTCTAATGAAATTACTTGTATAATTCAGATCATGAGTAGAAATATAATACAAAATAACACAATATTCTAGAATAATGATCTCAATATGCAATTAGAATAGCTTCGCCACTTCAAGGGGGTAACCTCCAAACCATACAATAATACTCAAATGTTCAAATGATGATGAACTAGTACCTACAATCCCCTATATATATTATTCATATGTTATGGCCATCACCAAGGCCGACCTACTAAGCATGAGAAAGTATAAATGATATAATAAAATGATATGGTAAGCCATAAGTTGGCTGCTCATATCCTAACATAAGCAATAGGTTAAGGGCGTAGCAAACAATAAGTTATAAAACCTTGGAAAAGACTTAAGGAACTCAAATTTACAAAAGCAATCAAGAATGAACCTCTAAGACTTAATAAAATTCAATTCGGAGCTTTCACAGCCCTTTTTCCCGTCTACTGTCAGAAAAAAATACAACTTGAGTAAATTGGACAAATTTATCTTCACTAAAACATTCTAAACCCTCCCTAGATTGATCCTCCATGTTTGTTTGACATGTTGAGTGAAGGAGGAGTTCTAATTTGACCAAAATATGAAGTTGAAAATTGTCAGTTCACAAATTAAAACCCTATAGATTTATTTCATTAAACCAAACCCTTAAAATTCATCAAAAAGAAAATTTTATGGTTTTTTTGAAGAGAGGGAATCGAGATATTTCCGAAAAGTCCTTGTTTTCCCAAAATCGAGCTTTCTATCTCAAGTTATGGCATTTAGAAAATTTTGAGCTTGGGCAAGAAAATTTGGGAAAATTTTCCCTGGCGGCCCACAAGCCAAAAATTTCCCGTCTTTTCGGCCTTATGAAATTTTTTAGAAATTTCAGGCCTTGGGAAAATTTTGACTTTTCCCTCCACCGACCCATAGCCAATCAGAAGGAGCCACGTGTCCTCCAGGGGCTAAGGCAGAGGCGCGGATTCTTTTTAACCCTTTATCCTTTTGAAAAAATTTGGAAAATTTTCACTTATCCTTCCGCCGACCCTCATCCAATCAGCAAATCATTTTGAACTTAACCCCTTTTAAAAAAATTTGGGAAATTTTATGTTTTGGCCCCGCCATCCCGCGGCCAATGGGAGCATACCACATGGCACTATGGGGGTGGAGGTGGGAGGGCAGACCTTCCTTCTCCCTTTTGTTTTTTTGTTTTGGCTTTGAAAAAATTTTAAACTTATCCTCATGGCTCAATTCCCTGCCTTCCCCTTTAGACTTTTTCCCTTAGCGGGTGCGCGGACCCGCGCACTTCTTTTCCCCTTTTTCCCCTTCGTTTGGCACAAAGTGCCAAATTGACCCACCGCTCCATTTTCCCATCCCCCTTCTTCGCTCAGTGTTAGAACCTGACACGTGTCCACCTAGTGACCCACAGGGGTGCGGAGCACTTTTTGCCCTTGAGCCTGCATTTGGAGAAGTTCACAATGTCGCCCCATGACCTGCCAATCCATCCCAAGGGCTTCTCCCCTCCTCTTGCCACGTGTCCCTCTAGGGAAATTTTACCCTAGGAACTCTGCCCACTCATAACTTGAGTTCTGTAAGGAGTTAGAAGGACTTCATTATATCACCGGAAAGGTGAGAAAATTTCCTATCCATTGGGACTAGTTTAGGGAATTTTTGGAAGTTTTTAATAGGAAAAAAATATAGTTGAAGTTATGAGCTTGTTAGAAAGTAGGTATATGGGTAAATTACTCCCCGGACCTAACTGAAGGATGTAACCCTAAAATTGGAACCTGGTGAACTTGATATAAGTAAGTAAAGGAAACTTGTGTTTTGGTAAATAGGTTTTTTTCTAGAACCTACCGATGGTAGACTGATGTCTTGCAACCTGGTTGTAGATACTTATGATCAAAAAAAATTATCCCATAATTTTTCTAGCTAACCCTATGATGTTTCTTGGTCTCAAGTGGTTGTTTAAATGGGCACTATAGTTTGGTATTAGAGCAGTGGTTCAAAGGCTTGGACCATTAGGCACACTAGAAAAGTTGAGACATGAAAACTTAAACCTAGAACACTAAGATCTAGAAAACAACTTAGCGAGAATTTGTATGTTTTAGTAAACATGGAAGTTGTATAGCTTAGCTAATGAACTGAATCTTGCTTTGGTCTATGTAAAGGCTTAGACAGAGCGAGAGGAACCTGCAAAGAGACTCAAATCCACCACCACCACCACCACCACTAGATCAGGGTGTAACAGCCATTCTACCTGAGATTCTACAGACCCTTCAGGATCTTAATGTCGCTCTACGCAGAGGATTAGGAGGAGGACATGTAGCTAGTCATGACAGAGATCCTTCTATCAAGGTTCAGGTATCTCCTCGACACAGCAAGGAGCATAGAGGAGAGAACTCCTATGCGGAGTCAGTCAGAGTAGAGTAACCACCTAGGAGACAGGGTGACAGATTTCCAGAGTGTAGAGAGAAGTCTCAGAGCCCTAGGCTTAGGGATGAGTGTGAAAAGATACCTAGAGGCCGACGACCACAGCAGCGGATCACATCAGGGTGATACAGGTGAATTTCAAACAAAGGCCTGGCTAGTGAGCTTAAGCGGTTGCTTTAAGCTTTGTCCTTGTTCTAGCAACATGAAATCTTGTGTTGTGATCCATCTACTAAGGGATGGAGCAGGAGTATGGTGGAGGACATAGGAGCAAAAGCTCCATGTTGACTCAGAGTCTGTGACCTGGGAGATTTTTTAGGAGAGATTTGGGAGTAGGTATCTATCACGGAATTTCATCCAGAAGAGGATTGACGAGTTCCATGACCTCCAATAAGCTTATCTTTTAGTGGCAAAGTATGAGAGTAGATTTCTAGATCTACTTTAGTACGTAGAGTATATGCAAGATGAGAAGGTACATATTCACAAGTTCATCCGGGGCCTGAATTTGGATATTGGAGGGGCAGTGCAGATCCACTGTCCCCAAACATTAGTAGAGGCTATCAAGAAGGCCTATATTACGGAGGAGACTTGGGGTAAAACCTAGTAGGCTAGAGACCGATTCAGGAGCCACATTCAGCAGATGCAGGATGATAGATTGAGTGGTTTAGTACCTCTTCCTCGTGGTGGTCAGCATTCAGCAAAGTCATCCTTTAGGCCATATTAGCAGTAGCAGCAGTCCTGCCCACCTTATAGACCTCCATAGAGAGCTGATGCACAGAGAGGTCGGAGTATGGGGCCTCCTCCTAGGGGTCCCATCAGGACACAGGGTGGATTTAGAGCTCAATCAGTAGGACGCTCGCCATCAGAGGCCACAACAGACTGCAGCCGGATCATCAGGATCCACACCATAGGATTCTAGGGCACCGACTAGAGGTGCTACTCATTGGGGTGGATCAGGAGGATGTTTTGGTTGTGGGGTTACTAGACAGTTTTTGAGAGATTTCCCATAGAACCCTAACAATAAGGGTAAGGCACAGACTTCAGAGCTGACTGTTGGTGACATGGGATGTAGCCACAGGATTTATGCAGTGGTTGAGAACCACCAAGTAGAGCACCAAAGCACGGTCATCGAGGCCACATGTAGCATTGGTGGTATTCCTACCTTTGTACTATTTGATTCTAGTTCTTCTGATTCTTTCATTGCACCATCTTTAGTAGAGTGATGCAAGCTTGTGGTAGTTAGGTAGGGTCTTAGTTGGGATGTCAAGATGGCTTCTAGAGCCAAGATATTTGTAGACTCCTTAGTTAAGGAGTGTATAGTGGATTTGGGAGCTGCTTTCACCACTACCTCAGATCTCCATTACCTTCCTTTGGGCTCATATGGAGTCATCTTAGGTATGGATTGGTTATCTGCACACAGGGCTAGGATGGATTTTTATCACAAGACTATAGCTTGTGCAGATGATTTGGGAGTTGAGTCAGTGATCTTGGGGGGTTAGGAGACCCATTTTTATTCGCACCATCTCTGCTATGCAGCTTAAATGGTGCATGCAATGAGGTTGTCAGATGTATGTTATTACAGTCAGTGACGAGATCAGAAGATGGGTCGATAGAGGACCATCGCTAGATGATCATCCCATGTTGAGAGAATATTTTTGATGTCTTTCTAGGGGAGCTACCCGGGGTTGCCACCCCCCACATGAGATTGATTTTCATATGAGATCTAGTTCATGGAGCAGATCCTATCTCACGAGCACCTTATCAGATGACCACCCCAGAGCTCTATGAGCTTAATTTGCAAATTAAAGGCCTTTTGGAGAAGGTCCTTATCCATCCTAGTGTATCCCCTTAGAGTGCAACCGATGATCTTGGTAAAGAAGAAGCATGGATCCTTGTGGTTGTGTATTGATTACTACCAGTTGAACAAGGTAACGATCAAGAATCATTATCCTCTTCCTCACATTAATGACTTGTTTGATCCGATGAAGGGATCCATGGTGTTCTCTAAGATTGATCTCAAGTCAGGATACCATTAGTTGAGGATTTCAGAGGTGAACATTCATAAGACCGCCTTCCCCACGAGATATGGGCACTATGAGTTCACATTGGTGCCTTTTGGTTTGACGAATGCCCCCATAGTGTTCACGAGTTTGATGAATGGGGTATTTAGGACCTTCTTAGATCGCTTCGTGCTCATATTTCTAGATGACATTTTGATATAGTCACGTGCACGTGAGGAGCATGAGGGTCACCTTTGACAGGTTCTTCAGTGTCTTTGTGAGCAGCATTTTTATGGGAACTTGGAGAAGTGTGCTTTCTTTCAGTCAGAGGTACAGTACTTGGGTTATATCATTTTTGGGGAGGTATCTGTATGATGGAAAAGTGACAAGTGATCATGGGAATCTACAAGTAACTCTTCCTCACACCTGACCTCCCGAGGTTGTGCTGAGATAGCCGGTGGGGATGGAATATGTATGGGATGCAGACAGACGAAGTTAGGCAATCTAATGTCTTCAATACGTACTAGTGGAATTTGTGAATCTAAGGCAAAGAAGGCCATTCTAACCTGAACTAGTGTGATAGATCGATCAGCAAGGATGACTGCTCGAAGGCTCCAATCAATATCGAGCTCTGGCGTGATTCGATCTATGGGTTGTGGAATACGTGGAAAATGACCTGTGATAGTTTTGTGTATGTCTGTAGATAAGGTCATATGGTGGATGGTAAATATAGTTCACTCTATGGACGATTCTCTACCATAGTCTAGAATTCTCTAGCTTTGTTAGTTGCTGTATCTAGTAAGGATAATTGTTCGATGATGATAGGTGGAAGTGGAGTGGATCTGAATACTAGTGTGCGTAGGCCAATGTCTATGTCTGATTGACTTACGGATTCGTTGGGTTGCGGGATTTGTGGGTCACAACCGTAGACTCTTGGTTGTTGCAGTCCTACTATGGTCATGCGTAGAGCTAGTTCCTAATCCCTAACACCCAGTAATCGTATGCTTTCTCAGCCTCTATATTCAAAACTAATAGCTATGTGATCTTCTCAGAGTGCCTCACAGGCGTTCTTGCAACCTAAATTCTTAGGCTGGTATCTATATCTATAAGAGTGTCTCTTGGGTTTGGCTGTGGGACCAAAGGATCACAACCAAAGTTTTTTTCTCTTTCAACCCCTTCTACAGTCATATGGATGTTATCTAGGGTAATCTGTAGTTTGGTTGATTCGACCAAAACGTGTGCGCTTGGTTGTCTTCTATGTTTAATCCGCTCAACTGGGAATTTATTTGTTGCAAGCTTACCATTATTCAGAAGACTTGGAATCTAAGATTTTGATCTATATCAGTTATTTCTATGATGAGATTGGGCTGGGGTACGATTGGCTCGAATACGTATTCCCTGGGCTCCCTAGGTCCCGTGATTGTCATACAAAAGTAACAATGTAAATTAACTACGGAAAAGTGAAATTTAACTATTTTGAATGTATCTATAGCATATATGATTTCTCTATTTTTGTATTTTCTGATGAATTATTCGAATGAATTTAGCAACTAATTTAATACATCTAGAAATCGACAGCTAAGATAACAATTTAAAACAGACAAGATAACCGAGTATAGCTATTTGTCTGTGCAATTTATAGATCTACTCTAAACAATGAAATAACTGTTCTAATCTATTTGCAAGACTCTCAATCCTACCTCATAAGTGAGGAATGAATCATAGTCTCTCATAAACTATCAATCCCCACAACTTCCCTGGCAATATCGAAAGTAAAATTAACTGAAATAAAGCAATTATCTACTTTATTTGATATGATTCTAATTTAGAACTTTGAAAGCTAGAACCTGGATTCTGCAGAACAGTGGCGAATCTGACAGTGTGTGTGATCTTGTCCCCTCAGTGTGATCTCCTCATTCCTTTATGTTCACGTGGATCCAGAAAAGCGTGTAATGCTAGCATCAATAGAAGTAGATATTGGAACAAAGGTATCTCAAGATACAGACTAAATACAATAAGAGTAGGAGAGGGATAGCGCAAGAGTACAGAGCTTGGCTTATGTAATTCCTAGCGGGATTTATTGCGAGTCATGCAACATGAAATATCCAAAACCTAAAACTATCCTAATTGAGGAGAAAAACCTGCAACTTTAATGGCTTCCTTTTGATAAAACAGACTATCCTATTCCAATGGATTGGATGAAATAACAGCAGCACTTGCACAAGATGGATATGTGGCTTACTAACAGTAAAACAATGCTAACTAAGCATGCAATGAAAGAAACTAAGCACTCTAAGAAAAACGAAAACTAAATCTATTGCAAAGAGAAATCAGAGGCAAATTTGAGGGGCCATTTTCTTGAGCACAAGCCATCTATTTATAGCATTTTCATTTACCCAAGGTAAAAACCAAATAGAACTCTTAAACTATAAACAATAGCAAAACACTATTCCAAGGAACCAGAATCATAAATGCAAGCTTATGGCAGTGAAAGAAAGCTGGTAAAATGTTGAAATTACGTGAGTCATGTTAAAAGAGCTTTCTGGAAAATGTGTAAAGGACCGCCGCCCTGTTCAGGGTGGTGGTCATGAGACCGCCGCCCAAGCAGGGTGGCAGTTTCATCACTGAAGAGAAAAAGGCCAAGAAAAGAGCAGAAAAGGGAAAAACAAAGCACGCAGGGGCTAAGCGGGGCATGCGGGATGTTAACGCACACTTGGAGATCTTTTCGAGATCTCGAACACCTTGCGAGGAGACCTATATCATCATTGGGGCACCTGTTACGTTATTTGGCAGTACAGTACCTTACAATTTTGGGTACGTACATATTGCCCCCTTAGAGAAGCATTTTAGCCATGAAGAGACATAAAACGGTGGGTCCGAGTATGGCGGTCCTGAAATGGGAAGTTTAAAATTTATACCTGATACATCCGTGTGTTGAAATGACGCCGTCCAAAATTCCCGCTACCTATAAAACAAAGAGAGAACTCAAGTGCAGATAGACACAATAGTTTGGAAAATAAACACTAAAATAATGGGAAATGAGGACATACCATTTGTGCAGGGATAAGAACTTACCTCCGTCGGCGTTCCAAACCTGTGGAAAAGGGCATTTAAAACGAATCAAGGTGCTATATATATGAAAGTGGGCCCATTTTCCTATTCATTTGCGCAAGTTGATTTGATTGATTTTGAGCTCTGGAACCCACGGTGATGGTTTCTTGCATGAGTAGAGTCAAAACGTCCGTGACAGGATAGTAATCATGCCTCCACAAGTAGAACATTGACCCGCGAGATCACAGGTTAGTTTTCTTCAATTTATCCCTTTTACCCCCTTAATTTTGAAATGCTAAAATCTTTGTCATGGGGGGGTAATTTTTGAAAATGTTAGTGTTAAAAGGTTCATCTAGGGGGGGCGCCTACTGGGTAGGCCTTGTTTTAGTTAAAATGGTCTTGTTTTGTCATTTTTTGGGCTTTTTAGGTTTAAAAACCCGCGTGGGTTTTCGGGTCACGACCGCCTCCCTGTCCAGGGTGGCAGTTACATGACCGCCGCCATTAAGGCGGTGGTTACACGACCACCGCCTCTCTGCTCAGGGTGGCGGTTTCGTACAGAATGCTAAAAGAACATTTGTTTGAGATTGTTTTTGCATTTTTAGCATTTCTACATGTTTTCATGATTTTTCCATTATTATTCGGATGCTAACTTGCTCTTTTTTGTGTGTTTTTTGGTGTATACAGGCGAGAGAGGAGTGTATCCAGTGGAGCCGAGAGAGGGAGTGTGATTGGATCCCAGGAGTATTAGATGCCCTCTCACAAGATGAGGAGGACACTCTTCAGAGGGCCAGGATACTACGCATCTCACGCGTGCCCCATGTTAAACCATCCAGTTACATTCTTTGTGACCTATTCTCCTATTGGGATGCTGATCGGAACACCTTCCAATTACCAGGAGTCCGCGGTGAGTGGACTATTACTTTAGAGGATGTCTATCGCATTCTGGGGGGTCCCAATTATTGGGAGACGTCTCACCCTTCAGACAGCAGGTTCGCGGGCCCAGATAGCACAATGGGCCACATATATGGGAGATGCAGTCATCTCCACGGGGTAGAAGAAGGGGGTTAGAGTTCGATCCATTCCTAGTTTGCCCATCCCCTTACTTCGCCAGGCTATCATGGGGATCCTTGCCTCGAGACTGATCGGGGACAAGGGAGGAGATACATTGTTATATTGTTGGTACCCCATTATTGCACAGATAGAGGGACATGGCCGGATATATGCCTAGGGAGCAGACATACTTGGGACCACCTACCATGATTTATATAGGATAGTCCGTTTACAGGGGCAGTCCTTGATCCACCCGACCCTAGTCATGAGTTGGGTCTATGAGCACTTCATCCCCTACAGCAGAGGTGTAGAGGTGGCAGATCCCGGAGCTGTGAGGGTAGCCAGATGGACAGATATTTCGGTGCTCCGAGCACCTCATCAGCTAGTTACTTCTCTGACTACTGCCGACATGGAGGCCACACCATATCAGACTATGGCAGGTATATGAGGTGAGGAGGCTCTTACTTTGATCTCCTGCTCCACCACAGGGCAGCTTATTGATAGAGTAGGGTGAGTGGAGATGCACCCCTTTGGCTGAGTTCCTCAGCAGTTTGGCCTACCATACGTGGGTATGCTTCCCCTGGTAGTGCCAGTATACAGATCATTCTGAGAGGCCAGAGGGGGGCCTAGAGGCTAGGGTTGGACAGTGGTTACTCCTGGCATTCCCATTGTGGCCAGGAGGATAGTGCGTGCTAGAGGGAGAGCCGGTGCGCCTCAGGCACCCTTGCTTCATATTGCCGTGGGTCCTACCCGTAGCAGTGATGACCCCATTGAGGTAGACTCCGAGTCTGAGGAGTTTACAGGGGGCAGAGACAGAGGAGGAGACCGAGGAGGACAGTGATCCTGAGTGGCATGATACTCAGGATATCATGCAGGCAGAGAGGGCCAAGCAGAGTGCAGAGAGAGTGACTCTGGTTTCAGAGGAGCCACTCTCCCAGGGCCATGGTAGGGAGGATGAGTCCATTGCGGGGCACTACGTTGCTCCAGTCATAGGAGCAGGCCCTCAGTTAGCGGTGGCATCCGTGGTAGGTGCTAATCCTATAGATCCATCCTGGAGGCCTGGTGATCTGAGTAAGTTACCCTCTCTCCTTTTAATGTTTGTTTTTGGTTAGGATCTCCTTAGTTACTATCTCTCCTTTTATTTATCTTGTATTTTTAATCTCTTGTTTGGTTTCTAATTTTTTTTCTCCTTTGTTTACAGAGACTGCCGATGAGTTGCGGGACTTGATTCGTAGGGTATGTACTAATACCATGATGATCCCCATGGAGAGGACCCGTGTAGAGCTGTCCGTAGATGCTGGGGAGCCCTCAGCAGCTGGTAGGCACACTGATGTCTTTTCCCCAGTCTGGCATGTGGCCAAGATGGCATCGACTCTCTGCATGGAGCTAGTGGGGTATAGGACGGTTGAGCACTTGATGAGGAGCCATTCTCGTGGTGAGACTGCAGCTACCCCTCGGGATCCAAAGCCCTCCATGCACTCAGAGCGCCGGCGTGGGCATGCACCTTCAAAGGGGTTTCGTAGGGGTTGAGAAGCCACTTGGCTCTCCTAGATTTTGTATGATACATTATTTTGTATATCCCGGGCTCTTTAAGCATTTTGACCATGCCTAGTGCATGATGGCATTGTACAAAAACGTTGATCAATTATATTTATATTTATATATATATATATATATATATATATATATTCTTTTTGGATCAAACCTTTGGCATTTATGGCTCTGCTTCTTTTCTAGTTTCCTCATGTAGATTATGATGTTTGAATGCATGCTTTTTTGGAATGTATGCAATGGAGAAAAAATGATGCAAATGTTTATTTTCCTTTTGTATTTCATGATGCTGATATATGATGATGTAGATATAATGTGATTTTGAATCTTAGTTTCTGTAAGCAATTTTGAACACTTCATATTTTTTTTGGCAAAGTAGTGAATATAAACCGGTATGATGAGCAAATAAACCTGCCCCTACCCCCAACGCCACGCAACTAGTAAGATGCGAGGGCTCATCACCGAGAGTTGGGAAGGGCACAAGTTATGAGATGTGTTGAAATGATACTGATGAAAGACAGACAAAGCTTTGGAGGAACCAAATTAGGATACCACAAGCCCACTCCACTCGAGTGACTTCATAGTTTTGGGTGTAACTTGCTTTGCGGTTTATCCAGACTTAGATCCGTAGATGGCCACATAGTAGACAAAATCTGGGTTTTTAGGATTTTGAACTCTTTTGGAATTTTGGACATCTGATTCATTTGTTTTTGACTCAAATACTTTGAGATTTGAATTCTTTCCTTATGACCTTTTGCATTTGTTTGTCAAGAGGACCCCCTACACTTTGCCCCATGCTACCAGTAAGAGGCGTGGGTTTATCACCATGGGCAAAACATAGGCGAGTAAGGGAATTTCCATCCTTTCCCAACCCTACGTCACTAGTAAGAGATGCAAGCTCATCACCAAAGGTTGGTGGGGCAAGGAAATGTGTAAAATTAAAATTTTCTATTTTGATTAGTATTTGACTTGTTTTCTTAAGTAAAATGTCAGTATGTGCTTATTTTCAAAGAGATATACATATGGGATAGATGTGACACCATGAAGCTTCTGGAACAGACCATAGGCAAGACACCTATCCTTAGAAGAAACCAAAAGTGAGAATAAACCTGCAAATCTTGGCATGGGTACCGTTAAG
This sequence comes from Taxus chinensis, assembly GCA_019776745.2. NCBI lineage: Eukaryota > Viridiplantae > Streptophyta > Pinopsida > Cupressales > Taxaceae > Taxus > Taxus chinensis. The sequence goes on from CM034150.1 coordinate 579,491,649, forward strand.
ACTTTTTCATGTCTAGCTTTACTTGATAAAATGATTCCGAGATAATTTGATGATATCATGAAAATGGAGAGGTATGATTAGAGTGTTTATGCCAACAACATCATGAGTTTGTAATGAATTTCTTTGAGAACAAGATTCCTTGATCACAATTTGTGTATGAAACAAGCGGACAAAATGATCTTAATCTATATGAAGATGCAATGTAAATATAATTATAAATAGTGCTAGTTGCTTACGCGTAGAACGGCTTGATGTGTAGGGAATTGATTATTTCACTAAATTCCTCACCTTCCAGCGTACATAAGAGGTATGCACCATTTTCATAGTCCTTCATGACTCGGTATGGGCCCAACCATTTAGGCCGGAACTTCCTTCCTTCGCCGGTCTTCTTGTCGATCCGGTTGTCTAGCCTTAGAACTAGATCACCTTCATATATGTCGCGTTCATAGACTTTCTTGTTATACTGCTGACACATCCGGTCAGCGTAGACTCTGTGCCGCTGTTCAGCATCTAACCTAGCTTCATCTAGGATTTCTAGCTGGGAGAGACGTGATTCCCTATAAGCGTCTTCATCCAGAATCCCTTGTAGTGAAATATGGAGACTAGGTATTTCAACCTCAAGTGGGAGAACTGCCTCTGCCCCGAATACTAGTGAGAAAGGATTTGCTCCCATTGGTGTTCTTATTGAGGTTCGGTGGGCCCATAAGGCCAGATATAACTTCAAGTGCCAATCTTGTTTGTTTTCTTTCAGCGTTTTAAGGAGAATGGATTTTAGTGTTTTATTTGTCGCTTCAGCCTGTCCCTTGGCTTGCGGGTAAAATACAAGGAAGTCGTATGATGGCTTATTTTAAATTTATTGCACAATTCGTGAACTTCGTCATTCTTAAAATAAGTTCCATTATCTTAGATAATTATTTGCGGGACACCGTACCTCTAAATGATTTGGTTTAAAATGAATTTGGCGATTACAAAACCCAGTACACTAGTAAGAGGCATAGCCTCTACCCACTTGGTGAAATATTCGGTGGCCGTGATTATAAAATTATGGCCATCTGTAGACGAGGGAGAGAATTTCCCTATCAAATCAAGACCCCGTGTAGAAAAGGGCCATGGAGTAGCAATTGGTTATAGAGCTTGTGCTGGCATGTGGATCTCATGGGAGAACTCTTGGCACTTATGACACCTGCGTACAAACTCTATTGCGTCGTGTTCTAGAGTGGGCCAGAAATAGCCCATTCAATGTATTTTGTGAGTGGTAGCACGGCCACCAAAGTGGCCTCCACACATTCCGCTATGAGATTCGTGGAGAATCTTCTTGGATTCTTCAGTGTCAACACATCTTAGGAGCATTCCATTGAATGCTTTTCAATAGAGCACTTGCTCTATAATGACGTATTTAGCTGCAATAATGTGTAACCACCTTCTTTGTTTTGGTGTAGCCCCCTTCTAGATACGTATGGTCCATGATATAATTAATAATGTCGATATACCAGGGACACTCAAAGATAGGAGGTCTGGTTTCAATGTAGTATACGCACTCATCGGGAAAGTCTAGATTTACTAGATCACCGTCGTCTAATGGGTTATCAGCTAACCAATCCACGATGATTTGTCCTTTAACCGACTTCTTATTTAAAAATGTTAATTGGAATTCCCCCATTAAGGTTATAAAACGTCCAGCCTTTTTAGACAAGGACCCTTGTGTGAGGAAAGTTTGTAAATGGTTCGTTTTTACCATGACCCTTGTTTCTTGATTCAGCATATAGTGTCTTAAGCATTTAGTAGCAAAGACTATGGCGAGGCATTCTCGTTCTGCTTATGTATAACGTGTTTCATAGTCGAGCAACGTTCGGCTAATGAAATAAATCACTCGTTCTCTTTTGTCATCATCCTCTTGGGCCAACATACAGGCCAGCGAGACATCGGTAGCTCGTGAATATAGAATTAACGGGCGGTCTAGATTAGGTGGTGATAACAGGAAATGCTTAACCGCATCAAAAGCTTCATTGCAGTCTTTGGTCCAATCAATACTATAATATTTCTTGAGCAGATTGTTGATTGGATGGATGGCGAAGCTTAAGTATGGGATGAATCTCCAAATTGCACCAAGTTTTCTGAGAAATGACCTGATTTCAGATTCATTCAAAGGTGGGACCATTTCGAGGACAGCCTGAATTTTGGTTGGATCAACATCTATTCCTCGTGACGATATGATGTAACCTAGGAGCTTTCCTCATGTTACACCAAAGACGCATTTCTCTGGATTTAGTGTGACTCTGTATTCTATCAGACGTGAAAGAATGACGTGGAGCACCTCCGGGTGGTCATCTATGTAGGATTCCACAATTTTATGAATTAGATCATGAAATATATATGTCATAGCTCACTGGTATGTAGCACCAGCGTTCTTGAGACCAAATGGCATAACAGCATAGCAATAAGTTCCCCAAGGAGTTATAAACATGGTTTTAGCTTGGTCTTGTTTAGATATTCTGATTTGATTGTATCCCGAGAATCCATCCATGAGAGACAAAAGTTCAAATCCAATTGTTGCATCAACAATGACATCTATGGATGGTAATGGGAATTCGTCCTTAGGACACGCTTTATTAATGTCTTGGAAATCTATGCAGATGCATATTTTCCCATTCTTTTTGAGAACGGGAACGATATTAGATACCCATTGAGAATAATCGACTGGTTTGATGAATCCTACTTGGAGGAGTTTTATTACTTCCTCTTTCACCATGAGAGCTACCTTAGGTTTCATGGGTCTTGATTTTTGTTTAACTGGCTTTGCATCAGATTTAGTGACGAGGTTGTTCACCGCAATGTGGGGTGCAACTCCTGTCATTTCCTTATAATTAAATTCGAAATCCTTCTGATGTTCCTTGAGGATTCGAGTGTGTATTTCTACTTCTTCTGGGGTTAGCGAGGATCCTAGTTTCAAGATCTTGGGTTCATCCTCCATTTCGATGTTAACATCAATTGTCTCTTCGATTAAGGAGGCATTACCTTCTTCAAACATAGGTGGGGCTGGAGGTAAATCCAAATCATCCCCATTTTCTACTATGTATATGTTAGGTTCCATTTGTGAGGGAAACTCCATCATGGGATTTCCGAAGTAGGAAGACGAATGCGGGATTAAGGACAAATCTATCATATGATTGGAGAGATGTAATGCCGCATAGGCGTTTAAGTAATTCAGAGTGGCCATATCACTATCAATGTGGTCTAGGATAGTAAATTTGTTTTCATTTCCGTTTAAAAGAGAATTTGTCATTGTTTTTATCAATGGTTCATCACGAAGGGATACCATGAAATGAGTATCTTCTAACTTACTATTTGGAGTAAAGCGTGATGCCGAGGTTGCTATATAATCGGCGAGAAGATTTTGTTCTCATGGGATTGCTTTAATTGATATGAAGTCAAAACTCCTTTCTTAGCTCTAATATAGTTGTTTTGTAAAGCTGTAAATGCTCAGATTTGGTTTCATATATCTCGGAGACTTGGTTTGCTACCAATTGTGAGTCTCCTAACACCCTGATGTTATTAAGACTGATTCTCTTGGCTAAAATGAGGCTAAGGAGGAGGGCTTCATACTCAGCACCGTTGTTTGTACATTCGAAATTTAGTTTGAAGGCAAATGGTATGACTTTTCCTTTAGGGGAAATAAAGATTACACCTGCCCCCACTCCGTAACGGCATCTAGATCCCTCAAAATGGAGTGTCTAATATTTAGCTGGGAATATGGATGCTAGGATATCTATTTTGTTCGCGTATTCTACTTCCACCATACAGAGACCTTCTGCTGGAAGAGAACCAACACCTAGGGAATATCCCATGCCTACAGAATCAAATGGTAAGAACATTGGTAGATCTTGTTCTATCAATTCAACGATTTTTATAGTAGTTCCTAATGATACTATTTCTACAGTGTTAGCCTCATCTTTTGAGGCTGAGATTGTCTTAACTAGGCTCATAGTCTCAAGATCCGTTGTAGGTATCAAATTTTCCTCTGGTTTGGTGTCAGTGGGTTTATTAAGTTGGTTTGTTGGAAGTTCAAATTCTGAGTGTATACCTAGTCTTTTTTTTAAGTCAGATAGGTGTACATCAAATGGTTTTGGATCACCTTTGGCTACAAATATCTTTCCTAAGTGTAAAAACCTTACTTCTTGAAATAGCGTAGAAGGGATTGCCTTCATGCGGTGTATCCAAGGTCGGCCAAGGATCATTTTATAGTTATTTTCCCGATCTATAATATAAAACTCAGTCAAGATGGTTTTGGGTCCTAAGGTGACTGGTAGTATTATAGTCCCAATCGAAGTGGCTTTAAGGCTATCATAGCCTCTTAATGTATTTTGAGTCGTGGAACAATTTGTTTCCCCATATCCAAGTTTTTGAAGGAAAGAGAAGGGGACTATGTTAACTGTTGCCCCATCATCTACCATTGCACGCTTTACATAGTTGTTATAAACCCATACTTGCAAATGTAAGGTTGGATCGCCTTGGCGTGTGATCTTAGCATCTGTCGGCATTTTGTTTATCTCGAATATGAATTCGACATTCCTATCCACCTGCCCTAGAGGATAAACATCAAAATCTATATGATTTACCTGTGTTTCAGGAGGTGGAGTGATGTTAATTAAATGGCCCAAACCTAATGCCTTTAAAAGAGCAACCCTGTGAGTAGGAGAATTTTTTAATAAATCCAAAAAGGAGATGTGCGAGAAGGTTTTTGTTAGGTCATTAATTAAATAATAGGCACCCACAGGTTTCACTATGATTTGTTGGATGTTATCTGTCTCTGGCAGGTGGCTTGGAATTGGCTGAGAGAAATACTCTCGTGTCCTTGTTACAGCTTCGATGGGTAATTTGGCATCTAATTCTACTAAACCGACTATCTTGGGTCTTGGCTGACTTCCTAATTGTGGCGCAACTGATGGATTTAATGAAGTCGAGGCTTCATGATCATTGTTTCCCGTCATTATGCTTTTGTTAGTCCCATTTGGGTTTAGCCTATTGTTATCGTGATTCAGGAGTGGATCATTAAAGATCTTCAGGGGTGCGTTTTGAGGGGAAACTGCCCCTGAAAAGGTATTTGATGCTGGTGACGTAGGATCTACCAAAAACATATCCATGAAAAGTTATCTTTGTTCATCTGGCAAGCGTTGCATGAATTTGTTGTAGTCACGGCACGTTCTAGTGTCATGGCCCCAAATTTTGTGGAAACCACAATATGAATTAGGATTGTAATTCCTAGTTTGTTGGTTTGGTGTGTATTGTGGTCCAAAATTTTGATCAAACCGTTGTCTATTAGGATTAAAATTTTGCGTTTGTTGTCTTTGGTTTGAATTCTAGTTTTGGTATCTAGTTGAATTTTGGCTCAGACCCTTTGTGGGATTTCATCATTATTGTTGTTGTTGTTGTGGATGGTTAAAATCCACTGTATTGATTGTTGGGGTAAAGTTGTTGTTTCGTTGATTGTTCATTGGTGGTGAAGTATTCATAGTATTTACCTTTTTAGGCTGATCGGTTACTCCATCTGTTGTTACACCCTGATTTTTATTAAGGATTTTAGGTCCTTGATAGATGTTCATGGTAGTAGGATAAGTTGTAGTGTTCTGGTTGGAGGTGACTAACCTCCCATTTTCTCCATATGTTTTGCGACCACTATCAATTGCCGCTTGATCTATTCGGAGAGCGCTCTCAAGTAATTCATCGTAAGTCCTTAGTGGGAACTTCTGGACTTCTTCCTTCACTTCTCTGCTGAGAGAATGAAGGAATAAATCACATAGTTCCATCTGATCCATATTTGGAGCACTTGCTGAAGAATAAAGAACTGTATGCCACCTTTGGATGAAATGAGCGACAGATTCATTGTGTTCTTGTTTAATGTGCAAGAATTCCCTGATTCCTATCCTTAATAGTTTATTCATGTCAAAGGCCTTAATGAACTCTGAAACGAGTTGTTTGAATGAATGGATGGAAGCCTTAGGTATTCTATAATACCAGTCGAGAGCGATGCCCTCAAAAGTTTTGGGGAATATTTTAGCAACAACCCCATCCCATGGGAGTAGTTCCCGAATGGCTGTAGCGTAAGCTTTGATATGTGCATTTGGATCTCCCTCACCTTTGTATTTGGGAAAGTCGGGAAGAGGTCTTGGAAGCATGACGCTTCGTATGGTGAAATCTAAGGGCTCTTTCAAATATTCTGAGTAAGTCCCTATCGCATAGGTTTCGACCATTGATGGTGCTTGTTGAGGGAGCGGAGGTGGGATGGATTGTTGATATGGCGTAGCGTATGCGTTGGTAGGGGGCCTAAGGAAACACCTGTTCTTGAGGAACCATGTTGGGAGAGGAGAACATATCCCCTTGTGGTGATTTGGAGTACATGTTTAAGTATGACGGGGTATTTTCCAGGAATGGATTGTTTTGTACTAGACCGAGAGGAACGGTATTAGAGATGGTGGGTCTAGTTGCCATTTGTTGTGAATACTGAGGAGGCATGCCTAACGTGCCTATTCCTATGAGGAGGTCTACTTGGCTAGGATGGTGTGGGGGATTGGAGCTTCCTGCTTGCATGAATTGGGAATTTTGGCTTGCTTGGGCAAGTTCTAATCCTCTCACTTTTTCTACTAACATTGAAATGACTTCATTTGGTGAAGTCACGGTGTTTTTCCGTAGTGGCGTTTGTTGTATATCATGGTGTTGTATAGGCATGTGATATCCCGCTATGAACTGATCGCTGCCCTGCCAAGTTTCCCTGAGGGCAATTCCTATATGTAGTGGCATGGAGGTATTTTCTTGAAAAGAGACCTTGGGTTGTGCTTGTAAACCTTCTATAGGTGGGTACATACTTTGAGAACATTGGTCGTTCCTGGCATAATGTACCGAATGTTCATCATCTAAACCTCGGTATGAGTCTGATTGTCTACTAATTTGTGGTCTAAGCAGCATATGAGGAGATGAACCAGATTCTCCGGTGAACGTCATATTATTTGAGCCTGAAAGCTCTGTTTGTTGTGTTTGAGCGAGATGATCTAACTCCTCAGTTTGAAAAGATGAGTTATATCTGATCCTTGGAGTTTGTGTTGAGTAGTTGTCACCCCATACTAAGAGTGAGGGTGATGATTGCCTATTCTGTTGGGTGTAGTATGCCTCAAGACCCAAGAAGGGCCTACCATATGCATCGAATCCCGACATATTCGGGGGGTATATGAATACCCACAGAATAATGGGAAGGGGCGAAGGTGATAGTAAAAACTGATGAGGTAGTAAAAATCATGACTCTAAATCAGAAGGTAGAAAGTTCACGTTGTGTTCACCAATTTTGTACGATAGAAAAGTGACAAGCGAGCGTGGGAATCTACAAGTAACTCTTCCTCGCACCCAACCTCCCGAGGTCGTGCCGAGACAGCCAGTGGGGATGGAATATATATGGGATGCAGACAGACTAGTTAGGAAATATAATGTCTTCAATACGTACTAGTGGAATTTGCGAATCTAAGGCAAAGAAGGCCCTTCTAACCTGAACTGGTGTGATAGATCGATTGGCAAGGATGACTGCTCGAAGGCTCTTGGTTGTTGCGGTCCTACTATGGTCATGCGTAGAGCTAGTTCCTAATCCCTAACACCCAGTCATCATATGCTTTCTCAGCCTCTATATTCAAAACTAATAGCTATGTGATCTTCTCAGAGTGCCTCACAGGCGTTCTTGCAACCTGAATTCTTAGGCTGGTATCTATATCTATAAGAGTGTCTCCTGGGTTTGGCTGTGGGACCAAAGGATCGCAACCAAAGGTTTGTTCTCTTTCAACCCCTTCTACAGTCATATGGATGTTACCTAGGGTAATCTGTAGTTTGGTTGATTAGACCAAAACGTGTGCGCTTGGTTGTCCTCTATGTTTAATCCACTCAACTGGGAATTGATTTGTTGCAAGCTTACCATTGTTCGGAAGACTTGGATCCTAATATTTTGATCTATATCAGTTATTGCTATGATGAGATTGGGCTGGGGTACGATTGGCTCGAATACGTATTCCCTGGGCTCCCTAGGTCCCGTGATTGTCATACAAAAGTAACAATGTAAATTAACTACGGTAAAGTGAAATTTAACTATTTTGAATGTATCTATAGCATATATGATTTCTCTATTTTTGTATTTTTTGATGAACTATTTGAATAAATTTAGCAACTAATTTAATACATCTAGAAATTGACAGCTAAGATAACAATTTAAAACAGACAAGATAACCGAGTATAGCTATTTGTCTGTGCAATTTATAGATCTACTCTAAACAATGAAATAACTGTTCTAATCTATTTGCAAGACTCTCAATCCTACCTCATAAGTGAGGAATGAATCATAGTCTCTCATAAACTATCAATCCCCACAACTTCCCTGGCAATATCGAAAGTAAAATTAATTGAAATAAAGCAATTATCTACTTTATTTGATATGATTCTAATTTAGAACTTTGAAAGCTAGAACCTGGATTCTGCAGAACAGTGGCGAATCTGACAGTGTGTGTGATCTTGTCCCCTCAGTTTGATCTCCTCGTTCCTTTATGTTCATGTGGATCCAGAAAAGCGTGTAATGTTAGCATCAACAGAAGTAGATATTGGAACAAAGGTAGCTCAAGATACAGACTGAATACAATAAGAGTAGGAGAGGGATAGCGCAAGAGTACAGAGCTTGGCTTATGTAATTCCTAGCGGGATTTATTGCGAGTCATGCAACATGAAATATCCAGAACCTGAAACTATCCTAATTGAGGAGAAAAACCTGCAACTTTAATGGCTTCCTATTGATAAACAGACTATCCTATTCCAATGGATTGGATGAAATAATAGCAGCACTTGCATAAGATGGATATGTGGCTTACTAACAGTAAAACAATGCTAACTAAGCATGCAATGAAAGAAACTAAGCACTCTAAGCAAAATGAAAACTAAATCTATTGCAAAGAGAAATTAGAGGAAAATTTGAGGGGCCATTTTCTTGAGCACAAGCCATCTATTTATAGCATTTGCATTTACCCAAGGTAAAAACCAAATAGAACTCTTAAACTATAAATAATGGCAAAACACTATTCCAGGGAACCAGAATCATAAATGCAAGCTTATGGCGGTGGAAGAAAGCTGGTAAAACTTTGAAATTACATGAGTCATGTTAAAAGAGATTTCTAGAAAACGCGTAAAAGACCGCCGCCCTGTTCAAGGTGACGGTCACGAGACCGCCGCCCAGGCAGGGCGGCGGTTTCGTCACTGAAGAGAAAAAGGCCACGAAAAGAGGGGAAAATGGAAAAACAAAGCACGTGGGGGCTAAGTGGTGCATGCGGGATGTTAACACACACTTGGAGATCTTTTCCAGATCCCGAACACCTTGTGAGGAGACCTGTATCATCATTGGGGCATCTGTTACGTTATTTGGTAGTACAGTACCTTACAATTTTGGGTACGTACAGTATCACAATTGATCCTTCCAAGATTAGAGCCATTATGGATTGGCAAGCACCCACTATAGTGACCGAGGTGTGCACCTTCATGGGATTAGTAGGATATTATTGGAGATTTGTTCAGGACTTCTCTCAGATTGTGCACCCTATCACTTCCCTTCAGAGGAAAGGGAATAAGTTCGTTTGGTCAGACAGATGCGAGTAGGCCTTCATGACACTAAAGGAGCACCTCACTACAGCACCCATTCTTTCAGTACCGGATCCACAAGGTGAGTTCTTTGTTTGCACAAATGCTTCTTTAGTAGGGCTTGGAGGTGTGTTGATGTAGGATGATAGGGTTGTAGCTTTCGAGTCTCGCAAACTCAAGGATCATGAGCTTAATTATCCTACCCATGATTTTTAGCTTGCGGTAGTAGTGCATGCCTTGGTTAGATGGAGACACTTTCTTATTGGACAGAGATTCACACTCAGGACAGATCATTTGAGTCTTTACCACCTCTTCACGTAGCCCAATCTAAATGCTCATTAATGACGTTGGATGGAGTTACTTTGTGAGTATGACATGGAGATCGAGCATGTGAAGGGGAAAGAGAATGTGGTAGTAGACGCTCTTAGTATATGGAGACATATGTCTATGGCCACCTCAGTGAGCACAGATTTGCAGAGCAGGATTCTTCAGTAGCTTCCTCTTGACAACTTCTACATTATAGTTCGAGCAGAGATAGAGTCATAGAGACCCCTTGAGAGGAGGTTTGATGGTTTTTCTCTTAAGTAGATGGTCTTCTCAGACATAGAGACAAGATATATGTTCCTAGATATGGAGGCTTGAGGCAAGACTTCTTGGTAGAGGCACATCATACACCTTATTCAGCCCATCCTGGGGTGAAGAAGATACACACCACTTTGCAACAGTTGTATCACTGGAGTTGACTTTGTCGAGACGTGGCTCAGTTTGTGTCATGGTGTTTAGAGTTCCAAAGGGTTAAGGCCAAGCATCAACATCAAGCAGGTCTTCTTTATCCTCATGCCATACTAGAATGGAAGTGGGACATTATTTCCATGGATTTCATTGTTGGGCTACCTATGTCGAGATATGACCACAACGCCATTATGGTCACGGTTGATAAATTGACAAAAGTGGCTCACTTTTCTCTGGTGAAGACCACTTATATAGCTAGAGAAATGGCACGAGTATATTTAGATGATATTGTCATGTTGCATGGGATTCCGTGAAAGATCATTTGTGACCGCGATCTCTTGTACACTTCACACTTCTGGACTACCATGCATTATGTCCTCAGGATGATGATTAAATTCAGTATAGCATATCACCCTAAGACAGATGGATAGACCGAGTGAGTGAATCATATTTTAGAGGATATTCTTAGGATGTATGTGATGGATCTGTAGTCTAAGTGGGAGGAATACCTGTACTTAGTGGAGTTTGCCTACAATAATAGTTTTCAAAGTTCTATAGGCATGGCTCCTTTTTAGGCGTTGTATGGTAGAGAGTGCAGGACACCTCTTAGCTGGGATAGGCTAGAGGATAGAGTATCTCTTGGACCAGCTCTTCTGCAGGACATGGAGTAGCAGGTAGTGTTGATTAGGCAGAGATTACAGGAGGCATAGGACAGGAAAAAGAAGTATGTGGATCAGCATAGGATTGATTGTAGTTTCGATGTGGGGCATGAAGGTGTTCCTTCGTGTCAGGCCACATACAAGCCCTATTCATTATGGAAAAGGTTCTCAGTTAGCTCCTAGATTCATTGGTCCTTTTGAGATATTGGAGCGTATTGGCCCTTTGGCCTACCGTCTAGCATTGCCACCTAGCTTGTCTAGTGTACATGATGTGTTTCATGTTTCAATTCTTAGGAGATATATTGCAGATCCGTCTCATGTACTGGACTAGACATAATTGCAGGTGCATGATCAAGGGCAAGTGATGGTGGAGCCCATTCGTATCCTAGATTATAGGACCTTGGGCCTTTGAGGCAAAGAGGTTGATCAGCTGTGGGTACAGTGGGACAGATATGACGAGACAGTAGCTACCTGGGAGGATGTTACTTCATTATGAGTGCAGTTTCTGCATTTGCTCTAGTGACTTCCAGGAGGAAGTCGAGTCTAAGGGGACGGGGATGTAGTGCCCACTTCCCTTTGACACCTTTTGATGCTTATTTTGATACTATGGATTTTATTAATGACATTACTATATTTTGATTTAGTATGTTGTTAGACATTGGATTATGGATTATTGTGGATTTTGATTTGATTATGATGCATGATGATTATTAGAGACACCTGACATTTGAATGATGATATGTTATTGGACATGGATATTTTATGGATGTTGTCGGATATGTGATTTTTGGATATTGTGATTTGATCTGGAAAATGAATATTTTGTGATGTGGATATATTTGTTGATTAAAAATGCAAATGATGTAATAAGTGACTTCGATGTTGTTGTGATTCATTTTGTAGTTGATTTTTGTGATTTTTGTATCATATTGGATGTTCTTATATGGCCACAAGGCCGAAGGAGGTATTTACATTTTGCGGGTTAAAAAAAATATCACAACAAAACATCGGGGGATTGGAGACCAACCAAAATAAAATTCTAGGTGAATCAACACGGTCACCATGGCAACTCATTTTATTGTGTTATGTGTTGTTTTGTTAGAGATTCCCATATGTGGGATTCATCTTTATATGTGACCATGGGTTGTGTATTTTATTTTTATGATTAATGTTTAATTATTGTAGTATGTATTTTTTTATAATGTGTTATCTTCTTTTAATTAATTGATTGTGATGGATTAATGTGAGAGATCATACGTCTAAAGTTTAATTAAATCAAATTGGGATAGGGAAAGTAATTATTAAAGTTTTTGGTTGTTTGTAATTAATTTTTAAGGGATGTGTAAGGCGTGTAAGAGCTTGTGTAAGTCAGTTTTTGGAGTATGAAATACTTTACCTCCATGGAAATTCGAATTTGACCTTGGGGGCTATTTTTGGAAGCTTGTGGGACAAGTAAAACTTGTCACATGCCTCTAAATTTATGTTACCAACCATAATTATGGTTGAGTATGTGATTTGTGACTTTTATAATGCATTTTTTAATTCTTTTGTGCATGTTTTTTAATTGCAATTTCTTACATTTTAATTTAATGGATGTCGCTTGAGGCGTGGGCTGTTTTTGAGTGTGCAAGTAACTTATCATTCTTCACCCACCTCTTTATTGAGCCTTGAAGTTTAGAGTTTGTCTTTTGTGTTTGAATGTGAGGATGTATGATGTGGCATCCTACATGGATCCACATCATCCTCTTCTTTCCCTCTTCTACATATTTGAAACTCTCTCCTTGTTTTGGGTTGTTGAATCTTTTTGTACTCTTGCTTGGGGCACATTTTTCGAGAGAGAGCTCTTGTTTTTGAAGAAAGTTTTGGAGAAAGTTATGCTTGCTTGGGAAATTGTTGTTTTGGACTATGTTTGGCACTGGTAGCTTGTTGTTTGGAAGTAAAACAACCATGGAGAGGTAGGAATTAACTCTCTTTTATTTTTGTTATCTTCTTGTTGTGTTGTGTGGAAAATGCATGCTTTGTTTTAATTATTGTATGGTTGGGTAGACTGCCTTAGGGAAGGTGTAGGATAATACTATGGGGAATTCTTATGGGGGGCATAAGGGAATGCCATTAGCATCAGAATTTTGTGGAGGGATTTTTGGGTTTGGGATCCACCATGGAAAAGAAATAGCTTACATTTCTTACTTTGTGGAGGGCATAAGGAAATCTGTGGGGGGCATAAGGAGAGAATCTATGGGGGGTATAAGGATGGATTCTGTGGGGGGCATAAGGAAATTTGTGTGATGAATTACTTGGTGGTTTGTATTTGGTGGATGCCCAATTCCCAATTAAGAGGCATAAGTAGATTCCCCCATAGGCCTTTCTCCTTTGGCTTACAAGATCAAGCATGAGTTTTGTTTTGATATGTTTTATATGTAGTTTTGAACTGCTATTTTCTTTTGGTGTTGCATTTTGTTTTAAAAATAAAATGTGTATGTGAAATATTGTTGTGTGTGGAAGCCAATTGTTGTCATGGTTGAATTGTACCTTCTATATTATTTTAGTTGGGGCTTGGGGGTCAATGATGAAGGATTCTCCTTTCATTGGATGTCTTGGTTGGATGAAGAGCATTGCCTTGCCCCATCTTTGTTGTGATCATTTGGATAAAAATAAAATGTGCATGTTGCTATTTGGAGAAAGAAGAAATTCATAGTTTGACAGTCCCTTTCTTTTGAGCAAAGTCAATGTAACCTTTCCCACCTTGACTGGATGAGATGTATAATAATTGTAGTGTGAAGTTATTGCATTGTAGATGGAAGTTGAATTTGAATTGAGAAATGTAGAGAAGAATTATACTTGTTCTTTGTTTTTGGAAAGGAATAAGAAACAATGTTGTATACTTTGTGTACTGTATTTGAAAACAAATGGAAATTGATAAGTTGAAAGGATGTAATTGTTGATCAATGAAAGAATGCATGCCCTTCTCCAAAGTGTATTGCACATCTGATTTTGAATTATTGTTGAAATTGGATTGTTGTTTGAAAAGAAAAGAAAGAAAGAATGCGTAGGAAAGAAAGACAATGTGATATGCTTGTAAAATGTATATTAAAAATTGAAGTCAAAAATGCATTGTAACTTGAAATGAATGGTTGTTCCAAATATTGTAAATGGATTGGACTAGTTTAGTAACCATATGCATCTTCAAAGAAAAATTGCTAAATTAATTTAAAAGAAACAGTTCACTGTTTTAAAACTTAAATCTGGCAATGCACATTTTAATTAAAATGAGCAGTTCAAACTTATACTCAACAATAAGTTATGAAACCTTGAAATTCATACTTAGGAAGACTTAAGGAACTCAAATTTACAAAAACAGTCAAGAATGAACCTCTAAGACTTAATAAAATTCAATTCGGAACTTTCACAGTCGTTTTTCCCATCTACTGTCGAAAAAAATTACAACTTGAATAAATTGGAAAAATTGATCTTCACTAAAACACTCTAAACCCTCCCTAGACTGATCCTCCATGTCTGTTTGACATGTTGAGTGAAGGAGGAGTTCTAATTTAACCAAAATATGAATTTGATAATTGCCAGTTCACAAATTAATACCCTACAGATTGTTTTCATTAAATTGACCCCTTAAAATTCATCAAAAAACAAATTTTATTGTTCCTGTGCAAATAGGGCATCGATATCTTTCTGAAAAGTCCTTGTTTTCCCAAAACTGAGCTTTCTAGCTCAAGTTATGGCACTTAGAAAATTTTGAGCTTGGGCAGGAAAATTTGGGAAAATTTTCCTTGGCGGGCCCGCAAGTCAAAAATTTCCCATCTTTTCGGCCTTAGGAAAAATTTTAGAAGTTTTGGACCTTGGGAAAATTTTGAATTTTCCCTCTGCCGGCCCGTAGCCAATCAGAAGGCACCATGTGTCATCCAGGGGCTAAGGTGGGGCGCGGATGCCCCTTTATCCTTTTGAAAAAAATTGGAAAATTTTCACTTATCCTTCCGTCGACCCACAGCCAATCAGAAGGTGCCACATGTCCCCTCGTGGCTTTAGTGGAGGTGTAATTTCATTTTGAACTTAACCCCTTTTTAAAAAAATTGGGAAATTTTATTGTTTGGCCCAATCGGCCCACAGCCAATGGGAGCATGCCACGTGGCACTTTGAGGTGGAGGCGGGAGGGTGGACCTTCCTTCTCCCTTTTGTTTTTTTGTTTTGGCTTTAAAAAAAGCTTAAACTTCTCCCCAAGGCCTGATTCCCTACCTTCCCCTTCGGACTCTGTCCCTTAGTGGGTGTGCGGACCTGTGCACTTCTTTTCCCCCTTTTCCCCTTCGTTTGGCACAAAGCGCCAAATCGACTTGTCGCTCTGTTTTTCCTTCCCCCTTCTCCGCTCGGCGTTAGAACCTGACACGTGTCCACCTAGGGACCCGCAGGGGCACGGAGTGCTTTTTTCCCTTGAGCCTGCATTTGGAAAAGTTCACAATGTCACCCCACAACCTGCCAATCTGTCCCAAGGGCTTCTCCCCTCCTCTTGCCATGTGTCCCTTTAGGGAAATTTTACCCTAGGAACTCCGCCCACTCATAACTTGAGTCCTGTAAGGAGTGAGAAGGACTTCTTTATATCACCGGAAAGGTGAGAAAATTTCCTATCCATTGGGAATGGTTTAGAAAAATTTTAGAAGTGTTTAATAGGAGAAAAATCTAGTTGAATTTATGAGCCTGTTAGAAATCATATATGGGGGTAAATTACTCCCTGAACCTAACTGAAGGATGTAACCCTAAAATTGGTACCTGGTGAACTTGACATAAGTAAGTAAAGGAAAATTGTGTTTTGGTAAATAGGTTTTGTTCTGGAACTTGCCGATGGCAGACTAATGTCTTGCAACCTGGTTGTAGATACTTCTGATAAAAAAAATTATCCCATAATTTTTCTAGCTAACCCTAGGATGTTTCTTGGTCTCAAGTGGTTGTTTAAATGATCACTACACATTCTCTGTTATAAAAATAAGTAGCATTCAAATCACCTTTCTTATCATAATCTAAAGAGGTAAATGAACCCTTTTCCTCATCCATCTTAAGGTAATGAGCTTGAGAACAATCCTTATCAAGATCCTTGGGCTTAGCTAACAACACCAACCCCCTCAAGTGACTATGCAATCCACCAACATACTTTAGCAAGATGTCATAATCAAGGGTGTCTTGACCCATTTGAACCTCCATCTTCAAAAACACAATGGTATAATTCTACACATTATGTCCTTATTCTTAACCAATATAATGCCAAACTATAGATCTTTCCTCTTTGTAGAAAATAGGGTAGAATTATTTCTTAATCAAAACTTTAAATTGCTTCTTCATGACCAAATAATGAACATAACTCTCAAACCATGACAATGCATGTTTAGATAACTTCAACCTTGCAAATGATATTTTTTGACATTCATTAATTTGATGTAAATTAAAGTATACCTCAAGCTAAGATAGCCAATGGTCTAGCTTTTTTGCATTCACCTCTCCATCACAATGTTTAATTTCAATATTTTCCTCAACCTTGAATGGAGGTGGAGCTTTGTTGGAAATGGATGTTCTATAATCCTCTCACATTTGGGAGAATCCTCCTCTTTTGATTCTAGTGCCTCCATCAAACCACCAAGATTTTCCATGAGAGTCTCCAATAAGGATCCCAACCTATCAAGTGTCTTAATGAAAGACAAATACTTACAACATCCTCCTCCAACTTGCAAAACCATTCATCGTTGTGTGGGTCTCCTTGTCATCAAAGTGTGTCATGATTCTCACTTCTTTCTTCCACTTCTTGACTAAGATATCTTCCTGCAATGAAATAAGTCACCCTTCCCACGAGCTCTTGATTCTTGGGCATAAAATTGCAACAAAAGTCTCATAACCATGCAGTAATGGACAAAAAACTAACACAATTTTTTTGGAAAGTGTTAGAAAACCTTCTACGGAAAAAATGAAAACTATCTCTAATACCAATTGATCCCTAATAAACAGTAAATTGTCATATTTAGTGTATTTGGAGTTGATTTTCCCTATTCGTACCAATTACTCGATTTATTCAATTTGGTGCAAATTCATACCAATTGATCCCTAATCAACATTAGATTGTCATGTTTGGTTTATTTTGGGTCGATTGGCCCTGTTTGTATACCACACTAAATCAATTATTTCAATGTGGCATGCAATTGAGGCCAATAAAGCCCCTATCAATTTTATATTGTCATGTTTGGTTGATTTGGGTTAAATGGGCTCCATTTGCATGTCAAATTTAAGCTTGCTTCAGCATAATGAACTTTTGAAATCCATAACACAAATTAAACTTCAAATTTGATTGATTATTTACTGGTTCATGATATATTTATGGTACAAGTTTGCAAACGCACTATCTTGACACAAATGTGTCTAAATTTTTGTTGGACTTTAGGTTACATAAAAAAATAAGTCATAATGAAATTAGGGTATAAAATAACTTGTTGCAATTATTTTTGGATTGGAGAGCAATAGTAGAGTGGAATATCTTAATTTTGAACCCAAAATAATAGATTGGGATATTTTAATTTGAAAACACGTGTTATTTGTGTTTGCTTTTTCCTAAATTTGTTTTACTATCTTAGATCTATATATATTACTTAAAATATTTTTATATAAACATAATATAGAAGAAAACAAAAAAATTATGCAGCAGAGGGAATGAATTAGAAAGGGAATGAGAAAGAGAAGAAAATACAAAATAAAAATAACAGGGATGAGTGGATCTCAGAAGATAAGGAACAAGTTGTACAAGACAAATAAATGGCAAGCTATTTTCCCTATTTTATACTTTTTCATGCACTTTTTGTGAGATAGAATGTAGTAAGGATTGCCCTATTTTTGTGGGGATTGCCTTCAATTTGCGAGAATTTCCCTACTCTTATTTCAAAAGATGAAAACCAACTCTAATGACACCAAGAAGTGACAATCGTTTTACAAACAAATAAAAATTACACTAACATTTTTTCTACAACTACTGGTTATTGTGTTTATATTAGTAGACTTTTTGGGGATGAGGTCATTGTTTTATAATATGTACAAAAACAGCAAGAAGCCCTCAAAAAATTAAATAAATTTTCTTTTAAACCAAACATGAGGCAAGAAAGTGCCAAGTTTATGGATAACATAGAGACAAATTCTAACATTCATTCTCTATTAAACAACAAATCTAAATCCTCACTCCCCTCTCCAGAGAGCAAATATATATTTTTTTGTTATGATTGTGGTGATGTGTGTAAAGTTATAGCGGAGAGTTTTCTTTTTAACATAAGAGAAGCGATTAAAGAGTTGTCATTTATAATGATATAACCCATTTAAATTGGCCAGATTATTCCAAACAACAAAAATACATTGTTTATGCTAGAATGGTACCATTTTATAGTAAATTTTGTTCCAAAAAAAATGAAACTCCAATTCATGAGTAATTCTCTTATGAGGTCAAGTGATATGACATATAGAAAAATCAAGGACAAACCCAAACATTACTAGAAGAATCTTTATACAAATGATTACACAATAACATGATGGAGAGATATGAATAAAAAGTGGATAGGAACCAAGAAGAAGATAAATGAAAAAAATATATATGGCTATTTAAAGGCAACAACAAAAAGGATCGAAATGAATTTCACTACACATTGGACATGGTGAAGTCCCTAAAATAATATCGGTTAATTTTGTATGTTTTATCATGTTATATCTATATCTATTTGGTTTTTATTTTTTAATTCTTGTTACATAATCTAATATTTTATTTAATATTATTTAATGCAAGATATTGAAACATATGCCTATTGAGAAGCAATGTATTTTCATCAAAATTAGGGTTGTGTCATATTATAACAAAAATGTATGTAGCTTTTAAAATATAATCATGTACTCTTATTCTTTTTGTTTTGTGGATTCTTCGCAAAGGTTTCTAAAAAATTATGTTTTCTTATTTTCAACCAAAAATAAGTGTATTGTTATACCAAAAGACCACATTGGTGTGGTAATGAGAGAAGCTTGGGAATCTCTTATGCAACTTTTTTTCATTTTTTAATATTTCATATTTCAAGAAGTTTAAAAATAAACATTTAGATAAAGTTATTAGACATTTTTAAATAAACTCATATGTTGTAATCAATGAGTTTCATCAAAAAGAAGAATATGAAAGAATATGAACTTTTAGGTCATGGTGACTTGACAATGATAATGGTGACGATGATGACATTATTGACAACTATGATCATGACAACATGGATGAGTTTGGTAATTTGAACTAGATTTAAGAAATTATATTTTGATGGATTTTATAATACAAATATTTTCATAATAATTCTAACTTTATCTCATATTGACATTTAATACATGGTTAAGTCATAACATTTAAAACGTGATCACTATAATAATACTAATATAAATATCTTAAATACATCTATCTAAAATACACCGAGAGATATCAATCCCAAGACACCTATCTAATTATGCAAGTGTAGTATAAGTATACCAAAAAAAATCATAATTAAAAATAAATATAATATAATAAATGTATCTATATGAAATACAACAATGGCTATCAATTCCAAGGTTCTTAGGTTTGATTTTTTACATACCTTTTTAATCAACAACTTCATTGAATTCTCTATCAATTTCTCGTTGATTTGTGGCAAATGGAATCATTTAAGTATGCAATTGTGTCGGTCTCAAAAATATCTATTCAAGTAAAAAGACCCAAACATTACTACATGACCAAGATATTGTTATTTTTTGATTGACTTCTCCAAGATAAAAGAAAAAAAAATATTTAAGTGACACTCCAATAAAAGTCAAATTTATGAATGAATTGTCACATGATGGTCAAATGAACGTCAAATTTAATGTCGAGAATAAAATTGAACAATACACTCCATTAGAGCCTTACCTACCATTGTAGAACGCCTCTCGGCGTAATTATAATTTGTTAGTTATAAAAGTTATGTACTTTGTTTATAACTAGAATTTTTCCATTGTAAATAATGTTTTTTTCAATTTGTTAAATACTTATATTTATTGATATCCAAATAGAAAAAAATATCATTGTTTTTCAATTATTGTCGTCGTCATCACATCTATCACCATCATTTACAAATGACAACAGAGAGTGCCATCTTTATAATGGAACTAATCAATAACAATACAATTTAAAATATTAAAAATTGTTTGTGAGAAAAAAATGTCAACTAATAGTATTATATTTAAACAAAAATAATAATAATAATTAATGCAGATTAGTGTCACATTGCAATTGTGTCAACATCATGAATACCGTAACACAATAATTTCCAAGTAAATAGTAATGAAAACATTGACACGTGGATCCATCACCAAAATATTTCAAATCCACATTTTTTATGCTATTTTCTTAATGCAAATTGTTTATTATTAATATAACATCAGCTCCGCCAATTTTACACTCTGCCAAAAAAAAAAGCCTTTTTTTCAAAAATACACGAATAAATGTCGTTTTTGTGTTAATGGGATTATGCAAATTGCATTAGCAAACTCCCACACCAAGAATTAGTAAAAATTATACAAATGAAAAATCCCATGATTTTGACATTAATAGTGTCACAAAAACATCAAAATCTACTAAAGATTATCATCAAAATTTTGCCGAATAAAAAAGCCAAATAAAATTGAAAAAACACCTCTCTAACCCATCCTAAATGGTATTGTTAATTGTACGAGTAGTAGTGTGGATGTGGTTTAAGACCTCGTGGTGCTCCTAATTCAGCAAAACTTATTGGATTTATAGTTATGATCTTCATGGTTATACGTATGACATTATTTTAATCTTCTTGTGATGTGTTAGTGCTGTAATTTTGATGTGCCTATGGCCTAACCGATGACATGGTATTGTTGACGTGATTATTTGGAATAGTTTAAAATTTCCATGGTTTAATGACATGATGTGGTTTATGAGTGGTTGGTTATGTGTATGATAAAATAATTCTTTATGTTCATTTTTTTGAAATTTTAAGAGGCATCGCTAATGGTAGCAATATCTTAGTTTGTAATTTTCTAAATCTAATTCAATATCACTTGAATGGGTTGAGGGGTATTTTTCATTTTAAATCAATTCTCCATTTTTAAAATTGTGTATGTTTCTTAAATTAGGCCTTTTAATTGTGTTTGTGGAGAAGGCCCATGAGAGTTACGTGGATTGAAGCTACCCCAACCAAATTATGAAGTAGGTTTTGAGTGTGAGTCTCGAGTGTGAAGCCTCGAACAAGACAAGGGTCCATCCGACATTGGGGAACTCATTCAGATTAGCTAACATGTGACATAGGGAGGACCTAAGGTAGTACCCATTATGACATAATGTGATGATAGATGATAGTATTCATTTTTCAAAACTTTTTTTTAATTGAAAAGTTCAAAACACGCTTTCATTTGATATTCACAATAAACAAACAAATGGGTCAATGAAATGAAATATTTTAATGACGTCCACAAGACTGAAGATTCTATGGGACCAAA
The DNA here is from genome assembly GCA_019776745.2 of Taxus chinensis. Lineage (NCBI taxonomy): Eukaryota > Viridiplantae > Streptophyta > Pinopsida > Cupressales > Taxaceae > Taxus > Taxus chinensis. The sequence continues at coordinate 579,513,221 of CM034150.1, forward strand.
AGTTGAGATTTTAAGATGAATTCATACTCTTTTCAATATCATATCTTCTACTGTGAAGCTTGAGAACAAAACCCGCGATCTTTTCAATCCTTGTTTCTTCGAATAACTCATCTAATATGTCCAACTTCAAGTCGTTTTCGCACCACATACGAATATCCTCATAAGCTGAACACTCCATGATGAAGTTTCATTCCATCTCAACCACCCTTTGATGTAGAAAAGACAAGTTCTCCTTTCCCAATCCTCCTTGGGTGTAGTCCATCTACCGGTTTCACATTGAAGGTGATGTGACCGGGTCCTCATTTGAGCCACTAAAATCCTTGCTTTACCCTTGATAGTTGCCCCAAGATAATATTTTTCTTCATGCTCCAAAGTGGGGTTAAAATATTTGATGTAATAAGATTTCTTACGACCAATCTTTCCTGACCATATGGAAATCCTAAATTTTCTATCACATAGTTTTTTATTACTCTGTTGTTAGGAAACTCCTGAAAGTTGATGCCCCATTTGTTCATCCATTTGGTGTTTTGCTTCATCCAAGTTTTCTTTCTACGCTCTAATTTTTCCTCCACAACCATTTTGGGTCAACGATGATTATCCACGCTTTCAACCTTTTTCAGATAACTTAGCAACTGAGTTATTGTTGATGCTTTCATCGGGAAAGTACTCGCTTCAGCCAACAAGATATCATAAGGGACCATTGACTTGAATTTGATAGTGCGTGTGATTAGATGTTTCTGGATTCTCTCTAATTGTCTTCATCCGTGATTTGACACCATACTTTGCAACTACGGTGAGGAACAATCCAAAAAGGGTTTTCTTAGTTTTCCAATCCCAAAGCCCAATTGTCCTGCACCTATTTTGAAGTAGGTAAGATGCTTTCAAAACCCCATGTATCCTTTTTGTTCTACATGTCTCCCAACTAAGCTTGTTGTGCAAATCAATCCCAAGATATTTGTATTCTGTTACAATTTCCAACAAGCTCCCCTAAAAATAAATTTAATCTGTTTCTCTTTTGTTTTTAAAGAAAAAAACATTACTTTGGTTTTTCTAATGTTCACTTGCATCCCTACTTCCTGGCGAAAAAATTCTAAGGCTTTCAAATGATCCTTCAACCCTTGAGTTGTTTTTGAAAATAGAATAAGATCATCAACATATCAGAGTAACTTCACCACATAACTTGCCAACTATATGCCCTCTTCCTTGGTTTTTCTTAACCATTCTTCAAGCTTGTCAATGTATAAACCAAACAAGGTGGGAGAGAGAGGACAACCTTGCTTGACACCAATGTCACTGCTAAAACATTTTGACATGCCCTCTCTGGTTCTGATTTTACCTCTGAGTTACTCACAAAGGCTATGCATTGTTTCTCTAAACTTGTCTGGAATCCCAAGTTCCTCCATCATGTTCCAAAGTTTTTCTCTGTTCACTATGACAAAATCTTTCTTAAAATCAACAAAGTAATCAAAAGATCCCTCCCCTTGGGTATCCCAAACCTTTTCAATCAAGTACCTAAGAGTGATGCTTGGTCGATGGTTGAGTGTCTAGGTCGGAATCCTACTTTCCTTTTTTCTCTTTTACCATCTCTTTTGGTCCAACTACTGATTTGACGTTCTACCATGCCCCTAGAAAGTTTACCAAAGAGAGGATTGACCACAATGGTGCGGTAGTTTGATGGATTATTGATATCACCACTTTTAAATAGAGGAATAACAACACTAGTCGTCCACTTCAATGGGAAGCCATTCTGGTTACTCTCATTGAATATTTTTCTGATGTGCAGAGTGAGGATCTCCACACCCCACTTTAAAAATTCAACTTGCAACCCATCAATATCTTGTGCTTTACCACTTACTAGATTAATTATGCCCTTCTTGATGTCTCCCATAGAGAAAAGATTAGTTGAAGTATTAATTATGGGAGGAGAATCCTTTTGTTGAGACCGCTCATAGAGGATCCTTGCATACTCTAACCATTGAGCATATGTGATATTATTTTCTGTTTTTTTTCTTTTGTTGCAGCTCCCTCCAAAATCCTTTGGGATTGTGTTTTCCAAGAGAAATTAATTCTTTCCTCCCCATAATCACATAACTTTCTTTTTGTATTGTACCAATTTTTCATATTTCTTTTTATTTTCTTTTTTCATCTCACTTTCCTTCTGTTCTATTTTTTTGCATGGGTAAAATTCACCCCGAAAACAAGACAAACTATACCCTAGTGTCAAATTTTTCATGTTATACCTCTCCAGGCACCCCCAGATCAATTTACCCCTCAGTGTCAAGTCCAGTCTTGTCCTCCAAGATTTCATCTGTGATGTCATTAGTGGACCCCCTAAGTGATTTAGGAACAATCAATTTCATTCAAGTATGTTGGAGCAATGGTTTTCAAGGAAAGTTTGCAATAAACAAAGGGCTACCATCATCCTTTTTAAGCCAGGCACACCATCACCAAAGAAGTACAAGAAAATCATTGTTATTTTGGAGGTGTATTTAGGAGATAGGAACACCAAGAAACTAATTTAGGAAAAATCTGGTAAGTTTCAAGCGTTTAGGAGCCAACTCACCTAAAGCGGGTTTTTGTGCCTAAAGGAACTTGCACTGAAAAAAACACCTGATCTTCAAGAAATGATTCCAAGATATTTGGAATTAGATGAGACCCAAACAATAAATCATTGTAAATATCTTTCATTCCCCCACATGGTGAAAAAAATAGATCATCTTCAAGCACCTTGTATTTCTCAGGCCAACTCATTATTCTCATGCATAGCGGGTGATCCTGAGAAAAAATATATTTTTGGTGGTTTTTCAGTTATAATAAAGTCTTTTAACCCTCATCATTCCTCAAATGAAAAATCATATAATGAAGTGCGTTGAAACTCATTCGAGAGCTCAAGTTATGACCTTCACAAATTGGCTCTCAAGGTGCACTCTTTGATACTTAACCATTTTCACACTTGGACACATGTCAAGCTAAGGTTAAGGCATAATTTCATGTCCCTATTTCACCTTAACAAAGGGAAATGAGGTACATAAAAATGCGTCCTCCCCTTATTTAGTCTTCTAGTCAACCATATGACCCAGAAACCACCTCTCCGGCCCCTTTGACCGTGTTGACTAGCCTATCCACCTAACCACGCATGTGTGACACTTGTCATTCCCAAAGAAAGAAGAATTTTCTTGCACCTATTTTCCCCTTTGCAAAGGGACACAAAGGACATAAAAATGTGCCCCACCCTCATTTTTTCCCTTGGACACACATGTGACTATCTCCTACCCCCTAGGTGCTCCAGTTTAGCCCCCTCCACCTACACAACGAATTATCATCCGCCACCAGTCCTCATGAGGAAAAAGCACATTTTTAATGTCCTTATTTCACCAAATAAAAGGGACATAAGGTGCAAAAAAATTCACCCCACCATTTTCCCTCTCATTTCAAGTTATTTAAACACGAGGACTTAGCCATTTCCCTCATTCTCACCCCCCACATCCTCTACATGCTACCAGAATGCTGTCGGATTTTTTCTAGAGATCTCTCCACCAATTTTGCTACAAAAAAATTATTTTTCATGATCCATAATCTAAAAATAAATAAAAACACAAAAAAATGGATTCAAACAAAGAAGAAATGAAATTTTTTTCATGAAAACCTCGAAATTCGTAGAGGGGGAAATTTTCGTATCTCAGAAATCACTAAACAAATCGAGGTGTAATTTTTTGCATAGATCAATTTTTTGAGGCACTTTGAATCTCCCAGAAAAATCCCTTGCATGCAAATTATATATTCTTTGCAACGAAGAAACCTCAAGTTTCCCACGGTAAAAATTTAGAATATTAAAATCTCTCAATTCGGAAACCAATTTGAGCTGAAAATATGGAAGAGCACTATTGGGAAAAAAAAACCCATATAGGAAAAAAAAATTGTCCCAAACTGATGCCCAAAAACCCACTTACTAAAAAATAGTACGTCCTTCTACATGTGTGTCTGCTATTTTTGGCAAGCCCATCTCTAGAAGCAGTTACGACGGAGACGGTGTGCATGAAAGATAATCAGAAGATCAAAATGGTTGGTCAGTGTTGAAAATGGTGAAAATTGCCACTTACTAAAATAGTAAGTTCCCTATTCGAGCAGTAGCTATAAATAGTAAGTCATCACAAAGAGTGGTTTCAGAAGGAGCAGTACACACAGGGGTGGCTTAGAAGGCTAAACTCGCTGACCGGGATCGAAAAGAGGGTAAATTTCCATTTACTAAAAATAATAACCCCCCTCTTTCCATATATAGTAAGTGATACAGGAAACATGATGTTCAAGTTCATAGGGGAGAAACCAGTGTAATCCCTCTCATTAGAGTATTTTGAGGTGGGTGATAGTGATGTCACTTACATGGATCTTAACGATTTTATGTCACACATGCTAATTGGAAAAAGGGGAAAAATTGAAGACAAAGTGCTCACAAGTGGATTTTTCGCAATTGGTGGACATCTAGTTTTTGTACAAAGCATCAAGTTGGTCTTGGCTTACTCGCACCATTATGAACCAGAGACAAGGACCATTTGGGAAAATGATGGCATAACCATGGCGGTGGTCACTCCCAAGGCTATTTCTCTTTCTATGCAAATTCCCACATCGAATAAGATGGTTGTCATATCAAAGTAAAAGGCAGTGAACGAGTGGAACAACACAAATCCATATATGTAAGGTATTGCACTAGGCTCATGGACGAAGACAAGGAGAAAACCTTCCCGAATGCCCAAGACTCACTCCAAGTGTGAGTTTCGCAAGGGTTTATCTGATGCAATCACTCTCCTCAGCAAGGTGATGGGAGAAGCAATCACGAGGGATTTCCAAGAGTGGATGAGACTCTTCATAGCGAAAATGACTGAGGGATATCAAAAGATAGACTGGATCTAGATCATAAGCGATAACCTGCATTGTCAATTTCTCTAAGTGTCTATGACAAATAAGTTATTCATGACTTTTAACTTAGTGTATCTTCTCACCAACGCAAGGCCATTTAAGGGGTTAACCCTTGATCAGAACATATTTGCGAAATTTTGTGCATTTGAAAAGTTCCCTCAATTGATGTTAAAGGAAATTTAGCGACACTTCTCTCGGGTGATTGATGTCTTCACAATTTTCATGGTCAAGACTCTGGAAGGTGACCCGCAATCAAGGATGTCACTAGAACCGTCCTATATTACATGCACATATTACTTACAAGGTGGGTAGATGCGGCACCTACAAGCGATTACACAACGGTAAAAGTAGTTAGTTTCTTGTGGGAAAATATAATCAGCAAGCATGGATGTCCCCTGAGCTTAAAAAGTGATAGGGGTACTCATTTCTTAAATTAGACAGTTAGAATTTCATTGGTAGAATTCATGGTGGCCCATCACAAGACTACTCGTTATCACCCACAAGCTAATGGGACTATTGAGGCATTTGACAAAATTATGAATCACACGTTAACCAAGATTTGTGATGTGGGAAGAAAGGATTGGGATGAAAAAAAAATTGTTGTGTTATGCTCATATCAGACTACTTATAAGAGACTGAACAAGGTCACACCTTTTCAATTGGTGTTTGGTGTGGAATCTATGTTACCTGTTGAATTCATGTTACCATCGCTGAGTATAGCACGCGCAGGAAGGTTAGATTATGAACAAGCGCTTGGGGAGAGAATTGAAAAGTTGATGCAGTTGGATGAGAGGTGGGCTATTGCTCGCTGGAGTCGGAAAACAAAAAAAACCAAGCAAAAGGCATGACATGATAGACATATAAAAAACAAGAAATTTGAATTTGGGAAAATGGTTCTCTTGTATGATTCCAATTTTCTGCACCATCCCGAGAAATTCAAAGTCTAGTTATAAGCATTGGATGGAACATGGTTGTTAGGCCATTTCAATGGGAGTAGGTTAAAGCCCTACTATAGATATGTCTTCTTTGTGTTTGTAAATAAGGTAGTATTGTCAGTTAACCTAGGATTTGCTTTGATGATGTTTCCTTTCTTTGTGTTTCCCTTTCTTGTTGTTTTATTTTGTGTGCTGGTAGTCACTTATTATTTGAAAAAAATTCTATGCGCAGAGGACTGTGCATTCATTTTTTTGTGGGGTGGAGTGATGTGACAAGTGTTGGAAGTTATGGTTGATGGCTCGGGTTGAAAAATCAAAAAACATGTGGATTGGAATATCGCACGTAGAAGAGGTGAACACAAGGGAAGGATGGTGTCAAAATACTTTATAGAAACCACGTACAAGAATGAAAAGCATAGGAACACCATGAGGTAGGAAATGTCAACAACTAGGATTAGGACACAGAGGAAGAATGCCTTCGGCGTTATACGTGCGCGCGTAAGGATTTGTGGTCATTAAGAGGTTTTTGCGTGCTTGAAGGTTGCCAAATTTTTACGCATATGATTGAGTGCACACAAAAAGCACTAAAGGTTGGCATTGGAAAAATCCACCTTTATTGCAAAAGTATGTTGGTAGGTGGCATGACATTTATTACAGAGAATTTTTTTTTTATAAATATAAGATCGGGGGTGCGTTATTTTCTACCTTTCATTTTAAGCTATCAAACATCTCTCGTGAACTAAGGCATCCTTGAGAAGAAGGTCTGAGAAAAATTGTGAAGATTTACATGCATAGCTATTTTGATCAGCAAACCAGAGTGGAAAGGAGTACACATGTAACGTCTTGAACATGGTAGTTACTATGATGACTTTCCCTTTTGATATTCCAACTGTCCACATGTGATTTGTCTTAGGAAGGTGTATTCCTTTGATGTTGAAAATCATGTTTGCAATGAGTAAGTGTTTCTATTCTGAATTCATGCTTACTGTGATTCTGTTTAACGGGAAATGATATCATTTTACTTTGCAATCCGTAAGTTGTAAACCTGCAGAATTGTTTTCATACTTGAAATGTGTGTGTGTGTTAACAGCACCTTGAATCAATTCCATTGATCTAAGGTATACTTCAGTTTTTCCTTGTTGCCATCTTGTCAATTGACTTTCTAAAAGAAATGTATTTTGGAACCAAGCTGGGTTTTTTTTGTAAATAGTAAAGAACCTAGTTTGAGGTATTCTTACTTGGCATCATGCTGCCAACAGTAAGATTTGATCTCCTGGATGCATAAACTGTAACGCTGGATAGCGTGAGAAGGTAAGAGGTTCGTTATAAGGATATTGAGGAAAATATTTTAGCCTTGGACAGAAATGTCCTATATTACGTTGGCTTTGACCTAAGGTGGCAAGACCCACTCGGGACCTATTGTTGAATTATTGTGGTTTGTGCTCTAACTTATGTTGTAACGTCCTAACCTACTTGGACTTTAATCTAAAAGGTTGTAACTTAACCTAGGATAAATTCTAAGGGCCTAAGAGCTAAATTGGAAACCTAACTATTAATAAGAGGACCTAAACTATTATTAAACCTAAAGGAGACCTATGGGCTACGTGGCAAAAGAAAGGTCGCTAGCAGTGGCATCTAAGGTATTAATGTGAATTGATTTCTGTCCTTATAACCTAAATTCGCCAAGATTGGCGGAGGCATAAAAAGAAAGTGGGATGTCTAGTTGGCATCATTGTTAAATTTAAAATGAATGGGAATTTTTGAAGTTTACTTCGCCAAATTCAAAGTGGTGGTGGCGTAAGTAAAGAGAGGGAAAGTTGCATTCAATGCATTTAATGGCATTGGTTTCAGTGAAGAAACCACCTAGGAAAGAGAGGAAGTGGGTTTTACAAATGTCGTTGTTCATTTTGGTTTTTCCTATTTTTTCTCTACATTTGGTTTCACTCCTATGAACCTGCGGGTTTTTTTTCAACCCTTAGAGGTCTTGATCATTCTTGAACTGTTTCTAATCCTGTGGAAAACATGGAAATAGTTGGAAGAGTCGGTTTTTGACGTTATTTTCAGAAAAACTAATTTTTGAAAAGTTTGGCAAGAAATCTTCTACAAATCGACAAGAAATTTCATCAGGCATGATAAGCTCTTCTTGTTAAATCTTTCTGCTTTTTATTAAATGTCTTTGTCAAAAGAACTCTGCTCTTTGAAATGAATGGTTCGTGAAAATGTCTGGGTGTGTCGTTGACTGTGATCATCTACTTGTTTTGGTTGTTTGAAAAATAATGGATACGAGTGTTAATTGATACATGGTTGTGCAAATCGTGTTTATTTGATTGAAAAGAAAAGTAGTTTACTTTGTCTGGACTTCTGATTTCTCTGTGTAAAATAAAATAGGAAAAATGAAATCGTTGATGAAGGATTGAATTGGATTGTTCTTCTTTTGGAAAAATAATGGATAAAACGTTGTCTTTGCTGGAATTTGTTATTCTTTGGAGCTAAAATGGAACAACTATTGATAGCTGTATTTTCTTTTGTAGGCCATTTTGTGGGCGTGGTAGAAATATTTCACTATTTCTAAACCTTACTTGTTTTCCTGGTGAATCTTTGATTTGACTCCTTTGAAGGAAAATAATCCTTGAATTCTTCAACTTGGTTATGGTACCTCAGCTTGGCCCTTCGTTGTTATGATAGATGAAAGTTTCTAAATTTTAGAATCAAACTGAGGAGATTAACGTTGAGGGAGTCTTATTTTTTGATGTGTTGGAAATGTTTAATGTCTGCAAATTATGGTGTACTTTTGATTACATTTGGTAGAAGTTTCAGTTTCAGAGAAACTCTTATATTAATTTGCTCCTTCTTACTCAAATTAGATAATCTCTAATTTGTTTCCTAAGGAATAGTTTGAATCCATTTTGGGTTATTCACCTGTGCATTATGATTTCTGTTGGTTGCTAACAGAGCATTTTGTCTTAACCGATAAAGTTAAAGTTTGGGTTGTTTATTTCAAAGAAACGAACTGATGTTATTGGGCTTGTTTTTCCTGTTAAGTTGATTTTGGATCTTTACTTCTGAGGTTATACCTCTTTGTGAACCCTGCTGTGATCAAACCAGGGAGGTTTTATCCCTCTTATAAAGTGGATCTTTTCATTAGTTGGGATCTATGTTAATTTGACTGTAATCCTGATCGACATTCTGTAGAAGGGAGAAAACTAGAGTTGTAGTGTAGAAGTCATCAATGAGTAAGGAATTATATTTTTTATTGTTCTTGTACTTGTGGTAATAACGCTGAGTTTATTATCTGAATCTTCCCTCCCCTTTAGCGTAGCTAAACCAAAGCTGTAGCTACTACTTCACGTGTTGATTGTACCGTATCCCACTTAGGTCTTTAACTTCCACGTTAATTAGTCTATGCCAACCCAAAAAGATTCTGATTTAATTGTTTGATCATAAATTGAAAGATCGTTTGTAAGATCTATATTGGTTCTTTTATGTTGATATACATAAGCATTCTTAGGGAAAGAATAATATGATTTTCTCTCTCTCTATAAAAATATTCATTAACTGTTTTATCTTCGAAAGCTGAAGAAATATATACTATGTTTTCGTTATCTAAGTTGGTGGTGTAATGTTGTTTTAGTGGAACTCTGAAGGATGACAAAAGTTACTTACTTTACATTTGTTATTTTCACTATTCTGTATTAATCTGAGTTGAGGCCAGGTGAGTAATTGAAGGAAAGGAATTCTCGTTTCATATTATCTTAGATCCGACATGAATTCCATTCTTAAAGGTAGAATGAATTTGGTCTTTGATGTTATAAGAAGAGTTATTCTGTGCTATGAATTGTAAATCATTATTCCTTAAACGTAATTCCTTTATGAGAATTGTTAGGATCCCTATTTTGGGTCATTTATTGTTCTGAAACTAAAGTGAACTATATACATTATAGTATGAAACAATTAAGTAATTGGGATATAGTATTACTTAGTTGTTGTGAATTTTCTTATGAATTTACTACTTTTTTTGTGTTGTTTGATCATGATTCTAAGTTAAAGTATTGTGGGTTTCTAATTACGATCTTCCTTCTTGATCCTTCATTCTTATGTGGTATCTATCTGTACTGCTTGAATGTTTTCATAAAGAGAAGGGTTCTTTTAATGAGACAGTTAGTCAAAAGCACATCATTTTAATGATAAGTGATTATCATGCTCATTTTATAGAGCTGACCCGTGCTAGCAATTTTTACAGATGGATTCCGTAAGTAGCAAAAGAAGACATGTTCTTTTATGATGCTTCTCCTGGTTAACTAAAAGTTGGATCTTATATGAGGCATTAATATTCCTTTCAGATGTATTTAAAAAAGGAAAAGTTGTATTCTTTTTTAAGTTTATCAATGCTGATTAGAATGAGTGAAGTCCAAATGTTTGGACTTGTAAAACATATATATTTTACCTTGAGGAATGAGAAAAAGGATTTTGTGTTATTTTTATTTGTTGAATCATTTGCTTGATTTTGTTGTAAATGGGATTGTAAACTTATTCCTACTCTCTTGTATTTATAACTTGCTTAAATGATGGCAATTGGACTTAAATGAAATAATGAGAAGGAGAGAATTGATACTTTATTCTTCTCTTAAATACAATTTCTAAGTTGGGTAGTACAGATGGTTACTCCTCAAATCAATATGGGCTATTAATTGACATTAATAAAAGAGTAAAATACCTACAAACTCTAGTATAATTAATAATTAGAATTGGACCCTAACTAATGCATGTTAAGGAAGGGAAAATTAGTTTAGGAATAAGAATTTGTTAATACTCTTTTGGGGTGTCGTATCCAAAGGATATTCAGAAAGAGGAAATCATACCTCCTCTTAATAAACCTTAAACTAAGGTAAGATAATTGAAAATAAATGGATACATGTGTATAATAAATAGACTTCAATCTAATGAAGTCTATTATAAAGAAACATGGATCTAAAACCTAGCCATGAGTGAACTTGGCTAAGCTGATTTGTACTGTAAGTCTGAAACTTTAAATAATGAACCAAGAAATGATATACAATCCTTTTAAGGAGGAGTGATTGTATATTAAGCCACATGACAATTTAAGTCATTCATGGCTAGCAACTGTAATGAACAAAGAGGTTAGAGAATCAGCAAGGTTGTTGAAACTTATTCTTAAACTATAAAGATAAGAAAGTGATCAGCCTCTTAGCTAGATATGTACCCCTAGATGAGAGGATTCCGTAGGATGTTGGTACACACCAATTGCAATAAGGTGTCATCATGAAGGTCGGGTCTTCATGACGACACAATGTTGCAGCTGACATGTTGCAACACCCTTCCGAATCAGATCATCTAGGTTTACATAAGCTTGAACTTGGCCTCAGTTTTACTTTGGACCAAGATAGGAACATGTCTGTGTACCCTTAGTCATCACGAGTGCTTCTCTATACCTTTTCGTATTACTGACTTGGATTAAGGTTCAACCTTTGACAAGAGGACTACCAGGAGTCAGAAAAGACCATTCTAGATAACAGATGAAGTGGGGTGAAGGACGTATTCCATTGACGAATATGTCGTCTAGAATATAATTATGCTAAGCATGTGAGAATATTTGGTCAAAGTATCGCAAGCTACTGGTTGCTTTGTCCTAGATCACCTAGTTTAAAAAGCAGGATTTCAGATGGATATCAGTAACAGATATTCATATAGGCCTCTCAAATAGAACACTTCAATACCTTAAAGGGTAAAGAGAACCAAGTATACTTAGTATATATTACATTGAATTAACATGAAGGATCGGTAAGAAGTCGAGTCATGAAATGAGAGATCGATGAAACTCTGAGCCATGAAATGGGAGATCGGTAATTCATCGAGTCATTACAGCTGCATATGGTTATTTGTTATGTGATTGAATGGAATGGAATGTGTGTTCCATATTATGAATATGTGAACAAAGAACATTAGTCTAAACGTAATTTGTGTTTTAAATCATAGTCATTTAGAACAAAGAACATTACTTAAAACTTGCAACGTGTGTTCTAAATTATAATAATTTAGAGAAGAGAACGTTATGTAAAAAATAATTCCCTTATTCTAGAGTCATGAATGTGAATGTTACATCTTGGTATCAGAGATGAAGGTTGCAACACTTGGACCTATTGTGTCCATAATCTGATAAATTTACATTTTCTTATTAAACAGAAAATGGTTAGAACAAGAGGGAATGCTGCAAACAACCCGCCACTGGGTGGAGAAGCAGTTACTGCCCAAAAATTCAATGAGATCCTTGCTGCCCTTTTGGACACAAGAGATCGTTTGGTTGTTTTGGAATAGCAAGTAATGGGCAAGAGGAGGAGGAAGAAGATGTTGATAATGATAATCAACCACATCCTCTGGACAACACCAATGGAAGGAATCAGGGCGTTGATAATAGTAATGTGAACATGTCTAATCAGCCTGAAAATAAAAAGGCAAGATTGACAGCAAAACTCACCAATAATATAAAAAGAATGAGTCCTCCTAAGTTTGATAGAACTACACTAGGAGACGGACTGAGAACTGGCTCAGTGAAATGGAGAAGTAATTTGCTATAAGAAACTCCTCTGAAGAAACAAAAACAATTTGAGGAGCGTATCAACTTTCCCATGAGGCATCCTCATGTGGGACAACCAAAAGACTGAGTTGAATAGTGTTGAATCAGACATAACTTGTGATCAATTTAAAGGTTATTTTAGGCAACGATGGCTGCCTCAATTTTATTATGATCATAAAATGACTGAATTTCAGAACTTATCACAAGAAAAGTCAACTGTGACAGAGCACTGAGAAGGGTTTACTAAACTCCTTAAGTACGTGCCTCAGTATCAGACTGACGAGAAGTTCAGGATATGAAAATTTATTATGGGACTGAATCCCATCATAGGTGGTGAGGTAGATGTCCACAGTCCAACCACTATAGAAGGGGTTGTTGGAAAGGCCATAAGGCAAGAATAGAAATTAGAAGCAATCTCTCCTCATAGAGAAGAAATTAGAAAGAAGGTTCTGAACTTTTCCTCGTCTCTTGCACCAAAAAAAAGGACCCTGGAAGAGGTTTTGGAATGAAAAATAAATTTACCACTGACTAACAATAAGAAAACAGCGATAAAAAAATATGTCGCTAGTATGTAGAAACAAATTTGTCAAGAACAATAATAATGGACAGAAGTCATACGAAATCCAGAATGATAACTTCAAGGTCTGGAAATAAATTTAAACCTAAGAAGGGGCCTGTTGGAGGCTGTTTTAACTGTGGTAAAGATCATTACGTGAGTCACTGTCCATTGAAGAAGGATGACCACAATCAGTAGCATAGAATACATGTTGCAGTTGCTGACAAGCAGGCTGAAAAGCAAGCCACACCCGTAGAAGTTCCAGGTAAGTTATTCGGTATACATGTGACTATAATTTTTGATATTGGAGCTAATGAATGTTTTATTTCTACTAAGTTAGCTTCAAAATTAAAAAGAAGAGCTCAGAAAATGGAAAAATCATGGGTTGTGCATTATGGAAATAATGTTGTTCATACGGTTAGTATCTGTCTTTTTTAGAGTAGTCCTTGACTTGCCTAGTTTTTCCACAGAAGTTGACCCTTATGTTGTTCCTTTGGGCTCTTATGATGTAATCATAAGTGTTAATTGGATAGCTAAACATAAGGCAAATGTTGACTATTTTGAGAAATAGATTAGTTGTTTAGATGACTTGTAGAAAACAATCAGTCATTCAAGGTGTAAAACATGAGATTTTAGTTAGGAGGTTGTCAATAATGTAACTTAAAAGGGCTAAAAACAGAGGCTGCACTTTGTATGCCGTAAAAATGTCAGAAACCACTGAAGAAGGTAGTGATTTTATGGAAAGATACCCCTTGTTACAAAATTTTAGAGATGTATTCCTGATAAATATTTCCAGTTCTTCCACCTAAAACAAGAGTTTGACTTCTCAATCGAGATCAAACTAGGAACTAAGCCCATATCCAAGGAACCTTATAGAATGAATACCACAGAACTGGTAGAGCTAAAGGCTCAATTACTGGAAATTTTATCAAAAGGTTTGATAAGGCCGAGTGTCTCACCTTAAGGAGCACTGGTAATTTTTGTGGAAAAGAATGCTAGTACACTTAGATTGTGCATTGATTACAGGATGTTAAACAAGGAAACTACTAAGAATCGATATCCACTTCCTAGAATTGATGATCTATTTGACCAGATGCGTGGGGCCTTGGTGTATTCTAAAATAGATCTTTGATCTAGTTATCATCAGTTGAGAATAAATGATGAATAAATACATAAAACAAACTTTTAGAACGAGATATGGGCAATATGAGTTCATAGTTTTACCGTTTGGGTTGACTGATGCACCTGCCACCCTTATGAACTTGATGAACAAAATTTTTCAAGAATAATTGGACAAGTTTGTGCTAGCATTCTTGGATGATATTCTCATGTATTCTAATAGAATTTAAGAGCACCATGAGCATCTGAAGATAGTCTTAGAAATCTTGAGGAAGAGGAAGTTGTATGATAAGCTTGCCAAAATGCTCCTTCTATGACACAGAAGTGCACTATTTGGGTCATGTTATAAGTAAGGATGGAATATTTGTAGATCCTTCAAAGATCATAGCCATAACTGAGTGGCCTACACCCAAGAATGTTCATGAAGTTAGGAGATTCACGGGACTTGCAGGTTATTATAGAAAGTTTGTTAAAGAATTTTCTAAGGTTGTTGCACCAATAACTTCATTACAGAAGAAAGACAAGAATTTTTTTTGGAATGATAAATGTGAATCTACCTTTAAGATTCTAAAGGAATGGCTAACAACAACACCTATTTTAGACTATATCTGATCCCAATGGGAACTTTACTGTTGTAACAGATGCAAATAAGGAAGGCCTCGGAGGAATTTTGAGGATGGCCATGTCATAACATATGAAAGTATAAAACTTAAGTTATATGATTAGAATTAAGCTCCACATGACCTAGAGCTTTCTTCCATTGTTTGCACTTCAAATTTAGGCATTACCTTCTCGGTAAGCCATTTGAACTAAAAACTGACCATCTTGGGTTAAAGTATATTTTTACTCAACCAAACCTAAATGAAAGAAAACAAAGATGGTTAGAATTCCTATCTAAGTATGATTTTGATATAAGTTATTTAAGAGAAAGGAAAATAAATTAGCAGATACTGTAAGTTGTAGGAAGCACATTTATATTATTATAACATTGAGAACTCAATTTAAGGATGAGGTGAAAAGCGTCATGGAATCTTATTCCTATTTTTAGCAGGTAAAGGTAGCGCTTGCTGCAGATCCAAACGACATGAGCTATAAAGGTTTTCACTTTGACAATGAAGGAATATTACTGGTTTGAAAATAGGGTATATATACCCTTGGCAAATGATTTAAGAAATAAATTATTGATTGAATTTCACAATTCACCATTTTCCGAGCACCCTGGCATTACAAAGATGCTTGTTGTTATAAAATAACAATATTTTTGGAAAGGGATGAAAAAGGAAGTAATAAAATTTGTGACACACTACTTAGAATGACATCAAGATTCTGGAAAATGCTTAATGTTGCTTTGGGAACTAAGTTGAATTTCAGTTCTGCGTATCATCCGAAAATGGATGGACAGATTGAAAGAGTTAATCAAGTTTTAGATGATATGTTAAGAATGTATTACATGGATCAGACAGTATAAATGGGAGGAGTACCTTCCATTAGTTGAGTTTGTTCATATAATAATACTTATCATGCCTCTCTAAAAATGGCACCTTTTGAAGCATTATATGGAAGGAAATGCAGAACCCCTGTTAGTTGGGACAACATTGAGGAAAGAGAGGTAATTGGACCAGAAATCCTTACTGAAATGGAACAACAAGTTAAAATGATTCTTGAATGCTTGAAGGATCCTTCTGATAGGTAAAAAAGCTATGCAGACTTAAACCGGGCTGACAGGAAATTTGAACTTTGTGAGAAAGTCTTTCTTCGGGTGAAGCCGAAAAAGAGTTCTATAACTTTTGGCAAGGCTGTCAAGTTATCACCTCGTTATGTGGGACCCTTTGAAGTTGTTGAAGTAATCAACCATGTAGCTTACCGTTGAGCTTTACCTCATGCTTTGTCACAAATGTAAGATGTTTTTCATATTTCTTTGCTTAAGAAATACATTTCAGATTTATCACCTGTGTTGAATTGGAATTCCTTGTAGGTCCAAGACCCATGAATAATCGTGGTTAAGCCCATTCGAGTGCTGGGAACTCGCCAGTTACACTTAAGAAATCGCGAACTGAAACAATGTAAGGTCCAGTGGGACTTGTTTAGCGAAGAAAGTGCAACTTGGGAAGATCTCAAAGAAATGAGATCTGCTTTTCCATACTTGTTTGATTAGAATTAATTCTGAAAGTTGATAAAATCTGAAAAACTTTATCCATGTTTTGATGTTGAATCTGCCAAACCTGGGCAGTTACTGAACTATTTGATAGATATTTTAATACTATTTTGAAAATTGGAACTTTTAAATTTAGTTCTATTATGAACCTATGAATGGAAAGACAATAACTGAATTTTGTCCTAAATTTTAATGATTTGACTAATTTAAGCATCGGGCTGATGATTCTTTTAAGGAGGGAGGTATGTAACGTCTTGATCATGGCAGTTACTACGATGACTTTTCCTTTTGATATTACAAATGTCGACATGTGATTTGTCTTATGAAGGTGTATTCCTTCGACGTTGAAAATCATGTTTGCAATGAGTAAGTATTGTTATTCTGAATTCATGCTTACTGTGATTCTGTTTAACGGGAAATGATATCATTTTACTTTGCAATCCGCAAGTTGTAAACCTGCAGAATTTTTTTCATACTTGAAATATGTGTGTGTGTGTGTGTGTGTGTGTGTGTGTGTGTGTGTGTGTGTGTGTGTGTGTGTGTGTGTGTGTGTTAACAACACCTTGAATCAATTCCATTGATCTAAGGTATACTTCAGTTTTTCCTTGTTGCCATCTTGTTAATTGAATTTCTAAAAGAAATGCATTTTGGAACCAAGCTAGGTTTTGTTGTAAATAGTAAACAACCTGGTTTCAGGTATTTTTACTTGGCATTATGCTGCCAACGGTAAGATTTGATCTCCTGGATGCATAAACTATAACGCTGGATAGCGTGAGAAGGTAAGAGGTTCTTTGTAAGGATATTGAGGCAAATATTTTAGCCTTGGACGAAAATGTCTTGTATTATGTTGGCTTTGACCTAAGGTGGCAAGGCCCACGCAGGACCTATTGTTGAATTATTGTGGTTTATGCTCTAACTTATGTTGTAACATCCTAACCTACTTGGACTTTAATCTAAAAGGTTGTAACTTAACCTAGGATAAATTCTAAAGGCCTAAGAGCTAAAGTGGAAACCTAACTATTAATAAGAGGACCTAAACTATTATTAAACCTAAAGGGGACCTAAGGGTTACATGGAAAAAGAAAGGTCGGTGGTAGTGGCATCTAAGGTATTAATGTGAATTGATTTATGTCCTTATAACCTAAATTCACCAAGATTGGGGGAGGCATAAAAAGAAAGTGGGATGTTTAGTTGGCATCATTGCTGAATTTAAAATGAATGAGAACTTTTGAAGTTTCCTTTGCCAACTTCAAAGTGGTCAGTGACATAAAAAAAGAGAGGTAAATTTGCATTCAATGTATTTAATGGCATTGGTTTTAGCAAAGAAACCACCTAGGAAAGAGAGGAAGTGGGTTTTGCAAAGGTTGTTGCTCATTTTTATTTTTCTTAGTTTTTTCTCTAGCATTTGGTTTCACTCCTTTGAACCTGTGGGTTTAGGAATTCATTCATATAAAAACCAGAATTTTTAGATGCCAAATCAACTCATAAATCAGATATGAAATCTGGTTATAAAACTGACAAATAACCCTCAGAAGAATTATGAAACTTGGGTATTTTCATTCATAGAAATTATGAGATACTAGACAATGATTTGCATATCTAAATACCTCAATATTAATGCCCAAACAGTCCCAAAGTGAGTTGATCCAATAGAGAAAACATTGCTGTAATTTTATTCACCAAAATACTTCGAAAAGTCTTCAATAATACTGCTGGAAAAATCCTGAAATAGACTAAAAATCTGATTACAATCAATGAGAATTTTTGAGTGAAAAACTCTCTCAAACTCTTGGGGTTTTCGTCCACAAGAGGTAGAATTCACAAGGGGTTTCGTCCTTGAAATTTTTTATGCAAAAACTTAGAGCTCAAATGCAAGAGAAATATCATATAAAAATCTGGATTATGGAAGAGGCAAGTTGACTTCCCTTTTAAAGAAAAATGGCCAACAACCAACCTCCAAACCAGCCAATGAGCTCACATGATTTTCACTATGTAAACATTTAATATTTTCCCATATTAAATGTTTTTCCCAACAACTTTTTTCCCCTCCTAATGCAAGTCGCATTTTTCTAGGGGAAATACATAGTAATTAATTGGGCATTTATCCTTTCCTATGCTTCCCATTACCCCCTTCTAAGGCCCAAGTTGTCCTTTTCACTTTCTAGGATGGAATACAATATAATAAATCCCTTTACAATGACTTTTGCCCCTTAAGGCAAATGATATTTTCCATCCTTGATTATAATTTATTTTTATTAAGTCTATATAAATTATTATAAGTGCTCTATATTATTTTATTTCTATTTATTAATGGCACTTTATAATAATTAAATATAACTTAAGCCACCCTTATATTTTTCCTTTGGCCGTCGGGTTGACAAAATAGGCCAAAGGTCTTTCGAATGGAAAAGGGGATATTACAAAATGAATAAGACTTTCACCTTTTATAATCATGTTTTGTACATGGTTATGCACCATGTAACCGCTATCCTAATTTTGTAAACGTACAGGATGCATAATAAATACCCGGTAGCACACAACCCATTTGTACGATTGTGTAGATCCGGTTTTCTCTTCCAATCATTGGTGAGGGGACACAGTTTATGTCGGTTTATTCTCTCTCCGCAAGATGAGGCTATTACACAGACTCATCATGGTGAAAAGGAATGCTCTTTTTCCAAATGCTTCAAAGACTTGCCTTGGCTTCTCTTTGTGAGCACAACAAATGAATGGTATGTAGACATTGCCTACTTCCTGACCTATGGTGAATGCCCTCCTTAGTTGGATTATAAGCAATAGAGGACCCTCAAGTTGAAGGCAACTAAGGACGTCATTTGGAATCACGCTCTCTATAAGAGAAGATTGGATGGTTGTTTTCTCAAGTGTGTAGACAAAGCACAATAGGAGCAACTTTTGAAAGCATACCATGTTCAATCCTACGGAGGACATTTCTCAGCAATGGTGACAGCGCACAAAATCATCCGAGGTAGATATTATTGCTCAACTTTGTTCGTTGATGCTCAAGAGTGGGTATCTAAATGTGAAGCATGTCAAAAATTTGTTGGAAGACCGTAGCTTGTCACACTTCCCCTCAGACCAGTGACAATTGAAAAACCATTTCAACAGTGGGGTCTTGAATTCATTGGAGTCTTGAATCCTCATTCAAGCATGGGTCACTCTTACATGCTCACAACGACGGACTATTTCACAAAATAGGTGGAGTTCATTCAAGCGAAACAAGCCAACACTGAAACAGATTGCAAGTTCATCAAAGATAATATCATTGTCTGTCTCAATGTGCCTCAAAAGATCATGGTGGACAATGTCACATACTTCTCTTCAAAAGAGAACCAAGTTTTTCTACGGGTATGGGATCTTGTTGTCACACGCATCTGACTATTACCCGCAAGGGAATGGTCAAGCAAAGTCGAGTAACAAAAACATTGTGATCATTTTTTGAAAATTGGTGGAAGACAATCAAAGGGACTGGTACAAGAAGCTATTTGATGCGCTATGGGAAAATAGGATAACACCAAAGAATGCCATAGGCATGTCTCCATTCCAACTATTGTACAAGATAGAGGCAAAGATTCCAGTAACAATAGAGATGTGGTGTCCCCGAGATTTCACCTTGAAATTTGGGACTAACCTTGTAAAAAAAATTGTTCTTTTCAAAGTAACGGATCATTTTGTGTTTGTTTTGCCTACAGTTGTTTGCATTGCTATAATATATCCCCAAAGAGTCATAAAAGCTAAATTCACCAAATACCCACATGTAAAAACTCACTCTATCCCTTTGCCAGGTTTTGTCTGAGAGAATTTTATTATTTATTTATTAAATATATAAAGTTCTTTAAAAAATAAATTGAGCTAAAATTGGAGGATTTAGGTTATATAAAGCACTTCACCCCATCATTATTACCACAAAACATTCACCTAGGGGGAAGAATTTTTGCAGATCAGCTAATTGGAGAAATTGTCGAGCAACTACCTGCAGCTTCTTTTGCTTTGTTTTATTTCTTTTTGTCTTTGTTTTGGTTTGTTTTCTCCGGTAATTCATGTTGCCTTTTCATTCTTCCTGCCAGATCTTTACCCAGGCCTAGGGTTTTGAAAAACTATCCAATATTTTTAATTACAAATTTGTCTACAGGGGATCAGAGCTCAAGATTCTTTTAGAAGATTACAAGAAGTTGCTTAGTCTAAAAAGGCGCAAAAATGGATTTTATGAAAATAGGAAAAATATTGCCATCAATGCATAGAGCTCAAGAAAATATGCACTTTTAGAGAAAACGACACCTGAAACAGAGCCACATAATGAAAGTTATGGCACATGCAAGTTTTTGCTGCTACATCTTCCCGGACCCTTTCCAAAAATGGCAAATTTTATTCTATGCTTGTGTTTCCTTCACCAAAAATCCAAAAAAGGACAGAAACGTTGTCTTCATGTCAGTCACAATTTTTAAGGTTGCCTTCCGTGTCCAATTTCCACGTTGCCTTAAGTGATGAATTTTCACACAATTTTTAATGTAGAAGTCACAATGTAAGTCGCACTTTTGGAAAATAGCTAATTTCCACGCAAGTCGCACTTTTTGGGAGGGTTTAAGCTGTCAATGGGAATTTTGGCAGTGGCAGGCAGACGATAATTTCTTGTCTGCCTAGCAGGTTAACTTTTCCCATCAAAGAGGTTTATTCACCCATGCAAGTCACACTTTTTCAAAGAAGGTTATTTTCCATACAAGTAGCACTTTTTAGGAGATGATTTAAGCTGTCAGTGGGAATTTCGGTAGTGGCAGGAAGGCAGGAATTTCTTGTCTACCTTACAGGGTGAAAATTCTCATTATGAAAGTAAAGTCACTTAAGTGAAAGCGGGAATTTCTTGCCTACCTTGTAGCGTGAAAATTTTCATTGTTTTGACTTCTAGCCAAAAAATGTGACCCATTTTGGCATAGCTAAATGTCTAAAAGCTAATTTTTTAATAGTCGATAAGCATCCAGTCTTGGTGCCTAGGGTTAGAGAAGCTTTCTTTTTATTATTCAGAGCATTTGCATGTTGATGTGAGTGCACAAGTGAATAAAATAATATTTTTAGTTTGTTTGGCATGCAAGCAAAGTCTAAAAATAGCGGGCAACAGGTTTATAAGTAGATTTTGGTGATAAAAATTGAGTATTCATGCCATGGACTCGATATTTGTCTAAATCAATTGCAGGTATTCACATAGATGCACATATAGGTGAAGAAAGCGTAAGTCAATATCTGATACATTGAATATATCTTCAGAATCAGAGGGAGAAATAGATCCATATCTCATAATTGCAAAGGCTTTCGACAAAAAAATCATCTTGTTTCTAATGCAGCCCAAGTAGAAGTCGTTGCATGGAAAATTCCTTCCAGGATATTGTGCATGTGCTCCCAATATTCCAATTGAAGCCTTCATTGAATTTACATGTGTTTTTCTTCGCCCGGAATGCTTTCAAGAATTTAAAATTTCTCATATGCAATTAAGAAAAAGATGGTGAGTTTTGTCTGAATTATTTCAGGGATAATTTTAGCGGCGAATATTCCTAATATGGCGAAAATTTCATTTTATGAAAATTTGAAAAGGCGAATTATTCGGAGTGGGTTGGTGTCCTGTTCGCCTAAAATATATAGTATATTTTTTCTGGGGGGTCGGCTTCGCCTTCATTTGAAAACATCTCCTATAAAAACCTAGCTGATTCGCCGGGTAGTATACCTCAAGTAGCTTAACAAATTACCAATACTGTGAAATTTTAACTCGCATACCCTTAAGCACCAGAGATTCAGATTACTGTTAGCCTGTGATTGTTGACGTGCGACAACAGCTGTACTGACGTGCGACATGGGCAGTGGTGACACGCGACAGAGGAGGTATTGACGCGCGACATGGGCAGTGGTGACGCGCGACATGGGCAGTGGTGACGCGCGACATGGGCAGAGGTGACGCGCGACAGAGGAGGTATTGACGCACGACATGGGCAGTGGTGACGCGCGACATGGGCAGTGGTGACGCGCAACAGAGGAGGTATTGACGCGCGACAGGAAATGGGTTGTTGACGCGAGACAAGTGCAGAGTTGACACGTGACAAAGACCTCAAACATGGAGATTTTTGATGAGAAAGCAGAGGTCAGAGGTTGCAGACGCGCGACAAGAAATTTTGCTGTCGCGCGTCAAGAAAATGTAGTTCGGACAGCACCCTCAGTGACGCGCGTCAACAGACCTTAGTGATGCACATCAACAAGGTTGCTGACGCGTGTCACTAAGGTCTATTGACGCGCGTCACTACATTTTCTTGACGCGCGACAACAAAATTTCTTGTCGCGCATCTGCAGCCTTCTGTCGCGCCACTTGACAATCAAGCGAAATTTTTTCATACAACCCCCAAAAAATTCGCCTTCCCGCGAAACCAGTTCCGGGGATATTCGCCAGGTATTCTCCACCTCCGATTTCCAAGAGGTCTCTTAAAATGAACCCTGAATTATTCACAACAAACATTGCACTGGTGCATATACTAGAGAAGAATTGCACAAGCTTCAAGGATAAAAAGGGAAGACAGGTCAGAGGTAGCACCCGCATGCAAATCACGGTTAGCTACTTCCAGATCCAGTTTGGTGAGAATCAAAGGCAAAAGAGTCAACCGTATGCAGAATATGGAAAAAGAATAAGTCTAGGAGTGTAGCAGTTTTCTTCTAATTTCTTCTTTTTCTTTTTCTTTTTCTTTTTCTTTCTATTATTTTCTCCAACAAAGTAATTGAGTAATCAATTAAATTGTAAAACTTAAGTGATTGGTTTAAAAGTCGTTACTTCAAGTTATTAGAAGAAGTCAATTAAATGAAAATAGGTGGCAGACGTGCAAAATAGAAGGTTCTATTTTCAATTATAAATTATGCATGTCATGCAAAGAGTAATTTCAGGAGGAAGATTTTCAGTTGTCCCCTTTTCTATAGCTTCCGCACGTGGGAAATCATTTAAAGATTCATATTTGTAATTGCGCTCTATACACTATAGAGAGAGGAAGAGTCTATGGGTAAAAAGATCATAATTTGTAATCAACATTTTTGTGTTCCAGACTTTGAGTTAAAACCCCTAATAGCTTTCTGAAAGCGGAGGAATAGAGAAGAGACAGATTTCCAGAGAACTTTGTGTCAACGATACATTTGTTTCTTATTTCTTTTTAGATCTCTATATAAACTGTGTTGTCTTGAATCTAGATCTGAAACTTTCCTTTGCTTCAAATTCTGCATTTCAAGATCTATTTGTTCCGTCTATATGCATGTGATCAACTCTGTCAACCATTGCTTAGGTTGCACATCTCATTTCTTTTCTTCTCGTATTTAATTATTTCTTTTTTCTGCACATATTGTTTACAGTTGTTTACTTGCTGCAAAATTGCCTAGTTATGGTTCATGAACTGCGTAATTAAAGTAAAACCAACAGATAGATATTAAGAAATACAATTAACAAAATCTTACACATGAGCCTCACCGCTAAATGAGGGAGATTTATCTCATGATTGCCTAGGTTTTCAATTGTGCAGAAAATCTAGCCAACAAGATGCCTACACTGAAGTTGCTTCAAGCAGTGGATGATGAACAATTTCACGATGCCATTGATAAAAGGATTTTATTCCTTGAGAAACTTGAAGAAGAAAGATACAAAGTAGTGGACAGAATCAAGGATCATCAGCTAAGGGTGAAGAAATTGTTTGACAAAAAGATGAAGCCTCGTGAGTTTAAAGTCGAAGATCTTGTCCTACTCTGGGACAAGCGGAGTGTGCCAAAGGGTAGCCATGGTAAGTTCGACTCATTGTGGCTCGAGCCATTCCAAATGCAGGAGCCATGTGGAGAAAGCTCTTTCTATTTATCATATCCGGATGAAACACCATTGGAATTGCCCCCGCAATGGGCAATATCTCAAATTATACAAGTAATGAAAGTGGGTTTTCCCCCACATCCGTACCATAGGTGTTTTTTAGGCGTGTTTCCCTTTACTATTGTGTGTTCTTTCCTTTCCATGTGTCATGTATTTTACCTTTTGTCTATGTGTGTTCTCCTTTTTGCTATGCGTTTGAGTAACTCTATGTAGCCTAATGGATAAGGCGCTGGTCAAGTCTAAAATTAAGATTATGGAAATTCTCATGTCAAGTCCTTGTTGAGCTCGATCCGTAATGTGTCCACAAGCTAGAGCTAGATGTTGTCCTATGTTTTTTCATGGGCAAAATTCACCCGAAAATAGGACAATTATACCCTAATGTCAAATTTTTCATGTTATACCTCTTCAAGTGGCACCCCCAGATCAACCTACCCCTCATTGTCAGGTCCAATCTTGTCCTCCAAGAGTTCATCTGTGATGTCATTAGTCCCACCTAGGTGATTTAGGAACAATCAATTTCATTCAAGTATGTTGGAGTAGTGGTTTTCACGGCAAGTTTGCAACAAACTTAGAAAGAGCTCCCATCAACATTTTTAAGCTAGGCACACCATCACCAAAGCAGTACAAAAGGCTCATTTTCATCGTGGAGGTGTATCTAAGAGACAAGAACACCAAGGAATTGAATTAGGAAAAAACTAGGAAGTTTCAGGAATTTAGGAGCCAACTCACTGAAAGCGGATTTTTGGGCCTAAAGGAGATTACACCGAAAAATCACCTGATGTTGTAGGAATAATTTTGGGAGCTCTGAAATCAGTTGATACTCAAACAAAATATCATTGGAAATATCTTTCAGTCCCCCGCATGGTGGAAAAAATAGATCATCTTCAAGCACCATGCATTTCTCAAGCCAACTCATTCTTCTCATGCACAGTGGGTGATCCCGAGCAAAAATAGCTTTTGAGGGGTGTTGCAGTCAAAATCAAGACTTGGAAACCTCACCATTCTTCTCAAAAGGTCATTTGCATGCAAAATCATATAAGGAAGCGCCCGAAAACTCATCCGGGAGGTCAAGTTATGACCTTCACAAGTTGGTACTCAAGGTGGGCTCTTCGATACTTAACCATTTTCACACTTGGACACGTGTTACGACGAGGTTAAGGCGCAATTACATGTCCCTATTGCACCTAACCAAAGGGTCATGAGGGACAAAAATGTGCCCTCTACCCATTTAGTCTTCTGGTCACCCATATGACTCGAAAACCACCTCTCTAGCCCCTTTGACCGTGTTGACTAGCTCCTCCACCTAACCATGCATGTGTGACACTTGTCATTCCCAGGGAAAGGCACATTTTCTTGTACCTATTGTCCCCTTTGCAAAGGGACATGAGGGACATAAAAATGTGCCCCACCCTCATTTTTCCTCTTGGACCCACATGTGACCATCTCTCTGCCCCTAGGTGCTCCAGTTTAGCCCCCTCCTCCACTTGCACAACAAATTATCATCCACCACTTGTCCTCATGAGGGAAAAGGACATTTTTATGTCCCTATTGCACCAAAGCAAAGGGACATAAGGTGCAAAAAATGTGCCCCACCCTTTTCCCTCTCATTTCATGTTATTTAAACATGAGGACTTAGCCATTTCTCTCATTCTTACCCCCACATCCTCCACATGTTGTCAGAATACTGTCGGATTTTTTCCAGAGATCTCTCCACCATTTTTCTCCAACAAACAAGATTGTTCATGCTCCATAATCTGAAAAAAAAAAAAAACACAAAAAAATGGATTCAAACATAGAAGAAACAAAGTTTTTTGCCTTAAAAACTCGAAATCAGTAGAGGAGAAATTTTTCATATCTCACAAACAGCTAAACGGATCAAGGTGTTGTTTTTTGCATTCATCAAGTTTCTCAGGTGCCTTGAATCTCCAAAAAAATCCATCGCACGCAAAGTCCAAATTTTTTGCAGCGAAGAAACCCAAGTTTCCCACGGTAAAAATTTAGAATTTTAAAATCTCTCAATCCAACAACTGATTTGAGCTGAAAATCTGGAAGAGCACTGAAGGGCAAAAACCAATATTGGGAAAGTTTGTTTCATGCAAACCGATCCTAGGCCCACTTATTTCTAAAAATAGTAAGCCTTCCTACATGGGTGACTGTCTATTTTTGGCAAGTCATCACCAAAAGTAGTTGCAGCGAAGACATGGTGTGCACCAAAGATAATCAGAAGATCAAAATGGTTGGTTCAGTGCCAAAAATGGTGAAAACAACCACTTACTAAAAATAGTAAGTTCCCTATTTTGACACTAGCTATAAATAGTAAGTCATCACAAAAAGTGGTTTCAGAAGGACTTACAATAAACACAGGGGTGACTTGGAAGGCTAAACTAACTGGCGGGATCGAAAAGAGGGTAAATTTACATTTACTAAAAATAGTAACCCCCTCTTTCCATATATAGTAAGTGCTCCAGGAAACATGAAGTTCAAGTTCACAAGGGTGAAACCAATGCAGGCCCTCTCATCGAAGGATGTTGAGTGGGTGATAGTGATGTCACTTACATGGATCTTGACGATCTTAATCATGCATGCTAACTGAAAAAAGGGGAAAATTGAAGACAAAATGTTCACAAGTGGATTGTTTGCAGCGGGTGGACATCCGATTTCTGTACAAAGCATCGAGTTGGTCTTGGCCTACTCACACCATTATGAACTAGAGACAAGGACCATTCAGGAAGATGATGGCAGAGTCATGGCGGTGATTTCCCTAAGGCTATTTCTCTTTCTATGTAGATTCCCACATGGAATAACATGGTTGTCATATCAAAGGAAAAGGCAGTGAACGAGTGGAACAACATAAGGTCATATCTGCAAGGTATTGCACTGGGCTCATGGATGAAGACAAGGGAGAAAACCTTCCCAGAATGCCCAAAACTCTTTCCAGATGTGAGTTCCGCAAAGGTTTTTTCGATGCAATCACTCTCCTCAGTAGGGTGATGGGAGAAGCAAGCACAAGGGATTTCCAAGAATGGATGGACACTCTTCATACTGACAATGACTGAGGGAGATCAAATCATAGACTGGGGCCAAATCATAAGTGACAACCTGCATCGTCAATTTCTCCAAGTGCCTATGACAAAGAAGTTCTTCATGACTTCCTACTTGGTGTATCTTTCGCCAACTCAAGGCCATTCAAGGCATTGACCCTTTCTCAGAACATCTCTGCAAAAGTCCCTGCATTTGAAAATTTCCCTCAATTGGTGTTGAAAGAATTCATCAACACTTCTCTCGGGTAAATTGATGTCTTCACAATGTTCGTGATCAAGACCCTTGAAGGTGACCCACAATTCAAGGATGTCACCACAAACGACCTCTTTGATAAAGAGATATGGATCATTCTTCATTCAGTTCCCCACTTTCTCCTATATCTGAGTCTCTGGCTTTGATCAAGCCCCACTAAGGTTACCTCGGTACCTTAGTGATAAGATAGTATTGTTCGAGCTCTGCAAGCAACTTGTACAGGTGAACAGTAAACTCAAGAACCGAAAGAAGAAACCTTGTCTCCTTCCCCATCTCACTTGGGGTCTTCACGTGCAAGAATGTCAATGATGCATCCCACTTGGAGGCGGTCTTCACACACCTAAATTTGCACTCATACACCCCCAGGTCCAATTTCGACATTCGGGTTGATTCGGACACATTCCATGTCCCAGAGTTGCGCCATGTTCCACAAATAGAAGACTATTGGGCCAATTAGTGTGGATGATTTCAATGTCTGTGAACGAGACTATATGAGAATGATGATTGGGGAGATGAAGTTCAAGTTTCCATGGTATGAAGAAGGTGTACAAGATGATGGAACTAAATTGTATGATCCTGAGTACATAGTGGCGAAGGCTTCCCCTTTGCCACAGGTAAATTGGAGTGTTCGTGAGTCTGGCAACATCGCAAAATGAACGGAGAAGGTGATCAAGAGAACAAAGGAGTGGTTCCAAAAGAAGAAAGTTGTTTCTTCCCTCAAGTCTAGAAGTTTCCCCGCACCTCAGAGACTGGTCTCGTATCATTCATCATTGAAGGTTGTGGAGGTCACTTTAATGTTCAGGCCACTCAGGAGCGAGTTCAAAGTGGAAGGTTGCAGAGTTGGAAGTCCCTGTCACAAGAGGTCACTTGAGAAAGCCAAAACAGTGGAAGATCCAGTGGAGACACGGTTGAGAAAGAAGAAGCAGTCCAAAATTCAACTCCTGAACAACCGTAGGATGTCCCTCCTCCTGATGTCACTCCTGCTCCCCCTTCACAGGAAATAATCTTTCAACCTGAGGCTAGAGATGATAAGCATGACAAGTTGAAGAGCTAGAAGAAGGTGAGATGTTCCCTTGGATGAGGGAGACAATTTCAAAGGAAACTCGTAGCATCCAACAAGGTCAAAATCCCTTACCTATCAGCAATAATGTCGTTGGCCCGAGGAAAGAAAAGAAAATTTACTCATATGGCCTCACGCTTCTACAACAGCGAGACAAGTGACTAATACATTGAAGTGGTTCGACCCAAGGTAATCAAGCCGGTGGAATAAATGATGCCAGCTGATTACGAAATGAGTACCATTCCATTGGGTTCCAACCACCCATGAAGGAGATGATCATATGTTTCAACAATCATCCACTCGCCTCATGGCGAGAAATTGAGAGTACAAGAAAAGGATTGAAGACTTGGAAGAACAAGTGCAAACACTCTCTTCTTACATGCAACATCTAGTGGATCTGAATGCTTCATCAATCGAGTTTGAGGAAGTAGCCCCAATAAGTAGCATTGATTTGGAATCCATTAAAAAGACTCAAGAGTTCACCATATAGGGACGAGAAAATAGTAAGTGGATGGGTACGATCTTGGAAAAAGGCAAAGCGTTGATCCCAGAGGTAATCTAACTTTTCAAGTACATGTGCACAACTGCGAAGAAAACTTGAATGCTCAAAGAAGAATTGGAAAAAGAAAAAGAGCATTGGGATCCAATTTTCCCATTATGTGGAGGAGATGGGGAACACTCATTCTAGAGAATTGATAAGTAAGAAAATCTTTGATGCCCCATTAGAGGACTTGTCATGTGTGTGGGCAAGGACTCTCATCACCAGATACGAAATGATCAATCGGCCATTCGATGACTTGGTCTCGAATGAAGAGCAGGTGTGCAAGCTACAACATTATGTCAACCAAAGAATTCAGAAACTTGAAGTGCTTGTGATAGAGGAATGTACCGTTGCAGATGAGTTGTTGGGTCCATTCGAAGAACATGTCAAGAAAGCAGTTAGAGACCCATGGTTTTTCAATGAGGACACCTTGGAGGCACTATCAAGGATTCGAGCCACCATTGCATTGATCGCGGAGAAACATCAGTCATGGTTTGCAAAATGCAAAGAATATCAATGATGCTACTGATGGTTGGACAAAATCTTTGAGTTGCATACGTATTCCCCACACAGACAAAGTGGCCCCTGCAGCAGCACAGTTCAGCAAAGAGATTTCCCAACTAGAGTTGGTCAGAGAACAGTCAGGTGGCGAGGCAGAATCGGCATGAGCAGCTTCTTCATCGACCTAGTCTTCTCTCTTCTTTCTCCCTTTTCTCTTCTTCCTGCAACTTTCTCTCTCTTCATGTTATAATTCTTTGTTGGGATTGCACTTTTTTATAATGCCTAATTTTGTAATTGAAAAGGCACTTTAATGTTATAATGTTATAATGTTATAAGTCACCTTTGATTTATAAAAAGGGACAATATTTCCTACAAATATAAAAAATTTAATTTATGTAAAGGCATATGAAAAGTCATTGGGGGGTAGGCGAAGAGTCATCTCTCTTCCTGTAAATTGTAAAGGCCTTCTCTTTTCAAAGGCCCGGTCATTTTGTGAGTTCATGAGATAGTGATCCTTGTGAAGAACAAAGAGATAGCAAGTTCTTCCACTTCCCACTTTTGCATTCTTCCATTCTTGTCATGTACAATTTATGCTCAAAGCAATCAATACAAGGAGGAGTTTATAGCCTTTTTTAATTGGGGGATTTACTGATACTTTGTGCTCATAAATCATAACTGGCCTTGTTGCCATTTGCAGGGTTGTTTTCTTCTTATTTATGTGTGTTGGAACTTTCTGATTAATGGGTGTAGGAATCTGATTTTCTACCTATGATATTAATCCCTCCATTTTTCTCACTCCCTTACCTACGACATTAATCCCTCTCCCTTTTTCTCACTCCCTTTCCCATTCTCCAAGCAAAGTCCTCTCTAACAAGAAATTGTTAGTATTACTGCAGGGTCAGTGGAGTGCCCATGTTGGATTCCCAACCAAAAGGCCACCACAGAAGCAACTTTTTCACGTGCATGTAAACACGGCGCCACACCGTACAAGTAAGGGGAGTTAGATTCCTAGAGTGTAGGCAAGAACTCCATAGATTTGTCCACTTGAAAAAATTTCTCGCCAACACCTTCACAGCTCTCTTGGCAGCCTTACATTCTTCGTCATACCACATATTCGTTGGAAAAGTATTTGCAACTCCCTTTCTAGGTTTAGATCTTTTGCAAGCATTTAATGCCTTGTGAATTAAAGGAATCAGCAAACTATTGCATACATAACTATTTGTCCTCTTGGTTGCCTTACTCTCTATATCATTTCCTATTATCTGAAATTGCCGCTCAAGGGTAGCAGTGAAGATTTCCTGATTTTCTTTATTTACAATGATTTTTCCTTGTTGTTGAGTTGTCTTTTGTATGTGATGAACTTGTTTTCTTTGGTGCTGATTTGAGATGGTACCAAGCTTGACAAAGAGAGGTTTATGATCAAATTTTAGCTCGATAGGACAATCCCCTATTTTGAACTCAAGCAGCCGAGAAGTAGAGCTTTGGGAGCAAATGACATAGTCCACTACACTTTGACCATTGTATGTTTTGCAAGTGATACTTTCTTGTATGTTTTTCAAGAAAGCTTGAAACTTAGATTTTGTAAGTGCTCATGGACTTCCCATGTATTACGTCAAGTCTCAAGAAATTATTTTGATTGTGGTTTATAATGGCCATATGCATTGAACAACACACAGACTTGATTGTGGCACCTGGTAATGGCGTCTATTTTCAGTGATTGCCAACAACCTATCTAGACGGTAGATGGTGCCTGCTGAAATCGTACTATCAGTGTAACGACTGTAAACTTCAGAATTCAATGTGTAGCAAAAATAACAATGCATATGCGTGGAGATGAGAAATGAAATGTTTAAGAACTTTTTACAACCTCTTACTCTATCGAAAATTTGCAAGGGAATTGGAGAGACACACTTGGAGATCTGACTAGAAAGATACTTTTAGAACTAGGACGCATATATATTTCAGTATGGTATTCTAATAACAGATTGATATGACCAAAGATGCCCAATGTTACAGAAATATAAACAGAGATCCTAAGTGTCATTGCCAAGCCAAAGACAAGAACTTACCATCAAAATACACATATTTCCTCAACTTTGGACCTGTATAAACAATGGAAAAAATCAATATTTGATTGAAAGAAGATGGAATAATAGAAAATCTGTATAACTGGAGGGGTCTTTATTAGAAATGACAACTTATACAAGTAACAAGTAATCTTAAGGGAATTACAAGTTACAATGTCCACTTAGAATAGGTTGCAACTGCAAGTATACAAGCTGAAAAACCCACCATAGAGGAAACATATTACATATTCACCAAATTACAAATTACCAAAGAAAAACTTGAGATTACGATATGAGCAGTAGCACCCAAAGTGCTCATCAGGTGGTTTCACTGTCAACAGGTTATTCACTATAACTCATTTCTACTGGAGAAATTCTTAATTCTCTAGATGAAAAAAATTAAAAGCATTTATGATGATTTTTTCTCTGCTTCGAGTAATGATGTATTCAAGTCCTTTCCCTCGGTCCTTTGGAGCATTTGAAGCCTTGCAGAAATCAGATTCCTGTACAAGTATTTGAGACGCTAGTGGCTTACAAACTATGGTGCATGTAAATCCATCAAAGCCTTTGAAGTATTCAAGTTTCCTCTGTATCTTTCCAACACCAAATACAACTAGCCGAACTGAATTGAAAACAAGAATGTAATACTCAAACAGCATAATGACTATTGTACATATCAACTATATTCTCTCTTCAACAATTGTGGTCCTGAATTCAATACTAGTCCACTCCAAGACAATGGTTTCTTTATGGACATGGTGTGGTTGTAAAATCATGGGACCATTCCTCGTAAAACCTTCAATTTCCAATGCACATTTTTTCTTCTTGCAACGTGCAAGCTTTACTGTGCACAAAGAGAACCTGTCAACATGCTGCCACAGAACGTAGAACTAGCTAAACTTAGTTATCTTCCAGTCTATGTTTTAGCATTTAATAAAGAGTAAAATGTGTATAGACACCGATACTTACGTGAGGGGTATCAAAGCCTGATTCACATGCATCACACAAATCTAGTGATAGTGTCCGGAGCAAGGGCAACTGCAATTGGAGTATCAAGTCATTATACTCAAAAAAATAATATTGACTTCGTGTTTGTACCAAAACAGAACATTCTTATGTTGATTGACCACCCTGAAATTCACAAAATTATCTTTCAACCTATAGACTGCTTAAAGACACTTCAAGGCCCAAGTGTGTTTTGATGATTCTGAAATGATAATATGACCTTCAATGCAGCTATGAGAACAAAGTTCTTCTGTATTCCTGAACCCTGTGCATCAACAATATACCTAAACAGTATTAGCGTGTAAGGCACTTAACAATTTCAAGGAAAATTTGATTTTTTTTTTCCGTATCATTGTCGTTATGTCATGAAGATAAATCAATAAGCTTTAGCTACAAACTATTGAACCCCAAAACTATGAAGAGTAACTCGTTGAGGACTCAAAAAATCAAAATTAAGACCTGCATTAGTTGATAATTGGAATTTATAGATTGTCTAAGAATGTTTCATGTTCTGAAAACATCGAAAAGGCCTACAACAGTACTGTTTAGTGGCCATATCCAGAAATGCCACCCCTACCACTTACCCATATTTTATTACACTATTTATATCGATATGCCTCTGTAACTATTTGCTATGACCTTTGGATTGCTGAATTATTGCATATACATACTAAGATTGAGAAGCCAGACACAATGCTCATGCTGAGATTACTACCTTAGATGTCCAACATACATCATTCACAAAACCACATTATCATACATTTTTTATTAGCTATGTCATTTAAGTTCATCAGCCATTCCCCTTGTACAATCATTCCCAAACAAATGATGCATTGACACATTGGTTTTAAAGCCAAAAGAATACACTTTCTTTCAAGCAACTGGGTTTGAATTTGCAGCCCTCCGAATGTCTACAGTACTGGTTTTCAACAGTAATATGTTCCCAAAAAGGCATCACTCAGTAAGGTATAAACCATTTCAGTGGTGCAATAGGCCTCCTATACATTATGTCATCTTCTCAAAATTGTTTCTAAAGGCTTAAAGCATAAGAATGTGTGGTACGCACACGCATAAATATATATCAAGGAGAAAGTTGCCACTACTAAAAGAACTTTCAACAGTCTTGGATACATGGAATCAATATCTATGAATTTATAAGTTGAGCATCCATGGGTGACTCTGTTTGGTATACAATCATTTCTGCAACTAAAATTTGTAAATTTCTTTACATCCATTGTCATATCCCGCTTTTTAAGTTTCATTTATTAATTAATTCAATGGGATTTTACACATTTAAAGAGCAATTATTAGCATATCCTTGCATTAATAAATTCACTGGGCTTACTACCTTGTGTCTGTTTGGCTCTCTGACTTCGTCATGATTGTTCATTAACCTTTGTTGTTTAGTTATATTGTGGACTATACTATGTTACCAGGGTTCCTCCCCCACCCTCCCGTACCCCCTGGATACGTACCCGATATGGGTACATCCCGGGTACGGTATTGATACGTTCCGGGTACATTTTGACGTACCTAAGATGTACTTCGACGTACCTTGGATATACTTCAATGTACCCGGGATGCACCCACAGGGTTGGGTAGTGGGGGGCTCTAAAAAGTTTTATTTTATTTTATTTTAACTCAAACAAACTTCTATTTTATTGAGGACTAGACTAGGAGGGCATGGCAACCACAAGGAAACCTGGAGATTGTTTAAAATCCCTCGGACATACCCGGGACATATCCACAAGGTTGGGCAGTGGGGGGCTCTAACAAAGTTTTATTTTATTTTATTTTAACTCGAACAAACTTCAGTTTTATTGAGGACTAGACTAGGAGGGCATGGCAACCACAACGAAACCTGGAGATTGTTTAAAATCCATCTAGTCTATTGAAGAGAAAATATTCAAAGGATATCAAGAATGTTTGAGGTAATTATTTGGGATCATCGCAATTGGCCAAGGAAAGAAGCTATTCATAGAAATTTGGACATATATCTCAGCCACCGTACAAGTTATTTATGAGATCAAATCTCAAGTGATCTTCAATACTAATAGAAAAATTTGGAACTGCAAATTGCATGGCTTAAAGTTTCAAAGAGCATCCTTTCCCAGAAACTACCAAGGCACGGCATTGACTCCTTTCCGCATCCTTAAGGAGGATTAGAAGGTGATTTTGGATAATATGAATGCAAGAACCAACCATTGGACTGACCTCTTTAGTTATCATTGGAAGGTTAGAGTCAATCTCATTAATTAAGTCCTTTAGGAGCTCCCTGTATACACTTTTATGGCCACCATCGCAACACAAAAATTCATCTCAAAGGAAATAGATGAAACACAAAGGAATACAATATTCTTATATCATAAAAAATGTAAAATCTTAAGTATATTGAATGTTTTAAACATTGATCATACCCAAGACGTATCATACCCAAGAGTTTTTTAAAATCGACATATTTGTGTATCAAACCCGTACCCGTATCCTGGCAACATAGTGTGGACATGATGGTTTGCGGCATATCTTGCCTTGATTGATCAAGGTTTTGATGCCAGCTTGCCTTGTGTTGGTCTTGTGGCTTGGTAAATGTGGGTTACATTGTCAAGGCCATCACATATCTTTTGGCTCGGTAAATGTGGGTCACATTGTCAAGGCCATGAGATATCTTTTGTTGTTTAACTTTTATTGGTGGAGGACATGTAACCTAGATTATTGTGTGGTATCCCTCGGGCGTGATTTGATTATACTCTCGCATAGATAACTTAAGACCCTTGGGTGATGCTTTATAGCGTTAGCATATTAGGCTTACTTGAGAACATGATATGGTAAAGATAGCATATTTAATGCTAAGATGGTTTGCTTGGTTTTATCCTTACCAAGGGTTAAGTAACAACCTAACCCAAAAATTGCAGTTGGTTGGCTAATAATGTAACTAGGTCTTTTTACCTAAATTCCTTATCTCCTTTTGGAAGGAGTGAGAGAAAGGTTTTTACTCTCAAGGTGTTTTAGATCTCGCAATTTCTTCGATTTTCTGATTAAAGCAAATCAAAGCTTCTGATTTAATTGTCTAAGATCTAACACAATATTTCCTATGTTATCAGGGTTCATCCCCCACCCTCTTGCAACCCCTAGATGCGTACCCGGTACGGATATGTCTCAAGTATGGTACTAATATGTCCCAAGTATATCTCGGGTACATTTTGACGTACCTATATGTACAAGGACATACCTGGACATACCCGGGATGTATCTGGACATGCCCAGGATGTAACCGCAAGGTTGGGCAGTGGGGGGGCTCTAAAAACATTTTTTCTAATTTTATTTTTACTCAAACAAACTTCAGTTTTATTGAGGACTAGACTAGGAGGGCATGGAAACCACAAGGAAACCTAGAGATTGTTTAAAATCCCTCTAATTTATTGAAGAGAAAATATTCAAATGATATCAAGAATGTTTGTGGGTAATTATTTGGGATCATCACAATTGGCCAAGGAAAGAAACTATTCATAGAAATTTGGACATATATCTCAGCCACCGTGCAAATTATTTATGAGATCAAATCTCAAGTGATCTTCAATACTAATAGAAAAATTTGAAACCGCAAATTGCATAGCTTAAACTTTCAAAGAGCATCATTTCCCAGAAACTACCAAGGCACAACATTGACTCCTTCCCGCATCCTTAAGTAGGATTACAAGGTGATTTTGGATAATATGAATGCAAGAACCAACCATTGGACTGACCTCTTTAGTTATCAATGGCAGGTTAGAGTCAATCTCATTAAACAGGTCCTTTAGGAGCTTCTTATATACATCTTTTATGGCCACCATCGCAACACAAAAATTAATCTCAAAGGAAATGAATGAAACACAAAGGAATACAATATTCATATATCATAGAAAGTGTAAAATCTTAACTATATTGAATGTTTTGAACATTGATCGTACTATATTTTTCAAGTTTTGTATTTCTTATGGACTAAAAAATGAGTAAAATAAGTGTGAGTGTGTGTGTGTGTGTGTGTGTGTGTGTGTGTGTGTGTGTGAGAGAGAGAGAGAGAGAGAGTGAGTTTGTGTGTGTGTGTGTGTGTGACAACATTGACTCCTTCCCGCATCCTTAAGGAGGATAACAAGGTGATTTTGGATAATATGAATGCAAGAACCAACCATTGGACTGACCTCTTTACTTATCATTGGCAGGTTAGAGTCAATCTCATTAAACATGTCCTTTAGGAGCTTCTTATATCCATCTTTTATGGCCACCATTGCAACACAAAAATTAATCTCAAAGGAAATGAATGAAACACAAAGGAATACAATATTCATATATCATAGAAAATGTAAAATCTTAACTATATTGAATGTTTTGAACATTGATCGTACTATATTTTTCAAGTTTTGTATTTCTTAGGGACTAAAAAATGAGTAAAATGCGTGTGCATTCTAAAAAAAATTAATATATATGTATGGATGTATCCAAGACGTATCTGCCCAAGGGTTTTTTAAAATCAACGTATCCACGTATCGAACCCATACCCGTATCCTAGCAACATGGAATATTTATATAGAATCAGCCTACTTGAGCAATTAAAGTTGTGCAGGGGCAAGGGTTTTCTGAGTTTTTTGGCAAGGGCGGAAAAATCTGGCAATAGCATTGGTAGCTCTTCAACCAAAGCTAAATTTATGCTTTCTTTTGCATGTAATGGCAGCACCGTTGATCCGGACATACACTAATTTTCAATAGATCATCTTACTTAAGAATATGGGGAAAGCCCTAATGGCAAAGCAAGGATGTTTTATGTTGGAGAGCAGTAGCTCGTTTGTTGAGAGAACTCTTAAGCGGTATTTTCAGACCCTGTTTGCTAGGGCACAACTACACAGACCCTGAGGACTTTGGTTTTGAAGGAGAAAAAAGATTCAAGTGAAGGGGAAAACAAGGAGTAACTCGTACTAGAGCTCTATGGATTCCATTGTTGGATTGTACACATTTCACTCATGTCCATTGCATTTCAGGCATGTTCTACTTTTCTTCTGACCATCTCCCTCCTATGTTGCCAGAAAAGGGAAAGGGGAATAGAAATGGAAACATAAATGGAACCGAAATGTGGAAACATGGATTTTCAAAAGCCCACTTGAATACGAATGCCACGGAAACATCCATACAACATATTATCAAAGCATATGAAAATTAAAATACATAATATTAATTTTTAGTCCATAAAAGTTAAACACTTAAAAACATAGTATTCATTAAATTTAGAAACATTCAACATGCTTAAAATGTCACATGTTTATGAATCATGTGACGTGTAAAATTTATATAAAAGTGCAAGGAATGGCCAAAGAATATTGTTGTTTATGTAAAAGCACAGAGAATGTAAGTTATAACTAGAAGTCTTTCTTGTTATACCTAAAATAAGCAAAATGTTGTGATATGCAATTTTTTTCTATAAACAAAATGCCTTTATGGGATGCAACTAAGTAGCCGATACGTTTTTGATACGGGAGCGGTTACGTAGTATCCGATACGCGGATATGGCAAAAACAAAAATTGGCCCCGGATACGGCATTGGATATGGCGGTACAAAACATATATAAAAATTAAAAAATATATAAATTCCAGCCTTCTAAATACATTATATACATTTCTTAAAAAATTAACATTGTATACATTTCTTAAAAAATTAACATTGTATACATTTCATATAAATAATTTGTAAACCTATACAAACCACATTAAAATAAAAAACGTTAAATTATACATTTATATAATAAAAACTAAAAAAGCTATACCATAAAATATAAAAAGCACATTAAAATAAAAATGTTAAATTAAATTTATATAATAAAACTAAAAAAACTATAACATAAAATTATAAGAAATGAGTTATATTCTATAAGTTTTTAAAAAACTATAATATCCAAATTATATTATTCAAATGATATTTTATAATCTATTAAAAAAAAATCAAAAGTTATACAAACAAAAGAAAATCTTAATGAATAAATAATATTAAAAAATCAATTAAAAAAATGTATAACCTAAGCTTGCGCCAATAAAGGGGGAATAAGAACATATTCGACACATCTTTGGGACCTCCACAAACCAAAGCAGATCGGGACCTCCACAGATAGTTCTTGGCCAAAGGCCATCTTCGAATCTCAAGCAAAAATACGAAAGCATACGAAACCCGCTGCAGAGTTGACGTGGAGGAAAAAATACGACAGGGCAGAATTACGTGGAGGCCGCAGAGTGGCAGGGCAAGGTCGGCCGTACCCTGGCTGCTCCCGAGCCATACCCAGCCACATATCCATTTCGGGTACGTTCCCCCCCCCCCCCCCCCCCCCCCGAGTACCGGTATCCTAGGGATGCAAGGTAAAGGACCGCATTCTTTAAAATGCTGTGATATACCAAAATAAAATCTGTAGATGAAAAACCTGAAAGGGATTTTTTTTTCATAGACAACATACCTTTACGGGATGCAAGGTAAAGGACTGCAGTCATTAAAATGTTGTGATACACATTTTTTTAATGTAGATGAACCGCATGAATGGGATGTAATGTCATGAACTGCAATCATTGCTTATTTTTTGTTGTATTAAACCCTAAAACAATGAAGAGTAACTCTTTATTGAGAAATAAAATCTGTTATTCTGAAAATCTAAATCAAGTCACGGATTTGTTGGTAACTGGAATGAATAATTTGTCTTAGAATGTTTCATGTTCCAAAAATGTCAAAAAGGGCTACAACAGTACTGTTTAGTGGCCATATCCAGAATTAGAAATGCCAGCCCTACCACTAAGCCTATATCATATTGCAGTATTTATATCCATATGCCTCTCTAACTATTTTCTATGACCTTCCAACTGCTGAGTAATTGCATATACATACTAAGAGTAACAAGCCACACCATCTATTGCCTCAGATGACACAATGTTCATACTGAGATAGTACCTTAGACGTCCAACATATATTATTCATAAAACTGCACTATCATACTTTTCCATTAGCTATTGTCATTTAAGGTTGTCAGTCATTCCCCTCGCACATTTGTTCCAAAAAAAAATGATGTGTGGACACATTTGTTTAAAGCCAAAAGGACACATTTGTTTAAAGCCCAAAAGAATAGATTTTCTTTTAAGCAACCGGGTTTGAATTCATAGCCCTCAGAATGTCTAGGCTACTGGTTTTTTAAGGTAAGAAATTCAAAAAATGATGTCACTTGGTCAGGTATGAAACATTTCCTCACAAACATATTCAAAGGCTTGAAGCATACATATATATCAGGGAGGAAGTTGTCACTAATTAAAGCATTTTCAAGCGTCTAAGATACTTGGAATAAATATCTATCAGTTTATAATTTTATCATTCACGGGTCACTCTGGTTGGTACACAATCATTTGTGCAACTAAAATTTGTAAAATTCTTTGCATCCATTGTCATATTCTGCTTTTCAAGTTTTTTTTGTTTTGCACAATTTCAGAAACATTATTGGTTAATTCTTGTCTTGTGTCAGTCTTGTGGCTTGGTAAACGTGGATTATATTTTTAGGGCCATGAGATATCTTTTGTTGTTTGACTTTTCCTAGTGCAAGCCCTGTAACCTAGATTATCTTGTGGTATTATAATCCCTCAGGCGTAATCTGCTTATACTCTTGCAAAGCTAACTTAAGACCCTTGGGTGGTGCTTTATAGCCTTAGCATATTAAGCTGACTTGGGAGGATGATGCGGTAAAGATAGCGTATTTGATACTAAAGTAAGGTGGTATGCTTGGTTTAATCCTAACCCTAGGTTAAGTAAAAACCTCAACCACAAATTGTGATGGGTTCACTAATAATGTAAGTAGGTCTTTTGACCTAAGTTCTTTATCTCCTTTTGGAAGGACTTAGAGAAGGGCTTTTACTAGTGTACCCCAAGGGCGTGTCCCTTGTGTTTTTCGGGGTGTCCCGTAGATGGGATGTTTCGGGGATGCAGGGACAAGTAGGAAACATCTCCTAGACGTCCCCAAATTTTTTTTTTTAGGAAACATTAAGTTATGACTCCCCTACAACTACACAATTTGCCATCGTGATGAATGGATACCAATTGAGTGGAAAGAAGTTGAACGTCCAACTTGAGTGAGATACCAAACAGAGCAGGTCTTATTGAATAGACACGCCCGTCATGCAAAGAGGAGGTTGGATGGATGGTGTGGTTCTTTACAAATTGATTTTGTTCCATTCAGCATGAAGCAGTTATATGCCCCATTTTTTGTGGGTTAAAAAATGCCTTGATGTATGATATTGAAGGGAGCCAATAAAGATTGTGGGTGCTTATATATGCGGCTCCAATGCTGTCATATGAAAAACGTGGGAAGCAATAGCTCCCTTTGGTGAAGATTGAAGGCTTGAAAAATTCATGTCATTTAAATGCATATTGCACAATAGAACATGTGATCTAGATGCCTTTGCTCCTTTTTTAAAATCATTTTTTTGGAATAAACCAATATATCATATGTTTTGGAATTGATTTTTAATTTTGTTACTAATAGATTGATGTAAGATTATTATTGTTATGCATTGCTTCTATATCTATATTACAAAGTTTTAATACATAAGTGAATTTGAATGTGTTATGGATATGCAATCATTCAGGAAAAATTTTGTACACACCTGTGTTTTATACCTATAATTATGTAAATTTCTTGTGTTGAACTCTCTCCTACATAAAAGGTGTAAATATTATTTATATCCACAACGAATATTATGTGAAATCTTGTAGAAAAACAATGTCTGGTTTAGTTTTTTGTAACACATTTCTCACGAACTGTTTTTGGCTAGGGATAGTAATCCCCAGAATTGATAATTTCATTCAAGGAATAGAGGATTGCCCAGAAAGCTAAATTTATTGCTTATTACCAAAGTAAAGACATTATTTTCAGGTGAAACAGAAACAACCTCCTTGAAGGTTTTGGTACGAGGTGCTGATCTATTTATTGAGCTTTGATTTTGTTCATGTTCTGGAGAGGAATCTTCCTTTTGTTTTGTTGGCTAGATTTTCTACATAGCTGAAAACCTAGGCAGTCATGAGATAAATCTCCCTCATTTACCGGTGAGACTCTCATGTAAGATTTGTCAATAAAATATGCTAGTATCTATTTAGGGGTTTTACTTTAACCATGCAGCTCATGAACCATAGCTGTATAGTTTTGCAGCAAGTAAGCAGCTGTTAAAGAAATGAAATATCTAAAGAAGAAGGAAGTAATAAAAACGCAGGGAAGAAATAGGGAAGATGTGCAACCCAATCAATAGATAACAGAGTTGATTGCATGCACATAGAAGAAACCAATAAATATCAAACACACAAAATTATAAGCAAAGGCAACTCCACATCTAGATCTAAAATAACACAAAATTTATAGAAGATCTGAGATAAAAAGCTAGAAGTAAAATGCACCGTGACACAAAATTCTCCGGAAATCTGCTTCTTTGTATTCCTTTCTTTCAAGTGGCTATCAGGGGTTTCAGCACAAAGTCTGAAACACAAGAATGTTGCTTACAAATTATGATCCTTAACCCGAAGGTTCTTCTTTTACTTATAGAATGTAGAGGGGCAATTACAAGTCAGAAGCTTTTAGTGAGCTGGCACATGTGGAAGTCGAAAAGGAAACAACTGGAAATATCCCTCCTGGAATTCCTCTTTACATGACATGCATAATTTGCAACTTAAGATAGAACCTTCTATTTTGCATGTCTACCACCTATTTCCAAGTAGTTGACTTCTTCAAGTAATGGCTTTTAAAACCAATCACTTAAGTTTTATAATTTAATTGATCGCTCAATTACTTTGTCGAAGGAACTAAGAGAAAGAAGAAGAAAGAGAAAAGCTACAGTATTGTCCTTTTTCATATTCTGCATGCAGCTGATTCTTTTACCCTTGATTCTCACCAAACTGGATCTAGCAGCGGCTGGAAGCAACTGGATCTAGCACACTCCCATGACGAATTCTTGCAACTGAACTATGAATGGAAATGCTACAGCTCGAATGATTCAACTACTTTTGACTGCACGCATGAGGGAAGTTTTTCCAGCTCTAGATTTGTCAATCAATTCGGAAAGAGGTTCCGGACCTAGATCTGTATCTCCAATGTCAGCAAACTTAGAAGTGATGTATGACTCTGTTGTGCTTTCTTTTCATCCTCTTTGCCATGGCCATATCTATCTTTGTCTAAACAATTCTTTTTCTCTTTATTCGGCCAGAATTCTTCACAACCGGTGCAGATCTGGATAATTTTTTAAATTCGGAGGATATGTTCAATGTATTGGACATTGATTTAAGCTCCCTTTCTCTTATAAAAGCACCTGTAATCAATTCATGTATCACTTATGCAGACAATTATTCAGACAAATCAATCTCCTTCAAAGCAAGGCAACCAGATTTGGAAGCTTCCAACAGTAAATACACCTTCCTTTGAGCAAAATTCCTCTTCAAATGGGGCGCACTTTTTGTTTGGGCTGCACTTCTTTGCTATTGAATTAATTAATTCATCCTTATGGCAGCCTTTGTTTATATAACCCTCATCATTCTATAATTAATTATTGCCCCTCCTATTCCTAGTAATTAATTAATTAATAAGCTTTTCTCTTCAAATGGGGCGCCTATTTTGTGCATGCTCATGGCTGCCATTAAATAAATTAAATTTATTTAATTTTAGCTTTCTAATTCCGGTTCACTTAAAGCCTCACAGTGTGCTTTGACCTCATCCACTGAAAATAGGAATTAATTAAATCAATTAATACTTTAAAAAGTATTAATCTTCTCCCAAATGGGGCCGCACTTTTTGACATGAAGGGGCTACATTAAATAAATAATATTTATTTAATTTTAGAACTTCTAATTCTAATTTCCTTTATCCACTTTCCCTTTGTTGACTTTTCCACAAGCTTGGGCGCCAAATTCGGAGAAGAAATTAATTAATTTAATGCATTTAAAGCTGCCCTTCTTTCTCAAAAGGGGTCGCACTTTTTGGCATATGCAATTTCCATTTTTAAAAGCCAATTAACAATGGGATTATTCACCCTGCACCACAGCTCCAAAAATCCCATGATCCACTTAAGTTGTTTGACTTTCATAATAGGATTATTTACCCTGCAAGGCAGGTAATAAAATCTCATTAATGCCTTAAATGATTTTTCTTTTATTTCACAATGGGAATTTTTACCCTGCAAGGCAGGTAAGAAACTCCCGCCTGCCTGCTGCCTCTAATTTTCCCATTGTGACTTAAGTGGTGTTGCTTCCATAGGAAAAAGTACCCTGCTAGGCAGATACTAAATTTCCACCTGCCTGCTGCTTCCAAAAATCCCATGATCCACTTCAAACCCTCTTTTTCCAAAAATGCAACCTGCCTAGAAGAAGCTTTTTTGGTGCACGACTTCGTCTCTTCAGAGAGAACCAAACCTCCGGTGGCGAATTCCTTCAGGCATAACGTGCATAGGTGATCTCCAGATACTCCAGGCAAAGAATCAAACCAAACCGGCGAAGGAATTGATCCAGAGAAATTTCACAGAAAACGAAACGAGAAAACACCAAAAACACAAAACATTGCCAGAAGTCACAAATAAAGCCCAGGATCCATTCCTGGTTAAAACCCTACTGGTATATGGGAAAATTGATGTGTATGATCACAACAGGGTTAAACCGGAGCACAATTTGCCTCAAACGGGGCTCAAAATAATTAAATAC
Organism: Taxus chinensis; assembly: GCA_019776745.2. Classification (NCBI taxonomy): domain Eukaryota; kingdom Viridiplantae; phylum Streptophyta; class Pinopsida; order Cupressales; family Taxaceae; genus Taxus; species Taxus chinensis. The sequence goes on from CM034150.1 coordinate 579,557,569, forward strand.
AAATTTCCCGCAGGCAAACCCCAGCGATAAAATATAACAATTTTGGGCATCTAGGTATTTGGCGAAATTGGCTAATATCATAATATGACTCTCTGGGATTATCTTGACACAATACAGACACTTTCTGGCAATTAACACACAAAACGACCCATTATTTTAAAAGAACAAATTTTTTTAACATGGGGTAGTCTCATATTTCAGGGTGAAATCTGGGGACACCATGTTTGTTGAATTTAACTCTCCATGCACGTTCAACTCTGTATTAGAAAGTCTAGTAGATGCAACTAGTGAGGAGGAAATGGGATTCCCAACTTGATTTTCTTGAGGAGCTGGTTAAGATCTCTCTTCACAACAGAAGATATTTTGATTCCTCTGAGTCAAGCCAGAACTGATGATTTTGTTAGATGGCTGTCCCGAATGAGGATCGTTCTTTATTTCCTGAGGTAAGCTGAGAGTTTGACAAATTGGTGCTCTGGGGTAGTGGTACAGTGTATATCAGTTGAGACTTGGATAGTGTTGAGCATCGTAGAGGGTAGTTTTGAATAAAATGATCCTGAGCCTGGCAAGCAAAACAAGCATTTGGCAGATTTAAATAGCAAACCCTCTGATGACGAATTCTATCAGCTGTCCTGACTGAAATGAAAGGAACTAGTTTTTTCTTGAGATCAACTTCAACCACAGACCCTAGGGTTAGGTCACAGAGAGTTTTTCTATCTGGAATCAGGATTTTTTCAAACCTGGCAGCAAAGAGATTGACAAAAAGACGTAAATCAGTTGGTATGGCTGAAAATAGCCAAAGTGGATAGTGACATTGTCCTTTCTCGTCTAGATCAAAAATCAGCTCGCCAAGATTGAACATAGGCCACCAAACCTGCAATGGACCATGTTCCATATTGCAACACTTAATACACAGCCATCTCTGAATTACACAACCATGCAAACATATTTTGAACCTAAACCCCAGTGAGAATTCAAAGAGATTCCTTTCGCCTCCCAGTTTAGAAAACATCATTTATTAAATGATTCATCTGGCATATGACAAAGAAAACAGAGGATAACACCTCTTTGTTTCAACTACCAAGTTCCAACATGCTTCAGTATAATCCTTATTGTTGGTTAACATAAAAGTCAAATCTTCATAATTGGATGCGCGATCTGAGTTGGTTGTATTTCCATCAGCATTATTCGTGAAATTAGGGTAATGGATAACAGAGATTGGCAGGATTTCATTTGGCGCATTTGTGAAGGAAGGATTAGGACGCTTGGAAAGGAGGAATAGCAGGGTTTTGATCAATCTCTTGCGATACCGGTGCAGGTAAATATTTGAATGTAAGGCTTATTTATAAGGATGTCATTAGTTATTTAACTAAAATATGCTTGTAACCGGTTGTAACTATATCAACCGTTTTGTAGCTACTTCATTCATAATATAATGACGGACACACTATCTCCATAGTGTGCAATCTACCTTCTCTTTATTTCTTCCTTGTGCACGGTCTTCCAACATTGGTATCAGAGCGCCGTGCAAGCAAAGAGAGAGCAATGCCAATAATAGTTTTTTCTCTATTATCTCTGCTCTACCAATCTAACAATTTAGATACATTGGTGGGTGCTTTCTCTTTCCCATCTTACTATGCCCCACAAATTTTCATACATGGAAAGTTAAAATACAAATGCAACTTATGAATAAAGATTTGTGGGGCATAGTAAATGGGAAAGAGAAAGCACCCATTGATGCATCTAAATTGTTAGATTAGCTTAGTAGAGATGATAAATAGAGCTATTATTGGCCTTGATATCTCCGACTTTGAACTTCATCATGTAGACCTTGACAAATCATTCAAGGAATTTGGGATGCTCTAAATAAATTATTTGGAGTGAAAGCAGTTAGTGCCAAATTTTCCCTAAAACTTCAGTTATATAGGTTCAAAATGGATGGAGTCTCTATGTCAAGCCACATCAATAATCTAAGGTCCATGATCAGACAACTAGTAAAAGTCAAAGTTGCGATAAAGAATGAGGATGCCAAAGTTATCATATTAAACAGTTTCTCTTCAAAATACAACAATGTAGTTTTTACCCTCGGTCAAATTCAATCTCAATCTCTAGATGATATGATTGCAGCTCTTTAGCTGAAGAAAAGCAAACTATAGAAGATGCAAAAGGTAATTCTCAACAAGAAAGTGCATTTTATTCCAGAAGCGGAAACTTTCATAGAAGGTCAAATAAAGATAACCGGGAGATTGAATGTCATTAGTGTAAGAAAAGAGGTCACATAGCATGGGATTGTCGTGTTTGAGCCAATGATGTGCTCAAGAGTAAAGGCATATCAAATACAACCAATATAGCCATGGTTGAAGACCCGCTAGATGTAGAAGGTAGTGAGGATAGTGACGAAAATGTTAGAACAATAATATTAAGTAGGGTTTATCCCCTTAAATTGTTCTTCTAAAATTTATAGTTAGTTATATATTAAATATAAGTTATAAACCTTACTTTATAATTAATAAATAAAATTATGAAATATTTTTATTTATTAAAAATAAACTTTAGTTTATGTGTAATTGATTTTAAATCAATTAAAATCAATTAAATGGAGAGGTGTTTTCGGGGGACACGCACGATCACCCATTTAAAAAGGACACATGGGGCCCGGTAAACATATATGGAAAAGATAAGTGGTAAAATAAAAGGAGATGAAGTGAGGTGGAGAAGGCTAGAAAGTTATCGCACTGTAATTGTTTAAGTTTCCTTATTAATGGAAAATTCTACTATTTTGTGGTGTAAAACCTCACAAGAGGTAAAAAACCCACAAAACAATAGAATTTTCCATTAATGAGAAACTTAAACAATTATAGTCCAATGCCTTGCTAGGATTCTTCATCCCCCATTTTTTTACCACATATTTTCCATATATTTTTACCGGGCCCCGTGTGCCCTTTTTACATGGGTGATTGGGTGTCCCCTAAAAACACCTCTCCATTTAATTGATTTAAAATCAATTACACGTACAACTAAAGTTTATTTTTAATAAATAAAAATTATTTCATATTTTTATTTATTAAGTATAAACTAAGATTTATAGCTTATATTTAACATATAATTAAATATATATTTTATAGCAATTGAAGTGGATAAACCCTACTTAATATTATTGTTCTAACACTCCCCCTTAATATTAAGTGGGGAATATATGCCAACATTACCTATTTATACAACAAGATTTACAATCATTAAACCAGGGTGAAGGTTTTAGGCTAGCATATCACTTTTGAAGGATGAATATACACCTTCATCATGTTAAACTTACCTTTTTGTTACAAAAGGATTTGGAATCTATAAATCAGAAGTAATAATTTAGGCTAAGCATGATTTGTGAGACTATATCTCACAATTTCTTATGGAAAATCTATATAAGCACCTTAAGAGCCTTTTATAAAGGAAGGACCTCCTTTACAAAATGATGTTTTATTACTGGACGAAACAGTAAACTTAGAGTGATAAGTTTACTTAGATCATAAAAAGATCTTTATAATGTTTCTATGGAGAAGTTTAGAGGTGAAGAAGAAAACATATGGTCGGTTGTTAAGAGGTGGCGTTGTGATGCACATTCCCCCTCAATGGCAACTATGAAAGGCCAAGCATTGCAGGAAACTTGTAGAACTTCACAATACACAATGGGCTTCGTGAATATATTTGTTACTTGATCTTCAGTAGGACAAAATTGGAGATCTATATCACCGCAAAGAACTTTCTCTTGGATAAAATGCGTATGAATCTCTATATGCTTTGTTCTTTGATGTTGAACTGGATTATTAGTGAGGGGTAATACAACTCTAACTATCAAATAAAGAAGACTACTTCCTTTAACTTCCATGTGAATTTCTTCCAAGAAGATGAAGCCTCTTCCATACTTGGGTTGAAGCGGAAAAGATTGGAGACATTGAAGAGGCAACGGGCAGCAGTGAGTATGCAGCCTGAAATTTCTTATTGGCAGCCACAAATCATCATTTTTGGACAGGAAAAGAGTTCCTCTGCAGCAAGGTAACTTTCTTGTGTGGTACACATTGGGACAGCCTTGCACAATGCTTCCTAGTTCGTCTTGGAGTGTAGAGCACCATTAGAGATTGGTGAATGGTGAGTTTCAAAGGGGCAACCCACTTGAAAATCAGAGAAGCACAACAAAGGCAAGGTATGATGACTCGTAATTTGGTTATTTTTTAAAAAAAATTCCAGCTAAGCATAGGAGAAATGAGGGGTGACGTTTGGTTACTCTCAAGTGTTAGAAGAAGCATCCTTATGACACCTATGAGCCCATTTGTACTCAATAGCAATGTTGACATCATTTTTGACAGCTCTCATTCATTTCCAGTTGCATTCATGCATGTGATTAGAGGGTGCTCTTCCACCATAGTTGACAAGGGTGAGATAGAAGGTGAAGATGCCCCATTGGAAAATGCTTTTGTTGGCCAAGTTGCTATGCATTTTTTAATTTTTTTTCCCTTTGCACTTGCAGCTGGCTGGAAAGTGTTTTGTACATCTGAGTGTATAAGAGAAGAAATTGCTATTGCTGTTTTTGAGGACAGAATTGGGACAACTGGTTTTTTCTTCAAGGCAGCCATAAAACTTCATAGGTTGCCAAGGACTTCAATGAAGATAGGGGCAGCCATTGCATAAGTTTGTTTTAGCATAAGTTCTCTCACTTGACAGGCACAGGAGCTAGCTTATGGGAGTACTACATCATGATCTTTCAATTGGCACATTGGCACTTGGGAATGAGAGCTTCCATTTGCTTGAGGGCAAGCAAATTTGGGGAGGGAGGATTGTAATGTCCCCTTTCTAAATAAAAATAATTAATAATATTTTAAGTTGGACACCGTCCAATTCTTCACTTTAGGACAACTTAACAATATTATCATTAAAATAAAAGATATTTTTAAATACTAAAGTAGAAAAAAAGACCCTTAGCCTATTTTCATTATTTTCAGTTGGCTAAAAGGTAAAGGTCGTCCCTCTTTAAGAGGAAAAATCAAATGTTAAAAAAGAAATAAATAGGCCCACATGGAGCGCTCCACAAAGAAAGGAAAGAAAAGGCTATAAAAGCAAATGTTTGGGCTCATTGTTAATCAACATCTTGTAAATTATGTACTTCTCTTTTGGAAATTGGAGCATTGACCTCTCATTTTCACCCTCTAAGGACATAAACCCTCATTGGATCCTATTGGGGGCGAAAACCCTTAATTTAGTCATAACACTTGAGACAGAAACCCTCATTTATTGCACTAGATCCGAGAGTTACATTAGAGCTCCAAAATTCAAAAATTTCAGAACGGCAAGGGCTTCTATCAATGCATAGGGGAATTCATTCTAGCTAGGGCACACTTTTTTAGGGCTGCCACATTCATTTCCAGCTTGATCTACCCATTTAGAGATTTTGGGATCACTTTTTAGTGGGTTTTCGTGGTTGGAAAAAATCTTATTCTAATTTAATTTGATAGATAATATTTTGTGGTCAATTTGAGCTATCATATTTGCATTTTATCTCCCAAGTATTTAGAAAGACGCTGTTGGAATTTTGAAGTTTCGGTTGTTTTTCCCCCAAAGCAATAATTAATTCCATCAAACCTGTAATTTATTGTTAAAACATTTATTTTGCATGAATTCATCAAGTGTATCATGTTGTTAATGTATTTTTGCAAATTTGTGTATGGGGAAAGGCTAAAATTTGAATTCTACCTTGGTCGCCTAGGATTTTGTGGAGCTAAAATAGGTTGTTGCCCTAATGTTTGTATAAAATCAGTTTGTTGTCATAAAAATCAGGTTTTCTACATGTGGTTGGCATCATTTTCAGCAATGTTCGATTAGGGTTTTGGGGAAAATCCAAATTCCTCAAATTTGATCCTAAAAGGGACATTACATGGTTATAAAAATCATATTACTTTCAGTTTGGGTTTTTGCTATTTCCTTGTTTTCAGTTTCAGCCCTAAAGAAGGGACATTACAGATGATTGGGGAGGAAATACCCCACATCTTAAAAGGCTAGCCCTCGAGTAAATTCAATCTCAACCTTGTAGTGCTTCTAAATGTGAGCACAACTAGAGTTTGTTTGAGGCCATTCACATGAAAAAGCATAACAAGTTGACTCAAAAATGCATCAATGACATGGTTTTTGTGCAATACAATCTTCGGCTTCGCACAAAAAAGGTGGAGGCCACATTGTATGAGCTTATTGATTTGAATGAGATTGATCCATACAGTAACTGGACTAGGCAAGAAAAGGAAATCCTTGCATTCACAACAAACGAGATCGCTTCTCTTAAGAGGGAAGCTATGGAGGGAGAAGCACTAGTAGGAAGATATTGGATTGGATGACATTTTTGGAGGTGATATCGAATATGCAGCAAAGGAGCCACTGCCATCTACTACCATGGTGGAGCCACAGTTGGAGCCTTTTAGGAGCAAACAAACGCAACTGAGTGTGGGGACTAGCAAAGGCAATAGACCCTCTCCCCAATATTTCTCTAGAATGGGGAAGAGGAAAATGTAAATTATTATAAATTGGTAACTTGCATAGATATGCAATTTATGGTGATAATTTTCAATGACAATCATCATAAATTCATAATACTTATCAATTGGACGTTGTATTTGCTTGATGATGTGATTTTGTATTGTGTTTGTATTAAATCTAATAGAAAACACTTCTCCAACATTTAACTGAATCATTTGATACATTTTGTAGCTATATTTTCATTAAATTTATGTTTTTTTACAATATTTGCATATTTTTTAAGTTCCTAAAAATTTGTTGAGTCTTGCCAAGTTTTTGCCGAGTCAATTTTATTGGGTTTTCCAAATATGAGTATGCAAACTATGGTTGAATCGATAACATCAAGAGCAACAACATGAACCCCCTTAGAAGCTAGAGCATGATCATTTCTTATATCAGTCACAATAGAACCAATGTGCAGAACCACTAGTAATGGTAGGATATGCACCATCTTAACTCCATCCATCGCAACCTGTGCGCCTAGGCCAGGTTCAAACCCATTGTCTACTTGAGCCTAGACGCTACGATAAACATCATTCAACCTGGAGAAAACAGTGTTTGATATCCCTTCAATAAACTCTTTCCCGTTGCTAGAAACATTCAAATCCTCGAAATTTAAAGGGAGGAAAGTTGGAGATCAATCCCGAGAACAGTTCCGTCTAGATAAAACAGACCTTCCTCAGAAACCCACAATTTCGTCTTGCGTCGCAATGAAAGCATTCCATCTCGTGGGGGCGAGTTAACACGACCACCACGAAATGGTTGAGTCCGGCCATGGCTGGACACCATGCCTCTTGATGCCACACCTAAGAGACTTCCATTCCATCCTAAGCTTACCCTCATCAAACCTTTTTTCCTTATGAAAGAAACTTAAAATCTATGGAGAACTTTTTCAAGAGAACTTAATTATGAAGCATTTGATAATAAAGCTTACATACTTTGCTATGCTGCACTCAAATGCCTTCTTATGTGTGAAGCTTAGAAGTGCCAAAAAAAAAAATAACACGGATCTCAGGCTAGGCATTTTATTTATGGCTGCTGTGCTTCTTTTTTGTTATTAGTTCATATCAAGCTTCTATCTGCAATGGCACCTCTAAAAGATCTTTCACAGAATTTTCTTCAGGGAATAATTGGTTTACACTTTTCAACCAAGAAAAAAGGAACCACACTACTCTCCAAGTGTGCCCAAACAGCCTTCTTTCTACCACACTGCCTCCTTGATTGTTTGGCCTTTGTTACTGCTATGCCATACACTCACAAGTCCATCCCGCACACATAAAAGAATACACTTTTATGTTACTGCTGTTTTTTTCAAAGATGCTTCTTTCACTTCAAACGCTACAGGGTGCACTCCTAACTCCCAGCTGGTAAAGATCTGAAAATCATTTTACATAACACCTTACAGGTTCTTATTCATATGCACAGAACTTTTGTAGGATAAGATTAAAACATCATTCACATAAGCCTGTGTATAGATGCACCAATCTTCTCCTTCACACCTCTCACAAATCACTGATCAACAGATTGCACGAGGCCTGCAAAGCTTTACTTCTAAGTTATTCTAAGCAGATATTAAGGTCTGTTGGGTTTCATGTGAATCTGAGTTCAGTGTATCTGATTCCGACCTTCATTCTGCCATATGATCTTCTGTCTTGTCTGCTCAGCCACAGATTGCAGTTTTCTTGTATTGTCTGTGCCTTGAAGATTCCATTGTTTGTCAATGTTAATGGTTTGTGATTAAGGTTTTCTGCTCCTCCAAACTAGGAGTCTCGCATTATCTTCCAACTCACACTCGATTGTTCTATTCTTTAAAAGAGTTATCACTACAACTCACATATACACACACTAATATGCCTATAGCTATCATGCAGTACGCCTTTCCCAACAGTATAAATATTCTCAGGATAAAATTGTCTGTAAATCAAACAGAGATTTACACAAGATAAGCTTAAGTTCAGCTTTAAATTATTTAAATTTTGCAAACCCAGAGGCCTATGTCCATTAACTTGAGAATGGCCTGCCAAGCTTTCACATTATTAAAGACAAAATGGGGTCGGGGAATGAAACACCCTCTTTCCAAATTTTCAACTTATGAACTTAAATATATCAAAAAAAGAGGAAAATCCCATAACTCCAAAAATCAACTAAGTAGAATACGTGCGCCTACAAGAATTCTTACACGTATGCATTGCAAAATAAAATTCCATTAAACCATCTCATAGTTGATAACATCTAGTCAACACAAATGAAACTGAAATCTTTGCACCTTTTAAACTAAATCAACACAATCAAAAGAATAAGCATTAAATAAATATAATAGTAAAGCATGTACCCCTTATCTAATAAAAACATTTGGTCTAAGAGAAATATCATAAATTCATTTTAGCTTTGAGAAAATTTAACTGATATATCATTTTGTTTCATTTATTTCAAAACAAGTATCAAGGGTAATGATTTCTATTAATACTTACATTATGCCGTAGCAGTAGATCTTCCACAGATTTACATTCTAAAAGATATGAAACACCACTAGCAGTGACTTTTGAACAATCCTGAGGAAATAAATATAAAGGAAAGATAGTCTATTAGAAAATAATTTTCAGAGGATGTTTTTTCAGTTAAGTCATGATCAAATGATAGCAAGCTATACATAGCATATACCCCTACCTTACTTGCACATCTAACTTATTATTTGTCATAAGATACACCATGTCAATAGATAAAACAATACCAAAACAAGAAAAATGAAATGAAAATTATTCCAAGCAGGACATAATTAGATAATATCACCGCTACACAAAATTATGAATTATGCAACCATATCTCCCAGATAACCTCCAACACTGTACTAGAAAAGCAGTGCCATCACTCAACTGACTCGAGTCTTTTACTGCTTTCTCTAGAAATCCTGGAATACTTCACAAAATGTTGTAACCCGAGATCCCTGCCTTTCAGGCTTCACATTTTTTAACTTGATCTCCATTGCCTCACTAAATCTGTAAGAGTTTCATAGCTCATTGACTTGTTCGATGATGAAACTGGGATACTTAGGGACAATCACAACTGCTTGGGAAATAACATAGCCAGCCTCTTGTTTGAGAATCATAAACAAATGCTCCAATTGTCCTTCAGATTGCTCGAAGTATTAAAGGATGCATCTAACCCTTCAATATTCTAGACCATGAATCTATCATACATTATTCTTTCATACAATAACTTCAATTGAAGATCATTGGTTGTTGGGCTATGTAATATTTATTTGTGGCCGAGAAGTTGTGCAGTTGGTTTGCATGCACAGTTTTATTTATAGTGGTTTTGATCTAGGATACCATTTCCATACCTAGTACACCTACGGGTTTGTCCCGGAGACGTTCAGGCCCATGTTTGTCCAGATTCTTCTGTTGAAGAAAATGAGAGTACCAGGCCGTTCTGGACATACCAGATTCAAACCCGCAAGCAAAATCCTTTTCTTTACATTGTTTTCCAAAATTACACAAAGTACTGAAAAAAATTAAAACACTCTAGAGTTTAAACCCTAAAATTTGCTAAAAAAAACTCAAAAGCATAACATAAAACAACACAAAACAAAACACTTTCCTTTCAATGCATAATTACCTCTCATTGCTATTTAGGGTTGAAATTTCATCAAGCAACATTGTTAACATCTTCCTACACTAGTACAAGAGGTCATTCACTACCAAGGTGGATTGAGGGGCTTGAAAGAAGGGGAGCTCTTGGATTGAAGGTAAGATTTAAACTTCTTTTTTATAAAAAAAATTTATTTCAATCTTCACAATCTTTCTTGTTTTCATTTTTATGTTTTTTGTTTCATTTATTTTAAAAGTTGTCAAGTACACAAGCTATGCCCTGAGGTTTGGTTTTTCCTCACAAGGTTAATATTGTGTCAGTTTTTAAACTTGCAGCTGCATTGATGCAATCGCAGTCAGGGTTTCCAAATGAAGTGATGCCTTGCAAAACGTAGCCATCGTCAAAGTAGATCTCACCGAAGCAAGACCTCAAGCACAATCTTAAACAAGAAACAATGACATATTCTTTTATAAATGTAAGGAAACAGATTAGAAACTCGGGCACATTGTCACTTCATTCCAATTACAGTCTGCAACAGAATCCACCAAAAAACATATTGAGAATTCCAAGACCCTAGACCTATCCTAGGCTTGTAGACTCTGCAAAGATTCTACAAACCACACTTGGCTCAACTCACAAGGGCATCCACTTGGAATTTGACTTCCTTTCCGTCTCTAGGCTTCTAGGTGCTTTTCATATTTGTAGCTCCCTTCTACTTATAAAAAGCATGACAGCTTCAATAAGAAAAGGTTTTACGGAATATTCCGCAAGTGGCCTCTCAAAGCCATTGATCAATCCTAGAATTTCCAATTTGTTGGATCAAGCTAAGTCGAACATTTTGTTGGTCCGTAGACGAAATATGCAGATCAAGGACCAAGTGTTCCCTTTGTTGACTATCTCGATGGTGACCGGTGATTCTATGAGTCACGAATCTCATCATTGAAGCAAATAGAAGTGGTCCCACAAGAATGCAGCATTCTATGGCTTCTTATGTGTTTGGTGGCATCCGCCAATGCATTGCGGCTTGGTGTAAACTTCGGTTGTATCGGACAGGCTTGTGTGGGATGAGAAAGCTTTCACAATGTTGAGCGGCTTGCACGACATCTGTATTCTTGCACAATTTCAGTAAGCTTGTGTGACATCTCCAGTGTTGCGCGCCATTTGTAGTTTTGTGCGGCTTCGGACAAGCTTTCACGACTTCGGCAAAATAGGCAAGGCAAAGGATCTTTACCCAGCTTGCATAAGAGTGGCGTGACATTGCACACAACATTGCGCAAATATTTATTTGCTAAGACTAAGTGTTTTTGGTTGACGCATGTTTGCTTCTGAAGCTGAATGCTCTTGCATCATACAAATTCTACAATAACAAGTTCTACCTTTGTGGGCCATCCCCAATTAAAAACCGATCCAATTTATTGCTTTGGAAGTATGTCACAGTGCTAAGGCAAGTTCCAAGTGGTCGGTATTATATTTGGGTTTGCAATGGTTGCAATGTCTGATACACTAGCTCATAAAATCATTTTAAAATGATCATTTAACCTTAGCATTTTCTATTGTATTTGGGTGTATTCTCGAGTCCCATCAACCTATTGTTGGTCATTTGTGGACATTAATATAATTTCTTTCTTCCTTGTTTCTTTCTTTCTTTCTTTCTTTCTTTCTTTCATTCTTCCATATTCAGGGGGCATCCATAAGACTAAAGAAAAATCAAGAAACCAATAAAAAATATATATCGATATATATTTTTGAAATGTATATCTATCAATATATACTATAGCTAAGTTAGGAGAGTCTAAAAGTATGTGGCTTCGTTTCAAGTCTTCAAACAAGGCCAAGGAAAATTATATGAGCCAACTGCTAGGCCACTAGGTTTGTAAATTTTGCAAAAAGTTGATTGATCCGTAAATTGCCTCTTCTATACAATAAACAGATGCTATCTTAGTGCTAATGAATGAACAACTTCACAAAGTTCTTATTATCCAATATGTTATTCAAGAATCATTCACACAATACTGAAAATGAGAGATGAAAGACGAGGACAGAAATTTTATCCAGGAGAAACCCAATGTGGGAAGAACTCTAGTTGGTTAAGCAATCGCTTCCCTTCACTATGTAATTCTCCAATACAATACAAGTTCATTGTCAAAAGATGACCTACAAGAAAGATTCAAGCTCCTTCTACTTGCATAACTTGCTTACAATCCTCAACAAGAAAGAACTTAGTTGTCTATGAACAAAACAAGAACAATTTAGACTTTCTCCTTTTGCTCACACTTGAATTCACTCCAAATCACTTGCCTAGAATGAGTAAATGTGCTTGTATTTATAGTTTCTCTACCCAATGACGAGTGGAAAGGAGAAACAAACCGATTTGAGAAGCCCAAACATTTGCAACTATTCAAATTCCTCATTTTGGCGTCGTCGGGGACAGAACCGTCATTGTCTGCAAGGGGCGATTGCGCAACCGCCCCAGCAATTATGCGACCACCGGTGCCTGCAAGAGGTGGTCCCACAACCCCGCGGCGGTTGTGCAACTGCTACTCTGTGAAGAGTGGTGGTTCTGCAACCGTCGCAGCGGTTTCGTGACCGTCGCACAGTTATCACACGGAACAGAACAACAATGGCCTTTTTTGTCATTCGAAGGTGTCTAGATCATCATCAACTTGACTTAACCATTTCTAGAACATGTCGAGGGTATGCATTGCAAGTTTTAATAAGAGAATACATAGAATTGGGTACTTATGGATCCATTTTTGGATTGGTTCGTATTCAATGATTATTGCCTCCTCTTCTTCTTCACTAGAGGAGTTGCCGCATCATTATGGGATTTCCACGGTTGCAATTGAAGACAGTTGATTGTTGGAAACCATTTGCAGCTACCAGCTCCTTCAGCACCTGCATCAATTCCCATATCCAATCCAAGATCTTGCTAATGAAAATTGTCTATACATTGCAAACATGGTCTTTTCTGTAGAAGTTTGATCCTCATGCAAAGAGTAACTACCTGCAGCATTTGATAGTATGTTCACACCACTCAGGTTCTAAGCCATGTCAAAGACATCTATAAGCCCGATACATTATTTGAGATCTAGCACCAATTTCTTCATGTGCGGACCCAAATCATTAATCTTCGTGTCATCAAATTTTATTGCTACCTTCCACACCCTTTCCATCCACAACCTCAAGTGGGATTTTTTATTTCTTTGTTCAAATTATCAGCAAAGGAGTCCCTTTAAGTCTTCGCACACACCTATAGCTTACCTTACGCCCACCAACATCTTCACCTTCACTACCTTCTTCCTCAAACTAGTGGATGCCATTATGGAATTATCAACACCTTTGGTTTAGGTGGAAAACTACATAAATATGTGAAATAAAAGGAAATGCATGTATTCCTCAAACCATTTCTCTCAACAAATGTTCCTTATCGTCACCACACTAGTGTCCTATCATGCTTAATTGCTACGTCCACCTCACCTTGCACTACTTAGGAATCATCAAGGGATGAAATTAGACCTACGAAATCATGTCACCACTATCATAATTCCATTTAATCTTTCTATTACTTTCCTACCTTATTGTTTTCTTCTTCTAATTCCTTAGAGTCCCAACTCAATTTTTAGAAAAAAATACTTGTACATCCATCACCACCGATTTCCTCAAACCCTCAGGTACATTTTCCACATGTCACTGATTAGGAGCACCAATAAGAGCAAACTCGCTCACTCTTTTACTTGCAACTCTGTAATATCCCCTTTTGGGATATTATCCAAATATGCAAAATTACTTTACTGAATCGACTCTAGAAGGACTAAACCCTCCTAGTTCGACCTCAAATAATCCAATGCTTCAATACAACCCTAGAAGGGTTAGAGTGAGCCAAGGTGGTGGATTAGATGGGAGAACCAGTTAGGAATTTAATCACTTCAAATCTGAAATTAATTACAACAATAATTAATTTATAAATGCACTAAACTGCTGCAAACTTCAAAAATTAATAACTCCATCCATTATTTTTCTATCAAACTCATGCCAAAATATTCTTAATATTTTTAGCTTTCCAACAAGCTATAGATCACAATTTTTGGATAAGTAGAAGGCATGCAAATCAACCCACGAAATCTGAAACTGTGTAGATAAAACCCTAACACAAACCAGCTGAAACTTGGAAAATTCATAACTTGCTCAATACTTCATCCTTTGCCATGAAATAAAGTGCAGATTAATCTATAATTCAAGAGCTTTCCAAAGATACTAAAATCTGAATTTTATGATAACTGAAACCCCTTCAAAACAGCCCCCGAAATCCCAAACCCAATCGCTAGGGTTAGAATAAATTGCACAAGTAATTTCCAGCACTTAATAATCCTTCAAGCATGTTAAAAGATACCCTAATCAAGTCGTCATAGTTAGAATAAAACCAGCAATAACCAAAAGATCTAAAACACCATAAAACCCTTCATAATATTCAACAACATGCAGAGTTTATTCTCAATAAAAGGCGCCAAAGCTAGAAAGAGAATCACCAACAAGTAGATTTGCAAATCTCATGAAAATACTTCAATTGAATATCAAACCAACACAATAACTCCCACGCAAGAGAGAGAACATTAATGGGCATGCATCCCAACTCCAAGCATGGAGTGAACATCAAATGATCAATCAACATACCCTCTAAGGAAATGTGACCTCCCTTTTATAGAACTAACGGGTGCAATATCCAATAAAGACCGACCTTTCCCTTTTGGAGGGAAAACATAAACTCTCATTAAAATATTTAATACTAAGACTATGTGCACTTATTTATTTTTTAATTAAATAAATAAAAGTAACTAACCTATGTGCACATTAAACTAACTAAAGAGACTCCCACTTGTAGCGCTAGACATGCGAAGGGGTACAAATGCAAATGAAAAATAAATATTAATAATGTCCCGAAAAAGGGGACATTACAAACTCTGGCAACCACTTGATTTCCATCCCTTTTGATATGCACAAAGATGACCTCATCCAATTTTTTAACTACCAGTTGAGCTTCTTTGTCTATCATTTTCAGATGTCAGGACTGAATATTGTCTTCCTTCATGCTATTGATCAGTATTTGAGTCTCCTTTGATAATTAACTTCTTCCAACCATTTATTACAGTTGTATCTTATAGCCAAGCCCTCTTCCTGATTCTTGGTTTTAGTACCAACGTGCATAGAAAAAATCAAAATTGGTTGTCCCAATTCATCTCTAAAAACACATCCTCCACCAACAAGTCTTGGGTTTTCTTTCGCTGTTGGAAATGCACAAGGAAGAAATGAAGAGAAAGTGGAATGCACACATTATCATTGTGTATCCGACATTTTATTATGTGAAAGATGGTTACAATATGGTTGCACAGTTACAACCATTCGTTAGTTAATACCTAACCAACAACTAAATTATAAGTCTTATATTTTAATACCCCCTCTTAAGACTAACACTATACAAAGAAGATGGAATTACATTCTTCATGAAGCTTTTGTTCTGAATAATAGTTCTTGGACAAGGTAGAACTCCATCAAGTTGTCTCCCTAACCCTCGTAAAGGTGTAGTTTCCGAGCTCAATTCCTGAGTTCCTGAATTCCACCTCCCCGAGCTCTTGAATTACAGAATCTCCAGAAATGTTGGACAACCATCCATATTGAGCCACTCTAATAATGCTCCATCAAGTTGTCTCATGACCCTCGTAAGGGTAAATTCCCGAGATCCACAAACTCCTGATGACTTTGTAAACTGACTATAGACATCTTTAACAGATCCAATGAAGAGTGATAATGAATGTCCTTAGAGAGTTCAAGTTTTTAATATGTGAAAACTTGCACTCGCTTTCAGCACACAACCAATTGGAAATCAGCATACAAGAGACAAGGAGACACGGAATTTTCCTGGTGACAAACCCAATTGGGAAAAACTCTAGTGGGTGAGCAATTGCCCCCTTTCTCACTATGCACTTCCCTAAAAAAGGTTACAAGCTAAATTGGCACTGTCATGGCTCTTCATGAAAGGTTCAGACCTCTCTTACTTGCAATTTACTTGTTTACAACCCTCAAACTTGGACTCACCCAAACCCACTCATGTTGAACGTGTTCTTCCAGTTTTGTACTTTAATGTTGCTCTGATCAAGATTTAGGAGTAGTAAGGAAGTGATCAAACCGTACAATTAGACAAGTGCAAACGTTTACAACCATTCACATTCACGTTTTTTGGTAACTGTCGCCAAAACTTCCTTGCTCAAAACAGAACTTTCGGCTACTTTGTCATTGGAAGGTCAATATGGATCAACTTCAGACTCAATCAACCATTTTTACATTACAATTTACATGAGAGACAGGGATATTGCAAGACAAGCTACCTGAATTATACTAAATTGGGCACTTGATAGATTCATTTTTGGAGCATGCCTCCCCAATTTAAGGCTTTTGAATCCCTAAAAACTTCAATGAACTAATAAGGTGAGGAAATTTCTTCCCCGTATCTTTTCTAGAATACCATGAATGGCCTTGTTGGGCAATTGTGCCTTTGAACCCAATCAACCACCATTCATGCACTCCTCGTTGTGTTGTCCTCTCTTTTCGCTGCAATATCAAACCTTCCTCTAATTCCAGCTGAATGTCTACAGTCTGATCCTCAATGGATGGAAGCAACAAGCCTTATTCTTCATGATCTAGCATATAGGGCTCAAGAAACCATAAATTTTCAACATTACAAACTGAATATATTCTCATAGGAGGTAAATCTAGCCTAAATGCATTATTTCCCACTTGTTCCAAAATTTCAAATGGGTCGTATCTAAGAGGTTTGACTTCTTTAACTTTACCTTGGTCTCTCTCTACTCAAGTATAACCATACCTTGTCACCAACAAGCAAAGAATGCTCAGTTCTATGTTGATCATGCCTTGTTTTGTACTTGGCATGTGACTACTTCAACCTCTTGTGTACCTGGAGAAGTATCTGTTGAATCTTCTCGATGAACTTCTCGTCTTTGTGGACTTTCATATCCGCTCTTCCATTGTCACTATATGGTAGTCTCAAAACAACATCAAATGCACTCTTAGGAAAATAACCATAACAAGTCTCAAAAGGAGTCTTACTAGCAAAAGCATGAACTACCCTATTATATGAATGTTGAGTATACACCAAATTCTCATCCCAAGTCTTAGGATGGTTCCTATTATATCCCCTCAAGAGTTGAACCAATGTCCGATTTACTACTTCGGTTTGCCCATCGGTTTGTGGGTGAAAACCGATAGACCTCTTTAGCTTGGTATCCATCTTCTCCCACAAAGTAGACCAAAACTTCCCAATGAACCGTGAGTCACTATCTAAAACAATAGAGTTGGGCAAACCAATATGAACCCACACATTAAGCAAAAAAATAACTCAGTTGTATCACTAGCTTTGACAATTTTTGTAATGTCCCTTTTTTCCCACTTAAGGACCTGATTTTGGACTTCTTGCCATCCCCTTTTCCTTGGCAATGAATTAGAAGAATTAGGAGAAGGAATTGAGCTTCCTTTGCATTTTGTTTTCTAATTTTTAATGTTTCTATTTTAGTATGTTTTTTCTTTTAGCAGGTCAATTGGGTTTTGGTGCTTTAATGAAGCCAAATAAAGATTAAAAAGAACAGTGTACGGGTCGGCCTTGTCCTTTTGGGGATTTGGCGCCAAAGAGAGGATATAAAATAAGGTTGGAGAGCTCATTTGCATCATCATACATTGGCACATTTTCTCTATTTGGACTTGTGGGATGGTAGCTTAATGTTCTTCCACTCTTGGGCGACAATCCTACTGTCCGGTATCTTCCTAGAAGGACGAAACCCCTTCTAATGGTTGGTTGGGGGATGGAAACCCTCCTTCCTTGTTGGCTTGAACATATATTTTAGATTTGAGAGGAAAGAAGACAATCGAATCTTTATATGCTTTATTGAGCCTCTCCCTTGTGGAGCAACTTGCATTGGTGAAGGGTTTGGTGTCATCTAGGGCACGGAAATCTGAATTGAGTTCATATTTGTCTTCTTCATAATTTCTAAAGCGGGAATCTACTATTTTTTGTTGAGTTGAGGGTTTCTAAACCCTCTTTTCATAATTATTTTGGAGCTGAACTTCTGCTGGTTTTATTTAATTTTTCAGCTAAGCATATGCATGTTTTTCGAGTTGAAAATAGTTCTAAAATATTTCAAAAAGGTTTATAGAAAGTGTGGATGCATTGTTGGATGGTATTTTTGGTGAAATTGTGAGTTTTTCATACTGTTGTTCCAAAAATCAATTGGCTATCATAATCTGAGTTTCTTTTTCAGTTTGCAAGGTTTTAAAAATCAGATTTGATATCTTTGGGATTTGTGCTAATTTCCTAATTTTCAGTTTCAGCTCTTAAAAGGGATATTTCAATGGTATCCGAGCACGGATTCTAAAAGGCCTAGGGTTTCAATGGAAGAAAGCATCAAGGGTTTCCTATACTACCAAAGAAGAGGAAAACCGGATCAACCAAGGGGAGAAGACAATATGGAAAATCAAGATCCGCAAGAAGCCAAATTTGATGAATTGATTGCAGGTCAAGAGAGGTTGGCGGACACAATGGACTTCCTTTCCCTATCCCTTCAAAGGATAATTGAACCTAGGGTTCAAAATGGTGATGGTAGCTCAGCCGGAGCTAACAATGTATGGCGACCTATGTGATCAGCCCAAAGATCAGCCACAAGGCCCACTTTCCTTCCAAGGGAAAAAGCTATTCTAGATACTAGACCAAGGCCCTCTACGGGGCAAAACATTTCCTCAAGCTCCGAAAAGAATATGGCTCTTCCAAAAGAGATTCGTGAAGCTATTTCACTCGCCGAATTCATTGGAGTGAATAGAGGAAGACCTGGGCCCGAGCCTAGACATCATGTGCCACAAACGGAGGTACAAAATGTGTTGGGAAAGATGACTTTCTCCACATTTGATGGATCAGCCAAAGGGACAGCTAGGGCTTTGATTCAGAAGCTAGATACCTAATTGTCTTTGAATCCCGTGATAGAGGAGGATGCTCAAGTTTTCTACCTTGTATCTTGAAAGAATTGCTCATGAGTGATGGTTCCATGGGTTACTAACACAAGCGCATAATGAGGTTCATTCTTATGATGATTTTTGCCAAAGACTCATTGATTGGTTTGATAGGATCAATCCAGAAATTCGCTTTCGTGAGCATGCTCATTTGAGACAACATGGCACTATGACGAAATATGTGACAAAATTTTAGAGGCTATCCGTTATGATCACAGATGTTTCAGAAAGAAGGCTTGTAGTGCTCTTCATTGAGGGTTTGATTGATCCCCTCAAGGGTTTGGTTCAAGCCTTTGATCCCTTGTCTCTTCAAGAGGCAATCAAGAAGGCTTTAGATCTTGAAGGTGCTGCTCCAAAAACAGCAGCGAACAACAGTATTCCCAAAGGGAAATTCGAGTGGAGGAAAGCCCACTAGGCAGCCTAGAAACCCTCCTTTGGACCATCATCATCATCATAACAAGGTTCATTAAAACCACATGGCCTTGAACCACTCACACTAGGGCCACTGCCAGTTGCACCCCCTTGTGCATGCATGTCTCATGGTGCCACAAAACTCCTCTCATCACCATATGCTCCATGGTGGGAAATGGAAGCACCCAAGTCAACTATCTCTGGATCAATGTCTCAATGTCTTATTGACCCTTCCTTGTACTTTGGCTGCTTGTGGCATAACAGGCGCAAGTTGGAATGTATGTATACCAAATCTTCAACCCTTTTAGCCCCTAACCTGTTGCACTTCTGTGAGTGGATGAAAGTCCATAGTTGGAATACTCACATATAACTCGCCGAATTATTAAAAACTCGCCAAAAACCATGCAAAACGAGTAACTCGCCAAGAAGGTTAAAAAAAATCGCCAAGTTTTGGCGAGTACT
The DNA here is from genome assembly GCA_019776745.2 of Taxus chinensis. Lineage (NCBI taxonomy): Eukaryota > Viridiplantae > Streptophyta > Pinopsida > Cupressales > Taxaceae > Taxus > Taxus chinensis. Next base: position 579,577,645 of record CM034150.1, read on the forward strand.
CGCCAAAACTCGACAAGTTCGTGCTAAATACTCGCCATACGCTGCTTTTACACGTATACACGCTTTTCACACGCAAAAAACGTTGTTTTTACACGGTTTTGGCTCTTTAAAAGGCCCTCTACTCCCTCATTGTCACTCACACAACCATTTGAGTTTGCATTGCTTGTGTTGAGTGGATTTTGGAGCGAATTCGAGGAGAGAATTTGGAAATTTGCATTTGGAGGTAGGTTTTTTTTAATTCTTTGAAGTTTTTTCAAATTTTGTATATATTATTTAGGTTTTATACATTTATATTGTGATTCTAAATACATGTAATGTAAAATCGAATGCTTGTAATTTTTTTATACTCATTTGTAGCCAGAGGTATGTACTTTTTTTTAAACGTAAATTCATTGTAACTTAGTTAAATTTTATGTATGTGTATTGTAATCGATTCGTTTTGTAATTCTAAATACATGTAATGTAAAATCGAATGCTTGTAATTTTTTTATACTCATTTGCAGCCGGAGGTATGTATATATATTTTTTTAACGAAAATTCATTGTAAACTAGTTAAATTTTATGTGTGTATTGTAATCGATTCGTTTTGTAATTCTAAATACATGTAATGTCAAATTGGATGCTTGTAATATATTTCTTATTTATTTACGCAAATTTGTTATTCAGGCACATTTTTTTTTAAATTGAATTAAGTTTACGTTTTCTAATTTTTTAAATGTGTATTGTGTTTTGCAGATTAGAGCTTAACAATGGCATCAGGCTCGGCATCAGGTTCGACATTTGAATCAACATCACTAGTAGGGACCGTTCCTCCGAATGCCCATTCCAAAGCATAGAAGTATGGTGTACGTGGAGCTAATGAGAACGAAGTTTTTTGCAATTTCTGTAACAGAAAAATGAATGGAGGAATCAATCGTTTGAATTATCACCTTTCAAGTATTGTTTGCCAAGATGTTACGGTTTGCCCCAACATGTCGGAAGAGGCAAAGCGAAAGATGAGAGCAGAGCTGGCAGAGTTAGAGGAGAAGAAACTAGAGAAGGCAAGGCTAAAGGCAGCCATAGCACAAGCTATTAGACCTGGGGCTGCAATGGCAGAGGATTTAGAGGATGATGCGGCAACAATTGTGGGCTCTAGTAGTGGTCCACGCATATGAAGCGGAAGAGCCGGGAAAGGTGCATCTTCATCAAGTTCAAGCAAAGGCATACCTAGTTTTTTTGTGGCAAGGAACACACCTGGAGCACAACCTTCATTGGAAGGTACAGCCTGGAACAAATATATGCACGAGGAAGTGGATAAAGCTTGTGCAAATTTTTGGTACTACAACCTGTCGTTCAATGTGGCAAAGAGCCCATACTAGGAGTACTTGGTGACAACATTGATAGTTGCAGAGAAAGGGTACAAGGCACCCTCTCCAAAAGATTTGAGTGGGAAATTACTTGAGGGTGTAATTGCAGATGCCACTACCATGCTAGAACAACACAAGAAACAATGGCAAAAATTCAGATGCACCATTCTTTCAAATAGGTGGACGGATGGAAGGAACCGCACCCTCATTAATTTTTTAGTAGCTTTAAATCGTGAGATGGTGTTTTTAAAGTCTATTGATGCCTCTAACATAATAAAAAATGCAAAGAATTTGAGTGTTATGTTAGAGACAATTGTATTAGAGGTTGGTGTACAGAATGTTGTGCAAGTTGTTACAGACAATGCAGCAGCATATGTGGCAGCTGGGAGACTACTGCAGGAGAGACATCCATCACTCTTTTGGACTCTTTGTGCAGCTCATTGCCTTGACCTTCTTTTGGAGGACATAGGCAAAATTGATTGGGTGAAGCCGGTTGTAGAAGATGCAAGATCCATAACGAAGTACGTATACAATCACCCTTGGGTTCTGAGCTTGATGAGAGAACACACAAAGGGGAAAGAGCTTGTTCGATCCGGTGTCACAAGGTTTGCAACTAACTTTTTGACGTTGCAAAGCATTTCTAGTTTGTTGACATCTTTGAAACAAATGTTTGTGAGTCAAACATGGCTAGACTCACAATATTCAAAGAAAGTTGACGAAGAGAGGGTTGCAAAGATAGTTTTTGATAATATCTTTACAAAGAGAGCTATAGAGATCATCAAGGTAATTTAGAACTTCAATTTATATTTCATTCCTTTATTTTAATTTGTTAAATTATAAATATATTGTTCTACTTTTCACTTTTTTATTTCATTTCTAATATGTATTGTAAGTTTGCAATCTTACATTTTAATTTGTGTAGGTGTCAGAGCCATTGGTGAGAGTTTTGCATTTGGTTGATGGCGAGCAAAACTATCCATGGATAGGGCAAAGAGTCTATCCAAAACTATTACGGGGGGGATATCGTCACATATGGTCCCTTTTGGGAGATTATTGATCGGAGGTGGAACAATCAACTCCACGAACCTATTCATGCAGAGGGGTACTACCTCGACCCCAAGTATTTCTACTCCGACAGCTTTACAAATATGAACAGAGAGGTTATGGAGGGCCTTTCAACATGTATTGAAAGAATGATACCGGATGTTGAGATGAGGGACCTCGTCATTTTAGAGCTGCAGAGTTACAAACATGCTAGGGGGAGACTCTTTTCTTCGGTGCTAGCTATTCGAGGGAGATCCACACAGTCACCAGGTAATAAAAATTAGATTGTTTACCAAGTTACTTATTAGTTACAGATTTGATTTTATTAATTAATTATAAAAATTTTACTATCTTGTTTGTAGGTTCTTGGTGGGAAGATTGGGGAGGGAATACCCCAAATCTTCAAAAGTTAGCCCTCAGAATTCTATCTCAACCTTGTAGCGCTTCTGGATGTGAACACAACTGGAATTTGTTTGAGGCCATTCACATAAAGAAACGCAACAAGTTCACTCAAAAAAGGCTCAACGACTTGGTTTTTGTGCAATACAATCTTCGGCTTTACACAAAAAAAGTTGAGGCCGCATCAAAGGAGCTCATTGATTTGGATGAGATAGATCCATACAGTGAGTGTCCTGGGCAAGAAGAGGAAAATCCTGCGTTCACAACGGACGAAATTGCTTCTTTTGAGAGGGAGGCTATGGAGGGAGAAGCACTAGCAGGACTCCAAGGATATATTGGATTGGATGACATCTTTGGAGGTAATCTCCAACATGCAGCAGAGAAGCCACCAGCACCACCATCTATTTCCAGGATCGAGCCAGATTCGCAGCCTTCTGGGAGGAGCGTGAAAACGCAGCCGAGTGTGGGGACTAGTAGAGGCACTAGACCCTCTCCCCAATATTTCTCTACATTGGGGAAGAGGAAAATGTAATTTATTGTATATCGTAACTTGCATAAATATGAAATTTATGATGATATTTTTCAATGTCAATCATCATAAATTCATACTACTTATCAATTGGTTGTTGTATTTGCATGATGATGCGATTTTGTATTGTATTTGTATTCAAATCTAATAGAAAACACTTCTCCAACATTTTATGGGCTCATTTGATACATTTTGTAGCTGTGTTGCTTAAAATTTATGTTTTTTAAAGAAATTTGAGTATTTTTTAAGTTGTCGAGTATTCCCGAGTATTGGCTGAATATTGCCGAGTTTTTGCTGAGTTTTTTTTTGGGTCTGTCGAGTATTTGCGAAATGCGAGTATTCCAACTATGGATGAAACTATATGTACTCCAGTTGCGCTCAAAGGAAGATGAATTTGCAACCTATTAAGGCAACCCAAACTTCAAATTCAATGCAAAGTTCAACTTCAAACTTAAACACTCAAACTTAAATTTTAAAAAACTAAAAGTTATAACAAAATAAGGAAAGAGAATAAAAAAATTAAAAACTTACATGTGCCAAGACCTTGATTGCAAGAGGCTGCAAGTAAACAGATGCATGACCATAGAGTTACCACCACATATGACCATCCATCTTGTATTTGCTCCGAAGAGCGAGAAGGCTATGACCCGTTTCTGCTATGAAATTGCCAAATTCTACCATAACCTAGTCTTGGGCCTCCGGATCAGGTAAGAGCCTAGCCAATGCCCACATATATCCCTCACTAACTTCCGCATCCCTGTATGGTGCTAACCTCCCTGGCAAGGAAAGGATCTATGTGCTACAAAATCTAGGAGTCAATGCAAAAGTCAGTAGATGTAATGGGGTGGTCATTTTGTTCCAACCGCTCAATGAGGATTGACTTCACTTGTTTGAAAAATATTTCCTTAGGATCTTGTTCTTTTGCATTTATGACAGCTTTTATCTTCTCAATCATTGAGTCGATGTCGTCATATATCTCTTCCAGACATGGCGAGATATTCCACTATATCCCAACAAGGGTCCTCTAAGATCATGTTTTTCACTTTTTGAGCTCGTTGAGTGTTTGATTGCCTCCATACAGACCAAAGATTGGAGGTTACCATCCTCATGAGTGCCTCTCGCAGCTTCACAAGTGGTCTCAAGATGATTGTGAACCGAGTCTCGGCAACCTAATTAGAATGAGGAACAATAATTAAAATTTAAAAATAAAATTGAAAACTAAAAGAATACTAAAAAACTTCTATTTAAATTTTAAATTAAAAAGAAAAAGAAAGTTTTTTCCTTATCTTCTGTAGCTCCAACTGCGAGAATGATCTAAAAATGCCCTGTGACATGTGGTGGTTGGTGACAAACATTTAGATCTCTTCAGCTTCAGCATACACTTGTTGGATCCACTCTATTTTGTTTGCCATCTTCTTTAGCATTAAATTAAAAAACATGCCTCAACTAGCATCCCCGCAGCTTTGCAATTTTTGGCGTTGTCTGTTATGACTTGGACAACATTTTCAAGCCCCACTGCCTCAATGGACTCAAAGAGAATGTTGGCTATGAATTGGGCATCCTTCACTTGCCCCTCACAATCAACCGCTTTCAAAAACATTGCCCCCTTAGGGCATACTACAATCACATTGATTAAGGGCAGTTTCTTGCATCTTTCCATCCATCAGAAACAATGGACACGCCTGTTTTAGTCCATGAGTCCCTAATTGGTTGCAAGGAGGTTTCCACATTTTTTTTTGTTTATCCAAAAAGGTAGTGCGAATCTTCTCATATCCTGGTAATCTATACCCTTTTGGTGCCTCATTGATGGCTTTCACCATCTCATGCCAATAAGGTGATCTCACAACATTAAAAGAAAGCCCATTAACATATACACACCTTGCAATGTGTTCATCTACAATTTCTTTGCTCTCATTCTGAAAGGCCTTTTCCAATGGCCCTCTTGTCTTACTTTTCTTTCACGCAAGGGAAGCATCCTCATCCGTGAAATAGGAGCCATAAATAGATGTGGCATGGCCACAATTGGGGATCCACTAGGTGATGGAGCAACTGGAGGCCTCGCTGAACAAGATGAACCTCTTCTTTTGGCCAATGGATGACCCACTCTCATAGCCAAACTTGCCTCTGCATTTTTCTGCACTTTCATATATGCAAAAACTTTTGCTTTTGGCACCCAAGCATTATTCTCCCCTTGCATACTCTTATCCCATTACCCATTTTGGCACACAACTGGCTTTTCACCCTACTATAAGAGCCTTTGAATACTCCACAATCATTACATTTCCATTCAAAACAACCACCACCTGCAATTTGTTTAAGTATTGCTACATGCCTCCATAACAGTGAATTTGAGTCAAAATCCCTAGCCAAAGATTGCCTAGAAGAAGTAAAACTTGTTGTTGCCATTGTAGAAGTACCTACAAGGTTCAAGAAAAAAAAGCAAAGAAAACAATGGCATGCATTGAACAATGAAAATTTAAAAAATTAAATAGAAAGAGCAAAAAAATGACGAACATAAGCAAAAAAATGTAATGTGTGAAAGATTAAAAAACAAAAAAAAAAGAAACAAGATTAGAAATTAAAAAAAAAAACTTACCTTCATTTAGTAAACCACAAATCCTTCACAAATCTTCCTTGTTTACAGCTCCTCACACTCCTACAAGCTTTAGCAATAGCTCTTCAAACCCTAGACAAGCACAACGCAATTTTGCAAAGCCAAAGGTAAGTTTCTTTGCTTTATGTTTTGTTTTTGTGTTGTTCTTTTGTTTTATTGCTTAGAGTTATCTTTTAGGGTGTAAATTAGAAGAATATTTAATTTTTTTATGTTATTGGGCTTTTAAAACATGAAAAAATACAAAACAAATTAAAAAAAAAAAAAAACCGTTTTAGGTGGCAGGAGCGGCTTGGGAGCTGGCAAGGAGCGGCGAGGGGCCTGTGGAAATGGCCAGGTACGTCACCTTGATGCTCCCTGCTTGCTCCCAAGCCGCTCCCGTACCTGCTCCCACAGCCCTAGGGTGTCGTTTCGGCTACGTAGGATTTTACATGTAACAAAACCTTATAAATAGGTATATATAGAAAAAAGTGGTTGCATTCAATACAAGTCAAAACCGTACACTACAGTCAAGACCGTAGTACAATCTTGACCACATTGAACGTTCCCAGACATGGGGCATATTCTCAAAAAATTCCAACATTCTCAAATTCTCTTAGCTATTTGCAGGCTTCTTATGCAAGTTCAAACACAAATTAATCAGTTCAAAGCATTATACAAGGGGCATGAGTATTTCATTCCTTCACTTTTACACTACTCGGGCACAATTACAAGAACAGGGTTTAGGGGCATGGACCTTATTCTCCTTTACGTTATTCTAGATTTTATACACTCGGTATCAGTTGTACAATACATAGTGGGGGCATGGTATATTCATTCATTTTCGATTGTGTGGTGTATTTAGAAAATTGGACTCAGATCCATTTGCAATGGTGCAATCGTTGGGCTTGTTGAAGGTATCGAAGTGGCTAAGTTCTTCAAAGGCAGTCCTTCCACTCCTCTTAGGGGAAAATATCGGGGTTACTAAACATTCTAATACATAGTCTTCTCTCTTAACTAAGTACTTAGGTTCCTCTCTCTCTCCTCAGTGTTGGGTTGCATGCGTTCAACACTTCAGTTTCTCCTTCGGCACAATTGGGGACTAATCACCCCCAATACTTTGTTATTTCAACAAAAATTCCAAATCTTCAAAGTACAACAAGAATGGCAGCTCCTCCCTCCGCAAAACAAAGAGGTATATTCCTTCCATGTTTTACATCTCCTTTACTTCACTTTATGCAAGTTCAAAATTACAAAAGTTACAAGTATCATTTATACTTGGAATTACAGTTCAGTTTCTATCATAGACATTGACTACACTCTGTGTTGCAGGTTTCACCATGAACCATGATAACACCAACACATCAAAAGAAGACTGTCAAACAAACACAAAGTGTATGTACACATTTAAGTATGTTTTTCCTTTAAGCATGTAATTACACTTAAAGGAAAGGGCAAATGCATACACTCAAATTTGGTAATTTATCCTTTGGCAATGACAAGTTTGGCTATGCTCCCTTGATAAGACAAATGCATCACATTCTAAGTCCAATTAGAATATCTACTTAGCTCTTTCTTGATCTGTTTATCTCCACACTTTGGTCTATTGAAAACTCGGGGAATATTAATCAAGCAAAGCATTACATCATCTCTATGCATCATTTCAAAACTTTTTGTTTTGCATCACATGCTTTCAATCATGACCGTACAATTTGGTCAAGTTAAGTTGTATGGCACTGGAACAATTCTCTTTAATACCCATATGCCCAATTCCCTATGCACACAATTCTCTTTAATACCCATATACCAACCTTTAATAATTAGTTATTGATCTCTAGAACAGTTTGCCATTTCTAAAAGGCATTTCAGATCTGAAAATTGTGGATAAATTGCATTATTATCCTAATATTTCTTCATTCAGAGTGCTGCAATAAATCAGTAATTTCAGTTGTTCTCTTTGGGGTTTGAATAATCTCCATTGGGGACATTACAATATATGGGTAGTTGAAGTATCAATGGGGAAAACATCATCAAATGAACATGAAACATCAATATATATATATATATATATATTATCATATATATATATATATATATATATATATATATAAAGACAAGCTTAGTGTCATTATGATTGCTCATAGCATTTTGCATGTATAATGGTTGTACTAATGTGAACCCACCATATATGGTGATAATGTGAAAACACTACACATGATTGTTAATTTGATATATGCACTCTTAGTCCTCTTGAATATGAATAACTAAGAGTAATTACTATAGCTGACATTCTATTTATAGATTGTGTTCTTAACAGTCGTTGCATAAGAAGTTTTGCTTATAAACCTTATAAGAAGGAACTTCAAGCTTGGTCCTCTTGAATTCAATTACATAGAAAAAACTACCACAGCTGGCGTGCTATTTATAGATTCCATTCTTAATATTCACAGTGCAATTGCTTGTGCTTCAAAACCTTATAAAATGACACCATGTCACCTGTAAGAAATGTGATGAAAACATAAATAAACTTATTGTTACTCTCCCTTGGATTTATGTTAAATGTTTGTGATTTACAGGTCACCTCAATTACCTTTTGGATCATCCATGGACATTAATTTATCATTTTAATGCTGCTATAAATGATTTGCATTGATATGGGAGTTATAGTATTATGGCCATGATATCCAAGGGTCCCAATTCCAACAATCAGACTTAATGGGACATATGTTCATTTTTCTGCAAAGGTTAATTTATCACACTCACGTCAAGTTTAGAAGTCCAACTTTAAATTTTTTTTTTTGAAGCATTAAGAAAAGATTAATGAACTGTTATCAGGAATATTCATAGGTGAGTACAATGAGGAGACTTATTTAATGCACAATGGAATGCACTATAAAACCCAGAATATGTCCATCTTAAACATGGAGGGCAAGCACAATGGGGATTGAACCAGGGTCATCATCATGGCGATTGTTTTCTTTTCCATGGCGCTAGACCATGCCCCGCCAGCCATTATTAAGAATGTTTAAATTTTCAAGAGATGTTGATCATTGTTACACTGAGAAAATTGTGATTGCAACAATCTGTAATTGCTTAGAGGGGGAACCCAACAACATCAACAGTGTATGAAACTAGGCTATCTTGGCATCATGATCATGTAAATGCTTGAAAGGAAGATAAATAAATCCTAAGACTATGTCTTCTATGACATTAAAACAGGCCAAGAAAATATAGATGTACTGCATATGCTTTGTAACATACCTCCCATGTGAAAGCTTGTCAATCCAGGCCATCCAGATGCAATGATATATTGAGCATCTATTAACTATCCTCAATCAGTTTTATTTCAATAGCATATTCAGAAATATACAGAAAGTAACTGTTAACGTTAAGCAATGAATGCCTACAGACTGATCACCAAAAAAGATTACAAAAGGGTGCTTCTTGAGGCTTCAATCAGCATACAACAGTCATTACCTGAGGTAAGTAACTTGCAACCTGCAAGTGCAAATTGAGAAAGACTTCTACAGTTTCGAGTCAGCATAGCTAAGTCATTGTCTGTCATCCAAGATGCTACCCTGTCTAACCTTTAGACATTTCAAATTGGAGGCACTGACACTTAGAATATTTGATGACAATTCTCCAAAGCAATGCCGTAGCTCCAAAGTATGTATATATCTTAAGTTATTGAGGACGTTCATTATGCCCTCATCAGAAACTACCTGTACAGAAAAGTGTCATATGAATGACTAAAAGTAATAACATTGGGATGGATGAAGCATTTCTTTTCACTTTTCTGGAGTGATATAAGATATGTATTTCTTCTGAAAAAAACAAGTCGAATCAATACACATTCTGATGGTGTTAGGCTATGACAATGGCACTAAGTCATATTAGATCAAGTTCCAATGCAGAAAACAGTTTGATCAAGACACATGAATGTACAAAATTACCTGAAAACAAACAGAGATGCACTCCAATAAGGGGCAAATTCCAGGCAGCATTTAACCATGCTTGTGTGCCCAATGATCCACCCAGTCCCCACTGTTAGACTCTTCAAAGATGCTAATGCTGGCTTCATCATTTCTAGAGAAAACCCAGATAAACCCCACCCAACAGTCAGTTCATGTAAGCTCAATAGTCTGCCCAGTGATTGAATCAGTTCAGAACCACAACAATCAGACATTCTTTTACAACCCCTTGCATTCAGAACATGCATGTCAGGGGTTCCTGCCAATTATATAGGACAAAGCTGCTCCAGACACCTACATTTTAAAAAAAAAAGGCCTTGAGATTTTCTTAAAAGTTAAAACCATATAATTAAAAGATGTCCATTGAGAGACTTGGAATTTCAGTATGTTTTTTATTCAAGCACAATATATGTATCGGCAAATTTTTTTGTAAAGAGAGGCTTTCCTACGTGGTATACTCAAAACATAGACCATGACAAACAGGTAGATGTCCAAATTGGAACTTAAATCATTGCCAAGTCAATTACAATCCTTGAACTTCCTGGCTAGTGAAACCATAGGGATGAGGGACCTGAAGTTTCTTTTCAAAGATATTCGTTTATACATCTACTTCAAATAAATATTGACAAACCCTAAGTATTGTAGAAAACATACAAGAAAGTGTTCTTCAAGAAATGACTTCTCTCCCCTATCAGGAGTAATTATGTTTTATCCATTCATGTTTGACATTCCCTTTCCTTCCTCAGATATTCTAAAGATTGAGGAGAACAGTAATCAAGATTGTAGTTGAACAGAATTAAAGATCATAGTTTATCTCATTTCTAGGCATGTGATGCAGATGGAACTACGTTAGGTCATTTTTTTGAGGATAATGCATGCTAAAGAGAAAGGGCAAACGAAACGAAGAAAAATTTTGTTCATATCTGCAAATGAGCAAAAGACAGTCAATTGGACATAATAATGTATTATGTACAATGCTTTATGGGAGTGCCCAAGTCTAATGTAAGCAAAGAACAGATGATTTACAAATGGGCGATGAACGAAGAATACAGTGAAACAGCATCCTAAATTAAATACAAGATACAATTAAGTATGCAAGAGAGGCACGCACTTAGAAAAGATATTAAATTAAACGAAGAAGAAAAAAATTCATCAATGGGTGTAGAGATTCAAGCAATCCCATAAAGTATATCGACCACACAGAAAGAATATGGGACCACATGAAATATCACTGCAGATGATACCAGCATGATGGACATAAAAGCTACCACGGAGGTGTAAAAAGGGGACTACAGAATCAACCCTTGGGGTGGCCATCAGCACACATGGGTAAGGACAACCCCAAATCACATAAGACAACATGGGGGACTGATGATTTAGTCACATTTGGCACTGCAATAAGGCCCTCCTAGGCTGACCGTGAGTTAAAAATTTGAGGAAAGGACATGCATAAATATGCCACCATTTGGAGGCATTCGATCATTCTCCCAATTCTCATGTATTCTCTCACTCCAAGTGTGCAAAAATACCATAATAATAAAAGCTTAGCTGCAGAGTTTGACATTTTGTAATTTCATCATAGCTTCACTCTTACCATCTCTAGAATTGAATTTTCTTTTTTATCATGAATTCTTCCATTAACCCAATAATTTAAGGTATTTCTAACTCATTTAATGCTCATTTTCCACTAAATCTCTGTTGTACTTAACGAGAAATTAGATGTATGGATAATACAATTATATGAATAAGTCATATGGCCTCAGGACAGTGCATACACCCTTTAGCTTGTAATGGCCTCTCGACTAAATGAGGATCTAATCTTTATCTTGAGGATTTAGTAGGATTATTTACATATCTTTTGTTAGTGCAAATATTGCACACTGATGTAAATCCCAACTTAACAGGCTCCCATGAGATACCTGTTTGCGTTAATATGAAGTAGTGAGCTTAGTTTCCAACTACATTCCTGTAATAAATGCAAAATAGTGAGGATTACCAAGTTAGATTTTATCACTGCCATACTCTAATCTTCAACTCGAGGATTCAGTAGGATTATTTACATATCTTTTGTTACTACAATTATTGCATACTGATGTAATCACGACTTAACAGACCACCTTGAGATACTGGTTTTTTGTAATCGTTATTGCTTTAGCACCCAATCTGATACCATGTTGTGGTATCCTTGGGATCCAGGTTAGGCCTATGTTGTGTACCATTCATATGGGCGTACACTGTTATACCATGGGATGACGACACCATTTTTGTAAGTAGCACGAGGCCTGCCTACCCTTGAAAATGGTTAGGATAGGTAAATATCTACTCTATATACTTGGGGCGTATGCCTAATTTATCATCTCATTTCAAATTGAATTTGATGTCTTCTTTATAGCATGTGGCTTTGGTACCTATTGGTCCAGTTGTATCTTGTTCCATTCTATCTTCTACTTCTTGAACGGAGCTTGTATAATTCAATCTATTGTACAATGTGTTCTAACATTTTAACCTATTCCAAATGAGCAGGTTACAATGAGCATTCACTTAATTGCATGATTTGCTTTTGTTTAAATTTTACCACATAGGAATGCAGCCTAGTTCATAGCAGAAGATAATTCAGCTAGGAATCAAGTTTGGTCCCTTGTCTAAAGAGAGAACAAAAGAGCTGATAATGAACCCTTAGTCCCAATTCTGCTAAGAAGATTTTTTTAATTTAGGTATGTCATTTCCAGTTTACTACACAGGCTAGGATTTAATATTCCCTGGTGAGTAGCAGAGTAGTCGGCACACTGACTCATTAGAGGATACACAAGAATTGAATCTATCATTTATTGATGCATAACATGCACCCCTTGTAAGGAAGAAGAGCCTTGAAACTGAATTTCAAGTTTTTAAGGTTAGTGCTACACCTAGAAGAGCCTTTGCAAGGAATATTCATGAGGCTTTGAATAAAGAATAAACAAATCAAAGATAATGTGTTCAATTTGAAAATGTTATTATAAGGTGCGAAGCAGGATACATGAAACATACTTTTCAATCAGCCAAGCTGCAAAATAGATGGTTTGGTTGTATCCTATTTCCAAACCCAATTTTTTGACATGATTCAAAGGATTATAGTATTATACCATGAGGTGGATATCTAAGACAATCAAGGGATTCTCAATTTGAAATTGGGATCATGCATTTGCCAAAGATTGTAAACATAGAAAATAAATTGGAGAAGAAAGGGTCACTTGCAGATGCAAAGCAAGTGAGGAGATGGTGAAGAAAGAACACGAAACCAAAGAAGCACATGAGGGAACCATCATGGCTACAGACAGAGAAGAATTTGATGCTATGAAGACAAGAGATACTAGATTTAATTTGGCAAAAAGGGCACCTTATGATTTAAAATCTTAAATTTGGAGAACCAGCAAGAATGCATTTAGTTCCCAAGCAGCAAGAATGGCTTCGTCACTCACATTTGATCATGAGTGCTTATGTTTCATGCATATACTTCAACAACATTGGTTTGAAACTGCAATTCTTCCAATGTACCTCCCACATATCAGTGTTCTAAACGCTCAAGACCAAGTTTTAGGCAATTGTTAGAAATGAATCTCAATGTAGCTATTATACATTAACATTTTAATTTGAACCAGTAACACAATGTCTTAGACTTTATAACAAATGTGTAAGTCATTATATAAGTTGGTTCGCTGGGCCGATACCTCGTGTTGCAAAAATCCCCTGGTGTAAACATTCACAAAAGATAGGTACAGGTGTAATGACATGTCCTGAATCAGTTCAACTGGAGATTGGAAAGCTCCATCATGTAATGAGGTGGTTGGCAGTTTTCCCCATTTTCTATTTACCTTTGTGTATGGGCTACCATGTTGCCTATATCAAGGCCGCTGTTCATTTTTTGATGTTATGGCCAGGTGGATAGAGAGACATCCATATAGAAGCCATCAAGGATACTCATACAATCTCTTGACCTTGCATTATGTATTTGTTCACTACGTAATACGAATTTCCGTTGCATACTATGTCAAACAGTCTGTATAGAAATTGAACGTCACATGTGCATAATGTGGATCATAGTTCAAAAAGTCGTTATCGGCAATTAATCGTTAGGCCAAATTTTGACTCAGAAATCGGGAATTGGCAATTAATCGGCATTAATCGGCAACTTTATCGCTACTTTTAAAAACATTTAAATTCATTAAATAAACTTAAATTAAAGGTAAGTACATTGTTAAATAATGCGAGAAGTGACTCTATAGACAATTTATTTTTATTATTACTATTATAAACGATTTATAGACATTGTTAAACTTAAATTAACTATTATAAACGATTTATCTTTATTATTTTTGTATGGCGTATGTAATTAATGTATAACGTATATAATATATATATTATATACTATTATATATTATATATCATCTACGGCATATAGTTTATTATAAACTAACTATATACTAAATAAAACTATTATAAACTAACTATATACTAAATAAACTATTATAAACTAACTATACACTAACTATATACTAAATAAACTATTATAAACTAACCATAACACTAAACAAAAAAATCAAAACCTAGGGCCACGAATAGATTATCAAAAAACTATGAAAATAAATAAAAAACAAATATATAGGAATTTACAATAATGGTTAGAAAGAAATTGCCACGAAAATGATTGCAGGCGGTCAAAAAAACTTACCTCTGGCTCCAGGAATGACTATTGAAAATCATTCGCAATTAGACATTAAATGTATTTAAAACAGACGCGGATATGAATCGCAGGAGGAAAAACTTAAATACATGCAGTAGACCGAATGGTTCGCAAAACCTTGAAAAGATCTTTTGCTTTTACACCAAACCCAAGCGATTTACCTCCAGTTTTCCCGGCAATATCTCCACGATTTCCTCTTGAAGGTTTCTCGCTGTAAAATCGTCGATTCAACTCGTGCAAAGCATGCAAAAATGGCTGTGTGATTGTAAAGATGAAGTGATTTCGGATGCCCTTGCCAATAAATCGAAAAAAATTAGTATGATAAAGCACGATGTTTTAAAACACTGATGTCCGCATAATATGTGCATGCGTCATGGCGAGTTATTATGACTACAGAACTCGATGAGTGTTGTTGAATATTCGTCAACAATATTCATCGTAGTGACATGATTCACCCAATACTCGCCGAGTCATCCCCTGCAATATCTTACAACTCGCGAATATTCACTTGTGCTTTTTTTGGCGATTTTTACTCATGTCGTTTTTAATCGGTACAAACAATGAGGACCTTCATAACCCATCAAAACCTCAACAACTCTAACATTTTTTGCTCCATGACTTTTCGCTCCCCCGAGATTACAAGGTATTTTGTACCCATGATAGCACACAAGGTCCATTGTAAGCATTCATGTCTAGTACAGGAACAGTTATTGTGAATCCAAACATAATCGACCACTTCGGGCTTACTCTCCATCTAGTTTGTTTGGCTCCGTTCGAAAGACGCATTTGGTGCGTGCAATGCCTAATTGAGCAACTTACTCTGAGCCATTATCGAGGGAATCTGTGGCTTGAGCCACAAAGTGCCTCCTATTATATCTCACTGTTGATGGTACTCCCCGAGCACAATTATAACATGCCTATCTTATTGAAGAGCTCTGCGATTTAAAAGGGCAAAGCAGTCTACATCGTGTTCAATGGTGCGCCTTAACCTGACCTCCATGAGTAGTCATTATTCTAGTAAAGATAGTACAGGGTGAATATAGGACCCACACGCTTACAGATTCTTGACACCTCTAACCAAGAGTTCCATGACCCTCACTCCCCACTAGGATCAGAGCTTTTGTTAAGTGTAGTGCCTAATAAATGCACCAAGGTCTTACAGTTATTACGGATTCGGGATTAACTCTACATATACAAGACTACATAGCAAGTATTTATGTGTTAATCTAACTCTATGTTTAGAGATGTACCGTAGTTAGCATAGATATCTAGCCTGGATAAACCTAATTCACCAATGCAAATCTTAGGGATGTTATGGTGATCTAATGAATTTTGTTTGCTAGTCCTCTAGGATCCAGGCTGATTTCTAAGAGAAATATTGCTATCCTTAAACAGATATTTGACATGAGCTAAAGTAGCTTGATAATTGATGTAGTGTAATATGAACAATAAGCAAGGAATATGACTGAAACACAAGATGAAGTACCTGTGAATCAACACAAAGAATTGGTACCGGATGAGGGAAAAACTCCATATATGGGATAAAGTCCAAAAGAGTGAGGTTATGAGCTCCTAGCAACTTGATCCTAAGAGCCAACATATTTTATCCTTAAATCATTTGATGCTATAGTTCTGAAATCATGATGTTAGTGTAACTATGAAAAAGCAATACTGCCATTAGTCAACAGACTCGACAATACACAATGAAATACAACATTAACCGCAATAATTTACCCTATGAAAAACCCAATATGGGAAAAGTCCAGAAGAGATGAAGTTATGGCTCCAATACATTATCATCATGCAAGAAATGAGAAAGCCAATCACTCCAGGATGAATCCTCTAAGAACATTGCATGGTATCTAACATTCCGACGACTGCTACAACAACATTCTCTATATCCCCTTGTCTTGTCTCCGAAACTACTTATACAAGCATTGCTTCACTACTCTAGCAATAGTTGTACATGCATGCGACAGCCTCTCATAACTCACCTTCAGTAACGTATTCCAATACTGTTACACCCAAGGGATATACTGATTGCAATCTACATTGTAGAAAAACTTAACCAAATGGGAATCCTACAATGCCAAAAAATTGAAAACATGGAAGTGTTTAAGCTATCCTTAGAACCATATGAGTCTACTTTTTTTTCATACACGGGACAATTTAGACTAGCTAAATACCTAACTGTGTGACCCTATTACTCATCAAGCTAGGTTCAGCATGGGTGATAAACCATTTTTACAACCATGATGTTCTGCCTTCAAGACTAAATTTGAGATCAGTAGTCTAGCGAGCTGCTAGTGATATGACACAGCACGTCTTGACCCATATACAATTCATATGGCCATGCGTGATGGGCTTCCCAATCAGGATGTACCATGGGCACTCAAACATTGTAGAGTGTACTCAATGCTATACTAATTGGTGCCCTTAATGTTACAAAATATCTTTGCTGCTTTCCAATTGAAAAATCTAGTGTCTATAAACCATAGAAACTATAAAGCCAATTTTGGGTTGAGTATATGTTAGGTAGAAAAGGCACCCTAAATAGCTGCCCATACAAAGTACTATTAACCTTCTTAGACAGGCATTGGACAACCTACTTAGTGTCCAAATCAAAAGGGGTGGAAGCAGGTTTTAAATGGTCAATCTTATATCTCTTCAACAAGCCTAAAGACCACAAATGTTGTAGAGTCTAAAATCCATCACCCTTCCATTGGATTCACAGACAAAAATAATAATGTAGAACAAACAAAATGTGCATCATCATAAAGCTTCTTGAGTCTAAGCTTAGTATCATGACTTAGTTTTGCTGCTAGTAACAATGGGATTATCCTGGTCTGCTGTTCCAAGTGTAGAATAGCTTGATCTAGTTTAATTTCCTAACTTGGAAAGAGTCCACCTATATACATAAGTATAAGGCTATTATCAAATGTTGCAACCATTGAGGACATATTTTCAATATACCAAAACTAAACTTAACTGGAATAAGTTCAGTAGCTTAATCAAACCAAG
Organism: Taxus chinensis; assembly: GCA_019776745.2. NCBI lineage: Eukaryota > Viridiplantae > Streptophyta > Pinopsida > Cupressales > Taxaceae > Taxus > Taxus chinensis. Next base: position 579,595,265 of record CM034150.1, read on the forward strand.
TGTACTTGGTGTACTAAGTGTGCCCAAGTACCCCTTAATTTGCCTTAATCTTCATCTTGCTTCCTTTCATACCCCTCTATTTTCACCAAGTTTGACCTAATTGGTGATGTAGGTACTTCTCATACTTCTGATATTTGTAGATGGTTGAAAAGGCTAAGCAATAACTAATGTGGATCATAGTTGCAGGAAGACGCGTCCCCCACCTATTGGGATGCGTACCGGGTACGGGTACGGGTACACGTGCCGGGTACGGGTACACGTGCCAAGTACGTCTCCCGTACGCGGGAACCTTTGTTAACGTCTCCCTCCCATCTCCCCACACACGCACACACACACAGGGATTGTTTGCATATTTCTGTTACAATGTACTCTTCCCACAATATGTGAGATATCAAATATCAATAGAATCACTCATCTTTTGTCAACATTTGATTTCCTTACTTCAAAAAAGTATTGTTATTTTTAAATTTCAGTGCATTCTGAATCTAAATAAATTAATAATGTACAATAGTATTTTTCTAGTAATTTCATATATATTGCTGTCTCCCTGTACCCGTCTCCCACTTTTCTAAAAAATGTCATACCAGTACCTGTACCCGTCTCCACGTACCCATACCCGTCTCCTGGTAACTATGATGTGGATGGCATTATTTGTAAGTGTTCTGTCCAGTTTTTTGATTAGATGATTAATAAGACTTTGTACAACAGTTACGGTTGTATGGACCATCAACCGCTGGGCTTTTCCCTTTAAATAGCATGTCATGTAGGGGTAAGGGCACTTGTATCAGGTCCTCCTTGAACAAAAGAAGAATGTAATAGAAGTAAACTTGAGGAACACAAAGCTACTGTTGTTACATAACTCGTTATGCTATGTCAGTGCAATTTCTATTATGTGTGTGCTGTTAATGCTAGTCTATTCTCTAAGTAGACCATATCTATAGAAAATTTATTTTAAAAGCAGTGTTTCTCAATAGAGCCTTTTAGATAACAATGAGGTTCATAATCTAGACCTAAATCTTAAGCCTTAAGTTTCCTCACATGCTGATTGTCAGATTGCAATTGGTGGTGAGGCCACAATTCTTCTCTGAAACTGTAGAACAATTAAGTCAGTTGTGGCATTGATCTTCTCGAGAATTGCACTCTTCATTTTGGATGCTGAAAGTTGCCTCTCAATGCCATGAAACTTACAGCAATCATCAAACTCTTTATTAATATATCCTCACCATTATGTACTCGCATCTTAATAACATGACCACATTGCTCCTCAGCAAGAGACTTAAATTTCTTCAAGTATTTAAATACTTGAAATCTATGCTTCATGGGGTAAACCCTAAATTCTTCAAAAGTCATCACCCAAAGCTAAGACATACCATTTACCTATTACATATGGAGTTAGGATCTGGGCTGTAAAATCACTACCAACCATGCTTTCCCTATAAAAAATGCATCGATATGATGCTCCTATGTACACAACCTTCACAAACACGTTTCTCTACTAAAACCACTTGCAAAGGAATACCTCTGACAATTTCCATCTTAACCATCAACTGCAAACTTTTGTAGTTTAAATGTCCAAGTCTCATGCATGCATATTTATTAGGATCATCAATGTCAGCAAGAACCACATGCATAGCCGAAGAACCATGTCCAAAACTTTTACAAACCAACAAGAAAACAATAGCCACAATTTTAAAGTTAATATTCAATTCTTCTATGTGCCCACCTTCCCTAGAAAACAAATTTGCTACGTGCGTAGCATCATTAGTCTTTTTACAAGCAATAAAATGATTCATTTTCAAAAATATATCTACCACAACAAAAATAGCATCATAGCCCTACTACATCATCGGGAATCCCATAACAAAATCCAAGCCTCAGTGCTCCTGAAGTTTCTTAGGTACTGAAATTCGTTGATATAACCCTACGTTTTGACTTTTCTTTTTTACCAATCGGAAAATTCTACATCCTTGCACGTTTTTTTTCGTACATTTGTATCACCTTGTCATTTAGCTCCACCTAGGTCTTGTAAATACCAAAATGACCAACTAAACTAACCCTCCATTATGCTTCTCCTTAACCATTTCTCATGCATGGATTCTCCTAATATGCACAATTGCGTTCCTTTGAACATCAACCCCTGTTGTAAGAAGAAATCTAACCAAAGGTGTGTAATCCATGCTTACTTGTTCTGCGCATGCCTTCCATGCCTCCTTAAAATCTTTATTGTCTGCATAAAGCTCCTTTATGGAATCAAATTTTATGACTTCCTCATGCATCCCAATCAATAATACGTATATTCTAATCAACACATCTACAACTCTATCAGACTTCCCACTCCTATGTCTCAAGACAAATGAGTAACTCACCCTTCAATAATTACATAACCAACCTTTGAGTTATAAACAACCTTCAATTATGAGGCTCCAATATAGTAAACTTTGAGTTATAGAATGAGCACGTAACAGCAAACAGTGCAGTAAAATATTTACAAGAGACAGAGTTACAGCAGAATAATGCTCTTTGATTCAATGAAATTGAACAAGTAATACCAGTACGTGTAAAATAGGCCTAGATGGCTGAGAGTGAGAATTCCCGTGATAAAAAAAACCAAGGAAAAATTCCTATTTGATTTTAGCACCTAGAAAGAATCCTGCAATTCTTCCTGTCGACCTGAGGGGCCAAACACTTGTATATCTATAACTACATGAAAGACAATTACAATCAGGAGCGGATATAAAACAGTTCAGCTTTTGTAATAGTTGACAATTTGCCTTCCTACTGATTTGTAGGTTCATTTGCAAAGTGTGCACTACATTAAGTGATATGCTGAAATGTTGCAAGCCAATGGAGTGTGTTCTGGAGTGACGCCACATGGTGTGAAAGTTTGGCGCTAAGCCTGCACTATGCATAAGTCTACCGTGTTATGCAGAAACTTGGGGTGCACCACTCGATCAAAGCGCCAACAAAGGATGAGCCCCATTCGAGTAGAGCGCCAACAAAGGACGAGTGCCATAGTGCTGGTATGTTGGCACCGGAATCTGGCACCAAAATGTTTTGGCGCTCAGACTATACAGCATCGCATAAGGCTACCCATATTTGCCAACACAGCCAAGTAAGATCGTGGACTATAGCCAATTAGCTTGGATCAATAGAAATCCTACCAAAATCAAAATAACTCAACAACGTCTGAAGATCTAGTTTGGAACATTGTGTGTAATACATAACAAAGAATCAAAAATAGCACACGTAGAGAAAGTATCTCCATTATGAAGATAAAATGAAAATAGAGAATGACAATTATGAAATGAAATGGTTTTAATTACATCCACAACACTGAAGATCTATGGGACCACTAAAAACTCCAACTGCTTAAAGATTTGCGAGCTTGGTGGTATCATTTAGAAGGTTTCTCCCCTTGCTGATTTGAATTAGCATCTCCCCCAAACCGTTCAACTCTTAAAATTTTCTCACGCTTGGTTCTAAAGTCCTTGTACCATGGACATTCAAGAATGAAATGCTCCCCCGTTTTGACTGCCCCTGTATTGCATAAAACACAAGTCCTCTCTTCCCACAGTTCCTTAGGCATTGTCCATCTTCTTGTCTCACATCTAAGCATGTGGGAACTAGTCCTTAGCTGAGTAATGATGATCTTTTCCCTCAATTTAATTTTAGCCCATATAGAAGCTTTTTCACAATGTTCATATGTTGGGTTAAACTCTATAACAGTGTTGACACTTCCTACTTGTGTTCTTCCTCCACATCATTGTTCTAAACTTTTCATTCAATTAGTTTTGTATGTCTTTGTTAAGATTTGGGCATTCGTCTAGGCCGATATCCCATTTGTTCATCTATTTTGTACTATCCCACTTCCGGGATCAATAGAAAATATGCAAATCAATAACCCTTCAAAGCACCAACCAGTTGGAAATAACAATACTCAATCAAAACTACTAGAACCAATCAAATAGATGACTCAATAAACCCAATGATAGGGGTTTAATGGCCACTATCAAGCAGCTCCCACCAATATTCCTCAGCTGAACTAGTAATCCACATCAAACAAGTAATAACACAGCTGCAATGAATATTCTCAAATACTCTCAAAAAGCCTTCATACAGTTCTCAGCAATGCATATCCATTGAAGAGTACAGATCCAGATTTTAAACTCCTAATATCAGTCGCTGAATATATATAATATGATCTAATATATTTTATATATAGATCATATATAAACTAATATAAGATTATCAAATACCATGCAAAAGTCAAACCTTCATACTTAGGGTTAATAGTCACATCAATCGCTGTTCTAGGAATTGCTCATTCACCCCAAACTCAAATTAATTCACTCCTACTGTTCACTGCTGAAAAGAGACCCCAAACACCACTGAAATCCAAGTTGCCATACTCAGAATCAATGGAGTATAAATCGCTGATCAAAAGAGAGCTCTACACATGCAATAAACATTAAATATCCTTCCTAATATAGTCATTGTTTTAGACGTGAAATGGCAGACTTTATTCATCCAAATAAAGTAGCAAAACTGAGTTATAACAGCTATATTCAATCCCACTAAAGCCGCTGATCATAGGTGGCCCAAAACACACCACAAACATTTAACAAATGACCTCAAGGAGTCGCTGCATAATAACACACTCAGATCGCAATTTTCAAAGGTCCAAAACATGCAAAAAACTTAAGTTACTAAGCACAGAAGTCAGCTGATGCAAATAAGACTGTGAATACCAATTGATTTGCTTCTAAAAATGTCCCAAAAACAGTCACCAAACACGCCCAGGCTGTAGCTGCAATTATGACACATAAGCATACAAAAATCTGATCATTTACCACTCGAAAAACAGTCCACAAACACCATAAGAAGTTCGCTAGGGCTGGGAGATATAAACCAATATCACAAGGAATATTATATCAGCCAAATCGATATGCAAGGAACCAAAAACCCAGCTGCTACAGTGGACGTCGCTACAGTAAAAGGGCAGATTTCCACTTGCAAAGTTAATCAAATACTTGCTAAAGCCAAAAACATGGATCTAGCAAATAATCACTTCAATTGATTCTCAATAACCAGCTCAAAACAACCTCCCACGCAAGAGAGAGAGAGAGAAAGCATCAATGGGCATACATCCCAACTCCAAGCATGGAGCATAAAATAAATATCATCATAACATGATCATAATAGTGATCCTAGCACTCCTATTATAAGCAAGGAGGCACAAAATTCGAAAACCCTAGGAGAGGGAACGTATTAAATAAAAGCAGTTTGTTTTCCCTAGGTGTGGCGTCCCCTTTTTAAAGGGTGATTTTAACAATAAAAGCCACCTAAAATATTTATTTAATTAATTCCCCATTTAATTTTTATATTTTGGGAATTAAACTAAATAATCTTCATAATTAAATAATTAAATAATTATTGCTCCAGGCAATAATATTTAATTATTTAATAAAAATGTTCCCCTTGCCCATCCCGAAGCCCACGGGGCCGTATAGGCTAAGGGTCTTCAGAAATGGGGACATTACATATTTGTAGTTCAACTTCATTCACGTATTCTTTCATCTATACAACTCTTCCCCTCTTGCAAAGTTAGGAAACCTGTCAGTCTTCATGCAATCAGTTTTTTTTGAAGTAACATATAGGTTTGGTCATAGTGGTTGTCTAGAGGGAAGGAAACTGCTTTAGCCAGGATGATTTCATAGGGAACTATAGTCTTGATTATGAAATTGTTTATTATTAGCCACTTCTGGATCATTTCTATTTGTCTTCATTTTGAACTTGTCATTCCACTAGACCATACCTCGTAACCATACAGCACCACCGGAATGACAAATAACCCAAAAAGAACCATGGTGATCTTCCAATCCCATAGCTCAGCATTCCTACACCTATTTTGGAGCGCATAAAGAGCTCTTCATACTCCTTGTATTCTCTTCATCCTACAAGTATCCAAGTTAAGGTTGCTCTACAAATTGAGGCTGAGATATTTGTATTCTGACACCACTTCAAGAGACTCTCCTACAAATTGAAAGTCGAGATGTTGCTTCTTCATTTTCACTGAGAAAATCATAATTTTGGTTTTGGCAATGTTTACCTCCATCCCCACATAGACACAGAAGAGCGTTAAAGAACGAAGGTGATCTCTTAAATCTTGGAATGTCTCTACCATTAGAACCAAGTCATCTACATATAGTAGGAGTTTCACCACATATTTGATCCAAATGGACCCCTTTCCCTCCAAATTTGTTTATCCACTCCTCTATCTTGTCAATGTATAACCCAAACAAAGTCGAGGAAAGGGGGGCAGCCTTGGTTCACACCTATATCACTACCGAAACACTCGGATACTCCTACCTGCATTTTGATTTTATCCTTGACTCACTCATATACTCTATGAATTACTCCCCTGTATTGTGTTAGAACCCCTAGATCTTCCATTTTGCTCCATAATTTGCTCCTTGGCACCGTTGCAAATGCCTTTTTGAAATCTACCAAGCAACAAGGTGATTGAATGAGGGCAGCATCCACTAAAGTGGAAACAAGTAACCACCAATTGCTAATCTAAACCTTTGGGACTTAGCAAAATTTTGAGTACCATAGGTTGGTTGCTCCACAACATACCAAATAGAAGCATTATCTTAAAAGATGTTATGCCCATCTGATTTGTATCTAACTAGCCACAATAGCATAGTTAAGTTGTAAAGTACAAGGAAGTGTCGAGAGCAAGACTATTAAAGGAGTATAACATCTAGGTTGTATATTGTACATGGATATCATACAGGTATAGGCAAACTAATTGTCAAAACGAAAAGTATCACCAAATCCGTTGAGAAAACTAATTATGAACATGCCAAAGGTAAAATAGGAGGCTTAAAAGATATTTTTCTTCACACATATATCACACCAAAACCTCGTGCTAGTTTGTTTCAAATTTCTTCTAATTATTTTGTGTTTTAGAAAGCCTCATAACCCCAAATCCTTTACATGATATTACAATGTTTCATTTCAAAATTATCTAGTTCTTATGATTGTTGCTACAATAAAGTTTTTATGATGTGAAAGTCTGTGATAAATGTCAAAGATATAGAAACCATACTCATGCCCCATCCAAGGATTTGCAACACATTATTTCACTATGGCCATTTTCCATACGGGAATTTAATCTAGTTGGAACTATTAATCCTCCATCTTCATGAGGTCACAAGTTTATTATCACAGCTACTGAATAATTTACAAAATCAGTTGAAGTTGCAACCTTAGAGTCCACCTCGGGTGAAGATATCTAGAAATTTCTCATGACACATTATTTCTAGATTTGGCCTACAGTCCTCTATTGTTGATAACAATTCACCTTTCATTGAGTTTTCTAGCATTTGTGATGATCAATTGTGTGCATTATAGGGCTCGCAAGCACGTTTACATATGAAATATTATGTTTTTTTAGGGCTCACAATTGTGTTTTGACATGATATACTGTGCAAATTTGGGTCCGCAACATGTTTTGAAGTGATATACTATGCATATTTAGGTTCATGATTGTTAAATACTATCTTTTTGAGCTTCACAACTGTATTTTTGAGCTTTTGGCTGTAAATTAGGGCTTCACTGCTGTTTATTTTGGTTTTTCAAGGGCTCGTGATCTCTTTTACGAGGTTTCTGTGCACTCGAGGGTTGCAAACAGACTCTTGAGGGGTTGTATTTTTTGTATGTAAATGATAGGGATCGATGTCTAGGGAAGATTGGACTTGATGTTTGCAACACAATAGTAAAGCAGGGAAATTTTCTCTCTTCTTTGAGTTGTTCTTTGAGCATACTATTGCTGGAATGCATCTAGTAGGATGTAACAAATCTGGACCTTTTGTCTTTGGGGCTCAAGAGGGTCTTCAAACTGGAAAGAGGGGAGGATTTATGGGGGAGGGAATGGAGTCTCTCGAACAGCGTCGAATATGATGGGTGCTCAGTCTATTTCTAATCTCCCTGATGTTACAAGAAAAGAAGCCAATCAGGAGGTATGCGCTACTTCTAGTAAAAGCACATCTGAGATCAGCAAATTAACTTTTACAGATGCAATCACAGGTGTCAATCTTGTTTCCAACAACGACGTCTAGAGAGGTGTCGATCCTCAAAAGACTTAAGTCAAGATGTATAACGGTGGAAAACGGGTCTTCAATTATCGAGCTTAGAATGGTGGATCTCGAGGACAGCATAAATGTTATGGAAACGCAAGAACTGATTTTCTGTTTGATGGGTTTTCAACATTCTTTAATGGCGTTTAAGACTTGGGTGACACAGCAGTAGAAGGGTGAGTTCACTGCTTTTATCATCTATGTATTGTAATGGATATTTTCTTATGATTTTTAATAATAATGAAGATAGAGAACAAGTTTTCCAGGGGGCGTGATTTTGTGGTAGCGCAAGGCCTTTTATGAAACCTTGGCACACAAGCTTTAAAGCCAAAGAAAGCCTTCCTTCCAAAGGCCTAGTTTGCGTGAAGTTATTCGGTTTACCTACTAAGTTTTGGAATCCAATAATCTTCCTGTCCATTGGGAACTCTTTACGAACCCATATGATGACACTTGTTGCTACATCTGGATTTGAAAACATTATCTTATGCTCTTATGAATTTTGATAAGCCACTTCAAAAAAAAGTAAATTTAGCATATGGGGAGGATAAATGGGAGCATGAGGTGGATTATGAGAACATCCTTTTTCATTACAGGTTGTCATGAATATGGGCATCTTATTTGGGATTACAAACATATCATTCTAAAACCTTCCCTGGATGAGAAGCTTCCTGAAGTTTTTCAACTACCTAAGAAGAAGAATTCTATTGGAAAAGCTTTTGTAAGAGACCCAAATGTTATTTCTAAGAATGGATTTTCCACCTTGCAGGTGGATGACCCTTAACAAGATGCAAAACATTGTATGGTATCAGTGGTCCCTGCAAATCAAGATGATCACAACAAGAAAAAGGTGCGAGCCAAAAATATGGATACTAATATGGACCAAGAGGACTCTACTCGAAAAATCCAAGCTCAAGATAATCAGCGGAAGAACAAGTGGGAGTTTAAGGAGAAATCTGCCCCTATAGTTCAGAGACAGAGAGAATCCTTAGACAAGACTTTAACAATTTATTCTACACCTCTAGATCTAGAGGGTGCTCCAGAACCTACTAAAATTAGTCAGATCTCTCTTAAGAAAATGTGACTTGATACCAATTAAAAACCAGCCAGATATTCAAACCAAAGTCAAATGGGATAAGATGGTGAAATGTTGTTGGCGATGGGTAAAGTAAGGGATCTTGTCCAGGTTTATAGACATAGCAACTCATGAAGTGCATTACCTGGAATGTCAAAGTAACTCGTGAAGAACATCCCTTTTGTTGCAGATTGTCATGAACGTGGGCATCTTATGTCATGTTTTTAGACATAGTAACTTATGAACATCCCTTTTCGTTGCATATTGTCATGAATATGAGCATCTAATGTCATGTTTTAGGAAATAGTAACTCATGAAGAACATCCCTTTTCGTTGCAGATCGTCATGAAAATGGGCATCTTATTCGAGATTGCAAACATATCATTCCATAACCTTCCTCGAATGAGAAGCTACATGAAGCTTCTCAACCACCTAAGAAGAATTTTATTAGAAAACCTTTGGTTCGAGACCAAAATGATATATATTAAGAATAGATTTGTCACTTTACAACTAAGTTGCCGCATTCGAATTCGTGTTCGAATTCGCCGATGATTAAATTCGTGAAAAATCCGCTGATAAAAAATCAGCAATTAAATTCGTGATTAAATTCGACTATGAGAAATATACATTTTTATTAAATATATAAAAACAAAAGATAAATTCACATTTCAAAAGAGAGATAATATCACATTTCATTGATTTCATTACTAATCTATCTATAGGCGATCAAAGCTCATGATTATTTCAGAAGATTGCAAGAAGTTGCTTGGTCGAAAAAGGTGCAAAAATGGATTTTATGACAATAAGAAAAATATTGCCATCAATGCATAGAGCTCGAGAAAATATGCACTTTTAGAGAAAACGACACCTGAAATAGAGCCACAAAATGAAAGTTATGGCACATGCAAGTTTTTGCTGCTACATCTTCCCAGACCCTTTCCAAAAATGGCAAAAAAAAAGAATTTCCTTGTGTTTTTTTCAACAAAAATCCAAAAAAGGAAAAAAAACGCGAATTAAATCGCGATTTTCAACGCACTGTTAAAATTCGGCAAATTTCGATTTTTTTCCTTGAAGTTCGCCGAATGCGGCAACATAGCTTTACAGGCGGAGGACCCTTAACAAGATGTAGAAAATTGTATGGTATTGTAATATCCCTGTCAAATAACTTTAGATAAATCTGGATATTTGCACGAAACCCTAGGGCAGCAGTATGAAATACTAACTTCTATGACAGCTGCAATAATCTGATTTTTACTTTAAATAAAAACAGCAACCGCCATATGTAGGAAAATCAAACTTTATTTATTTATTTCAAATCAGCTTTAATGAAAAACACAAGAATGTCCGAATATAATTATTTCTCACAACGGTTGATCAAGATGAAAATATGAACATAAGATAAGAACATGCAAAGCTTGCTTTGACTGAAAACTGCTTCCTAAATGTGGCGCCAATACTGAAATTCCTTCTCAAAAGGAGGACATCCTAGCTGTACTTGATGTTCTGGATGCTAAAACAGCCCTGTAATTATGATTGCCCTAGTTGAACTAGATGAATACATGTACCTTGAATGATCACTGCAACCCCTGACATGGAATTGGCAAGCTTAGATATGAGGATTTCCATCCTCAAATTTGTGTGCAAATGAGGATTTTCATCTTTTATTGCTGATGCGGAAGCAAAAGCTACTTGCAGACAATGAAGTAGTTGATAAATTCCCAAGATGAATGTAATAAAACCCCAAATCTGCTTTTATAACTTTCTAAGGCCTTCTCCAAAGTTGGCGCCCCCTTTTGGAGTTACATGCATGCTCAACAAACAATAAAAATTACTTTATCCTCTCTCCACATGTTGGCACCCCATCCAAAAAATAGAAGTAAACATTATAAAATTGTTTTATCCTCTTCCCATTCGACGCCCCATTAAAAATAGGATCTTGATGCTCATGCAGCTCATTCTCCTTTGGCACCCTCATAATAGAATTCATTATTTAATTATTATTCTATCTTTGGTCATAATAGAAGTTCAACATTCTATTATTATTTTATTCCATTTTTCTTTTTGGATTAAAAATATAATTTAAGTGTCCTTTTTCCAATTAAAATATAAAAATACCCTTGGACCACTTTAATTAATTTATTCCCTCTTTAATTTCCCCTTAGCCTACGGAAAATAATAAGAATAGACTTCAGGTATCCAAAATTAATTAATTCTAAAAAGGGGACATTACAGTTCACCCTTCCCACAATTGTTTGCCCTCAAGCAATTGCAAGTTGGGATGCTTAAGAATTTCAGCACCCTCCCAAATAGCATCCTCTGCAGTAAATCCTTCCAATGTACCAAATACTCTGTGATAATCTTGTTCCTTAACTTCTTTTCTTGAAATCCAAAATTACTTCAGGAACTCAAAACAAGTTTGCCTTCATCCGCCAAAGGAGGCAATTTAATGGAAGGAACCAATATGTTGTCCCAAAGCCTTTTTCAGGCATGAGACATGGAAAACATTATGTATCTTACTCTGCTCTAGCAAATCAAGCTCGTAGGCAACCTCCTATCCTCAGCTTAATCATGTATGGTCCATAGAAACGAGGTTTGAGCTTTTCAGCTCCACTCTTCTTCAGAGAAGATTGTCTATAGGGTTGCAACCTCAAGAAAACCATGTCACCAACCTCAAAAGTCCTCTCAATGCAGTGTTGGTCCGCATAAAATTTCTGCTGGTTTTGTGCATGTTGGATGCTTTCTTTGAGTATCCCCAATATATCTTGGCTCTATGCAACCAAGTCTCTTGCCCCCGGCACTCTACTGTCTGCAAATACCAAATCCACAAAGGAAAGAGCATCATAACCATACAAAGCTCTGAAAGGTGTCATACCAATGGACATGTGATGAGTGGTATTGTAGCAATGCTCCCCCATGTAAAGCCATTTGACCCAAGTTGATTGTTGCCATGCCACATAATTCCTCAAATATCCCTCAATCCACTTATTCACAATCTTTGTTTGCCCATTTGTCTGTGGATGATAGCTGGTACTTGGAGTTAACTCTGTCCCTGTCAAGTGGAAGAGCTCCTACCAAAACAAACTAAGGAACCTTCTATCCCTGTATCACTCACAATATTTTTAGGCAATCCATGTAGCCTAAAAAACTCTCTGAAAAATAAATCAGCAACCTGTGGAGCCTTAAACTCACTAGGAATAGCAAAGAAGTGAGCATATTTAGTGAGTCTATCAACCACTGCAAAAATACAATTCTTACCCTGAACATTGGGAAGACTTGTGATAAAATCCATTGATATACTTTCCCATTTTTGGTTTGGAATACGTAAGGGCTGCAACAAACCCACTAGAAAAACATGATTTGCCTTGTTTTGTTGGCACACAATACACTCTCTAATGTATTAGGGGGACCTCTTCCTTGAGTCCTTTCCAAAAGAATTTGTCCCTGAATCTGCTTGTAGGTCTTGAAATACCCTGGGTGACCAGCCAAAGGTGTATCATGGACAGCCCTTAGATTTTGCTTTTTACCTTGGATTCAGGTACCAAATAGATTTTATTCTTGTAGAGGATAAGATCATCAACCACCCTATATTCGTCATCATGTATTTTGCCCTCAAGGATCTCATTAGTGTAACCATTCTTTACATACTCCGCAATTATTAAAACTTTCCAATCAGCAAAGATTTCAGATATAGAGCATAGAAAAGGTTTTCTAGATAAAGCATTTGCTACAATCGTTATTCTTCCCTTTAACATACTCTATGTCAAAATTATAAGCTTGGAGCTTATTCACCCACTTTTGTTACCTGTCATTCAGGTCCTTCTGGCCCTAGAAAGAACTTCAAACTATTGTGATCAGTTTTGACCACAAACCTGCCACAAACCAAATATTGTCGGAATTTTGCCAATGCATGCATGATGGCCAACATCTCTTTGTCATTAATAGAGAAAATCCACGCTCTACTTCACTAAGTTTCTAGCTCTCAAAGGCTATGGGATGCCCTTTTGCATCAAAACAGCCCCTATTCCTTCCCCTGAAGCATCACATTCTAACACAAAAGGAATAGAAAAATCAGGAACAACCAATATTAGGCAAGAACTCATTACCTCTTTGAGTTTATCAAAGGTTGTTTGGGTTGTTTCAGACCAACTGAAAGCTCCTTTCTTTGTCAAATCAGTCAATGGAACAGCAAGTTGTGAAAACCCTCTCACAAACCGCCTGTAGTAACTGCAAAGACCAAAGAATCCCCTCAACTGTGTCAAAGTGGTGGGTGGAGGCCAATCCAATATTGTTTGGATCTTCTCTTGATCAACCTGTACTCCTTGGGCACTAATGACATGTCCCAAGTATAAAATTTCAGTCATCCCAAACTCACACTTGGATTCTTTTGCAAAAAGAGCTTGTTCCAAAATTTCCAGCATTGTATCCAAGTGTTTTAGGTGCTCTTCCCAAGTCTTACTGTACACCAAAATGTCATCAAAGAATACTAGAACAAATTTCCTCAAGTGTTCACTAAAAACATGGTTCATGCATGACTGGAAAGTAGCTGGAACATTGGTTAAACCAAAAGGCATTACCAAGAATTCAAAATGCCCAAAATGACAACAAAAAGTTGTTTTGTGCACATCTTCATCTCTTACCTTGATTTGGTGATAACCGGATCTCAAATCAATTTTGGAAAAATACACTCCATGTAACTCATCTATCAATTCATCGATCCTAGGTATTGGGTACCTGTTTTTGATAGTGTTCTTATTCAAAGCATGGTAATCAATGCACATCCTCATTGTCCCATCCTTCTTCACCAAAACAACGAAAGAAGCAAAAGGGCTAGAACTAGGCCGGATATGCCCCATCTTCAAAAGCTCTTTGATTGTCTTCTCAATCTCCTCTTTGTAAACTCTAGGATGGCGGTAAGGAGTAATCATGAACAAGTTTAGAACCTGTTTCCAGCTCTATGATGTGTTGGAATCCTCTATCCGGTGGCAATCCTGATGGTAAATCACTAATATTGTACCATGTCTGTCCAAAATAGATTGTATATCCACATGATAAGATCTATCATCAATACTAGAAGTGGAAATACTTACCAAACAATGGGTTGCCCATGCTACTTGTCCCTTACGGAAAGCTCTCTCCATCCGCTTTGTTGTGATAGCCTTAGGTGCTCCATTGGCCATACCATGAAGTACAACCTCTTCTCCATTGGTTTTGAATTTTAGCTCCATAGTTTGGTAATTTTGTGTGAATTCTCCAAGTGAATGCAACCATTGCACTCCCAAAACCACATTGGTTTCTCCTATGCCTACCACATAGAAATCATCACAAACTTGTGCTTACCAAGAGTAATCTCCAATCCCTTCACCCTCTTGGTGCATGGAATAGTAAAGCCATCAACTACAGTAACATTAAAACCCTGGAAATCCTCTGTTTTCAAACCTCTTTGGGCTACCAAAACCCTCATCAATAAAGTTGTGAGTTGCCCCACTATCAATCAAATAGTTACCTTATGCCCATGTAGTACTCCACAAACTCTGAAAGGATGATACCTGGGAGCACCTAAAAGTGTAGCAAGAGTACCATCTGGAGTCTTTTCTTCTCCTTTATTTTCAGCCATCGGTTCTTCCTCTTCTTTGTCCACTTTTGGTTCCTCTTCTTCCCCTTCATCATCTGATATCACCTCTATATAGTGCACATGTCCTTTGGGAAGACATCTATGACCCGGTCCCCAAGGATCTCTGCAAGTGAAACACAATTTCTTCCTTCTGAGTTCATTTCTTGTTTATATCTCCTTGTTGGTTTTAGGCAGCTCCTTTTGTTGAAAACCACCCTGCTGAAATGGCTTTTTTGTTGCCCATAAGGTGTTGGTTTTGGTTGTGTTGTAGGTTGTCCTATAGGTTGATATCTCCCTTTTGGGCTGAAGTCTCCAAATCCAAAGCCTTTTTATGGCTCCTTGTAGAGAGGTAGGGCTGAAAGCTTTCACTAAACCCCTAAGAGATTCAGTTAAACCTTCCATGAACAAAACAACCAATCTCCTCTCTGTCACATCAAGTACCATCACAGAAAGCTTCTGAAATTCAGCTACATAGTCACTTATTGAATGTAGTTGTTTGAAGTTGAGCTAATTCCCCGAAATGAATTTTTGGATCAACTCTATCAAATCTCTCTATCAACTTGTCACTGAACTCACCATATGAGTGGATGTGATTGTGTCCTTGTGTGATTAGCCCATGGTACCACCACTCATGTGTTATACCTTTCAGATGAAGGGTTGCAAATTTGATGGCTTCCTCTTCCATCATTGGCCTGAGTGATAAGAAGGTATCCAACTTTTGTATCCATGCACGAGTTGTACTCTTACCAGAGCCATCAAAAGTAGGGAGTGACAACTTCCCTAATGCCTGTTGCAGGTCTCTCTGATTAGTTTGTGGCCTAGGTTCAGCTCTTGGTCCACTCCTATTTTTCTTCAGATTTATAAAATTGGTGAGTGATATAGCCTCTCTAATCTCACCTGGAAGTACCTTGTACTCCTCATAGTTGGCAACAATATCATCCACTATAGATGGTTGAATTTCCACCTCTGGGAACTGCTTCCTCCCTACGAAAGAAATCAAGCTAAAAGGGCCTAGCAATAGAACCAGTGATTGTCCTCTGAGTGTGTTGGTTATTGTTCACCCCTGAAGAACTTCCCTCACCATTTGGAGCTTTGCACATTCGTGTTTTGCATGGTGTGGACTAACTGAGCCATCATATTGCTAATCGTTCCTGTCCTTGCACTAAGATGTCAATACATGCCTCTTTACAATCCCTCTATTGTTACCCATGCACTTCAGCTTTTGTCAAAAACATCTTCTGGGTCCTTACTTACCTTAATCCTTCCTTGGTTGTTCTAAACCCTTTCTTTTTCTCCCTTGGTGATACTTGACTTCTCTGTCACTACCCTACATGAAGTTCAAAGCTGCAAATTTTTTTCTTTTTTTAATTCCCTTCCACAAGCTGGGAGGAAATTCGCTCTGATACCACTGTAATATCCCTGTCAAATAACTTTAGATAAATCTGGATATTTGCATGAAACCCTAGGGCAACAATATGAAATACTAACTTCTATGACAGCTGCAATAATCAATTTTTTTAATAAAAACAACAACCCCAATATGTAGGAAAACAAACTTTATTTATTTATTTCAAATCAGCTTTAATAAAAACACTAGAATGTTTGAATACAATTATTTCTCACAACTGGTTGATCCAAATGAAAAGATGAACAAGAACATGCAAACTGCTTTGACTGAAAACTGCTTCCAGATGTGGCGCCAGTACTAAAATTTGTTCCCAAAGGGGACATCCTAGTTGTACTTGTTGTTTTGGATGCTAAAACAACCCTGAATATGATGCCCTAGCTGAATTGGATGAATACTTGTACCTTGAATGATCACTGCAACCCCTGAATGGAATTGCCAAGCTTAGATATGAGGGTTTCTGTCCTCATATCTGTGTGCAAATGAGGGTTTTCGTCCTCTATTGCTGATGCAGAAGCAGAAGCTACTTGCAGACAATGAAGTAGTTGATAAATTTCCAAGATGAATGTAATAATAAACCCCAAATCTGCTTTTATAACTTCTAAGGCCTTCTCCAAAGTTGGCGCCCCTTTTGGAGTTACATGCATGCTCAACAAACAATAAAAAATTACTTTATCCTCTCTCCCATGTTGGCGCCCCATCCAAAAAAAGAAGTAAAAAATAATGATCCCATTTGCACACCATCCTAAAAATGATCTTCATGCAACCCATTCTATCTTTGGCGCCCCCATAATAGAATTCTTTATTTAATTATTATTCTATCTTTGGCACCCCATAATAGAATTATCATTTTATATTTTATTTTCTGCTTTTTGGCCCCACTTATTAAAAATATAATTTAAGTGTCCTTTTTCCAATTAAAATATAAAAGTACCCTTGGACCACTTAAATTAATTTATTTCCCTCTTTAATTTCCCCTTAGCCTACGGAAAATAATAAGAATAGGCTTCCAAGGGTGCTCTAGAACCTGCTGGAATTAATCAAGTCTGTCTTAAGAAAATGCGACTTAATACCAATCAAAAACCAGGGAAACATACAAACCAAAGTCAAATGGGATAAGATAGTGAAACGTTGTTGGCGTTTGCGTAAGGTAAGGGATCGTGCCCAGGTTTTTAGACATAGGAACTCATGAAGTGCATTACCTGGAATGTCAGAGGGCTGAAAGGTTAATTCGGAAGCATCAGCCTCATGTGATTTTTCTTCATGAAACAAAGGTTTCAATGGACGGAATGGATGCTACTACTAAAAATATATGGCCACACAATCAAGGGACTTTTCTAGGATCTTTTGGAGATTCAAGGGGACTAGCTGCTATATAGAATCTGAAGGGAATTGTTTTACTAGATAATGTGGCTCGCTGGGGAGTGTCAGGGCTTTTGGTTCAGAGTTGGGATTATTCTTAGAAAAATTTATGCCTGAATGTTTACTCTCTTGTTCCCTTAGAGGATAAAAGACAGTTTTAAAAGAATATTTCTTTTATATTCATTCCTTTCTAAATGTTTGGCTCCTCTTGGGAGGCAAGGGTGGGGTGGGTGGGGAGGAGGGGGTCTTCAATACCATTTTATCTCTAAATGAGAAACTGGGAGGTATTAGAAGTTTAGATAGAAGTTTGGTTCCTAAATCTGATTGATATGAAGCCCTCTAATGGGGTATGGACTTGGATGAACAAGAGACAGGGTCAAGATTATATTTTTATGTTTATGTTTTTTTAATGTGTTTCATATATTAAAAGAAAAATATTTACAGCAAGGCCCTATACAAAAGAATCAGAAATAGTATAGGACAAAATACACAGACGCTTACATTGTCCTTAAGCAAAACAGAAGAGCAGCCAAATCAGAATAATCTAAGGGGTCTAATTGCTTAGCTTCTCTTAACAGAAGATGACCTTTTGCAAGCAATTGCATTCTAACTTAACCTCGCCAAGCCTTCCTGAAATTCTCCAACTTAACCTCTACCTTATTGATAATGTAATTGCATCTGAATTCCCAGAGAATAAATAGGATTGAGACACACACATAATGCCATATACTTTCGAAAGGTCTCCGCACCGGCCTATTGGAATCTCCTAGCAAAGTTGCTCTCCAATGAAGAGTACGTTGGAAAACTAATGCAAGTCAAGTTTGAACTTCTCCCCAACATGTTTTAGCAAACAAGCAATCCCACAAGAGGTGTTTTATAATTTCAATTTTACCACAATAGGGTCACAGTCCATCTATAAAACCACTCTTGGATAACTGAGCTTTTGTAGGCAGACCTTAATAAATTACAAGCTTTGAAAAATTCTTTAAATTGTAAGTTTTTTTACTTGCCCAAACACTATGCAATCTATATATCCATGATGATTTTGCATCAAAAGCAAGCCACCTAGGATTAAGAATGGGTAACAAAAGGCATTTATGTTGAAGGTGATGGTAGGGCCTGCACAAATTGAGAAATGGGATGATCATATATCCATCTCCAATCTCCATATGGTCCTTTCAATTCCAAGTTCAACTTCAAGATCCGTTCAGTAGGGATGAGACTCTAGATATCCTTAAAAAGTAACTGATCCGCATAGGATAATGCAAATTCTCTAGCTAATGTCGTCCATTATTTCCAATCACGTGTTGTGGTATCCCATAAGTCCTTCCAAGCAAATATTCCCTTTTTGCTCAGCCTTCAAGCCTCAAAACGGGGAAGAGAAGTAATGGATGTATCTTTAAGTTTTCAAGACCAAATCACTAAATTTGATAGGTCCCATGCAGTTCGAGCCCAAGCAACCCTCCACATTCGCAACCCTACAACTTTTTTCTACGCATTCCAAATACTACGGAAAACAAATGGTCCATGTAGCTGGAAACTATCAAGATCCACAATAATATCACAAGTCCAAATTCTCCTATAATTTTGCCTTGATGTTGAGCTGTCAGAATCCTATGCCACATGAAAAATTGTCGTGCTAAAAAACCTTCCAGACAGCGAGTAATTGTAGTGCCCCTATCTCCCCATAGATAGAGAGGGGCGCCCCCCCGATAGGGATCTATGGGGCAACTGGGGAGAACCGCTGATAGAGAATTCTATCTATATGGAGAGGGAGAGGCAGTGCCATATCTCGTCTGAATCGTGAATGGGTAGGTGGTGGCACCAATACCAATCGACTACCCAATACCCCGACTACCCAATACCGGTAGGGGGGTGGTGGGCTGAACTGAAAGTAAAAGAGAAATAGCTCCAACACAAATCAAAGCAAACTGAAATTTATAACAGCAGTCTGAAATCTTATGACAACAAGAGGTAAATTGCAATTATTCACCACCAATACCACGTTTACACCATCCAAAGCATGTAGGAAATTATTATTATTATTTTAGAGCAAGCACCAACCAAGAATTGAATTTTTTGAACCCTAGCTGAAGTATATTAATTAATTTTGCAACAGCAGTGAACCAACTTACAAAAATGGCCGAAAATAATGACTCCAAAGCCTAAATACAATTCCAAAATGTACAATCAGCCTCCAAAAAAATATGAAGAATCCATATACAGGAGGAAAGTGAGTTGTCGTGCCTTAGAAACTAATGATCTCCTTTTTGAGATGTTATGATTCACCTTTAACTCCATTAACCTTCTTTATTTTAAGTCGACATTTGCACTTTTTAACCTCTTTTGTTCCACTTCCTCAAAGCCATTTAAAAATTTAAATTAATAATAATCCTAAGTGCGTAAAATAACTATTTTTGCACTTAATCAAATAATTAATTTATCATTATTATTTTCTTTTTATTTTTAAAAGAAAAACTTGAAAAAGGGGACATTCCAATAATCCATTTTGTTGACACACTAAAACCTCAAGTAATAATGTCTCAACCCCGACCCTCCAATTTCCTTAGGCATTATGCAAACTAACCATGGAACAATAGGAAGGCCTCTAGCACCACCATATTTTTCCCAAAGAAAAGTTCGCAAAATCTTTTCAAGGTGGAGCAGTTCCAATAGGGAATGTAATAACTATGGAGACTCAACACAATCAATTTTCCTACAAAAAAGAGATCCTTATGCTGCCAGAAGAAATGTTTAGCTTTGAAATTTCTGCAAGCCCTATTACCACATACCAACTAGAAAGGCTAGATAGATTTCTAGTTTATGATACTTTCTTCAGTTCAAGTTTTATTCCTCAATCTTCTTTTTCAAATTAACACGACTTCGGATCATTGGTCGGTTAACATGGAAGTTTGGCACTCCCACTTGCCCACCTTTAATTTCAGGTTTCAGCTTATGTGGCTATAGGATGACACTTTTAGAGATAAAATTATTTGGTGGGTGGCATGAAGGAAAGTTGAGATATGGTACGAAAATGTTTAGCTTCGTCAAACGGATTCAGTTTATCAAAACTCAAGCTAAACATTGGAATTGGGAAGAGTTCGGTAACATTACAGAGGAAAAGAAAGAATGTGTCAACAAATTGCCGCAGTTGAATGAGGTCATCCGGTGCCAAAGCAGGACAAAACTCTTTACTAAAGAGGAAATCCATTTAACTACCCAAAACGAAGACTGGGAGAAGCATGAAGAGATTTTGGTCAAACAAAAGTCTCATGTTCAATGGCTTCAAGAGGGTTCGTACTACTAAATTCTTCCATAAATCTGTCTTAGGCAAAAGATCTCATAATTATATTTATTTTCTAAAGAATAAGGAGGTTCTTCAAGACTACACTTCAGCAGGCATGAAGGATATAACTCGAGTTTATTATAAAAAAAAATAAGTTAAAGCCTTCAACGTAGAAGCCCAACATCAGCTTCTAATAGATACTACCACTCTCAATTTGGAGGAAGATTACAAGAATTTGTATGCCAAAATCTAGATGTCAGAACTTGAACGAGTTGTTTTTAAAATGCAAAAAGGGAAGAAACCTGGTCTAGATGGTTTTACTATTGAGTTCAATCAAGAATTTTGGGATATAGTTAAGGATGAGCTTCTAAAGGTGGTGGAAGAGGCCCGCATAGCCAAATCCATTCTTAAAGAGATCAACAATACTTGTATTGCACTAGTTCCCAACTCCCAAGAATCTGATGACATTTTTGGCTTCGGACCCATAGCTCTTTGGAATGTTCTGTATAAAATTATTACCAAGCTTATGACTGAAAGGCTCAAACCTTTATTGCATAAAATTATTTCAACAAAACAAGGGGACTTTGTGGAAAGCAAGCATATCCTAGAGGAAATAATTTTGGCTCAAGAAGCTCTTCATTCAATGCAGGCTCAAAAGATTCCATGTATGTTTATTAGGTTGGATTTATACAAAGCCTATGACATGGTGGATTGGCATTTCCTCTTCAAGGCCTTGAATAAGTTTAGATTTGCAGTAGATTTGGGTGGAAACGGTTAAGGAAATGCATTTCTTTAGTTTCCTTTTCATTCATAATTAATGTCTCCCCTACTCATCTATTTAAAGCCTCTCATGGGATAACACAGGGTGATCCCCTCTCCCCTTATCTTTTCATCATTTTTGCTGAAGGTCTTGGGCGGAAACTTTCTAAAGATGGAGAGATGCTAGACTTTTAGATTGTATTGCCATTTCTTTAGGGGCTAAACCAATTACGTCATTTGCAATTTGTTGATGATTCTATTTTAATGGGGCAAGCTAAGGTTACAAAGGCTAGTAGATTTCAAAAGATCCTTTAACACTGTTTACTAAAGCTACAGGTCAACTAGTAAATGAAAATAAATCCAAGAATTATTTTCTTTCATTTCTTTCAAATGGTAGGAGAATTTAATCATGAAGAACTTTAGTTTTGTCAAAGCTTTCCTCTTCCACTTACTTATCTTAGTGTTCCCTTGCAAGATAAGTGTCCAAAGGATTGGTCTTGGTTGATTCAACAAGTTAGAGATAAACTCTCTAAATGGACTAATAGGTGGTTATCTTTTGGAGGTAGAATTACTTTGGTTAAATATGTTTTACAAGTTCTCCCCTATTTATGCCTCTTCAGATATTAAATATTCTTGAAGTAGTTTTGAAGGTACTTGACCAGTTTAGTTACTAATTCCTATGGAGTGGCTCTCAGCAGAAATGGAAATGGGCTTTGGTGAAATAGGGATAGATTTATGCCATCCTAATGCAAACGGAGGTCCTGGGTTCAGATCTGCAGCAAAGAATGCTAAGGCTGTTCAGGCCAACCTTTATTGAGCAAATTCTAACATTGGCTGAATGAATTACGGGCTTATAATCTTCGGCCAAATATGCGGAAGGGAGGTCCGCTAGAAACAGATTACTCCATCTTCATCTTCCAAGTCACGGTTCTCCTATCCTTTCTACTTTTAAGGGTTGGTGAGGATATGCTCAAGAAGCATCTTTACTAGAATTGGTAAAAATGGTCAGAGAGCTAACTTTTGGAATGGATTCTTGGGATGGCCATGCTCCACTCGTCGAGCAAATTTCCTCTTTGGAGACCTATTATGGAGTGCCTCCATTCCAAGAACTGGATCAAGGTGACACATTATTGTAGGTCATTGAATAATATGGCAGAAGTAGGTAGAAGGTAGATTTCTTCTTGATGATTGACACTATTCAGTTGGCGGATAATCAAAAGTACGAAACATCTTTTTTGTAATCCAAAGGAGGTCACTCTCTTGGTCGCAAGCTGAATATAGTATTGGTTGAGGTGTTAGGGGGATTTACACTATCGCTAGAGGTTTTGATGCTCTTTCTAGAATCACTCCTCATCACCTAAAAGTCATCTTTAAACCTCTCTAGTCTCAAAACCTTTGGCCCAAAGACTGCTTCTTCATATGGCTATTGTTACATCACAAAATTCTAAAAAATGAACAATTGTTGAAGTAAGGGTTTTAAGTTCCCTTTAGATGTGAAACGTGTTGGATTAGTGAGGAATCTATTAATCATCTCTTTATAAGATTGTCTGATTACAATCAACGTTTGGCGCAACTTAGTGAATTTGTTGGATATTTGTTGGCAGGGGGGTTGGAAATATGGACCAAATATGGAGGGAATGGATTAATCAGGCTTCAACCCGATAAATATGTTTGTCAAATTATGTGGAGTCAACACATCTCTTCTCCTATGGAATATATAGGAGGAGAGAAATCAGTGAATCTTTAATTAGGAATATAGGGACATCTATTTTGTTTGGAACAAGATTCACAGCAATTATCACAGAAATCTGTTTGTGATTTGATTACACACCCTTAGTCAAAGATGGGTTGGTATTTCATGTAGGCTTCAGATTCAGTCCATGGGCGGTCTATTGGTAGAAGAAAGGTTATACACAAATATTAATGGGCAGTGGTCTCTTCCTCTTTTTGGGGTAGGTAAAATTAATACTGGTGGGGCCTCTATGAGGCAATCTTGGCAAAGCTAGTATAGGAGTAGGGAGGTCACATGATGGTGTTCCAGCTTTTCCTATTTGTGCAAAATTTAGGGTGTCTCTTCAATAATATGGTGAGAAGGATATGATATTTGGAGAGGTCTCTAGGAGGGCTATGAAGGTAGGTTGACAACATATCATAGTGGCAGTTAGATTCTCAAATTTGAGATTAAGCATCTACAACATGTTACCCCTTGTAGCTAAGTGGATTGGAAGATTGGGAAGAAAGTTGGATACTAATTGGAAAATATTCAACAAAACTGATCAGAAAATAGACTTTCTGATATGTCCTAAGGAATCAAAATAGGGTGGCTGATGTTTTGGCAAGTTGGGTGCACTAGACAAATCCAATATAGTTTGTTATGGTCTCTCCTCGTGTTGGTGGTAATCACTAGACCACATACCGGCTTTGTTATCTACTCTCTTCTTTCTTTAGATGTTATGCCGTAGATTTGGAATCTGTAATTTACTAATTACTTGATGAATGTGTATATGTGGATAGTGGTTTATAAACTGCTTAGTTGAATTTTGGAATGCTAGAGTTCTATGCACTACACCTCTTAGGCTAAGTACTTGGTTTGTAGTGTGTCTAGAAATCAGACAATATAAATTTTTCATCTACTCTTGAAAAACAAAACTTCTCTTTTTAAAATAAAGTGTTTATATCCAAAAATATAGTGAATATGTGATGTCCCTTTTTCGAGGACCTTAGGAAATGGCTAAAATCTCTCATATCAGATTTAAGATTGTTGTTGTTATAAACCTTGCGAAATTGATTTCCAAATCCTTCCTATGGCAGTGACCTGATTGGGGGTTTCCAACCCACTTTAATGCCTTCAAAACACTTCAAATTAGCTTCACTTGAATTTCTAAAATTATGATATAACCTCAACAATCATGTAGTGCAAGAAATCTGATTTTTCATGCCCTAGATATGAAAATATGAATTTCACAAAACCCTTTTCTGCAGTGTTATTTTTAAAAATTCATAACTCAACTTAGAAAGCACCAAAAATCATGAAACTTGATATATTGACCTTATGAAATATAGAGAATAAGATGATGATTTCATATTTGTCAAAATGTTGTTGCACATACCACAATATCACCTCAATATAGGTTGTCCCACTTGAAATTAAATATAATTTACACCAAACAATTAATAAAATGGAAGACTTCACCTTTATAAATCATATGGAGTTCAACCATGCAAAGAGATCACATAGAAACCACCAATATCCTTGAAAACACACCTCCAAGCAAGTCCCTTAGGGCAGAAATCTATTATAACCAACAATAAAAAGATATCCACCAAAGGATAGTGTGGGATTTCATCCACACCACTTCTCCACAAGGGATTTCGTCCTTGGGAGTGCCTCAATCAAGGGTTTTCGTCCTTGAGAGAGGAAAAATATGTTTAAGAAGCAACCATTTACCAAAAATGAAATATCCACATAACATAATCCTCTAATGGCCAAACGACCTCCCTTTTATAACCATAAGGGGGGCTTATAATGGAAATGATAGCCGACCTCTTAAGAAAAGTACTTTCTAATTTCTAATTGGTATTTTTGGAGCCTACAAGCTCACCAATAGCTTTTTATTTCTAATTTATTGTCAGGCGCTAGGCTCACCAATAATTACAATGTCAATTAAAGAAATAAACATGTAATGAAGCAAATGATGTCATTGATGGCTTCCTCTAGCTTGTTCACTTTGATCCATGAGGAAGGAAAATGGGCCAAGGTATTCAATTGGAATTGGCCTAAAACAAAGGACATGACAGTCCTCCCCTCTCGAGATTGCTTGTCCCTAAGCAATTACAAGTTCTTGGATCCCAAATAAATCTCAGTTGCTCTTTCTTTGATGTACCTGCACATGAAGCAAACTCATTAAAGAAAAAGTTTGTCTCCTTCTTCATCCCGTCTTGCTTTGTGGCTATGATGACCAGCCTCTTCTTCTTTGCTTGCTAAGCCCTCATGATTACCATCCAAACATTGGGTGTTTCCCAATATCCCTCCTGCTGTCCCAAACACAGCTGTAATCATGTCTTTTGTTCCCTAAAATCAGAAGAATAGGGGCTGGGATCTTTCTTATAACAGATGGGAAACACATCATTAATGATAATAGACTTCAAATCCTTCATCCTCATGGTTGGGTACTCCTCCCTCATCATCATAAGAATGTGTAGAGAGCTAGAATTAATGTGGACAGCATATAAAACAAAGCTATAACAGCTGTCATGATGATTACCTTAGCCTCCAAAAGATGCTTCCAAGCTTGCCCCAAACCAATCTTTTCAAAATTTGACTCAAATCATAACTCGTGAGAGTTGGTATGCAAGTATAACAGTCATACCATGCCCGGAATGTCGTCCCAAATGACGCCAAAATACGAGTGAACCCTCTTACCCATCGTTTTTTATAAAAAGGATGTCTTTAAAATCATCCCCTCAATTGCTTTCCCAAGAAGATATCCACAAACCAAGAAACATAATTGGGAGAAACACCTCATCTTGGTTGTAGCAAGTTCAAAAGTGAAGTGGCCAAAAAGCATCTTATGAGAGTTACCCTTACCTTGTCCATGTTGCAGGAAGGACACCTCTTCCGTGTAATCAAAATCCACTTGGTGGCATGTGTGAGTAACCTTTGATGTGGAGGATTTTTTGATTGCAAGTGCCTTACCCATTGTCCCAAAACTTCTATCCCATGTGTGTTCCTTCATGTAAACTCCTTCCATGACATTACTAGCAAGCTGATTTTTGAGACACTCAGTTGTGACAATACGTTTCTAATCAGCTGTTATGTGAGAAAGTAAACCACAATGTGAATTCCAAGTGTTTTTTAATGTACTCCCTTCACCCTTAATACCTTGAATTCTGATTTCTTTTTCTTTGTCATAGAATTTCAGTTCTCCATCATGACAATTGAGGGTGAATTCCCTCAAAGGTTGCAACCATCGAACACCATGAACAACTTCATCAACTAACTTAATCACAAAGAATTCATCACATACCTCATCGTTTCCTAGAAGAAGTGATAGTTGTCTTATTTTACTTTGTGCAAGGTATGGTAGTGTCACTCTCAACAAGCCTAGTGACCCCTTGGGTTATAAAGAAAACCCTTCACACTGAATGGATGAGAAGTAGGTGTGCCACACATTGAAGAAAGGATGTTGGTCTTCCACCACATTTTTTCTACTTCTTCCATATTCATGGGACCATGGGTTAACCACATATGAAACAGAAAATCAGAACTATCATCATGCCTTTGATGCCCCATACATGTCATGATAAAACTTCCCTCCATACTAATTTTGAAATCAGACCTTTTTGTAGAGTTCATCATAGCACCTATATTTCTTATACGGAAACAATTTTGAATTTGAGGCCAAGAATCCATACAACAAGAGACCCTTTTTACCTCATTATTTCATGGAGTACGAGGTGCATAAGGATGCCCTATCAACAGTGATATAAGAGAATATAGCAAGCATAAAATCTGATCACCTTCTCCAACCAATTGTGCGTGATATCAGTGGTGTCAAATCAGCGAGCAACAAGACGGAGAGTTCTTCATACTATGGGCTTCCTTCGATGCTATCTTGACTCAGAATTTTTGAGTTAGGAACAGCACTCAGAAAATAACCCGATAGAGCACTTCTATCATGCTTAGCATCATTCTCATAGGCCCTTATTAAATTTGATTTGATTCCATCGTGAGACTGACCTGCGTAACCGTTAGAATCCAGTAAATTGGCATAGAATAACAAGGGATTTTTACCTTTCTTTGGATGATGACAAAATGGGGAATTGTTCCTTGTTGATATCTTCATTGATTGGCTTCTTGGTGGTGGCTGTTTCTTTTTCATCAAACCCTTCTTTTTCCTTTACCCCATGCTTCATAGTTGCTTCCCTTTTCCTTGTCAATAACGAAGAACACTTTGCCTTATGCTCTTGTAAGTATTGTTTCCCTTAAGCGACTATCAATTTAGCAGCCCTAGCTCTTGTTTGCCACTCCGCACACTTTCTTTGAGTTTCCTTTACATCCTCCTTGCTTGCATATATAAATTTCTTCTCCTGTCTAATATTAACATTTGGTTCCTTCAAAAGTATATCTTTTTCTATCAAGGGTTCTTCATTGACAATTGTTAGTTCATTGCAACCACTAGGTGTCATCAATTCATCATTAAGCGCAAAAAGAGTTTTTACCTTGAATGGCATGCTCCTTAACATCCTTCATCCTGATGGAAGGACCTCTTCTACATAGGGCTGAAACATTCAACTTCTTGGTATGTTGTACTTCTTTTGGTACTAGGGTTCTTTGTCAATAATGTCCTTTTGTCCTCAATCTAATGAAATTCATGAGAGACATTGCCTCCCGAAAATCCTCTGGCATTCCTCGGTATTCTTCAAGCAATGTGATGTAGCCATGAATTGGGGTTTGTAGCACCTTGCAAAAGGAATTTTCTACTTCTTTGATTAACGGGGGCTGCAAGAAGACTCTTCTCCTTTGGCCGAACCACCACCTTGCAAGTTTTGGATGGCTAGGGTAAGCCTACTAAATACCTCCTCTATTCCTTCTTGATTCTTCATGATCCTTTCCAATTTTTCCATGCTTCACAGGCTAGGAGGAAAGAGCTTTGATACCACTGTAATGTCCCTTTATCGGGGACCATAGGAAATGGCTAAAAACTCTCAAATCAAATTTAAGACTGTTGTTATAAACCCTGCAAAACTGATTTCAAAACCCTTCCTAGGGTAGTGACTTGATTTGGGGTTTCCAACCCACTTTAATGCCTTCAAAACCCTTCAAATTAGCTTCACTTGAATTTATAAAATTATGATATAACCTTAACAATCATGTAGTGCAAGAAATCTATTTTTAATGCCCTAAATATGAAGATATAGATTTCACGAAACCCTTGTCTACAATGTTATTTTTTAAAAACCACCAAAAAACGTGAAACTTGATATATTGGCCTTATGAAATATAGAGAATAAGATGATAATTTCATATTTGCCAAAATGTCACCGCACATACCAAAACATCGCCTCAATATAGGTCGTCGCACTTGAAATTAAATATCATTTGCACCAAACAATTAATAAAATGAAAGATTTCACCTTTATAAATCATAGGGAGTTCAACCATGCAAAGAGATCACATAGAAATCAGCAATATCCTTGAAAACACACCTCCAAGCAAGTCACTTAGGGCAGAAATCTGTTATAACCAGCAATAGAAAGATATCCACCAAAGGGTAGTGTGGGGGGTTTTGTTCACACCACTTCTCCACAAGGGTTTTCGTCCTTGGGAGTGCCTCAATCAAGGGTTTTCATCCTTGAGAGAGAGGAAAAAGATACTTAACAAGCAATCCTTTACCAAAAATGAGAAATCCACATAACATAATCCTCTAATGGCCAAGCGACCTCCCTTTTATAACCATAAGGGGGCTTATAATGCAAATGATGGCCAACCACTTAAGAAAAGTGTTTTCTAATTTCTAATTGGTATTTTTGGAGCCTACTATGCTCACCAATAGCTTTCTATTTCTAATTTATTGTTGGGCGCTAGGCTCAGCAACAATTACAACACCAATTAAACAAATAAACATGAAATGAAGCAAATGATGACATTGATGGCTTCTTTCAGCTTGTTCGCTTGGACCCATGAGGAAGGAAGATGGGCCAAGGTCTTCAATTGGAATTGGCCCGAAAAAGGGACATGAAAGAATATAATGGTGACATACTCACCAAGCATAAAGTCGCCATGATTGCAGTAATAAAGTCAAATAACCAAGCATTCAGAATTATAAAAGCTTAAATGATCCGATTGGCAGCTTCAAATCTATTACCAGCGATACTACCAACCCAATTCTCACCAATCTGCAGTAACACCCTATCGTTTTCTATGGTAAACTAGATCCTTTGTTCAGCAGTAACTTTAAGATCAATATACCACCATCACTGTATATTGCCCCAACAGTTATAGTGACGCAGGACAATCTGAGAAGCTTGACTACATCATTCTATCACAAGGGTGCATCAAATCTCATGTGTGCTACATCAGAGGATCCAACATGTCCCAGGTACTCATAGTGTAGACATTAACTCTTAATATGCAATACTGCCAAGTTTCGAAAGTACCTTCATTCTCATCCTTAGTGGGGTGGAGCCCCCCATATGACTCAAGTACCAGATTTGACAGTTACATTTTGATGTGGCTAAGCCTCAACCAACAGAAGGTGAAGAGTCACTCATGGAAGGGCAACCATTTCATCTTCCATTATTGTTCTTTCCCTTTTGCCGCATACTATAAACCATGTATATACATATCTAGATAGATAATTATTAGTAGATAGCATAAGCTAAATGAAGGTAGAAAAAGATAGATAACCATTCCTCTATTCCACAAGAATAACAGGTATACAACTTTCAGATTAATAAAGTTTTTTTGTAACAGTTCTATTATCTTTCCCATGTGTCATTCTGTGAATGATATTGCTATTGCTAAATAACTATTTTATTGCTTGCTTCCGTGTATAGCACATTTATGTTTTAACTTTTTGCAATTAAGAGTCTCAGATACGTCCTAGGATACAAATCATTAAATGGCCCTCTAAGTAAAGGAAACAAACTTTGGTTTGATCCATTCAAATATTAACTCTGAACCAAAAATAAAAAGGATTTGACCAAACAAATTAATTTTGATCCATTTGTGTGTATTTAGATGTAATGTCGACAATTAAATTAAATTAATGTAATGCAGGATATCTTGCTTTGGATACTTGCCAATGTCTCGCAGACATCAAGCTCCTTCAATGAAGTTCCTTTAAAAGCATAAAGACCTTCATCGTCGAGATTTGTGTGCCGCAAAGACAAATAAGAAAGTGAGCATGCAGATGCCATGTAGTTGATCAGAAAGGCTTGATCTATATCTGTCAAAGATATTTTCCAAAACAAATTTTCATTCAGAACATATACCTTGATCATAGATACCAATTTTGATGAAAGCAAGTTCAATAAAATAAGATTCAACAACTTTTACCTTTACAACCCCCTATATCCAGCTCTACGAGAGAAGAAAGTGAATTCAAGCTCAAGCTAAATTCATGCTCCAACATAAGAGAATCGTTATCAGTAGAAATAGATAAAAGTGCTTTGATTGAATGTTGCCCAAAGGAAGTCCATGCTGCATGTAATGAACGTAGCTGTGTGCAAAAATTTAGAAAACAACTAATACCCAAGTCTGTCAGAGAAATGCATCCGTCAATGTTCAAAACAGAGATGGAAGGAGATAGCGCTGCAATTGTCACCAAATCATTATCTGCACCAACAATTTTTGCATTATTATGAACCTAAAAACATAGTTTGTGCACACCCCTTTCCTTTAAAATCCTACAAATCTTTGTCCCTAACTAATTACCAATCAAATAGAAATTTTTACACTCTATAGCAGTTCTGTTCCACAGGCCTGTAAGACAAATACCAAAAAATCTGCCACAGTGCCTTGAATATTTTTTGTCACAATAAACAAATGTTCAATGATCATTGGCATGCATAGTTTGAAACATTTCACACCTGAACACCCACATTATATTTTCTTCACAATTTTGGAACAGCATATATCCATGAGGATAAAATTACACCTTAAATATCTTCCTCCGAATTGAAGAACTTTGCATACTGTCCAAGGGTTAATGGCTGAAATCAAATAATACAGTGGAAACAGAAATCAAAATAATGCAATGGAAACAGAAATCAAAATACCTCTTATATCTGTATGACCTTTCAGTGAGAGTCTCGTCAAATTAGATAATATGGGCCTGCGTAATAAAGTCCAGTTTGAAGAAGAACGAGAGCCTAGATATACTTCACAGCTGACATGCAAAACAGAGACCTTTTGGGCAGCTACCGGGCTGATGTCCACAGACAAGTCAGCTTCTTCAATTATGGAGCATGCTTGTGATAGTTTATCCAAGATGCTCACTTTCAACTGGGAACAGTATTGAGATTTAAAAATCCTTACTGATGGTGATGATAGCCGTAACCACTCAATGATGTCATCCTCATGAAATCTCCAACAGCGTGAGATGTTCACCTCTTGCAAGTTATTTAACGATGCTACCAAATGTGACTTCTGTAGAACTGGGCATTGTACTCCTTCAGAAATTTGTCTCGTATCTACAAGCTTCTCGAGTGTTTCATAGGAAACCAAGGAAGATAACCTTGGATCCACCATCCCCGGATGCAGTATGGAAAAATAATAACATTTTCCCAGTAACTTGCTGACATCCTGAAAGGTCTAGTTTCTGGGAAATGAAGTGAGGAATTTAATTAGCTTTATGATCGATATTCAATGTTTGTGACAGAAATCTTATAATTTGGAATGTAATACATTTATTGACAAAAATATTTAATGCAATCAACTATTAAGCATCTTCACATGGCAACATTGATTAGTGAAGAAGCTTAGTTCATAAAAAGTAAATCAATTCATCAGACCTAAACTTTTTAGAAATAGAAATAGAAAGAATAAAAATATTATATTAATGTCCATGAATGACCAAAGGTTCGTTAATGGAACTCGAGAATACATCCAATTACAATAGATATGGGTAAAAGCATAGTTCTAAAAATCGCGATTTATTGGGCGATAATCACGATAAATCGATTTTCCCATGCAAAACGATTTATCTTTCCATAAATCACGATTTGTTTAATGGCGATAAATCGCGATTTTTTGGCGCTGAAAAACCTGCAAAAATCGTGTGAAAAATCGTTCCATTTCGTCCTAGTCAAATCCTTTTTAGCTTCTGCGTTTTTTTGGCCTGTTTTCTCATGCTGGAATCATTTTTTCTGTTTTTGGCATTTCTTTCCTTTTTTGGATTTTAAATTTGCCATTTTTGGAAAGGGTCTGGTAAGATGTAGCAGCAAAAACTTGCATGTGCCATAACTTTCATTCTGTGGCTCTGTTTCAGGTGCTGTTTTCTCTAAAAGTGTATATTTTCTCAAGCTCTACGCATTGATGGCAATATTTTTATTTTTTTCATAAAATCCATTTTTGCACCTTTTTGGACCAAGCAACTTAACATCATTATAATAGTATATTGTATAACGATTTAACATTTAACATCATTTAACAGCATAACGATTTAACATCATTTAACATTATAATAGTATACTAGTATACAATATAATAGTATATACTATACTGTATACTATACAGAGTCACTTCTCGCATCATTTAACATTGTTTTTACATTTAATTTAAGTATATTTGATGAATTTAAATGTTTTTAAAGTAGCGATAAAGTTGCCGATTAATGCCGATTTTTTGCTGATTCCCGATTTTCGATTCAAAATTTGGCCTACCGATTAATCCCGATTTACGATTTTTTGAACTATGGGTAAAAGGACCATCAAAGACTAACCAAAGCACTGAAAATAAATGAGGGGTAAACCCAAAGCAATAAAGCCCCAAACCATGTGGTCAAGGTACCAATACAAATAGCCATGTCGGGGGCGAAAGAACCTCTAAAGAGTATGAGCTGATGAAAGTCAAAAATATTGGATGCTAGTCCATCAAGCATCTTTGACCATGCCTGGGACAAGTAAATTATTTGTCATCATGTATCACTATGAAAGGACCAATGCAGGATCTGCCAATGCTCAAGGGGGGGTGTCTAGGGCTTGGGGAGGCAGGCTGGGTAATCCTACGAGGAAACAAAGCACTCCCCCTAGAATCCCTCCTAACATCTGAGGGAAAAGAAACTCCCGTCGCAGAAAAGAAACTAGTAATGTGTCTGCTTGTCCTCGCAACCCAAGAAGCAGTCAGGTAGATCTACAACACCGAGGAGGAGCGTATCCACATCACCGAGAGATAGTTTGTTGCACCACCTTAGTAGTGCTATGCAGAGTGTGATGGTACCTTAGTTTTTTTTTTACAAATAACTGTTCTCTCTGTCCAACGACTTGCACATTTAAGATTACTACTGTGAGCGGGAAGTAGAGTATTAATTGGGTTGCAAGAACAAGCTGATATATGTATTATGGAAAATAGTAATACCCGACTGATTCTGACCCAGTGAGGAACATTAAGGTGAGGCAATCTTACATCACAATTATTTATGACATGCCTTAAAAGTGCTACACCCATCTCGAGTTGTTGCATGCTAGTTTAGGAGCATATTATGAAGTAACCTTTATTGAGAAGCCATATTCCTGGTAAAGTGGATGGATGAAATAAGAAAGAATAAAATTGTAAATAAAGACCCTCGAGACCACTATATAGAACTGAACTAGGTACTTAAGCACCATGAGTTGGTTATTACACTAGGGGATGCAGAATGGTTGCATTGACCAATGCGGTAGTCATTTCTTAGCCAAATGGAGAAGCCTTCTTGACCTCGGATAGCTAGAAGTAGTTCTAACAATCCTCAAAGAGGGAAGCATTATGGTAAAGGGCTATAGAGATTATGAAGTAGAATAGAACTAAAGATTAGTTGAAAAGCTTGGTAAAGTAATTTCAAGCAATAAACTTGTTGGCAAGCTTCCGAACAGCAGAGCAAGCTGCACAGTGGGAGTGAAGTGAATCGAACCATAGCACACGAAATAACTTAAGACTAATTGATGAGTAGTCAAGAAATAAGGAACAAGCAGTTATAAGATGAACAACAAAAACTAAAACAGCGAGGTTAGTGACAAATATGAGTAATTAAAAAATGTGTTTAAGTGATGGCTAACATTAACTATAAGTCAAACCTATAATGAAGTTATTAGGTGAAGTTAGTTGTGGGGTAAAATAAGTAACTTCTCTTTCAAAGGATGACACAGAATGAAAAATAAATAATAAAAAAATTCAAATGTATTTCTGGATGTCGGAAGAGGGTTCGCTACATTTCATCCACCCCCTCCTTACCCCACACTATCCCCTCTCCCCAGATGTTCTTCCCCTCAATCATGACAAACTTCACATCGGTGATTTTCTTTTTTGTGGGTTGCATATGTAATGACCCTCTCAAAAACCACACATGAAGATCAGTGTTCCAATACCATTCAAAGGCAACTTCTCTGCTCCAACGACGTCGTTGCAGATGGTTTTCTTGTAGTCATTTCAGTCTCGGAAAATAACAATACATTTTCAAGATACTATAGGCTGACACCCTAGTCTAGGTGCCTTGAGTTCTCCATGTCAACGTGCTACACAATCAATGATAGTTGTTGCTACAATATCATTCCTTAATCCAATATCGGTCTGCTCTATGAGATCCATGAAAGGAGTATCATGAGCAGGGAACTTTAGCTAAGGTCTCCTTTTCTAAAGTTTAACAATGCAACATGTATTTTCTCCAATTTTTAAAGTCTAATAAAATATTAAAAAACTAATTTTTACTCATCTATTATACATTTTTTTATTTCAAGTTGTCTTCTCATTTTATTAGAATTTCCTCATATTAGTCTTAAGTTCAATCTCCTCATTGTCATCCTTCTTTGTTTCAATCTAAGTCACAAGAGTTGAGTTGGAGTTTGAGTTAAGGAGGATAAAATTTCGTTGAAGTTTGCCCAATGGATAAAGTTACCAAAAATTGCCCTTAAGTTTGAAATATTAAATATTAGGTTTTTTTTTTTTATATATATATGATGCTTCATATATATACAGAATTTATTTACATTTGTGGCCACGTTGGCTTTGAACCCAGGTCTCTACATTAATACAATCTCGATCACCTCATTGGTTGCCAATAGACAACAAATATAAAATATTAATAAGAAAATTAAATTTTAAAAAACATAAAATATAATGAAAATTAATAACAAAAAATAAATTAAATAAAACACATAATTGACAACAATTAAAACATACCCAAATATTTAAAACGGGTCGGTGCCCTGCCGAAGATCAAACTTGCTCGCTACTCCTCTTTTGCAATGTCCCCTTTTTTCCAATCAAATGAGGACTTCTTGCCACACTCTTCCCATCAAACACAAAGAATAAGTAAACAAGGAAAGTAATTGAACTTCATTTCAGTTTTTTTAAATTATTTTTATGTTTTTTATGTGGTGTTTCACTCCTTAAAGAAAGTCCGCACATTCACTCCACTCAAACTCCAGTTAGTGTTTTTATTTGGTGTTTCACTCCTTAAAGAAAGTCCACACATTCACTCCACTCAAACTTCAGTTAGGTTGTGCAGTTAGCACGTGGGGTTATGAGGCCCAAACAAGAGATTAGAAAATAAAGTAAAGCTTAAAGAGGTCGGTCTTCACCTATATGGCCTTTGGCACCAACCAATTGATATAAAAAGGATTGTATAACCTCATTAGCAAATCATCTTTAACGCATTTTACACATATACCTAGTTTTTTGGGCTGATTGCTTAATACCTTTCCACTTGAGGACGACAACCCTCTTGTGTGGCATCCAAGGAGGACAGAACCCTTGTGGTTTAGTGGAGAATGATGTGGGTGAATTGAAGATATCTATTGAAGACTCTCCTGCTGATTCGGATCAAGGACATCAAGAAAAAGGACCTACAAAAGATTTTCATGATTTTTGGATCCCCTCTCCTAGGTAGCGACTAGGGTTTGGTTGTGGTTCGGTGCCTCTTAGGGCACATAATTCATATATTCTTTGATATTCTAATTTATCATAATTTAGGCCGGAATCCATAAATTGGCTATTTTTGGAAAAGTTTATCTATTGTTTTCAGCCCATGTTGGTGGCTGTCCTGCTGTTCTCACAAAACCAATTACAGCAGTGTATCATCTCAGGTTTTCTCCATTTATTTGATGCAAATTGGATGGATATTTGTTTCCGTACTTGAAATAATTATTCAGAAGTTTTTTTCAGCTATAGTGCATGATTATATGGTGAATTTAATGTCCCTCTACAGTCGCTGCTAGGGTTTCAAAGCTTCTGTTATAACAATCAGAATTCACTTCACTTGCGGTTTGTGCTATTTCCTTGTTTTTCAGTTTCAACCCATGAAAGGGACATTACAACCTGTCTATTGCTCCCACCATTCACGATCATAGGCTCCTCTACAAAACGTCCTTGCCTCAATATTATGCTTGCCCGCGACAGTGAGAACTCAGGCCCAGCTCCACGCAACACCTCCCATTCTGTTCACATCCTCCTCTCTCATTATTTTCACCGTTTGGACCTCCACTCAAATCTGCATCTTGCTTTTTGCCTTCGTATAGAGCATTGAAGGGCTTGTTTCTCTGTTTTCATGTTGTGCATTTTTTGGCCATTAATGTTTGGTCGAACATGTCCAAAAAAATTGCCAAGTTAAAAATTCGGTGAATTTCAAATTTTAAGGCAAAAAATCAGTGAACCTTATGACAAAGGTTTCAATGATGGAATGGTGATCTTTAAGAGAAAGTTGTGTAGTTTTAAGAATCTTCCAAAATTGATTGTTCGGGCAATTTGTACTTGCATGACCTTTAGGTTGGCACTTCATACGCCAAACTTATTTCTTCTTTTCACTATTCCCTATTGCAAATACCAAATGTTACAATTCATCCACAATTTCCCTATATCTAAGGAATTTGAATTGATTTCCAAATGATTTTTTCCTACATTCTTCCCACTTTGTAAAACAACTCATCAAGCACCAATTACAAATTCTCTAAAGAATGGTTGCAAAATATTTTAGGAAACGTGTTTGGTTGACTTGGCCATTTGCAGTCCATATTATTTTATATGTATCACAATGCCTTATTGGGCCTTGATTACTAACTCCTGAACATATGAACAATACTTGTCTAGCTATTGGTGGAGTCATGCACGCCATTATGTTCAAACGAACTAAAACATATCGGTCTAATATTTTTCTTGCTTAAAGCAGCAAACTTCCTATTCCACCAGTTTTGCCTTCCGTTCTTTCAATTCTTATCCTTCAAGATTTTCTGACTCTTGTAAAAGATGTTGTGACATACTCATGCTAGAATGCTTTGTTCTCGTCCAACCACCCCACTACTTCCAAGCTTTGAATGATCCTTGTAGTGTACTCATTACAATATACAGTTTGTTCTACATATCCTACTTTCTCTAGTGGTATCCACGCAATATGGCTCTGTTTAGTTGTTATACGCAGAGGATTCAACTCTTGCTCAAACACCTCTTCAACCTCACTATTACCCCACATTTAATCTTCTTATACATATGCAAACTCACACTCTTGCAATCTTAACATTGGCACCGCCCTCTACAATCTTAACATTGGCACCGCCCTCTACAATCTTTGCTTTCTTTGCTCTCTCTGCAAACATTGCTCAAATCCTAACTTGCCCTATGCAGTTCCCTCTGGCAATATCTCTGACCTACTCCTTCAAATTTGAATGGTTGTTTCCGTCAATCCTCAAAAATCAATTGATTCATTCTTTTCTTCCTACTCTTTCTACAATCTTTCATCGATTGCCTCACCCTA
Organism: Taxus chinensis; assembly: GCA_019776745.2. Classification (NCBI taxonomy): domain Eukaryota; kingdom Viridiplantae; phylum Streptophyta; class Pinopsida; order Cupressales; family Taxaceae; genus Taxus; species Taxus chinensis. The sequence continues at coordinate 579,633,346 of CM034150.1, forward strand.
AGCCTATCCAACTCATACTAATGGCTCTCTTTTTTATTTTCAAAGTTGAATAATTTTTTCATTCTAAGAATTGAGGTAGAAGCACAATAACTCTCTCATTCCAAGCTACCTTGTTATCCACTTGTTGCAAGGTCATCTAAGTGTCTTCGACCTCTTCTCAATGAATTCATTGGTAACGATGCGCCAAAGAAAACTAAATTTCTGGCAAGTTGTTTTTCTCTATTGGTTCATTCTTCAAAGCAACAACCCATTAATTGGCTTTTTGATATTTGATTTTTTAAAATTTCAAGCGGATTGGCAATTATGCTATGACCACAACTTATGACTTGACGATGACTACACAACTACAACATTACACGGAAGTGGAATGAGACAACAAAAGCACTGAAAATGTAAATGATCATACGGGAAAAGCACTGTACCTACCATCTATAACACAAAAATACATTTACACAAGCCACGCATCAATAAAAAGACACAGAGTATTAATATACATTGTACAAAAACATTAGATGTAGAACTTTTTTCATTATCTGCATATCATATGTTACGTATAATATCTCCATGTATCATTGACCTTGACAATAAGTGAAGATCTCTCATTTCCCATCAAATAAATATGTACGGACTTGCTCGCAAAAGATATGTTGAGTGGACAAAACTGCCTGTGCATAGACGTAAGTGACCAACCACTACCAATAAAGCAAAATAAGCCTCCATATATTACACAGCATATAATCAGTTCCTTCAGTGACTTGCATGCTTTTATTATTAGACAACACTTTAACTCGTACATGAGAATAATACTAAAATTACTGTCCACAAATACTTTGGTGTGTAATAAATCACTTGGTTGTATACAAATCTAGTTCTCCAACCTCAAAAATATTAATTCAATACTGGAGGAAAAATACACAATGCAAGTGAGATTCTTCATGACAAATGATGAACATAACAAAAAGAAATAAGGAACTTTACAGGAGAAAACCATCATAATATATAGGATACAGAAAAGGATAGGTATTGTTAATTGAAAATCCCTAATAGATTGAACAGAAAATTTAATGTTATACCTCAGAGTATTGAGTCAGTCGAAGTCTGAATAGCTCAATATCCCCACCTTGGATATCAGAATGGTTGTTGTCTGATATTTGATCAAACATGACTGTTGATATAAGAGACGTTGCCATAGAAGGATAATCTCTCCATAACTGACCTGCAATACCACTCACATAGTTACCAGGACTAGCCAAAAACATGTTTGATGATATATCCTTCTACAATGTTCATTTGAACCCGAGCCAGTTATATTATATATGCAGGATATATGCACTTCATTTTTAGTGAAAACCATCGATTTAAATGACACAACTACAGAAAAAACACTTTTTCTTCTGGAAAACATAATTCATTCCAATGGTGTTCGCTATGTAAATCCACAAGTATGACAAACCTAGAATAAACTCCAGAGGGAGAAGACCAATTCGAACCTGTTCCATGACAATCCACAAAGATACAAAAATCACTAATACATAAAAACTTAATAAAATTCACCTAACATAAGAGAAGACATTTGCGAACATGAACCACAAGAAAATTCTTGGAGAAAACACTTCTATTGAAATATTATAATTGTATATTTGAAACTCTCCATCGTACATATTACAGGAAGTACTAGAAGTAAATTCGTTCTCAGGAAGTACATGAACTGCTGAAGAACAGTTCTCAATAAAATGCCAAAAACTCGAAGCTCCAACAAACAATTTGCACTCTAGAGTTAAAAAGTTCAACAAATAACCAAAATATTATGACCATCAAAAGCAATCTCAAACATCCTATTAACACCGTTCATGACCCAAAAAATTATGCACCATCCACAGATACTCTATGCAGATTGTAGTCAGATGCAAGCCTTCAATGTGAATTGGATGAAAGAGCCATGATAACTGTGAAAAGAAAACTAGTCTTCCATCCCAGACGTATCCACACATCCATAACAAGTATTATGCCCTATGATTACTCTCCTTTGGGTTTGTGTTATTTCCCTTTTTTTCAGTTTCAGCCCTAGAAAGGGACATTACAAGTTGACCAAGCAAAATTTATTCTCAGTTATTGTTGATTATGCTTGACAACTACATATGCACACAGGATTGAAAAATATTTACCTTTCATATCTACATATTTCAGTTTCCTCTATGTAGGAAAGATGAAGGGTTTTTTCAACACAAAACCTTACATAGTGGAGATGCCTATAAAAACTAGAAATGATTTCAAATGCACTAAAATGCCCTTTTAGACACCTTCAACAGGAAGAATAAATGGAAATACTTCCGTGTTTTGATTCATCTCTCTGTTGACCTATTTCAAGGAGTATGATCTCCATTGCTCAAGTTCAAATGTTCTAAAGGCATTGAACAAATCTTGCCAAATGTGACTAATGAACTTAGTTTCCCTATGACTCAAAATAGATTTGGTAATTTAAACCTATGAAAAGAACGGTTAGCAACTACATTGCAATGCCTTTAACTTTATGTCTTACAACAATGTATGAATGTAGCCATTTTTGTAAGCCTATAAATAAAAGGGTACAAAACTCGATCACGCCCCATTGTGACCTTTGCAATGTAATAATGAATTCCATACAGAAACTTCCTCATTTTTCTCCAAAAAGTAGCAATGGCAGCTACAATCTTGCTGGTTGGTTTCTCTTTGCTTTATTAAACTAGCATCGTTGCATATGGTCCTCCTAATAAAATAGTAGAAAATCTGAGACTACCCTATCCGAAAAAATTTCATACTTTTAAAATAATGGGTCGTTTTGTGTTTTTATTGCCAGAAAGTTCTTGTATTGTGTCAAGATATTCCCAAAGAGCCATATTAGCCATTTTCGCCAAATACCCAGATGCCCAAAATTGTTATATTCTGTCGTCGGCATTTGCTGCAGGAAATTTGTATTTAATTATTTTGAGCCCCGTTTGAGGCAATTTGCATGCTCCCGGTTTAACTCTGTTGTGATCGTACATATCGTTATTCTTATATATACCAGTAGGGTTTTAACCAAGAATGCATTCTGGACTTTATTTGTGACTTCTGGCAACACTTTGTGTTTTGTGTTTTCCTTTTTCGTTTTCTGTGAAATTTCTCTGGATCAATTCATTTGCCAGTTTGGCATCTGATTCTTGGCCTGGAGTAGCTGGAGATCATATACGCACGTTATGCCAGAAGGAAGTCGCCATCGGAGGTCTGGTTCACTGGGAAAAGACGAAGTCGTGCACCAAAAAGCCTCTTCTGGGCTGGCCGCATTTTTGGAAAAAGAAGAATTGAAGTGGATCATGGGAAAATTAGAAGCAGCAGGCAGGTGGGAATTTTGTACCTGCCTAGCAAGGTGCACTTTTTTCCATGGAAGCAACGCCACTTAAGTGACAATGGGAAAATTAGAGGCAGCAGGCATGCGGGAATTTCTTACCTGCCTTGCAGGGTAAAAATTCCCATTGTGGAATAAAAGAAAAATCACTTAAGTGAATCATGGAATTTTATCGCCTGTCTCGCAGGGTAAATAATATCATTATGAAATGTTAAATGACTTAAGTGAATCATGGGATTTTCAGGGCTGCCTTGCAGGTAAATAATCCCATTGTCATGTGTTTCTTAAAAATAGAATTCTTTATGCCAAAAAGTGCGACCCCTTTGGAGAAGGAAAGGCAGCCTTTAAATTGATTAATTTAATTAATTATTCACCCAATTTTAGCGCCCAGGCTTGTGGAAAAGTCAACAAAAGGTAAAGGACAAAAGGTGGTTGAAAATACAATATTCTAAAATTAAATAAATACTATTTATTTAATGCAGCCCCTTTATGTAAAAAAGTGCGCCCCTTTTGGGAGAGAAATAATACTTTTTAAAGTATTAAATGATTAAATTAATTCCTATTTTCAGTGGCTAAGGTCAAAGCATATTGTGAGACTTGAGTTAAGTGGAAGCAGAAGTCTAAAATTAAATAAATTTAATTTATTTAATGGCAGCCATAAGCATGCACAAAATAGGCGCCCCATTTGAAGAGTGAAGCTTATTAATTAATTAATTAATTGCCAGTAATAGCTAAGACATTAATTAATTATAGAATCATAAGGATTATATAAGCAAGGGCTGCCATAAGAGTAATGAATTAATTCACAGGCAAAGAAGCACAGCCCAGAGGAAACAGTGCGCCCCATTTGAAGAGGATTTTTGCTCAAAAGAAGGTGAAATTAATGCTAAAAGCTTCCAATTTTGGCGCACAGGTTGAAGGAAGTTGATTTGTGTCTGGATAATTGTTTGCATAAGTGATACAGGTGCTCAGGTGAAGTTGGTAAAATTCATGCTCGCTTTGCATGTAAATAAAACATCAATTTTTGGGGCAGCAGGCTTGAATTAAGCAGATTTTTATGATTAAAATCCACTGCAATTCATGTTCTAGTTGCATCTTTGTCTGAATTAATTGTAGGAATTCGTTACAGGTGCTTTACAAAAGAAAAAATGAGCTTTAATCAATATCCAATACATTGAATATATCCTCCAAATCTGAAGAATTATCCAGATCTGCACCAGATTTTGAAGAATTCCGGCCGAATAAGAAGAAAAATGATTGTTCAGACAAAGATAAACAAAGCCATGGCAAAGAGGGATGAAAATGAAAGCACAACGGAGTCATGCATCACTTCCAAATTTGCAGACATAGGAGACGCAAATCTAGGTCCAGAACCTCTTTCCGAATTGATTGATAGATCCAGAGCAGGAAAGACTTCACTCATACGTGCAGGTAAAAGCAGTGAAATTATTCGAGCTGCAGTCTTTCGATACACAGCCCAGTTGCCAGAGTTTGTTATGGAGAGTGCTAAGTCTTTCCATCCTTCATCTAGATCAGTGCGAGATGCTACGGGGGAAACAATAATTCAGTTCGACGCAGAGTTCATCAATTATTGTTTGAAGATTCCGTCTCGAAAGGTGGTTATTTCCATTAGCATTCAGGATGTTGGTAGCAGGTCGGAGAAGCATAGAGTTGACTGCGTGAACATAATGAACAACAGATACATGAAAAAGCCCAGATCTCCTTCTAAGTTCCCAAGAACTCTTATGCATTCCAATCTGGTACAAACAATGTTTTAAAAATCAGGAACTGGACTCGGAACCGGTCGAGGGTTGGACCGGACTGGATTCAAACTCTATGGATGCTTTCATCAGGACTCTATGAACCGGTTTACTAAAAAACACATAAAAATTACATTTTTAAAGAAAGAAATATATTTGAAAGAACTGTAGAAGCGTACTGGTTGATGCCAACAATTACACACAAAATATGCAAAGTTTGCTCATGTATATAGTGATAGTTGGAATACTCGCACTCGATTGCAAATACATCGGCAGACCCCAAAAAAACAAAACTCGGCAATATTCGGCCAATACTCGGCAACCTTAAAAAATACTCAAATTTCTTTCAAAAAAACATAAAATTGCATGAGTTTTGTCAAAACCATGTATTTGCAGCGTTTTCTTTCATTGCTATTAATGCTTTCTTTTTGTTGGGACCTTTACGATAGCCTTCAGTCTTGATGTCTGAGGATGAAGCAACATTGGAGTTTAAACACAAAAAAGACTCTTAAAATAGCAAAAAAAAACCTATGCATCTGTTGATAACTTGATATGTGAAGATCAACATTTGCAAATAAGCAGGTCGCGAATCACCAAGACATGGTAGGTGGGACGATTAGTTCGAGCACGGGAGAATACTCGCCGAGTTTTGGAAAGCTATCCAGTATTTTTAATTACCAATCTGTCGACAAGCAATCAAAGCTCATGATTCTTTCAGAAGATTGCAAGAAGTTGTTTGGTCCAAAAAGAATTGTGCAAAAATAGATTTTATTAAAATGGGAGAAAAATATTGCCATCAATGCGTAGAGCTCGAGTTCCAAATATGCACTTTTAGAGAAAACGACACCTGAAACGGAGCCACAGAATGAAAGTTATGGCACATGCAAGTTTTTGTTGCTACATCTTCCTGGACCCTTTCCAAAAATAGCAAATTTTATTCTATACCTTGTAAGTTTTTTTCACCAAAAATCCAAAAAAGAAAAGAAATGCTGACTCGGAGTGTGGTTCAGCCATGAAATCCGGATCCGGTTTGACTAGTTTGGACTAAAACTTGTCAACCACCTGGATCCGGACTAAATCCTTATTGTCGAACCGGTCTGGTTTACTGCCAACGGTTCGTGCTTTAAAATGTGGGAAACCGGTCAAAGTTGAGTGGCCGGTTACCGGTTCCAAGGTTTGAATTTCTTAGTTCCCAAGAAACACTGGGTACAGGAGGGAGATGATATTGCCAAATTGTTATAAAGGATAAATGGCGAGGCAAACGCTCACACTTTCCGTACATGGATGTATGCTTTCATCAGGACCATTAAAGTCAACAAGGTCGATTCCATAATCAATTGGTCGGAAATCATTAGCAACAATATTGGTGAGCAGCTCCGAGAACATGAAGCGTACTTTCAGCTTCAAAATGACTTCCTATTTGGTATATGCAGCAGCTTCACAAGGCATCTTCTCCAAGCTGGATAGATGTGGCGTTCTTTCTAAGGACTCCATTTTCGAGTGCTACCCACAGTTACTGTACTTGCCTGCAAGAAAGATTTCAAAGTGGTCAACAATGAATTCTTCTACGAATTCATTTGCAAGCTGGACAAGGACCTAAAGGACAACAGGGTGAGCAAGGAAGCATGGGAAGCCTTATCCAGAATTGGCAGTCTATTCATTCAGTTTGCGGATTTCACATACCTCAGGGTTACTGACTTTTATGGAGAACCAATTAAGTTGCCCAGATATCCGAATGATAGATTGATCACCATGGAGCTGAGCAGGCAACTTGGGGAGATACACAACCTTCAGTCGAAACGGCACAAGTCTACGAGCTTCTTCCTAGCCATTGTGGGACATTATAGCTGCCAGAGCATTCATAAGGCCCGACGATTGGAAGCGGAAATGTTATCCGAGTATGAACAAGAGTTCTTCCCAGCACGGCTGAACTTTGATCCATTTGGGGTAGCCAGGAAGACGATCTCCCAAGAGTACGCACATGTGCCTTCATTAGAGGATTTCTGGATGAAGTGCAAAAGTGAGTACGAGGTTAGAAAGAAAGGATTTTAGCAGGATATCAGCACGGCAAGTGTTCGACTTTGGACTAGCATGGATACCTGTGAATCTTAGAGATGATGGGAATGTGTTACTTGACACTAACCATCAAATGGGAGGAGATAGAGCCGTACTTTAGGATAACGTACCGGGCTGCCATACGATTGAGGAAAGGTTTGGCGCTGTTCTGGTGAATACTTCAAACTGGTTGTTGACGAAGGGATACTACCTTGATGAAGCATTGATGAATCAAATCACGGGCAACTTCGGCACAGGAGATTCTCTCAAGACGGAAGCACGGAGGAGAAAGCAGTAGAAGGCCCGAGAAAAATGAAAGTGCATAGAAGATCTCAATCAAAGAGAGAAGATCACTTCTACGGCTATGACTTTAGTTCCGGCTTCTCCAGCATCCAGTACTTCATCGATTGTTGCACCTCAGCAGGATACTTCCATGCCTCCACTGAATCTGGCAACATTCATCTTCTCTCCTCAACCACTCCGTTCAGCACCTGTTCCAGAAGAAACGTTGAAGCTACAGATGGCAGAGTTTGAAAGAACTTTGTCCTTGAATTATTTAGAAGATGGCAGCGATAACACTGTAGCAATTTCTGATGGAGAGGAAACAAAGCGGGAGAAAGTAGTACACTCAGCAACTTCTCATTCTCCGAGAAGTAACTTCTCAGAATGGTTGGCTTCGCAGTTGGTTCAAAAGCTAGAGTGGAAATGAACTTGGAGGAACACGACTTGCAGCTACTCCGAAGTCTAGGCGGAAAAGATAGAAAACCTAAAGTTGCTAAGGTAACTTCAAGGTTGATCATCGAGGAGTCGGGAGCAGAAGTTTGCTGAGATGTCAGTTTTGGTGGAGGGAAAGAAGGATGAGCTCACGACAGAAGATGTAACAGTAACCAAAGTACCCATCGGTCAAGCCACTACAGAAGGATTGAAGCAGGACACGCAGACATTAATAGATGCTCTATTCCTTAGGCTTGACAAAGAAAAGGCGGAGAAAGACGAACTTTAGAAGCAAGTATCTCAATTGTGCGAGATCATAGCCAAGGTTGCTAAATCTTCCACTCAGCCCATTTCAGCTCAGGTGAGTGATCATCTTATGCAGGAGATGGAAGATGCAAGCAATCAGGTGAAAAGCTATTGACGAATGGAAGAATTTGATTATTTGTCAAGCTTCTGTACAACTCGGAGAGGTACCAACCCGCCTTGAAGGTTATGAATGATGCAACAAATCAACTAAAGCAACTGGTGACGAGCATAGTAGATATGAACACAGTTGTTGAGAGTAACCTGAGTACTTTGGCCAAAATCAACAAGCTGCCGGAAGAAGTATTGGTTGCAGAGTAGATTGTACCGGACAGATCAGTTGAGAAGAGGAAGCAGCTGGAGTTTGCAGTATCTTTCCGTTTAGAGATCTGCAGAGTTTTGTTGAAGAGGATGTTGGCACTTGAGATTAAGACATCGTTTTTACTAGACAGTATCATTGCTTTCACTGAGGAAGAAGTGGTCGGAAATGTTACTTCATACCTACGGATCATTCCTAGCAGAGTGCCTAATTCGCTGGAAGGGTCTCTTCTAATGGTACAAGGGAGAATTGATGAAGCTATTAAACCTTTCACGATGAATTCCATTAGCAGACTGGTGGCACTGCAGGCGGATATTACGAGGTTCAGGCCGAGCTTGAAGGATGTGGAAGCGTGTATCAAGGTGTTGAACAAAGGATTGCTGCAGTTCATGACAAAAAAGGAAGCAGTGGCTAAAACAGATGGGAAGATGTTGAATTACATGTTCGACAAGTATATCCAGTATCAGAACAAAAGGAAGATATAAATGTTACAGCTGGCTTGACTTCTTCTATTTTCCACGTTCCCGGATGAAATTGTAAAACTCTAAAGTTATTGGTTTTGAAACCATTACTTAAAGTTATGTGGAACAATTATGTTAGTTAAGTGATACATGTGTCACTTAAGGAGAAGTTAGTGGAGGATGATTGTCAAATGTCATCTTTACTTGTTGTTTATGTTTCAGTTCAGTTGAGTTTCCCATTTGTACTTTCCCTTCTACATTCTATAAGTAAAAGAAGAACCTTCGGGTTAAGAGAGCAGAATTTGTAAGCAGCATTCTTGCGTTCTAGACTTTGTGCTGAAACGTCTTGATAGCCACTTGAAGTGCAAAGAAATATACAGGAGCAGATTTCCGGAGAAAATTGTGTCACGGTGTATTGTGTTTCTAGTTTTTATATCTTTAGATCTTTTAATAAACTTTGTGTTATTTCAGATCTAGATCTAGAGCTACCTTTGCTTATAATTCTGTGTTGATATCTATTGGTTTCTTCTTATGTGCATGCAATCGAGCTCTGTTATCTATTGGTTGGGATGCACATCTTCCCCATTTCTTCTCTGTGTTTATATAATTCCCTTCTTCCATAAATATTTCCTTTCTTTAAACAGTTGCTTACTTGCTGCAGAACTATACAGCTATGGTTCATGAGCTGAATAGTTAAAGTAAAACCCCATATAGATACTAGCATATTTTAATTGACAAATCTGACATGGGAGCCTCACCGGTAAATGAGGGAGATTTATCTCATGACTACCTAGGTTTTGTGCTATGCAGAAAATCTAGCCAACAGAAATGATAAGGGATTGGGGAAGAGTACATTGTCAAAGATGTTTTAAGACATCATAAAGAGTGAAAGCATAGGAAGTTAATTCTATGGAGCAATATTCAAAAAAGGGTTTTTTCCCGAGGAAGGATAGTGCACCAAAAGGCCTTGGGGCAAGAATGAAAAGCATTGATAGGCTTTGTTGCTTTTTGCACAAAGAATTCCTATTTCTTCAAATAAAAAATATGATTGTGGCCCTCTGAATCCTTGGAACAAGGAGATATTCTACGTGATAACAGAGCAAAGCAGCCTAAAGACTAAGATCTAGAGGATCTAGTGTCTCTAGGAATATGGATGATAAGTGCATATGAACCTAAGGTAGCCTCTGCCCTAATGTACAAAAAGAAATAAATCTCTTCCAGTATATCCAGAGGGTAGTAAAAATTTGGGATCAGCTGATACTAAAGAGTCATGCGGAAGAATGCATGGGCATAGTCAAAATGAATACTAGTATAGTGGTTTTCAAGACTGTGTATATGATGTTAGAATATGCAGAGAGAGAAAGAATAGAGAAAGGTGAATTGCACACATTTGAGATTATGTGTCCATCTATTTATTATAAACGAAGAAGTTACAAAACGGTTGATGTAGTTACAACCGGTTACAACCAACTTGTAAAGAGACACCTTATAAATATGTCTTATATTCTTATACCCCCTCTTAAGGCTTATTCTACATAAAGCACAAAAACAAACAATCTAACAAAACAAAACTACATAATCTTCAAACACTTTCACTTTGAAAGCAATGCTATGATAGGTAGGGCTCCATCAAGTTGCTTCGTGACCTTCGTAAAGGTGTAGCTCCCGAGCTGAATTCCTGAGTTCCCGGATTCCACCTCCCCGAACTCCCGAATCAGAGATCTCCCGAATTATTGGACAACCATCCATACTGAGCCATCCACAAGCTCCATCAAGTTGTCTCATGACCCTCGTGAGGGTATAATTCCCAAGATCCACAGTCTCCCGAACTATCTGAGCAACCATCCATACCGAGCTTCATCTACCCTGTATCCTTTCTTGCCTTCAAAGTTTAGAGCATCTTTATAGCACGTATTCGTCACTGTCCTCACTACCTTCTGCATCTGGTGGGTCTTCAACCATGGCTATATTGGCTGTATTTGATATGACTTTACCCTTGAGCACATCATTGGCTCGAACACGACAATCCCATGCTGTGTGACCTCTTTTCTTACAATAATGACATTCAATCTCCGGTTATACCTTTATCTGATCTTCTACGATATTTTCTGGTTCTAGAATAGAATGCACTTTCTTGCTGAGGAATGACCTTCTGCATCCTCTGTAGTTCGTTTTTCCTCAGCTAGAAGAGCTGCTATCATATCATCTAGAGATTGAGATTGAATTTGACTAAGGGTAAAAACTACATTGCTATATTTTGAAGACAGACTATTTAATAGGATAGCTTTGGCATCCTCATCCTCAATCGCAACTTTCACTTCTGCTAGTTGTTTGATCAAGGACCTTAGATTATTGATGTGGCTTGACATAGAGACTCCGTCATCCATTTTGAACCTATATAACTGAAGTTTTAGGGAAAATTTGGCATTGACTGCTTTCGCTCCAAATAATTTATTTAGAGTATCCCAAATTTCCTTAGATGATTTGTCTAGGTCTACATGATGAAGTTCAGAGTCAGAGAGAGCAAGGCCAATAATAGCTTTCGCTCTATCATCTCTGCTTTGCCATTCTAACAATTTCGATGCATCGGTAGGTGTTGTCTCTTTCTCGTTTACAATGCCCCACAAATTTTTATTCATAAGTTGCATTTGTATTTTCACTCTCCATGTATGAAAATTTAGACCAAAATATTTTTCTATGGGCATTTCCATTTTAATAAAATAGAATAAATACAACTGCGTATTTTGGAAATGAATAAATAAGAATAAAATAAAATACCAGTTGCACAGTTCCGTGCCCTAGCGCAGGTAGTCTTTTTGCTTCTGCGTCTTTCCTGCCTTATGTCTGTGAAAAATGTTTGTGCCCTAGCAATTCGTGATTGTAATAATGCACCATATTAGCGCAAATCGCGACTGTAAAAATGTCTAAAATCACGATTTTTCGTGGCTATTAAAATCGCGACTATTTGTGCTCGAAAATGCTGTTATTTTCCTGAAAAACGTGCCATTTGCGACTGTATTTTTGTGACTCGAAAATAATGTTAATTTCCTGAAAAACGTGCCATTCACGACTATATTTTCGTAATTTTTTTTTTTAATGGAGTTTATTTTCGAAAAACTTGAGTGTTTCCGACTTCTGATTCAAAAACTGTACAGCGTGCCCTTTATTTCTTTCAAAAACGAAAATGTCTTCCTTCTTCAGCGTGCCCTAATGGGACTGATCTTTCTTCCTTCTCTCTTTGCTTGCCTTGTCTCGCTCCGATACCAATGTTAGAATATGCAGAGAGAGAAAGAATATGAGAAAGGTGGATTGCACACATTTGAGATTGTGTGTCCATCTATTTATTATAAACGAAGAAGTTACAAAACGGTTGATGTAGTTACAACCGGTTACAACCAACTTGTAAAGAGACACCTTATAAAAGCCTTATATTCTTATATATGAATGGGATAGTAGGAGACAAAAAAGAAAAAGCTACATAGATATGATAGCCGATAGATAACAGGAACATTGTAATTTCAGAAATGAGAAATATTTACTAAGTTGTAAGTTGTTAGATTACGTAAACACCTATAGAATGAAGAGAAACTGGAAGGACACAGGCCACAACAGACTTACATCTATTTGTGCATTTGAAGTTTAAGTAACAAATATAAGTTACGTCAATTGCGGTAGGTATACATTGTATAATAAAGTACATTAACTAATTACGTTGTTGTTTCATGTTTACAGTAATGACTTAATAACATTAATACACCCCTTAATGAGCATCATCCGAAAATTGCTCCAAGTTTATCCCGATATTTTGCAAACATCAGGCCTAAAGGATTTAGTCATTATCAGCAGGCAGCTCCTGTAGACTGTTATGCCTGCTTCTGCCAAAGCAATTCCTTCGACGGCTCCATTTTATCCTCTGTATGAACTTTCGTTGAGGCCTCCAAGACATACTAGACTTCATTAAGGCTGCCACAGAGATCCTAGTCATGTAGAGTTTAAATTTTTATCCATTGTTGGCCACGTAGATTCATCTTAAGCCAGTTCTCCTATGATACCCATAGATAGAATTTGTTCCGAAATCTTACACTGCAAAACATTTCGATAACTTTATGCGAGAATATTCTTCTGCTAACAGTTGCCACTGATGTTCTGTACCATGATTCATTGACTCGGATGACGAATATCAGTTGGCTGATAACTTTAATGCAATTTCACTATTGTATCTTAATCTTCACTAAACGAGGAATGCTGATATGCAAAGGAATATGATCAAGCTGCAAGATGAGCCACCTAAATACAGTGCTGGATTGATGCTAATTTGCAAATAAGTTGCATCAGGACCACTAGATGACCTCAATTTTTAGCTGAAGAGAATATCGCATCTGCAACGTCCAAATCCTCCTGATAGAGAAGCATACTTTCAAATCTGACCATCTTTGCCCACAAACTGACTCGGTGTAAAGGAGTAAACTGACAACTAAGACATCACTCAGTTTCAAAGATTTCCTGTCATGATTCATTGAAAAGCCTTTCCCAACAAGACATTCTTATCTTGACCAAAGTTGTATTAACTCAACTTTGCATTTTACCATAACGATACACATACTGTATCACATTTCTGCTTACACAAATATCTCACGTGTGTTTGATATGTCCAGCAACATCGAAATATGGAACCATCACAATGGTAACTATATAAGGGTACCATAAACCATGTGCCATCGCAATTTCCCACTAACGAGCCCTTTTCTCCATGATAAGGCTTTGAGTTTCCATTAACTAAACCATAATTAGACGCAAGAGTAAAATGAACAAGCTCTACTGATTTCCTAACCTTCCCCTATATATGGACCTAAAAGCATTTAGCCCATTGGCAAACCCCCAGTGGCCTCGCCTCTAGTCTGGTGTATGGTGGACCTCACAAACCACTGTCAGGCTATGGCCATATCTTGAGAATAGGGTAACTCATCCCAATTGGAGTATCCCTGACACCGTATAGTTCCTCACTCAACCCCACTCTCACTCTCTTAGGGTGAGGATATCATATCATGGAATGCTAAAATAAGAATAACTCCAAGAATTTATTAAGGAGATGGCTTATGGGGTACTAACAAGAATTGGTTTTCTTATGACTCATCATAGGGGATCTCAACATTGCTTCAAAAAAATAGGAGATCAGGTACTTAGCACAAATTGCAATATATGTGTCGATCAAACAGAAAAAGGATTATGCAGCCCTTGACAATTGGCAACATACTCAAAACTAATGCAATTATGTTGTCAATGGATAATGGGCTCAATTATATTGATATTTAGGTCTTTGATATTCATGGTATCTAAGGTCAGCGTACAAGAACATGTATATATGTACTACTTGGAATGGGGTTGAACTCCAAGTCTACCAAGAATAGTTTAAGTCTGTGCATCCTAAACCGATTTTTTTAGGTATTGATATCGCAAGGTCTCCTATTACAACATAATATGAGTGGCTTAAGATTGGGCATTCATATAGTGCTTATGATATGGTCCATATTGTACAACATGGTTCCAGGATGTGGGACCTGGGGACCAAGGGCCATATAAAGATGGCAAGGGGAGACAGTTTTGTTCCGATAATCTAGAATAAGGGTACTTAACCCCAATATAGTTATGTGGAAATATACGAGGAATGCCATATGTAGTTGAAATACTAAACCTTGGTCATGAACAATGCAAAATCCTGAAAATGCAGCTGTATTGAGTAAGTTGATATTCACCCCATGATCGGATTAGCATTAGTGTTTAAATTGAATCGGACCTACTTATTAGTTTTTCCACCAATGCCTTCGAACATCCCCAAAGCCCGTGCTAAAGATCAAACTTCTTTTTCACTTGAAGTTGAACAACATCTTCCTAGAGATCAAGCATCCTCCAACTAATAGTAAGTCAACCTTGTATGTGCATGTATCAAGGATCTATTGACAATTTGGCTCCTTAATGGCTTACAAGAGCCTTGACATGCATCCAAATCTGAAGTGTACTTCAAGCGATGGTCATGTGAACAATTTGAGCATACAACGAGATACTAGTAAACTATCTTTGGAAGTGGACCAGTTCTATTGCTCAGCTGAAGAGAACAAACTTTTGACTGACAACAAATGTTGTTCAAGTGTTTTCATAAAAGTAGGCCAATGCAAATTTGAACGTCTTACAAATGGGTGCATCAAACAATAGACTCTCTTTGGTCATTAAGTGCCATGTTTGCCTATCTACTTAAGACCCTTCCTACAGTTATATCCTTACCAAAAGTGACAAATTTTGACCTAAGGCTAGGTGGTAGGAGTGTAACTCTATAGACCTTTTCATTTAATAGATCTTACATGAGTTCGAAGTATAGGCCGACCTAATTGGATGCCAAGGGCGAGTCCTTTATATTGGAAATGGCCATCTAAAGATGAATGCATGTGATTCTCCCCAAATGACCTTCACATATCATATCATTCAATCTATTGGATCATTTACTCTTAATTTCAAGACCTTCGTTTGGCCCTTCGAAGAACTATATTGTCAGATGTCCAAATTTATCACCTCTCCAAGGTTAGGTATTAGCGTTCCCACATTTAATGCATGCAAGTTGATGGAAGGGTCAAAATGCATTTCAACAACTTGCCCAATACATAGTGTCAACTCTTCACCACCTTTTCACCCTACATTTGCTTTACTTAGAATCGGGCCACAAATTCCACTGGTGTTGTCATGGGACTATTTAGATTGAAATTCATGTTACTCGAAATTTCAGCCTCCTTTGATCTGATTCTAGTGCTCCATGTTATCGTAACATTTCACCTTGAGTTTTTGACAAATCCACTTTAATACTATGCGAAACTTATTATTAGAAGGGACCCTCTTAGTAACATGCATTTGCCAATTTGGTAAAGCAACAAAATAAAATTTGCAGGTTGCACTCCATGGAACTTTTATATCAACCAGATCCCCTTCCCCGGTACTCTATATTTAATTCTCAAATTCTCTGGTTGCACCGTCAATCAAAGTTAGTCACTCAGCTATGGTAACATCCTGATTCAGATATGTTCAACACATATGACTGTTTATGGTTACTTTCACTTAATACTTTCCCCCTTGATTGATAATAAATCAAGATACTGAGCTTCATTACAGTCACTATCGGTAGCCATGGCATTCTGACACAGATATTCTTGTTGTTTTTCTCTACCATTTTGTAAAACCCAATGAACGCATTTTAGGATACCCAAAATCATAAAATCTGAGGGTGACATTCCTCAGGACCTTTGTGAAATAGGTCCACTTTTGTTTTCCTACTTTAAGTTGCAGAAGCGCAGAAGCAGAGGATACACATATGCCAACATCCTTAATGGAATTGTCTAGCACCGCAGTTTGCAATCATCTTTCAAATCGAGGGTTTAGATATTTAATAAGGATAATGATTTCTGTATTGAAAACCTTATTTATGCGGGGACCTCTGACAACCACTCAAACATTTCAAACCATAATTTAGGAGGGCATAAATTAGACCAAACTTAGGGCACGCCATTCGTAAGGGTAAAAATTAAACCTACCAAACTTAAATCCCTACATACGAAGTTCGATTGTATATAGGTAACGTGTCATGGACTGGTACTTTAAGGAACCGTAAATATACCGGGGATGATGGGTAATGGTTGACATAGACTTCTATGATTTACAATTTGAACCATTCAATTTTTTTTTTTAATCATTTTAATTTTCTTAAAAAATGCATATTAAATGTCATCGGGAGCTTTTTATTAATGTTTAGCCAGTTTATGAATGGACATTTAATTTATACCCAATTTGCAAATCTTAAACAACAATTTATGATGATCCTGAATTGGCAAAAGCATCAAGGGACTGATGGCATTATGAATTGGCTTGATAAATTCGGAAGTTGAACCTTAACATGGTTGATCAATTTAGTATTACGGAATGACTACTTGATCAAGTCCTTAAAAGTTGGCAAGTTTCACCTTACTTTAAATCTCCCAATGGTTTTAGTCTTGGCAGCTCCATGGACTTATATAATTTAGTCACTATATCTTTGCATACATCTTTTAAATATTTATATATTTTTTAGTTAGCTGTCCCCCCGCTGCATGGCCAAAATTTAGAATTTTTTTGCCGTCCCGGAAATTGTCCCACCGTGGCTATGTTTGGACTCTAACTCAAACTATTGGTCTTTTTGATGTGTATACCATTTTAGCAAATGCTCATGCTGTTTTGTTTAAAACAAAATTTGGACCTAGGTTTGGACTTGTTGGTTAATTCTATCAGGTTCATGTTCTGGTTGATGCTTTCCGATACAAGCAGCCCGGGACAATTTGCGGAATGTTTCCTACGACTATATGTGTCTTTCGTCTACTTGTAGGTGTCTGGCCTTAACTTCAACAATCAAACATGTTTATTTCTCCAGTTTGTCACTACATTTTCATTGTTTCAATAGAGGAACTTTCATACATAGGGTTATGCTCTCAAATTCTGAAATATCCCTTGTGGGATAATCTTGAAATTTGACAAAATTAATAAAAATTTGCAGCAAATGATATTCTGAAATTTCTGAAAATGAACCAACTAGGGCAGCGAACTGAAATTTATAGATAACTTGCAAAATACTTACCCAAATCACATGAAATTTTATAGAGAGCTTGCTAAGGTGAAAACAAAGACTGGAAAAATATTTTTTGATTTTTCTAAATAATATATAACTGCCAGTAATTTTTAGAAAGCCCTAAACTGCTAAAAACTTCAAAAATTCATAACTATGTGCAAATACAACTGATAAAAATCTGATTTTCTAGAAATAACATCTATCTAAATATATAGAAAATGATCCCAACCTCCAGATCTGAAAATGGACACCTGGAAACCCTAAAAAACATTGCTGCAAATCAGGAACTGAGTAGATAAAACCCTAGAAAATAGTTGTTCCAAATCTGAACTGAAACCATTGATGACGAAGGGTTGTCCTCTTACTCTGAAATCTGAATTTTTGATTACTCTCCAGATCTGATCCAAATTTGAATAAAGCTCCAAAATCTAGGCAGGATTTTTCACCACCGAAGAGTGCTTTGTGAGCTAGGTGTGGATCTTTCACCAGTGCTCTGAAGCTAGGGTTCACCACCGAAGTTGTTCTGTGGGATCTTACTCCACAAGCAAAGAAAGTGCAAACAACAGTTGCTCCAATATCAAAATAGGTGAGTGTATGAATGAATGAATAACTCTCCTTAAGCACTCCTTTTATAACTTCACAATGCAACAAGAGGCCCAAAAAAAGACCCCAATCGACCCCCTTGGGAAAACCACATAAATATAATATGATTTAAGTTACTTTTTCCCCCCATGCGCAAAAAAGTAATTTAGGTGACCCCAATGAAGAAATAGAATAATGAAGTGCCATATAATCACCCAACGACAAAATACAACAATTATTACCACCAAGTCACCCAACTTAATGTCAACGACAAAAATATAACATAAAGCAAGGTGGTAATCAGACATCCATACCCAATAGCCTCCAGCGTCGTTAGCCCCTCGGATATGACCAAGGCTAAGGCGAATGAAAAGCCTCCTAGGCCATCTGCTCAAAATTGGAAACATTATAATCCTCCCCTCCCAAGAAATGCTTGACCCCAAGCATTATCCTGCCATGTTGTAGAAATTGAATACCACAAAGTAAGTTTCTTGACCTCACCGTGCAATCATTTAATGATCAGTGTGATCCGAAGTAACCAAGGCACCCCATGTAGTCATCATGACCTCTATGTCGTATAGAGAACAATGTTGCCCCTGAAGTAGAATAATGCCCAAACCGACTCTCCACTGGTACCCACATCGAAACTGCCAATCTATCCAATCCTTGCCAATGCGAAGCTGTCATCATGTGATCACTGCCTCTCCAATCAACCCATGGGTACGAAAGTCCACTATGAATCCTATAACAACACCTGTATCAACCTGTGAAACATTCCGTATAAGCATTAAGCGTGCCAACTCTCTCACATGACCCACACTCATGTGACAGCAAGGTTCCTCAGAATGTGTCTCAATGTGTCCTGTGGGGGAAAAGTCCCAAACCTCCAATATCAACTCTACACGGTCCACCTCTTGTGTCGAATGTTAACCTAATGAATAACCAAGTAACTGAGTCAACTTCGTCCCTCTACTGACTAGCACATGGGTGAAATGCTCGCCGGGCATAGAAGCAGTAAAATACATAGGAGTGTTATCCCATGTCGGCTCAGAAAATGAACCTGTAAGCTCTCATTTGTCACAACGATAAACCATACATCCCTGTATAAAGTTGAGGATATCCTCCCTCAACCCGTGCCATCTAAACCTCTCTCATATGAACCTGTAGGTCTCATCGAAGCTCAACTGTCTAGTCACGGAAAAACAATGCACATGTTGTAGTATCTCCACCGACAATACTACAACATGTCCACCGGCAATATCAACTCTACATAGTCCACCTCTTGTGTTGAATGTTAACCTAATGAATAACCAAGTAACTGAGTCAACTTTGTCCCTCTACTGACTAACACATGGGTGAAATGCTCATCGGGCATAGAAGCAGTAAAATACATAGGAGTGTTATCCCATGTTGGCTCAGAAAATGATGAACCTATAAGCTCTGATTTGTCATAACGACAAACCATACATCCCTATATAAAGTTGAGGATATCCTCCCTCAACCCGTGTCATCTAAACCTCTCCCATATGAACCTGTAGGTCTCATCGAAGCTCAAGTGTCTAGTCACGGAAAAACAATGCACATGTTGCAGTATCTCCGTCATCAACCATGAATCTGACACAAGGTACAATCTTCCCTGATAGAAGAGCATCTCATCCTTCAATCTATAGTTGTCATTCTATTTATGACCATCGAGAATCTCACAAGTGTGTCGGTTCTTGGAGTACTCAACAAGCAAATGAGATCTCCAATCTACAAAAACCTCTAATAACCTACATAATGATAGACTCGGTTGATCTGAACTTGTAACCCCAATCTCTGTAACTGTCTCATGTACAACACTGTCGGTCACACCCACATCCATGACTCCACTCACCCTCTCATCTGGAGTCAAAGTCTCCATCATACCTAGGTCACTCCCCGACTCGACATCATCCGACATGCTCTCCACATAAGTCATCATGGTGTGCTTTGTGTCTGCAGCAAACAATTCGTCAGAATAGAAGTCATCAAATATCCCACTTGTCTCGCCCAACAAAGTGGACTAAACAAGCCTGCTCCTAAGGATACTCCCAACTTTCACAAGGAAAGGAAGCAAATTTATCCTTGTATCTTGTATAATGATCATGTCACAAATTCTTCCCTAAAGGTGGCATCCCCAAGGTTTACTTCTGTTGTTCCATATGCTGCTGTAATCTTTTTCTCTACTCCCAAGATGGCTAGTGATTATTTTCTTTGCATGTGCAACCCAATTCAATCCTTTCACATCATAATTAGCAAACTGTTTTCTGATATCTACAGCGGTAATAACTTTTTTCCAATCAGCTGTTATGTGAAAGGGCATCCCACAATGTGGTACCTCAAAGTCCGTGTTAGATTTTGCCCATTCCCTCTTGTCTTGAATTCTGATTTTTTTATTTTTACCACTGAATTTCAGTTTGTCAACATGGTGACTGAAAACAATTTTCCCAAAAGATGGCAACCAATGTATCCAATGAATGGTTCCCACTTCAAGTAACCCAATTGTACAAAAAACATTACAGTACCTCAAACCTCTTACAGAAAATAAAGAAATAAGTTACCTTCTTTGTATAAGGCATTTCTTTCCATGGACATAGGTCACTGATTTTTTCTATGTTGGAAATATATATGGTTGCCCCCTTATGATACTTTATTCTCTCTCCCCATATTTTCATTTCCTCGTAAATGCAAGAGAAAGGGAAATCAACATTAGAACCCATGCATCCATAAACTTTATCATAAGGAACTTCATACCTTTTGTTGTAACCATTGATTCCCATGATGAGAGAATACAACACATCTGAAATAGCATAATTGGAGTTGTTCAACATACCTTTGCAACTCAGAATTTCTGATATAGAATCAGCATCTTCATTCTCCTTCGATTTTTCAACACATGCATCATCTTCTTCCTTCACATCATGCAACCATTGCATCCCAAAAACAGCGTTACCTCTAGCAAATTCAACCACAATAATTATACCAAATACCTCATGTCCTTTCAATATCATGGGTTGCTACATTATTTTCTTTGCCAACATATGCTCATTATCTGAATCAAGAGCAATGTGAATGGAGGATGCGTTTATCCCATCTAGCATACCTTTAGACGTGATTATGAAATAGTCTTCCTCAATCATCCAAGCATGTACACGCTGTCCCAAATGATAGAAACATGGCAACAACATAGGAGAACTCAACAAACAAGGAAAATGGTAACCATTCTCATACCTTAGGATGTTAAAGTCATGAATGACCCTTGAATTCAACTCATCTTTTTTAACAACAAATTGCACCTTGATTCTTTGAGCACTTTGAGTACCAAATGCCCCCACTAACCCTTCCAAGGGTTCCACCATGTAGCTGATATAAAAATCAGTCATGGGTTCTATTAACAAAGCTTTTTCTCCTCTCTTTATGACTGTTGTTATACATAGCCCAGCACGCTGAAGATGATTAAAAACTATTCTCTTACCCTTTTTGGCAATCAAAATATCAGTGCTAGTACCTTGAGAGGTTCTCTCCCTTCTTACACCGGAATCTCCAATGAAGAAACCCTGCTTGCCAACAATTGTAATCCCAAAAGACACATTTTAATTCCTTCTTTTCCTTACGAAATCAGTCACAAAGTTTTCAAAATCAGAATTGATAGTTTTGGACGATTGCAACATATTACCAAGATCCCGTACCTTGTAATGCACATGAACCCTTGTATCATGCAAGGTCTTCCATCTTTACTTCTCTTATATCTCCTCATAAAGAAGATCATCACTCTTTGTCTTCATGATGACTTGACTTTGATGTACCAAATCCTTAGCATTCTTATCCACAACAAGTTGAATACCATCATAATAAAACTGTTGTAATCATATAGGATGAAGATGATCAAATAAATCCATTCTACTACTAACCTCCTTATAAAGAATATCATCAAAAGGTTCACCTTCTATTGTTGATTTAGAAACCTCCAAAACCGCACCATCCATATTGTGATTCATGATTTTAGATGGAGAACAAGTGGAACAGGAATCAACACCTTTCACAAATTTATGCTCATTAATGCTTGGTAAATCCATCCCATATGATAATGACTTATTCTTTGGAGGATTGATAGGTACCTTTTGGACTGAAACCAGCCATGTTTGTTCCTCTTTGCCACAAATATTTTTTTCATCAAAAGTCATACATTTTTCTCTAGAAGCTTCTTCTTTCGTTTGGTCTTCAATCATCTTTGCATCAGGATTATCCCCATCAACTCCATCTGAAATTACCTCGTGTGGGGTTGTTATTGGTTGTTCAAATGAGTTTTTTTGTAATTCAGGTACCGGCATATGTTGATCTCGCTTGGGCTTGCTACCAATTTTCATTATGCAATAATCTGGAAATGGCATATTATCTTTGAAACCCTTACTCAAAGATTGGTATTTCCTCCAACAAGAATCCTCATCAATCACCTCTATTGGCTACCCTTTATTATTGTTCTCACATTTTTCCCATTATTCCCAGATCTAATTTGATTCATGTTCTGTGTGAGCTGGCTCAAGTAGAATTTGGTTGTCTCTTGTTATTTCACCATGTTGCTCAACATTTTCTTCATAAAACCCACATTCATATCTTTCCAATCTGCCATATTTTGACCTTTTTTTTGCTACCCAATAGGATGGAAGAAAGTCGGCACTAATACCACTGAAATATCCCTTGTGGGATGATCTAGAAATTTGACAAAATTTAATAACAATTTGCAGCAAATGATATTGTGAAATTTTTGAAAATGACCTAACTAAGGCAGCGATCTGAAATTTATAGATTTCTTGCAAAATACTTGCCAAAATCACACGGAATTTTATAGAGAGCTTGCTAAGGTGAAAACAAAGACTAGAAAAATATTTTTTGATTTTTCTGAGTAATATATAACTGCCAGTAATTTTCAGAAACACCTAAACTGCTGAAAAACTTCGAAAATTCATAACTACGTGAATACAACTGATAAAAATCTGATTTTCTAGAAATGACATCTTCTAAATATATATAAATGATCGCAACCTCCAAATTTGAAAATGGACACCTAGAAACCCTAAAAAACACTGCTACAAATCAGGAACTAAGTAGATAAAACCCTTAAAAATATTCGTTCCAAATCTGAACTGAAACCATTGATGAAGAAGGGTTGTCCTCTTACTCTGAAACTGAATTTTTGATTACTCTCTAGATCTGATCAAAAAATCTGAATAAAGCTCCAAAATAGCAAACTAGGGAGAATTTTTTGCCACTGAAGAGTGCTCTGCTAGCTAGGTGTAGATCTTTCACCACCGAAGATAGGGTTCATGTGGGATTTTACTCCAAAAGCAAAGAAAGTGCAAACAACAATTGCTCCAATATCAAAATAGGTGAGTGTATGAATGAATGAATAACTCTCCTCAAGCACTCCTTTTATAACTTCAACATGCAACAAGAGGCCCAAAAAAACACCCCAATCGACCCCCCTTAGGAAAACCACATAAATATAATATGATTTAAGTTACATTTTCCCTGTAACATCCCCATTTGAAAATACCAGAATAAGGGAAAAAAAAAAAAAAAATTTGATAACATTCTCTGTTATGAATTACAAAAGTCAAACACACGTTCAAGTTTTAATAATTGTTATCTGCCCAAACAACACAGTTTGGATCACACAATTTCTTTTTTTAAAACGAATGTTCCCTGTTCGCATATTTACAATATGGAACACACATTCAATGCCATTCAATCTTATAATAGATTCTATATGCTGCTGTAAATGACTCGAGGAACTGTCGATCTTCCATTTTCATGGCTCGGAGTTTCAACGATCCTTCATTTCATGACTCGGCAACAACCGATCCTTCATGTTCATGACTAGGCAACAACCGATCCTTCATGTTTGTTTATGCATAGTATATTATGTATACCTGTTCTCATAACCGTTTCCGATTATTGAAGTGATCCATTTAAGAAGCCCATCTGAATATCTGTTACTGATATTCATCTGACATCCTGCATCTTAAATTAAGTGATAAGGACAACGCAACCAGCAATTGCGATACTTTGGCCAAAGATTTTCACATGCTTTGCATGATCATATTCCTGGATGTGATACACATCAACGGAATATGTCCTTCACTTCACTTTACCTGTTATCTAGAATGGTCTTTCCTGGTTCCTACCAGTCCTCTTTGTTTAAGGTTAGTTTAAACTTCCAATTACAATTAGTAATATGAACGAGTATAGGAAGGCACTCCCGGTAACTAAAGATACGCAGATATACAGTGTCGTTTCCCCACGACCCCGTGTGTCTAGTTATCTTTAGTATTCCAGAGTCACTCCGTATACCAGATCATACTCCTATCCCCTGTCCATAGTTACACATTCAGCCTATGTATTCTTGATGTTTTAATTCGGAAGGGCATTGCAATATGTCAGCTGCAACAGTGTGTCGTCATGAAGACCCCGTCTTCATGGAGACACCTTGCTGTAGCTGGCGTATGCCAATGTCCTACAGAATTCTCCCATCGAGAATACACATCCTGCTCAAGTGCTTAGGATACGATTTAATAATTAAAATCAACTTTCAGCATCCACGTTGATCCCTTGATCCTCGTTTCCGTTACAGTTGTATAGGGCTAAGAGGGACTAAATCCGTCCATTGTCTTGCAATGCATCTTCTCCTTCGTGTCGAAGGGCTGCATTTCCTTACTTGGTTCACTTCTTAATCATTGGATTAAGCAGTCCGTACCGATGGACGTGATAAGTTTAACCTATTAAACTTAGCCAAGATTTTCCAACTGCAACTAAATTCAGAATTCTAACTTATTAGACGTCATTTAAACGAGGTCTAATTTCCAAGAAATGTATTCATTTGTTATCCTTAACGTTATATGGTTAAGGTCCATTAGTTATGGATATACTTATCCTATATCCTTTACTCTGAATTTAACACACGAGATCATTAATGGAGCTCGAAAGCGAAGTTCGATTACTTCGAAGTTTAATTGGTATTCCTTAGCTCCTAGGCTAATCCCGAATACCTTCCAATTATGGAATCATATTCTTCCTAATCCTTATAATGTCAATTAAAAATTCATCTTTACCCAAGTATGAATTAATTGCATTTTTTTTTCAACTTAAAAGTTGCATTTAGGTAAGAATAGATATCAGTTTCCATTTAACATCCATCCAAGGACAATTAAACAAATCCAATCAAGAAATAACATTATATTTCCAATTTAGACAACAAAATCAAACTGATATAATTATTAACATAATACACATGTAATTGGATTCAATATTTCATGTCATAATCTGTACAATTGCCAATCCAGCTGATTGGGCATAGTTTATATAAAACATCAATACAACTCATGGACAGAAGAATATACTTTCTTCTTTTCACAATTCCTCGAAGAGAAATCAAAGTAACAACTACAATTCATTTTACAGCTAATCAAGAAGCATCAGAAAACAGCCATGTCTTCATTCTATCAAATTCCATCTGCAAAATGATTTGCACGGGTCAGTTCAATGAACTGAGCATATTAAGCACTTATCCTTAAAATAAGGTGCTTCAACTAACTGTCTCAATAAAAGAACCCTGCTTTTATGAAACGACAGTAAAACAACAATCACGAAATAGGCACGAAAGAAAGATCAGCATAACAACTGAACATATCAAACTATCATCACAATCAGCCAAGGAACTGCTGTCCCGTTTCCACTTAACCGTTACAAATCTTAATTCACAATATTTGCACAGTTAAAAAAAAATATAAATAGCTTACTGCTGATATAACACACTGTTATCTTTTCCACGCCTTTCAATAACAATAAATGCAAAGGATGAAACTAACTGAAATGTAAACCTCTTTACTTTCCTTTCAGTTCATGCATCATATTAGAATCCAAACAATCAAGCACAGACAAGAAAGCGAACAGCAATGCATATAGTTGCTCCCATCTAAGCACTATAAAATTTCATTATTCACGAATTACCGATTTCCAACTGAATGAAGGAAGAAAATATCATTTTTCCAAGTCATTCATTCATATCTCTATTTCTTTCCAATTGGCTGTTCTGAAAATGGAATCCAAACGAAACATAAATCAAGATAACAGTTCAGAGTGAAACTTACAAAAACCTTTCAGAATTCACTTTCCAGCAGTAGAGTAGTTTCATTTATAATCCGCTTTAAATGAAAACAGGGAAGAATTCACCTTCCATATCCATACTTCATTTGAATCAGACTCATATAAAAATCCGATACAGGTTAGTACATCATTATGTTCATTCAAGGTCAGACAGTACAATGATGCAAACCATATTTTTATCATACTAAAAGGACCATATTTCTTTCACTGTATGCTAAACAATAAACAGTATTACAATCATACAGTCAATTAATTTCATGTTTTTCTAGTCCTATGAACTTATCCCATTCAAAATAACATTTATTCATTGTTGTTACCTACAGCAAGTCCAATATTCACATTGACTATGAATTTCACCAAGTTAGAACAGCAGGCAGAAGAAGGATTCCCTTCCAATAAATGATTCTACCCAATCCATTTTCCAAGTTCATAATAGTATGCAAAACTCCAGAATGCAAAATCAGATGTCATTACCTTTAGTAAAGTAAACCGTACAGGGTGTCAATACATGAATCTAGTATAATCAAGACAACCCATACAACGAGACAAAATTTCCATGCGTTTATTCTTTGTACAGCAATCCCAGATTAAGTCATAATCTCCAAACAGTTCGATCTTTAAGGACCGATCAGCATTAAAAAAAAAACACAACTAATCATCATACCATCCTAGCAAGAAACAGTATATTTCTCTGAGTTCAGAAGGAAAAACTATTCCTTTTTCCAACTCTCACGAACATTCATATGAAATTTTAATGCCCATTCCTTTAAAATATAAGATACCATTTCCTCATAATCCCAAAACAGCAAAGGAAGAGAGAAGTCTTATCTCTTTTAAGCAAGAAAGGAAAGAACAGCCAATAACGTGTTATTTTTTCTTTTCCCAAGGCAACTTCCTATATTCAGACAAAATCCAATGTTGTATTCATCCTAATCAAACACAGCAGAAGAGAGAAGATCTATTTCCTCTTGTAAAAGAAATTTCATTATAGAAACGACCTCATGCAACTCGCACAGTCGATACAATTATAACACAAGTTCAGATGACAGCAAAACAATAGTACAACAATAAAATACCCATACTGCCTGTACAGTTCCACATTCTATTTTACAAGAATAACCAGTTCGCAATTTCATATTAAGTCAATAGCCAGCACAACATGGAGGAGTTCCATGCAAGAAGAGCAAGGCAGTTAAACACAGCACAGAAAAACAATTTCCTATCATTTCAAAAGAAAAGAATCAGCAAGGGTCGACGAACCCAAATCATGGCAACACAACCAACCATATTCAACCTCCATTTACATGCAAAGGCAGTTCCAGACACAACAGCAAGGAACGATTACACGGCCTGTTCCACTTTCAAACAACACGAACAGAGAAAGAAAAACATCTATTTCAAACCACCATACTGTCAACAACCAATACAGTAATTCATTTCCAACTTGATTCGAGCAAAAACAAATCAAAACCGAGCAACCAGAAACGATTCATCATATCATTTTCCAAACAAAAGAAGCAAGAATCGATGAAACCCAATTCGAATCGACTCGACAACAGTCACAGAATCAAAACCCAAGAGCAGGGTTGTTTTAATGAAACACTTAATCAAAGCAAAGATTTTTAAAGAGAAGGGCTTAACATGCCTGTAATCTCTTTTCCAGAACTCGAAGAAAACTTCGTTTGCCGCGTTTTTCCTTCCACAGCGACAGCACAAACTCCCCAACACTTCTTTCTTCTTCTGGCTTAGCAACAGCCTCGAAATCTCCAAGAAAATGTCAAATTCCAAGAGCTGGTTCAACTGAACCAAGTCTGAAAAACCAAATGTAGAGCAACTTTGCAAAAGCCAAACCGAAACAATGAAAAATCAAATTCCCTCATACACTTTCCAAGGCGAACTGGTCGCGGGGACCGAAAACAATTAATGCAATTAAGGCTCTGCCTTTTCCTTACTTTCCACGCCACCGCCACTTGGGTTGGCGAACTCAATCTTTCAAAATTCCCATGCAAAAACCGAATTTGGCTCTATCTCCAAATAGATGCCTCTATTTCTTACCTGCCCCGCCAAAACTGGCGCTGTCCACGTATGGACTGTGTATTAAATGCCAATGAATGCCTTCTTCCCATCCTTATCCCTTTCCTTCCAAGGGTCTGCGCGCCCTTTTAGATTAGGATTAGTTTAGGTTGCATAAAGTGTTCAACCTAGGTCTTAGTTTAGCCTTAGGTTTTATTTTCCCCTTTTTTTTTTTGAATATAAAAATCCACTTAGGATAATAGTGTAGGATGCATGTTAGGACTTAGGATTAGTTTAGGTTTTCAATTTATACTAACCACTAACACTAAACAACTTCCATCCAGCCTCCCTACTGACATTCACGTTAATGCAGAGCAGGACGTTCCGTCCTTTGGATCACGTGCCAAGGCCACCCGTGTCCAGGCGGTTCTTGCTTCACGAGGTTCCAAGTTCGACAATACAGGGCTCAAGAGTAAATCAATGCTGAAATCACCAGAAGCCCTCAGCACACTTGGATTAATGAAATTGATTCAAAGTGTGTTGTCAATCAGCAACAAGAGTTTAGCAAGTATACGACAATTTGTTGTCACATCAGCAAACACACAAGTACAATAAATGTTGTCCTAACCATAAATCACAGCATGCAAGAATCTAAGTTAGCAACACATTCTCTTAAGATCAGAACATATCTTAACATGTTTGCTTTCATTTCAGAAGTTTATAACAGCATGTAAAACATTCATCAAGATAATTTACAAAATCAGAGTGTTACATTCCCCCCATGCACCAAAAGTAACTTAGGGGACCCCAACGAAGAAATAGAATAATAAAGTGCCAGATAATTACCCAACGACAAAATACACCAGTTATTACCACCAAGTCGCCCAGCTTAATGTCAACGACAAAAATATAACATAAAGCAAGGTGGTAATCAAACATCCATACCTAATAGACTCCAACGTCGTTAGCTCCTCCGGTATGACCAAGGCTAAGACGAATGAAAAGTTTCCTAGGTCGTCTGCTCAAAATTGGGGACATTACATTTGTAACTCGTAACATATAAGTAAACATTCTAATTTTTGTTACCTGGTGGTTGGGTGCTTCTCCATCAGATAGCTAACTCCAAAGAAAGGAGCCTCCACCTAGCATGCTTGTAATTTTGTAGCTCTAAAATAATGAGCACCCTCGTCTCAACCTATGGTATCATGCTTTCAATGCATGTTTAAAGGCCCTCCATAACCTCCCGTTAATATCTGTGAAGCCATTGGAGAAGAAAAACTTGGGATTGAGACAGTAGCCCACAGCATGAATAGGTTGGTGGAGTTGATCGTTCCACCTTCGACCAATTATCTCTCAAAAGGGATCAAATCTCGCTATATCCTCCTATAATAGTTTTGGATGGATTCTTTGGCCCTATCCATGGCCTCAGAAATATATCCCATTGGATTTTGCTCCCCATAAACCAAGCACAAAAGCCCTCACTAACAACTCTGACACCTTCACACAAATTAACCTTTAAAGCTACAAACTTACAAATGAAGATAAGATAAGATAAGATAATTATACTAATGTCCAACGAATGACCACAACGGTAGGTCAATGGGACTATACGGTACAATGCAAAAGGTGTTAGAAAGTAGACCCGAAGCGGTCATCCAAATAATAAAAGGAGAATGAAGAAAAAAGAGAGGAAAGGAAGAGTAGAAGCAAGAGTCGTCGTGGACAGGAGAGTGCAAATGGATGGAGCTAAACAGGAGGACAAGAGAATCCAATCACTGACACTGTCACCTAGCATCTGATTTATCCATTCATATTTGGGCTCCTATGAGGGATATTCTTTTGACTACAACTGATAAAAACCGTCCTTTGGCCGACTGAAAGTAGCTAGTAATATGTCTGTGTCTTGTAACTGAAACCGTGGGAAGACTGGGACACCGGTGTCCAAAAAAAGGGCGAGCAAAACGGGCCCTTTGCATTCTCCTGGACGGATGCGACCTCTGAGAGGGGACCCCCAACCGAGTGCGATCGTGAATACCACTGGACTGGGAGGTAGCCCCCCGGGTGCTGACAGATATGGTCTGGGAGTCCGGGCTGGTATCAAAGTGCCTCTTGATGCCCCTCTTCGAGGGAGCACCATAAAGAAAGAGGTAATCTATAGAGTAGCAGCTCGACTAGGAGGAGATTGAAGAGTCTCGTACTAGAGCTTGCAAGCCTCCTGCAGGTAGAAAGCAAGACACCACTGATCACGGTACTTCAACAAATCTGCAAAAATCGGATGCTCCCGAAATAAGCAGTGGAATCTCCGTCTAATCTCGTAGTAGATAGGACACCTGAAGATGAAGTGATCCTCTGTTTCAATTTCTTAGAGAGAACATAGCTGGTAAATCCTCTCAAAGCGGTCCAACTGGTGATCCTCCACACGGCACCTGTGAGAGCCCTATTTGAACTAGCCTAGGGAAATGTGGAGTGCCTATAACCAGTGTCGAGTGATATACGCGAGCCGGTTGATAAGCCCATCTATGATCTCACGAAAATGTGTAGCAAGGAAAGCCATCTTAGGACGAAGACTATCCGGAGGGTTGATCCAAGTGTGCTGAGTGAACTGCCTATAAATGTCTTCTCTGATAATCCTATGCATATCCTACTTAACCGATAAGAGGTGGGCAGGTGTGTCAAGGAAGTATCTGTAAGGTGGGAGACGGTCCATCTGAATCCCAAGAGATCCAAGAAGACGCGAGACTCTAGCATACTAGCAGCGGGAACGACTGCTATGATCAGAAAGCAATAGCCTCTGAGGAACGGTAGGCAAGGTAGAGATACCTATCCTTGCCAACAGAAGAGCCTGAGAGACCCCGGACACAATGCAAAAGTGAAACCAGGCTAAATATAATCTTCAATCTAAAAGGGTGAGCTTCCGAACTCGGCCAAGATGATATTATGTGGAACTATCTCTCAGCATTTGATGATGCGTCTGAGCATGAGGATCTCGACACACACAACTGTAGCCCAATCGGAGTCAAGCAACAATGGTCCCTGAACCTCGGAACCATAGAGAACCGTGGGTCGTACGAGAGAATCCGGGAGAGACATATTTGACAAGATGTCCTAGAAATGGTGGCGGAAGCACTCTCTCCAAGATTGCCAAAGAGCCATAACCCTTGTTGACACGGGCTCAAAGACAGGCCGAAGACTGAAGCGGGGACTAGTGAACAAAACTCCCAGATAAGTATAGGAGTTGGTAATCTCAATCTCCTCCCCGCGGTAGAAGAAATGGAAGTTCGAAGTCTTCAACCCATTGAAAATCATGACTTTGGTTTTACCAAGGTTAACCATCCGCTGTCTATGGTCACTACAAAGGGCTAAGGCATCCAGCTATCTTTGCAGCCCCTCCGCGGAAGAGGCAAGGAGGGAATTATCATCTGCAAAAAGCAGGATGTAGATCAACCCCTGGTGAAGAAGACAGCCATCACCTTCTTGAATATGGTCCCTAATAAAGTCCTCCAACTCGTCAATGTAGATACCAAACAAAGTAGGTGATAGGGGCAGCCTTTGTTAACCCCTATAGTACTCCTGATAAAATCAAAAAAACCAGTAGCAGTGTGAAGACAGCCCAGAACATCCTTGTACAGATGCATAATGGCAGTAAGAAGGGTTTTGGAAATACTAATATCACTAAGTTTACGGAAGAGAACTTCCCGTGGCACAGAGTCAAAGGCTTTCAGAAAATCAACGAAGCGGCAAAACACCTTTGAGAATCGGTGACAAGCCTCCTCAATGATGGCTCAACCTAGGTCAGACCCCCGCCTGCCCCTTGGCTCTGCAATGGTACTGCTCCAGGAACTCAAAAAGCCGCATGTGAAGGACTGTGGCATAGGGCTTGGAGAATGTGTGGCCAACCATGATCATCCTGTAGTTATTCGGGTCGGAAGTGGGACCCCACTTGTGGATAGGGTAAATGATATGATGGGACCAAGACTTTGGAAAACCTGTACAAACAACTTGATTAGAGAGATCAACCGGGTAGCTCCTAAGAGTGTCCAAGCCGTGCTTGAAAATTTCCGCCTAGAAGACCTCCTCGTCAGCTGCCCTGCTACTAGTCATGGCTAAATTGGCTTTCTTCACATTCATGTAAGTAAAGATAAGGCAGGTAGGGGGAGGGGAAAACACCTGTATCTGGAGTTGGCCAAGAATATCATAAAGGGTGGAAATATGGGGTGAACATGGAATTGGGAGGTAAGTCCTGGGGTAAATAGGAATGGCGGGGAAGAACGGTATACCATAAGCGTTTAGGGGAATACATAAGAGAAGCACAGAGCTCAAATCGGCGGCGAGAGATGAAGGTGTGTTTCTTGTGGCGGAGGAGATGACAATAGTCGGATTTGAGGGACGGGAAGGAGGGGAGAGCGTGTGTAAAAGCAAAGCAAAGTTTTCGGTGAAAGGCTTTGCAATCATCATCGTACCACCGGTTCATGGGGCAGGTCCTCATAGATGGAAGGTTGGGAGTTAAGTGGGGGAAGCAACCTTATGTATGGCAGAAGAAAGGGTAGGGGGAAGAAGCTGATGAAGGTGAAAAGATAAGTCTCCAAGGTCACTTTCATCAAACTTCCAGATGGTATGGCGAGGGCAGTGGGAGGGGGTCGGGGAGTGGGGGGGAATTACATGTAAGGAGAAGGAAAGGGTCGCATCGTCGGCAAGAGGAATGGGGGATACACACAAATGGTGAATGTAGGGAATCAGATTGGAGGTAGTCATGATGTAATCCACCACCATGAGGTCTGCAAGTGAAGAAGCCTGACCCAGGGAAGCGCTAAATGCCATTAAGAATCAACTTTGTCAACTCTGCCTTCATCTCTTGTTTTGCCTCTTCCGTAACATTGGGACATACCACAACATCATGGCAAACAATGTATGCAAGGTGATACTTTAGGCGATTGATGCCTCAAGAAAAAACATTTTCCTGCAAAAAATGCAAACTACAATCCCCTGAACTATTCCACGTACAGCATACTTCCAAGCAATGATACAACCATAAGCAGGAATGGTTCCTACTAGTGATTGAGAGCCTAATGTCAAACTTGTTGCTGACCCAAATGCCATTGCTAAGTTCTAATCTACCACAATGTAAGTTAAAAGAATTAAAAAACCGTAAATTTAATTTTAAAACAGCTTTATAAAACCATTTTAAAAACTCTAAATTTAACTAACATTATAAAAGTTTAAAACCATTTAAAAATAAAAATTTGGCTTTATAACCCTATGTACCCGTAATTGCAAATTTGTAATTGTAAACCCTACAAACAAAAACAGATTCCCAAAAAAAGTAAAAATTACATTTAAAAAATACATTCCAGCAATTTTGTCCATTAACGATGATAAACAAGCATAAATAAGTAAATAACAATTAGAATCATTCGGAATCAAATAGAATGCATTTAAACTTGTTAATCATATTCGAATACAACATATTAATAATATAGAACGAATTTCAATTTTTGAAAATGTGGGTAACTTACCTCTAAATGAAATTCGTCAAATTTGCTCTTCAAATTCACTATAAAATCTCTTCAACTCATGTAAAGGATGCTCAATAGCTGTGTGATTATAAGTGAGGGAGTGTGATGCATTTTTTAAGCGTTAAAACCAGCATTTTACCCGTTTTCCATGTCCCTGCCACTTATGGCGAATTTTTGGGTCAAACTCGTTGAATATTCGCAGCAAATTTTGTCAAATATTTTCCTGTGGCGAATGGCGATTTTTTATGACAAATATTCACGCGGGTAGAATTTTGACTAGTACTCGCCTAATTGGCAAACTATGGTGTCCATCATTTATTAAACATTGGAGAGTTTAAATAAGTTCTGGTGGTTATATGTTGTATACCTAAAATACATTAACTAATTACAAATTATTTAATGTTTACATAATGACTTACTAACTTTAAAATAAGTAATGACAAAGTCAACCGCGCTTGCCCTACCACTTTGAGGGAAACAAGTATTTTACTAAAAACTGACAAATAACAAATAAAGCATAGTTACCTAAGTCTTGGGGGCGGGGGCGGGGGACAGGGTTTCCAGGACAGCAAAAAAAATCCTCAATTTTGGGGATGTCGGGGGGACGACGATTAAAATAAAATATCAAAATTAATATTTAAATAATTTAACTCTATTCAATGAAATTTAGGGATTTAAATAGTATTTAATGAGTTTTACGTACTTTCGAGATTAGAATTCAATGCTTTTGGTAAAAATAATAGCATTTTTTAAAGTTAAAACATTAGAAAACTTTTTGTAAAATAAGGGACATCCCCTCCAAGTCACCAAGTCCCTGAAATGTTCAGGACATCCGAGGCCACCAAAATCTAGGAGACACATCCCTGCGTAACACTAGGATAAAGATACCATGCAACTCGCTAAGTTGGAGAAAGTGCTTCCCATAAACAATGATCTAAAGCAACCAATCAAAAAAATAGCTTTTAGGCAAAATATTTTCTAAAACATGCCCTGAAAGACAAAACTCGTCATCCATCTAAATTAGTGAGTGTTGGTCCCAATTCAAGCATCATTAGTCTCAATTCAAGCATCATTGGTCCCAATTCAAGCATCACCACCTAAGAGGATAATATCACCAAAATATTAGAGGGAAATTTCTAGGAATAAGTCAATGTATAGATATTTATTTATTTCGATGACAATATTCAAGGAAACTAAAGTGAAATAGAAAATAGCAAAAAATGCATCCCAAGAGGGAGAAGCCCTAACAAGCTAGAAACAAATATACCTTAAAATATTCATTTGATACCACCACTACGACAAAAGGCCAGAAACAATCTCTAATGAGGTTAGCCACTCCAAACCATGAAAACCTTCTTATCAACATACTCCCTCCCTCAACATTGATTGTCATGGATGAGCTAATGAGATATAGGGTCTTTTCTTGGCATTCCTTGGTTTTGGTAAGGAATATCAATTCAAGTCCACTACTAATATCTTGCAAAGTACCTTGTGAAGACCTTCCAAAACCATTAAATGCCATCATGCAATAGAAATACCTACACCCCTTAAAGGGATCCTCAAACACCTTAGTTTAATAGGCCAAGGGCATGATCACCAACTTGTTATAATTACTTCTTGTTGCGTCCTCATGCTCTTATAAGCTATTCTATATGGAGCTATGTGAGATCCTCTTCTAAATTGATCATATCTAGGAGCGAAGAAAGTCGTTTAGTGGCTCTCACAAAAATAGGTATTATCAAACGAATTTAAACCAGATGGTTAAGATAGAACCTATACACCCATGCTTTTAACAAGGAGACATTTTTTTCCTCTTAGGTTCCATAAAAAAAAAAAGAACCTAGTCCATGGTTAAGTACGCCTTGGAAGACAAAAAAACCTAAGGATCAGTACCTATCTAGCACTTCCTTTTCAACTATTCTTCGGACTATCATTTCAAAATCGGGAAGAGTCTTATAAGTGTCAAATTTTCTCTGTTGTGTCACATTTGCTATGTTGCACCATCCATAAATTTCATTCTTTCTAAAAATTGTTAGAATAGTGCTAGTCGAAACCTTTTGGCTTGAATACTCTCTCATGTTCTTGAAAGATTACAGTTATCCTCCTTACTCCAAATGTGTGTATTATCCCTGAAAAGAAACTTCTAGAAAATCTGGATACTTCCATTAAATCCTAGGAGCAGCAGTATTGCAAAAATAAACTTTTTACAGCAACAACAATAATTTGTTTCCAACCAGATATGATAAAACAATAGCAGTGTCTGAATACAATTTCCTAGATCTGAATTGACATAACAATTGCACCCTGAAAGACCTTTACAACTCTTGAATGGAATTGCCCAACTAAGAAGTGGGGGATTTCGTCCCCAATTCCTTATGCAAATAAGGGTTTTTGTCCTCTGTTGTTGTTTGCAGAAGCAAGAAGCTACTTGCAGACAAAGAAAATAATTCATAAATTTCCAAGATGTGTTACAATAAACCTCCCAAGTCTGTCTGTCATAACTCTCAGACACTCCAAAGTGGGCGCCCCATCCTAAAAATAGGATTAAACACTTTAAATAATCCCTTATCCACCTCCATGTTGGCACCCCATCCTAAGAATAGGATAAAACATATTAAATAATACTTTTTCAACCCCTTATCCTAAGATTAGGATTTACAAAAACATGCAGCTCTCTCTTCAACTTTGGCACCCCCTCTTTTATTTATTTATAAATTCTAACTAAGTGCCTACTAATAGAAGTCAACCTTCTACTATTCTTTTATTCTAATAATGCTTTTTGGATTGAAATAGAATTTAAGTGTCCTTTTCCAATTAAAATATAACAATGTCCTTAGACCACATAAATTAATTTATTTTCCTCTTTTAATTTCCCCTTAGCCTATGGAAAATAATAACAATAGGCTTCAGTTATTCATGAATTAATTAATTTTGAAAATGGCAACATTACAATCCACCCTTCCCATAATTGTTTTCCCTTAAGCAATGTCATTCCAATTCTTTCATTCCGAACTGCCCTTCAAATACTAGGATCCCAAATCCACCTTGGGAATTTGCAATTCCCAAACCTTGAAGTTGTTGGCTTATGCTGCACCTCTCTGATACGATTAGAAAACCATGAATTAGGTGAAGCTCTTTCAATAACCTCAATAAAGGAGTCCAAAGTAGTGAAATCATGCATCAACTAGGATCTGGAAAGTGTGCTAACAACAATAACACCCTCCATTCTGCTAACTGAAACTATTGTAACTCTTTTCAGTGATCCCGTGGATTATCAGCTCTTTCCCATTTAACTTAAACTTCAGCTCCATATTATGAAAGTTTTGGATGAATTCCCCCTACAAATGCAACCATTGCACTCGTAGCACCAAGTCAATATCTTTCAAACCAACAACATAAAAATCATCACTCATTTGATGGTCATCCAATGTGAAGCTAAGTTGTTTAACCTTTTTCTGGCAAGTTATGGTAAAACCATCGGCTACAATGACACTGAAACTTGTTACATCATTTGTCTCCAAATCTCTCCTATTCACCAATCCTTCATTTATAAAATTGTGGGTTGCCCTATTATCAATCAATACGACAATGTTTTTCCCATGGACTGCAACTAACCCTAAAGGATTGATATTGTAGTATACTTGTAAGTATGGCAAGAGTGCTTGCTACAACCTCTAGTTCTTCTTTTGAATCTTCATCTGATATCACTTCTATGTAATGCACCTATCCCTTTGAAAGAAACCTATGACCCGGTCCCTATGGATCCCTGCAAGTGAAGTATATGTTTCTTCTACATGAGTTTATTTCGAGTCTCATCCGCCTTTGACCGTATCTGCTCAATAGGTGCTGCCCCTGGCTGCCCCACGGAAGATGTTTTAGACTGCTCGGAAGGTATTGTCCTTAGCTGCCCCAAAGGCATTGTTTTTGCTGCACAAAAAATGTAGTTTTTTTGCTGCTCAAAAAATGTAGTTCTTTGTTGTCCTATAGGTAAAACATTTCCCTTTGGGGGCTGCTATATCCAGATCTAAAGCCTTTTTTATGGCTCTTTGTAGAGAAGTAGGGCTGCAAGATTTCACTAAACCCCTAAGATATTCAGTTAAACCTTTAATAAACAAAACAACCAATCTCCTCTCTATCACATCAGGTACCATCACAAAAAGTTTCTGAAATTCAGCTACATAGTCACTTACCGAATGTAGTTGTTTGAGTTGAGCTAATTCCCAAAAAGGAATTTTTGGATCCGCTCTATCAAATCTCTCTATTAACCTGTCACAGAAATCCGCATATGAGCGAATGAGATTGTGTCCTTGTGTGATTAGCCCTTGGTACCTCCACTCATGTGCAATACCTTCTATGATGAAGGGTTGCAAATTTGATGGCTTCCTCTTCCATCATTAGTTTGAGTGATATGAAGGTATCCAACTTTTGTATCCATGCATGAGCGGTCAAAAATAGCGAGTTACAACTTACCTAGTGTCTATTGCAAGTCTCTCTGGTTAGCTAGTGGTCTTTCGATCAACTCTTGGTCCACTCCTGTTCTTCTTCAAATTGATGAAATTATTGAGCGATATTACCTTCTCTAATCTCACCTGGAAGTACCCCGTATATTCCGCATAGCTAGCAACAATATCATTTGCTATAGATCGTTGAGTTTCCACCTCTGGAACTGATTCCTCCCTGCGAAAGAATTCGTGTTGGAAGTGCCTAGCAATAGAACTAGTGTTCGTCTTCTAAGTGTGTCAGTTATTATTTCCCCCTAAAGAACTTCCCTCGCCGTTGGGACTCCTTTGTACATTTGCGCCCTGCATAACTTGGATCAACTGACCTATCATATCAGACTAACCTATTCTTGTCCCTGAACAAGCCTATCAAAACGTGCCTCTTTTGGGTCCTGGTTTTCCATGGCTTCTGGGTGTTCTAAAGCTTTCTTCTTTTCCTTTTACTGGTATCTAATTTCTAGTATCACTAACCAACATGAAGTTCAATAGCTAATTTCTTTTTTTTTCTTCCTTTTTTTTTTTTAAAATTCCCTTCCACAAGCTAGGAGGAAATTCGCTTTGATACCACTGTAATATCCCTGAAAGAGGAACTTCTAGCAAATCTGGATATTTTTCATTAAATCCTAGGAGCAACAGTATTGCAAAAATAGACTTTTACAACCACAGCCATAATCTGAATTTTATAAATAAAAATAGCGAACCAATACAAAAAAAAACTGAACTTTTATTTATTTATTTTCAACCTAGATACAATAAAACAATACCAATGTCTAAATACAATTTCTTGGAGCTGAACTGGTGTAACAATTGTACCCTAAAAGACCTCCGCCACTCCTGAATGGAATTGCGCAACTGAGAAGTGGGGGATTTCGTCCCCAATTCCATAGGCAAATGAGGGTTTTCATCCTCTATCGTTTGCAGACAGCAGAAGCTACTTGCAGACAAAGAAAATAATTCATTAATTTCCAAGATGTGTTACATTGAACCCCCAAGTCTTCCTTTATAACTCTCAAACACTCCAAAGTGGGCGCCACATCCTAAAAATAGGATTAAGCACTTTAAATAATCCTTTATCTACCTCCATGTTGGCACCCCATCCTAAGAATAGGATCAAACATATTAAATAATACTTTTTCCACTCCTTATCCTAAAATTAGGATTTACAAAAGCATGCAGCTATCTCTTCAACTTTGGCACCCCCTCCTTTATTTATTTATAAATTCTAACTAAGTCCCTGATAATAGAAGTCAACCTTCTACTATTCTTTTATTCTAATAATGTTTTTTTGGATTGAAATAGAATTTAAGTGTCCATTTTCCAATTAAAATATAACAATATCCTTAGACCACTTAAATTAATTTATTTTCCTCTTTTAATTTCCCCTTAGCCTACGGAAAATAATAACAATAGGCTTCGAGGTATTCAGAATTAATTAATTCTGAAAAGGGGACATTACAAAATGCCTCTCATCCTAACATTTTTCATATCTTATCACTTATCCCTTCTTACCAACATAGTGCTGCCAAAAGAGGGATCCCATGGCCTCCTCCTCATCCCCTCAAAAACCTTTGAAAAAGGTTATTTCTCAAGATCATCTAACCCCCTCAAAATGATTTGCTCAAATACCTGCACCGCACCCTGTGAATTGTGGTTGAACCCACTTTCCCTTCAAAAATGATTCTACTAATTATCTCGAAATGGGATCACCACCAAATATTTCTCATTTTGTAGGGGCATATCCAAGACCCAAAACCTTAAGGGCTTGGGTGCATCAACCGTGGAAACCTTCAAAATATGTTCATATTCTAAAGATGGGAAAAGGCTATTTCACAACAATATTTGCACATGAATCTAAGAAAGCAGCCATCTTCCGAGGAAGACAATGCTTCATGAATAAATCTAGGTTTTTCAAGAAATCATGGACCTCTTCTTTCAGTCCCATCGAAGGTCTCACAAGCATGGCCCCAGTTTGGGTTCGTCTACCCCTCTTGCCAACTGAATTCTAGGAGGATTATTTGCTCATGTGTATTAGGAATGCCAAAGATAAATACATAGTGGATTTGGAGACAATACTCCATCCAAGAATTCTAAATTTTGCTTGAATATGTGTAAACAAAGATTTGGAACAAGTTCTACTAGACAAACTCTACTTAGAAAGATGAGGAATTGAATGTAAGCCATTAGTATGCTCTAAAAAAATTTCATTTTGACGTCACATAAGCCACCCACACAGCCATCTAGCAAGGGTATTTCCTTCAATTGTTCATCTAGAGTCACCTGCTCTAGAAGGACCTCCGAATACAAAGAAAAATGTAGAATAAAATCCGGCCCAAGTGTAGGCCTCCAACCATGTTATAGCAGATTTGATGGTAGACAAAGAAAAGCTCCTAAGTTTAAGTTGCAATGCCAAGGACCCATGAGGCTCCCTGTAAACAAGTAAATCATACACCCAATAGCAAAAAACACTAAAGGATCAAGAGGTAAACTTCTCCATCTCCAACTACTTTCAATTACTATCTGATATGGAAGCAAAGAATCAAGCTAGAACGGGAACAATTCTACATCCTTCATCTTCAAGTAGCCAGCCAATGGACCCCAAGTAGAGGATCTTTTAGACTCCAAGAGGAAGCACCAAAATCAAATGGCTTCAAGAACACACACACACACACCAACCATCATACAAAAAAACACAACATATAAACACAATGGGGATAGAATCGCTGAAGAAGCTTGCCAAGAATACAAAACAAAACAAAAAAGAAAGGGTGTCATATTGGAATAGTCCAATCATGCCTCATCTTATAAGACAGGTCTAATCTTAATTGCACTAATCGAAATTCATCCCTGCTCAGATTTGCAGCTTTAAAAACAGATATCATAAATTTCTATCACAATAAGAGACCCAAGCAATCCATGATATGCACAGGTATTATGAAGATAATCCAATTATGAGATGTTAGAAGCCTTTGATGCCCCAAAAAACAAATCTTCCTCGAGAATATTATGAAGCAACACAAGGAAGACCTAATCCTCCTACAGGAAACTAAATAATGCATGCAAAATTCAGTGATATCTGAATCTTCAATTGCGGCTCTAGGAAACAGCTCTGCCAAGAAACTATAGGAAGGCTATAATGCCTTGTGATACTCTATAGGACCCAAACAAATCCCAATGTTTAAGCTCTCATTATAGTAAATGGGGAGTTACTTCGTAGATGACCTCCTTGGAATTTGACATATGTTTCTGATTACCAACATATATATCCCACCCTACAAACAATGGATGAAGATGATATCTTATCTTTTATACTGGATGTAACGTGAAGCCCAGAATTGAAGATCTCGGGAAGAGCTTTTAACCTCATCGAGTAAGGTCAGCAGAAACAAGATCACTGGTTCGACACACAATGAAATGCCATAGTCAAAGACCTCATAGAACAACACAAACTTATTGACCCAAACTTCTGGAATGGCAACTAAACCTGGTGTAACAAAAGAAAGGGCCCCTAATCTGTGGCAGAAAAACTAGAACGATTTTTTCTCGCCCCTGCTTGCGTAACAAGTGATAGAAAGATCAAGATAAGCATCTTAGATTCCTCATTCTCGGACCATTGGCAAACCTTGCTTTAAATCACATGTAATAAGGGCCCTAGTAATTTTCTATTCAAATTTGAAAGCATGTGGCTTCAACCAATGGAATTTTCAATTCAAATTAGAAAGCATGTGGCTTCAACCAATGGTGGAAATAATGTCCCACACAACCTATTTTTACTATGAATAGATACATGAGTGGGCTGCAATATTTACAATACCAACAACTGGTTGAGAACAACATGGTTTAGGTTACATTTTTCGCCAAGTCATTCATCCAAACACAACTGGAGCAATTGCAGAATCAAATAAGAAATGTTGGCTTTTCCAAAGTATGGGAAGAGGCTAAGCAAAAGTTAATAGGCCAATTGAACATATTCCAACAAAGAGGAGGCTTATCGGCATCAAAAATCCAGGGCAATATGGATCAAAGAAGGTGACTCCAACACCAAGTTCTGTAATCCATCGTAAGCCAGAAAGACCTCATTGCCATACCTATCATAAAAGTCCCAAATGTAGGACTTTGCACAACCTGGAAGATACAGTCCCGTCAATACCTTCCAAGATCTACTTTATGGAACTCAATACTCACAATACTCGTGCAGAAGAACAACAAATTCTATCCTCAATTTCACATGTTATTTCACAAGATAATGATCTACTATACCAATTGATCCTACAGAAGGAATTAAGGGGGATGGTTTTCTTATTTCCTCATGACAGAGCTCAGGGGCCTGGTGGTTTTTCCAACTCAGTCTACCAAGAAATTTCCGACTCAGCAAAAACATTAAAAATACTTTAAACTCAGTCTGTACATGAAAACTTGTCAAAAACTCAGAAAACTTGACAAAACTCGATAAAAACTCAGGAAAACTTGACAGAAACTAACAAAAACTCATCTAGGCAAGATTCGCGAGTTATAAGTATAAATATTCGCCCAGCAAAATATTCTGCGAGCATTTGGCAACTCAGCGGATAAAAGAACTATGATCTTAACCATTAGCTTTGATGATAATGAGCATCCTGATCTATCACAGTCTTTTTTAGGCCTTCTCTTTTGCGCTTTGCGCTAAGTTGCCAGGAAACGGAAATTGTAACAAAATGGGGAAACAAACGATTTTTCAAAAAACCCTTGGAAACAAAACAGCGCAGAAACATCCATACAATAAATTATTAAATATAAATATATGAATAAAAAATGCATAATACTATTTTCTGGTACATAAAAGATAAAACACTTGAAGAATATACAATTCATATAAATTCAAAACATTCAACATGCTTAAAATTTCACATGTTCATGTGAAATATGATAATTTATAGGTCTGAACTTCAAAATTTATATGCATATACATTGCTATAACTATAAGTATGACTATGTGAAGTTTTGATTAATCTTGATTAAATGAATTGGACTAAGTTATTGCATCCTCAAATTAAGTTATCATCAGCAACACTAATTAATTTCTGCATTGTCAGAAAATCTTGCATCTCACTTTTTTGCTGATAGGTAAATGAAGTTAAGGAACTCCTCCAAATTATTACAATATTGAAGAACAACGGGTTCTTGCTCCCTGAAAATGGGGGAATCTTCAATGAGTTCAAAATAATAGGCTGAAATGCAAGAGCTCTAGCAGCTGAGATTCAAATTTCTTTGTAGGATGATCCACCAGCATTCGTTTACCCAAGACAGACATGTAAGAACTCATTGTCTGGAAACCCTGCTTGACTATCCAGGGGGAGGATTCACCAGCGATAGGTACCCAAGATAACATGCAAGTTTTGTTGGCCAAGCATTAAGAAAAGCTCATCCGATAGTTAGTAACGTCTAAACTGCTGTAAAGCTTTGTTCAGAAGAGGCAGTGCCATTTGAAACTAAGGCACATGATATATCCGGCAAGAAGAACAAAAAGAAGAACTTTTAACGTCCACAAGGCATACCAAAGCAAGGGTTGTTATATTTTACACTAAAGCTTCTACACCCATCTCTTTATCCAGAATACTGAAGAGACCTCTCAATTTTGCTGACCGAGATAGGGATGAATCGATAGGTTGGATGCTACTGTTATCAACTTGGTCCACTCTTTGATATGGTGCTGAAGAG
Organism: Taxus chinensis; assembly: GCA_019776745.2. Lineage (NCBI taxonomy): Eukaryota > Viridiplantae > Streptophyta > Pinopsida > Cupressales > Taxaceae > Taxus > Taxus chinensis. Next base: position 579,677,445 of record CM034150.1, read on the forward strand.
GATCAGGCCAAAATTGCTCTCATCTTCTTTTGGATGAGGTCAGAAATTAACACTTTGATGCCATCAAGCGTTCTGTGGCATTGTGTACTTTCTTCCACAAGGAACAGAATGAGACCTTGGCTGATGTGCATCATTACAAAAATCAATGGAGTCTACTAGTTATCATCCAATTGGGGCTAAACTCTATTTATCTTCAACCCTAGTACTTCAAATTTTGACCAGCTTTGGTTGGAACATCAATCTGGCTTAGTGCATTCCCAGTATGGGTTCATTGCTGCCAAATTTGCCTCTGCAGAGTCTGACACCTCTTAACAGCTATAACATTATCCTGGAGAATGCTATTTGGAAATTCATCTCCTAATCTTGACAGTGTTTCAACAAAAGGTAAGGGTTCATTTGATACAACTTTGTGCCTGTATGCCTGGACTGGTTGATCTAAGTCCAATCCACATTCCCTGCTTGAGTTCTTTCCTTGGTTTCAGGGAAGTTCAACAAGAACTGAAAACATGTGATTACTGATAACACTTGCTTTTAAATGCTTGTCACTATTAAGAATCTGTCTTTTTATGCTAAATCTTGTGCCCAGTCACATACAAAATCAAGTCAAAACGAAAACTTTGAAGGAAAATATTATTTCCAGTCTGCCAGTCAGAAAATATTCTCAAGTGGTACAATGGATCCCAAACAAAAGCAAAAAAGGCCACATGGTGGAAAGATGCTTCAGGGAAGCATTCATTGTTGATGCAGCCTTGCGGCCAAGAGAAGCACAGGTTCTAATGAAGAGTTTCAACCTCGTCTTTATCTCCAAAAGAATCAGTGAGCCGGTCTGGCACATGCACTGTTAACCTGTTTGGATTCAACACATAACATTGCTAAAAAGTCAAGCTCGACTCTTTAGAAGAGATGCTATCACAATTAGAATTGACAGAGAAAACAGGCTCTTTGAATGGTCCCCCTCCTGCAATTAAGGGGCTATTCCGCCTTCAAGTTCTAAAGAGCGATACGTGAACGGATTAGTTTCAAATGGATTCAACCATAAGCTTAAGAGGCAAAAAAAGAAATCTCGTGCAAGGAAACTCCCATTGGAATTTAAATTTTTTTCAATTTCCCACTCATAGGTTTTGGAATATACTATGTAAAAAGTAGAGTCTGCATGTTCGATTGTAGAGCTTTTGGAAACACTTTTTAAATGAAAGGCATGAGGAAAGAAGTGGGCATGGTTAGGAAGAAAGCCATGGTGCATACAGGAAAAAACATTCATTCTTTTAATAAAGATGCAAAGGTGGACAAGAAAGCAAAAATCAAGTATAGAATGTAAGCTGTCTTAGGAAAGCTACAGACTTGGTTTGAACGCAAGATGTAATCATATAAGTTTAACATTAATACAAATTTACTTATAAATAAAACTGCATTGTAATTTCTTTGGAAATCCTCCTTGTATAAATTTGGATTCATATCAGAGAAAACTGCATAGTAATTTCTTTGGAATTCCTTCTAGTATAAATTTAGATTTGGTATCGTATTTTAACAGCAAGCAATGTAGCCATTAGTTTTAAGAATCTTTTTACACACATTTTGAATTTCTGAATTCATATTTCAGTTACATTTCCTTCAGAAATTATTTTCTCTTGGCAAATTTTATCTATATTTTGCAAATAAGGTATAAAGTGCCAATAAACTGGATGGTAAAACCCCTACTGTTACCAAGGACCAAAATTGGTGTCAACATAATCATTCAACTCAATTAAAGCTAGCTCCATCCAAACGCAAGACTAAGTTATAAAAACTAAAGTCCGGGCAAGATATTTCTCAAATAATGATTTTTAACAAATAAGAGCCGGCCATAATATCGAAAAAGACTCAAATAGAGGCTATCCTACAAAGAATGGACAATTAAATAAATGCGAGCAAAACCAATATTACATTCCACTGGACCTATAATTTTAAATTTACTTTCCACACAAAAGAAATGGTTCAAAAATGATCTTTGGGCATACCTTTAAACGCAGTTCCTCAGTTATCACTTCTAAATCCCTTACTGGGTCGACAACATCCTCCACATGAATAACATCAGGATCATCGAATGCTCCTACAAGCACACCAAAAGGCATATTCATAAGTGCCAGCAAACAACCACAGTGAAGATAGATTTGTACAAATATACATCATCTAGATCATGGAAAAGGTTCGTATGATATACCTACCTAAAGACAATCCAAGACAAAATTTCATAAAATAATGCTCTAGCTGAATTAAGGCCATATTCTTATTGATCACTTAGTTTAGGTAAACTTTTATTGTTTTTTATATGCCACAGATATAGAGCGGCCAGGAATCTCTTGATATATTCTCACACTCTTACTGCTTACCACTATACAGAAAATTGTATACTGACCTTGCAAACCCCTTAGAAGTCAATCAAGCATACATATTTTAAGCCAATGGTATTATATGCACATTCATAAAGGTAGAAATCCAATTAGTAGGATCTTCGTGGTATACTAAAAATTTATAATATAAGCTGCATCAAACACTCTACCTTTCCGATATTGGTTGAATTTAGTGCTATAAAAACACAAAATTCAACCAAATGGTCCTACAGGCACACAAGAAGACAATACATGTATATAGGGCACCCTCAGCAACCTATATTTTCCCTCTTGGTCGGTTTTCTTTATCAAAACGCCATTCTCCTAGTCATGACTGACCAGTGCTTTCAATCTCTTGAAAATCATCACTTTTTACTGGCTTGTGCCCTTAAAATCAACTGGTTTGTGTTCTCCTTGTCCAAGATACAGCTTTCCAGATTTTCAAGACTATTTTCTCATGATTTCTCCATCGTCATTTTGCCTAATAATTATGATTTTCTAAGTTCTTATTCACATCTTTTGTGGGGTCACAATTTTATACCATCGATTTTGTCTTTACTCCTGTGTTAGAATATGTGGAGAGAGAAAGAATGAAGAACAATCAAAACGCACCATTATTCATTGTATATTTGTCATTTTATTATGTAAGATATTGTTACAAAATGGTTGAAGTGGTTACAACCATTTATTAGTTGATAAATTACTAATATGGACTTAATGCTAAATTATACGCCTTATATTCTAATACCCCCTCTTAAGGCTTACACTATAGAAAGAAAATACAAACATATTGATAGACGGTTAAAGTAATTGAACCAAACACGACCACAAATTCTTTAGAAACTTCCCCCTTTAAAAACAATTTTTTGACCAGGTAAAACTCCATCAAGCTACCTCATAACCTTCGTAAAGGTGTAGCTCCCGAGTTGAATTCCCAAGTTCCCAAATTCCACCACCCCAAACTCTTGAATCACGAACCGCCTAAATTATTGGACAACCATCCATATTGAGCAACATCCACAATGCTCCATCAAGTTGTCTCATAACCCTCATAAGGGTATAATTCTCAATATCCACAGACTCCCAAACTAACTAGGCAGTAATCCATGCCAAGCTTCACCTACACTAGATCCCTTCTTGTCTTCAAGGTGTTGGGGTTTCTTTAAAATATGTAGTTTTCAGCATTGAATTTTTCACCCATTTGATTTGTTTTTTAGCGTTCTCTTGTTGTATGTAGAAGGCGGATTATTTAACAAAATAGCTTTGGCATCTTCGTCATCCCCTGTAGCATTGGACTTTTGTCTGTTGTCTTATGAGAGACCTTAGATTGTATGTGCCTAGAAATAATGACTTTGTCATCCATTTTTCACTCCAATTTTAATTTCTGAACTACAAATTAATGCAGTAAGATGAAAGTGATAGTCTATACCCAGATTTCTGACTTCGGGTACATAAATAAAATCAACAAAAAGAAATACAAGTCTATATTTTGATTTTGTCTTAGTACTTAATGCAAGAATTTTTAATGTTTGAATTTGTTTAGTAAAGGAATATCACGGTCATCTACATGAAAATATTTTGGAAGATTAAATACCAGTATGAAATCACACCTTTCTTTTGGTGTCTGAAATATGCAAAATATATCACCTTCAATTGGAATATGCCCTAATAACAGACTTAAAATTTGGTATTTCTTCCTTGGATGGTTGTATTTTCCTTCACGTTCGACTATTCCTTCCCTTTCCTTGGCATCGATTGAATTTTCTGCCTTTGAAAACGTCCGGGTTTGGATGATATTCCCGTGATTTGCGATTTGCAACAATTTGATCTATGCAACCTAAAACTTGTATGGAGAATTTGTGTTCTACAAAAAAAATGAGCTTGAAACTCGTTTATAAAACCCTAAAACGTCTAAAAAAACCATTCGCCATTGAATTTATGCCCTTTCAGAGTTGTATTTAAAAAGTCTTAAACTCATATCTTGTGCCCTCACAACCATTATTAAAGGCAAAATATTAATGGCAGGGCTGTTATTAACAGCGGAATATCAATGGTGACTTCCAGGTTGTGTCTTGAATGGCATTAGAGATGTGGCTTAAATGATGTCAATTGTGTCCTTCAATGGCATTTAAAAATCCCATCTATACCCTTACTCAAATTGGATATCCTTCAAATTCTTTCTCATTGTTTTGTAGATCCCTTCAAGCACGAAGGGCTCTGATACCAATGTTAGAATAAGTGGAGAGAGAAAGAATGAAGAACAATCGGAATGCACACATTATTCATTGTGAGTTTGTCATTTTATTATGTACGAGACGGTTACAAACTGGTTAAAGAGGTTACAACCGTTTATTAGTTATTACTTAACTAATATTAACCTTAATATTACAATATAAGTCTTATATTCTAATAGCATTTTCGATATAATTTTTCATATTTTTGCCTAGGCAATTTTGTACTAAATGTTCATGTTGACAAATATTCACCCTCCTTTTGAATTTTTGACAAGCGGTCTGCTATTACATGACTTTTCCCTTTTCTTATGATTATAACGGTAACAGCCATTTATTGGATATAGTAGTGGCTGATGACCCACAATGGAAATGAATAGATTTGACGGTAAGTAGTGGCAAAAACTTTGTACTGTGTATGCCATGCCTAAAGCTTCCCTTTCTGTCGTAAATTCTTCTCTTCCATACATGGTAGGTTGATTGTGAAATAACGTCTACATGTACATGGAATTCCTCAGCCCAGCTGGGGTAAGCTAATATCAGTGCACTGATTAGCCAGATTTTAGCTTTTCAAAGGCTTCTTGCTGCTTGTTTCTCAATTCAAATCAAACTTCCTTTCTCAATAAGTAGTTTAATGGGTGAAATAGTTGAAATTTCGTAATAGATATTCTGTGGTATCCAATATGTCCCATAAATGACCTTGTTCCGCATCTTTAGGTGAGATAGTAGAGTATTAATTACCATTTTTCCAGTATCTGTTTTCATCCCTGATTAAACAACTTTTCATATGGTAACAATAATTGACATTTCTAGGAGCTCAAAAAGTGTTTCTGCCCACAACAAATGAATGCATTGCAATAATGCCCTCAAATGGTCATTAATAATTTTTTGGATGCACCAATCATTCAAAAATGTTCTTAAATCGTTAGTTAACATTTCTTGGACCACAAATAATTTTCCTTTGAAACATGGTTGGGGCATTGCACAAGTCGAACGACATTTGATGGTAGCATACGTACCAAATTCTAAAACAACCATAGTCTTTAGCTTGTCTTCTTCAGCTATACTTATTTGATTGTAAACCAAAAATCCATCTAGAAAGGAATTCAATTCACTCCCCAACACTTATATGGTACGATCTAGATGGCTGTTCAAAGCATAACTTTGAACAATTCTGACAATCTATTTTTTCAGTTTTTGATGCATTTTCGTATCGTGCAAATTTTGGGGCCCTTCGGAGCAAATTTGGGACCCAAAACTTTGGTCAGTGCCTTAAATGGAATGCCAAAGACACATGTTTAGGGCACTCAAAGTAGTTTTCTTGACAAGATTTCCAAAGCATGTTGCATCGTGAGAGTTATATCAGTAAACAAGCAAACAAATGGGTTGAGAAACAACACCATTTTTTTGAGGAAAATGCATATTTTAAGGACGGGGAATTTTTATGCACCTAAAGAAGACCGAATATGTCAGCTCATCCAATGGTTAAGCAAAATTAAGATATCATGGGATGGGTATATTGATGGAGACCAAGTACGCCGGCTCATCCAAGTGTTAAGAAAAATTAAGATATCATAATATCATCCAAATCATACATTAAGCAAGTTCAAGCATGAACCACTATTATCATAATATCATCTGAATTGTGCATTAAGCAAGTTCAAGCATGAACCAATATAGATGGAAGACAATCTATTTAATCTGTAACATGCATGAAGAGGATTGTTTTGCATAGGCATCTGCATCTAGACCACCTTAAAGAGCACCACCTCAATTTCTAGCAGTTTTGGAGGGGAGCAACCTACATTTAAGGAAACCTCTGACCCCTTTTTATACAAGTCTTGCACCTCCTAAAAGAGAATGACCTCCTACACTGGATTTCTTTGTTGTAATTCCAAATCATATTTTCACATTATAGGTTTTTTCATCAACAATCAAAGCTAACTTCACATATACTGTGTAGCAGGAAACAACATCCATAACACCATACCCATTTCCAATATATGTATTGGAAAATGTTCAAATCATCTCGTGAAACGGCATTCCTAGGGAACAAAAGAAATTGCCTTGCCTAGTTTTCACTTCCTTCTTGTCCAAAACCCGTGCTGTTTTCTTTCTTCTTCCTAGACACTTGTTGCCTCCAATCCTCTTCTTCTTCCCTTCATTATATTTTCCATCACAATCAAAGATAACTTCACATATATTGTGTAGCAAGAAACACCATCCATAACACCATACCCATTTCCAATATATGTATTGGAAAATTTTTAAATCATCCCATGAAACGACATTCCCAGGGAACAAAAGCAATTGCCTTGCCTAGTATTCACTATCTTTAAGTCCAAAATCCATGCTATTTTCTTTCCTCTTACTTGGCACTTGTTGCCTCCAATCCTCTTCTTCTTCCCCTTCATTACTGTCTCCATGAAATGCCTATAAATCAAAAACATTAAATACTAGAAACATATCATAATTATGTGGTAAATTTACCTCATAAGCATTCTCAATTATCTTCTTCACAATCTTGCACAGACCAATCTTCGCGTACTTTAGTTTGTCGTACATTTCTTAGGGAAATAATTATTTTCTTAGATATACCATCACTAAATCTCCTGCCTTGAATACCTTTGGCATTCTTGTTACATTTGTTGTTGCCTTATACTTTTCGTTACTTTCCTGTAGTTTCCTTCTTACTTCATCTTGCACCTATTGTATGTGCTTTGTAAATGCCTCTCCATCGCCACTAACCCACTCTGCAATTGATAACTGCAACAAGTCTAAAACGCCCCTAGGTTGTCTACCATAAACAATTTGGAATAGTGAATTTCTTGTTGACTTGTTCATTGAAGTATTATATGCAAACTCAATCTATTGTAAAAAGTCCCATTGCTTGGGCTTCTCTGCAACAATACATCTCAACAAATTTTGCTGAACGCCTATTTAGTACCTTTGTCTGCCCATCAATGTTTGAGGTTGGTATGGACTACTACATTTCAGCTTAGATCCCCAACTTCTTCCATAAATTCCTCCAAAAAATGGCTTCAAAAATTTAGTATCCCTGTCAAAAAGTGATGGTCTTCTGGAACAACATGCAGCCTAACAACTTCTTTGATAAACAAATCTGCTACTCTAGTGGCATCATTGGTTTTCTTGTTTGCAATTAAATGAACCATCTTTAGAAAACCTGTCGTACAACCACAAATTTTGAATGATTACCTCGTTGTGTGTTTGGTAGCCCCATTACAAAATCCATACCCAAATCTCTCTATGGTCCTTTTGGAATTTGACAATGGCATGTACAACCTTGTGTTTTGTGTATGGCCTTTAGCCACTTGACATATCCTACGTATCTTGACACATACCTTGCTACATCTCTCTTCATCTTCGGTGAAAAATACTTCTCTTCCAGCCGAAGCTATTTTCTTGCTTCTTATCGCAAAGTGTCCACCCAAACCACCACTATGAAGTTATGAAACAAAAGAAATGTCTCTTATAGACCCAACTAGAATATATAGTTGCTTTCCCTTAAAGAGATAACCATCATTGCATGAGATAATCATCGTGAATAGTACCTACCTCACCTATTAATGGATTCCCAGTATTGTTCTACAATCCTTCCTAAAATTTGGATCAAAATCATACAAGTCCTTGATAGTCTTGAATCCAACTACTTCACTCGCCATAGTAGTTAACAATGCCACACGCCTACTCAAAGCATCAACTAACTAATTCTTGTTTCCCTGACTTATACTTCAAAACAAAAGTATACCCTTACAAGAACGATACCCAATTTACATGCTTGCTATTAAATTTCTTTCGAGTATTAACATACCTTAAGGCCTCATGCATTATAAATAGAATAAAATCCTTCGGCACAAAGTAATGCCTCCCATTGTTTGCATACTTGTACTCAACAATTACTTAGCAAACCAAAAAAAACAACTCGACAAATATTCAGCAATTTGAAAAATCTTAAATTTCAATAAAAAAACATAAATTTCTGAGTATTGGTGAGTACTCGCTGCGAGTACTCTCATAAAACTTGCCAAAGCTCAGCGACTGTAGACTCGTGAGTATAAGCAGAAAAAACTCGCCCAAAGGAAAATTCTGCAATTATTCGCAAAACTCGCCTACTACTCGTCAAGTATGTAAAATATGATGCCTCTAATGTCTCAATGCTTGTACAATGAGCATAAAATTCAATTTCATATGTAAAATGTTTCTTTCTTTACCCCATTCAACTTCTCACTGTAAAATGTTATTGGCCTTCCTTCTTGACTCAATACTACACCGACACCCACATGTGAAACATCACCAGCCCACCTCAAACACCTTGCTAAAATTTGGTAATGTTAAAACAAGGGCCTCAATCACCTTCTTCACCAGATGTGGAAACTTTATGTTGTTGCCCTTGTCCACTACCAACTCTTTTCACCTTGTCATGCAATCTGTTACTAGTGCAAAAATACTACTGAAATTCTTGATGAAACTTTTTGTAAAAGGTTGTCCAAATCCATGGTAATTTTTTTAGCTTTAATATAGTTCTTGGAGTAGGCTACTCAACAATTGCCTTTAGCTTTTCTTCATCCATTGTTACACCATCTTCTGAAAATGACAAATACCTGAAAAATACCAAATTCTTTGGCATAAACTTGCACTTCTTCTAGTTTGCATAGAGCATTTGCCTTTCTCAACAGTTCTAGTACCGTTCTTCAAATGCTGTAGGTACTCATTCTTTACTCTTACTAAATATCAAAAGAGACTAATACAAACTTACCAATATAATCTCGTAGCATAGTGTTCATCATCCTTATAAATGTGTTCATAATCTCATAGCACAATGTTCATCATCCTCATAAATGTGTTCATAATCTCGTAGGACAATCTGAATGGCATCATCAAACCACTCATATAAGCCATCCTTGGTCTTGAACATTGCCTATCCCATTCAACTCCTTCTTGAATCCGAATATTATACGTAGCTACTCTATAGATCAATCTTACTAAAGTACGTAGCTCTTGCAAGTACATCCATCATAACATCTAGACAAGGTACATGAAATTCGTATTTAATGGTAATCGTGTTAATTGCCCTGTACTATTCGTTACACACATGTCCCCATACCCCATCTTTCTTTAGGGTCAACAACGTAGGAGTGCACACATTTTGGACTTGTGGTGCTCCCTCATTTTATACAATCCTTAATTAGTTAGATACATTAACTATTAAGCTGTAATGCTCAGTTATAAGCCATATAAACTATAGCCCCCTCTTATAGGCTTACACCACCTAAAATAACGTAGAATATAGAAATAGTTTTAATTACAATCTAATCATAAACTTTATGTTTATGGTTAAGTTGATTTTTATAATCACAGGTAGAAATCCAATGGTTGGGAGTCCCTTTCACTTGTAGAAGATGTACGTTCCCAAGCTTAAACCATTTAGTATCTCGGATTCCACGGGGTCAGGTGAACTCCCAATTTACGTTGGACAACCCTGAATGTAGAATTACTCCGACGAGTGAGGTCCATGGAGGGTATTTACTCATGACCCTCGTAAAGGTGAATGTCTCGCGATCCATAAACTCCCGAACTATCTACGCAACCATCCATGCCAAATATTACCCGTACTATTCCTTCTTGTCATCAATACACTTACTCTTAGAGTACCTATAAATCTTCTTCTTAATCAACAAAACTTTTAGTAAATTCAATATCTAGTGGATTGTCAACAACGGCCACATTTGCTTCTTTCAAGTTATCTTTGAGTTTGCCTTTGAGAATGTCATTAGCTCAAATGCAACAATTTCAAGTTGTATGACCCCTTTTCTTGTACAATAATAGCACTCAACTTGCCAAGTGTCTTTAACTGATTTTCTATGATTAGTTTCTCGTGTTGGAGTATAGTGCATTTTGATGTGAAGAATCACCTTTTGTATCGTCCACATTGGTTCTCTTTTATTCATCTAAGAGAGCTGAAATCATAGCTTTCGAGGTTTACAAAGACATCTCACTGAGACTAAAAATGACAGTTGTACGAAGAAGGTTAATTTTTTAACAAAATGGCTTTAGAATCTTTGTCATCTATTAGAGCTTAACCTCTGCTAAATGTCTAAGAAGAGATCTCAGATTATTTATAAGACTAGACATAGTAACATCATCAGCCATCTTGAAGCGAAAGAGTTGAAACTTTGAAGAAAATTTAGCATTCACTGCTTTTGCCCCAAACAACCTATTCATGTTATCTCAGATATCATTGGACGGTTTCTCTAAATCTATATGATGGAGTTCAGAAACAGAAAGAGCAAACCCGATAATAGCTTTACCTTTATCATCGCGGTTTTTCCACTCTAACAATTTGGCAACATCAATGAGTTGTCTTTCTTTTCCGTTAGCAATACCCCACAAATTTTTGTTCATTAATTGCATTTAAATTTTTAATTTTCCAAGTGTGAAATTTGAAGCCAAAATATTTCTCTACTGGGATTTCCATTCTGAAATATTTATTTAGACAAAAAATAGTGAATATAGATAATTATGAATGCCTGGACTATGTACTAGGTCATAGATTCGTGAGCAGGGTTTGTTGATTATTTCACCTCATTTTTGGCTCTTCTAGCCCTCACAATTTCTTTCCAAGCCCTCATGACCGAGGTCAATTCTCTTATACGACTGTATTTATTTGCAAACAAGTTTATGCCCTTTCACGGATGACTGTTTGCGACTATGAGTTATAATATTTGTAATGGTGAATGTCACTATATCATATGCCCTTCAAAGCTCGCCTCTGAAATTCATGACTATGGTATTAAAGGCATAAATGGAGTGTATTTTACTTTTTGACAAGATTCGCAACTCTGTTTAATAGCTTCTATCAATATTTTAACATTCCCTAATTTGCGACTTCAATGGCCTTTCAAACCCGTGAAGCTCAACTAAGCCTTCAATGGCGTTTACAACCAACTGAGCCTTCAATGTCGTTTAAAATTTTCGTCCGTGCCATTGCTCAATCTGGATATTGTTCGAACTCTTTTTCCTCATTTTGCAGATCCCTTCGAGCACCAAGGCTCAAGTACTAATGTCAGAGAATGCGCACAAAGAAGGAATGAAAAGAAACTGGAATGCACACATTGTTCATGTTGTGTCTGTTATTTTATTATGAGAGACACAACATGGTTACAACCGTTTATTCGATAATACTTAACTAATATTAGCTTGATGTTAAAGTATAAGTCTTATATTCTAATACTATCTACACACATTCTCCATTCTCCATGTCCCATCCTTCTTTGGAGTAAACAATGCAAGAATTTTACACATGGACTCATGCTCTCCCTCCCTACGCCATTTCTCACCAATTCAACCACTTGTCTATTTTACTCTTAAATGTTTTTTTGGATCATCCTATAAGTTGCTTCAGTAGGTAGAGCTGGTCCTACAATTAAATCAAAATGGTGTTGAATATCTCTTTTTAGTGGCAAAACATCTGACAACTCATCAGGTATAACATTAAAATATTCTTCCAAAACCTTTGCGGCCCATGTTGATATTTTCACATCTACTTCTCTTTCTTTGCAATTTTAATGCATAGTAGAGTCCTATATTCTTCATCTCCTTGATAAATTCTTCTTTGGACAACATGTTTTCTAACTACCCTTCTTCCTTAAGAGGTAATAGAACTACCTTTGAACCATCCTTCCAAAAAGTATGTGTTCTTCTCTCCATCAAGGACTACTTTCCTATTATATTGTCATGGCCTTCCCAATAATACATGAAATGCATCCATTGGTATAACATCACACCACATTTCATCTTTATAGTTGATCCTACGAAAAACTTGATTAAACACCTCTTTTCAACAGTAACTTCAGTTCTTATTTTAATCCATGAAAATGGGTAAGGATAAGGATGCATTTCACATTGCAAATCTAATTTCTCTACCATTACCATAGAAACTATATTTTAACAGCTTCCACCATAAATAATAACTTTACATACCTAGCCTCCTAAAGTGCGCCTTGTTCGGAAAATATTTGTACGCAGCCATGAGTCACCACCATCTTTATCCTACACCTACTCGTTCCTTGGATCAATCATTGTTCCTCTCATCATAATATTCTCTCCTACTTCTGTTGCAACTTTTAGATTCCATTCCTCAGCCTCAACCAAGGAATTCAAAAAATAAGCAATAAACTGTACAAAAGATTGTTGAGCATGAAATAATCAATTCTATTCTTTGTTATTCCATAAGCAATATATAAGAGTCTTTAAATAAAATAACTCAAGGGTTGAGTTGTCACACACAACTAAAAATAGCTATGTTACACCAAGTTTCTACGATGGGCGGACAAGTTTTTGGGACATTAGGAGACGAGAGGCCTTTTTTTAAGGGATGGCAATATAAAAAATATGAAAAATTTAAAAATATAGAAAATTTCTGTTATTCATATATAACTTATAAGGCATTCATTCATATACATTATGGAACCATATTATGAAACATTAGAGGGTACAGCTGAATTGAAAATTCTAATTTCAATTCACATAAGTCGAATTAATCATTTCAAATTGAGTTTTCAACGTTCATTACCAATGTGCATATGCCACATACATAATACATCATAATGAAAAGGCCGAAAGGCTACAAGTACAAAATGAAAAAATGTCAAAATGTAGACAATCTTGCTACTATGTGTCTGCCTCGTCCTCACCTAAATCAAAATCAGACTCTGAATCTGATTCACTGCCAATATCAGGGGCTGCCTCATTCAAAGGAACACCCACCAAACCCTATTATGCCTTCTCATCAATCTATGTAGCATTTTCAAAAATAATAAAGTTTTGGCATTTTTTATTAAGAAACCTGTGCTTTTTTGGATGGGGGACGGCTGGCCATCCCTTGCAAGCTTGGCATCCCCTGCGCGTTTCCAGTACATTCCCAAGCAAACCTTCAAGTTAGGGGGCGGGAGGGGGACGTCTCTTAGGAGTCCCTGAGTCCCTAGAACATCCCCAATGCAGGTTTGTCCTCAAAAGGGAAGGGGATGCGTCCCAGGGTACAGTTAAATAAAAGCTAATAAAAGAAAAAGGCTACCCTAGAGTTAACCAAACATGCTATTTTAGTAGCTGTTTTTTTGGTAGCTCTTGCATGCAGGCTTGGATGGCCCTAATAATTGTCCCTTCTCTTCTACATGCCTAGATAAAGCTCGAGGGTGACTTGCATCTCAAGTTCACGCCCAAATACAAAAATATTAAATCCAAAAAATCCTTAGAATACCACAAAATATTAAAATGCAATTTTCGGCCCTTACATGGTGGATTTTGACTCTAAAAATTTGTCAAACACTTGCTAGCTACTTACAGAAGCATAGAACTCTTCAAGATCATTGTTTTAGAAAAACGGGCTCAATTAGCTTGCTGATCAAAAGATATAGCCTCTGCAAGATATGCTTCCGCATCATTGTTGGATACATAACTCTTCATGTGACCTGTATTTTTCCTTTGGACAGATAGTCATGTTTGTTATTGTGACTGAGGTAGATATCTTTCTCTTATTCTATGGTTACCATGTTCCCTCTTTCAAGGATATATAGCCTATATTACATGACTTTTAGTATTTTTGTTTATTTCATAGCTTAATGTTGTTTTATCGTGAAAGGTTGTAAACTACTGCAGATAAATCCAAAAGAAATTAACTTTCCCAACAGTAAATTTTGACAAGGTGAATACAGAAGCTTGCACCTTGAATCACTAAACTCTCAATGAATTTTACGGTTTGAAACCAAGATACATAACAGGTTCGAAATAGTTGAAATTTGGAAGCTAGTCCTTTCAAGGCAAGAAATATTGTCTTTCAACCACTAAATAGGTAATTAATTTATACCCAATTTTTAATATAATAAAAATATGAATTTAATTCTGATAAATACCTTTTCAAGGATTTGAAAACAATTCTCTAATGTGTCGCTGGATTTGAATTCCGAGCATTGGTGATTGCTTGCCAACCAATTAAGAATAGCCTCACAGAGTTGTCTTTCACTGCCAATGCACATAATAGATCAGATACCATAGCCACATACAGGTCTAAATATTGCGTTATGCATAGACTAAAAATTCATGAAACCTGTCAACGGTCAATAGGGGATGGCTGATGGCATGCATTTAATAATGCATATGGAAGAGTTACAAAAGAATCAGCATGTAAAATTGCAACCTGCCCAAAACAATAAATATTAATCATCTATATAATAGAAAACAAACTTGCACATACAATATCACAAAGAAAACATTTCAACACAAAATCCACCAAGTGCAAGTCAAAAAGAGAAGCATTAAAATATGAAAGTAAAACAAAAATTGTGGCATAAAAGCATCAAATGTAGGCAATATAGGAAATTAAATAGCTACATACATTCCTAAATAAACTAAAATTAATGGTACCGAGATAACTACCAAAACCAGCTCTATTAACCAATGTAAATAAAAGCCATACAAATGAGAAGATCTTAGTTTTATGCATGACATGATGCTCGAACTTTTGGTATTTCTACACATTGAGACATAGGATTTATTCAAAACAATTTACTAATGAAAACGTAAGAAACATCTCCAAAGGGATCATAAGCAACAACTAAATGAAGCATTGCATTGACATGCGATAGTTCCGATTCTTCAGATGAATGACCCTCTTTCTAAAATAACATGTCGAAGACCCCTAGTCCATTTTGTCTCCCGACGGCTAAGGAATGAAGACAAGGGAAACTTCAGTCATAATAAGTTATTAAAAAGTGCATATAAAAAAAAAGAAATATTATAAAGGCACTTATAGTAAGTTGTTATAGACTTAATGATAAAACAAAATTAGAAACAAACAAAAAAGCATTTTATAATGTCTATTTATTCTTGAGAAAATGCAACTCCCTTTGTTATTGGAATAAAGTAAAACAAGCATTAAATGAAGGGGTGAAAGGTTATTGGATGTCAAGGGTGGCTATTTGGCCCATAACATCTATTAAAGCAAGTCGACTTGCTTGAGGAGAGCATCCTTTTCTATTTTCATAAATTTGAGTTTTGTCTGTTGAGCCTTGAGCTTACATCAAAAATCCTCTAAGGACGAAACCCCTTAGAGCTTCTCTCTTGAAGACAAAAACCATCTTGAAATTGAGGAGAAGAACGAAATCTCTTCTTCTTGGTTATTTTGCAGCAGTGATTGAAGACCTGTAAAAGCTGATTTGAAGAGGGGTTTGAAGGAGGAAAGTGTTGCTGGAGTCTCTCCTTTATTTCCAGCTGAAGCGGCCTGCTTAGAGGATTGTTTGGGGGTGTTGGGAGTGAATAAACTTCAGATCCGTGTTGCTGTTATAAAACCTGATTTTTAGTCATCTAAATCAGTAATTTTAGAGTGGATTTTTTGCTTCAAAACATCACATTTCCAGAGGTGTCTGAAGACAAGGGTTTGCAGAATTTTAATAAATAAATCAACCATCTTTGGAGTCTCAAATTGGTACTTTTATTTCTACATTTGCCTTCTAAATTTAGCCATTTCATTTTGATAAGAAAAAGTGTTGTTTTATTCATCTTTGACTAAATTTCTATACTCTTGGCTAGTCGCACAATCTGGAATAAATTCCAGCTATGCATTTTTATAAAAGTCTTGTGATATATTTTAAGTCGGAATTTGGGGAAATCCATTGTTTGCATTTATATGTCCATTTGGGGACATTAAAGTGGTATCAGAGCAGTTAATCCTCCCATCCTGTGAGGAAATATGATCTGAATGCAATCAAGAAAAAGCCATAAAGTATATCAAAGAAGGAATACCCCAAAGAAGGTGACAATGGAAGAGCAGGATAAAAGAGCTCCTCCCAATGATGAGGTTAGCTACATGCATGAAGTCATCACAAGAAGTCAGAGAGAGCTGCAACACTCTATGAGAGAGAACCAAAGAGAAATGTGAAGCACTAACCGGTTCCTTTAAAGAGTTGGCCAAGGTATTACAAGGGAACAATGTATCGAGCAACCAAGGAGTAACCAACAATGGAGAAGGAAGCTCTACGGGACTAGTTAGGACCTCATCCAAGCCTACACATCGAACTTTCAGGGAAAAGTTTCTCCAAAGAGAAGAACCAATTGAAGAGGAAGCCCAAAATGATGTTGATAATGTGGAAGCATGGGGTGATGAGTATGTAAATATGAGCTACAGAGTGAGGGAGATGTTATCCTTCCGTGACTATTGTCAACTAAAGAATTACAAAAGATCGGGAAGAAATCAAAGAGTACAACAAGAGCAACCAAGGAGGGACATTCAACAAAGGTTGGGTAAGGTAAATCTTCCTTCCTATGATGGATCAACTAAGTGTTCTATTAGATCTTGGCTACAAAAACTGAATACATATCTTTCTCTAAACCCAATGTATAAAAAAGAGGCCCTCAAATTTGTAACCTTGCATTTGGAGGGAGTGGCACATGAATGGTGATATCATGGGATGATCACCCAAGGACATGGTTCAATTACTACCCTTGAAGTATTCAGCCTATGCTTGATTGAAAGATTTGATAGAACAAATCTGGATATGCATTTCAGGGAGTTAGCACAACTCAAGCAAGAAGGATCTTTAAAAAGGTATATTTCTTATTTTCAAAATATTGCAGTCATGGTACCTGATATTAGTGAAAAAAGATTATTGTTGTTTATTGAAGGGTTAGCAGAACCACTAAAAGGTCTTGTCAAAGCATTCAACCCCCCATCTCTACAAGATGACATTAAGAAGGCATTAGACATGGAAAGTTCAGTTCCAAGAGGAAGAAATCTGCAGTATGGACAGCAGCAAAAATCAACACCTTTTGGGCAACTAAAAGGATTATTTGGACAGCCAAAGACTTCTTCATCAAGTGGGCCAAAGACACCAAATTTTGGACAACAAGGTACGTCTTTTCAAAACAAATCTGATGCAAAAGATTGGGATAAAAACAACAAAGAAATTGAGGCCAGAAATGAGTTTAGGAGCAAAAAATTATGTTTCACATGTAGAGAGCCTTGGACTCTAGAGAGAATTGAGGGATTGGTAACCACCGTTGCCTTCTAAAAGAGGCAGCCCATTATATTGAAGCAATTTCAGATGTAGAAGATGAAGAAGAGAGTGTTGATCATGAGGAAGAAAAAGAGCAAGCAAAAGAGGAGAATGAGGTTCCCACAGATGGAACATTAGCCACCTTAGTTGGAGCACCAAGGTACTATGTTTTCCGTGTGAAGGGTGTTCTTCATGGACAAAGAATCATAGCATTGATTGATAGTGGAGCTAATCATAATTTTATTGATGAGAGTCTAGTGACAAGGATGGGATTGAAGGTAGAAGACTTCCAAGGATTCAATGTAACAGTAGCAGATGGATATACTCTTGCATGCACAAAGAAGATTCCCCAACTAGAGATCACTCTAGGAAGGCATAAGGTATGTGATGATTTTTATGTCATTGGTATTAGTGAAACAAATGTTGTTTTGGGTGTACAATGGTTGCAATCTTTGGGTGAGTTCACTCAAAATTATCAGACCATGGAATTAAAATTCAACACACAAGACAAGGAAGTCATTTTGCAGGGTATGAGGAATGGTACTCCACAAGTTGTGACAGCCAAGAGTATGGAAAGATTTTTCAAAAAGGGGCAGATTGCATGGGTTGCACATTGTTTGGTAAGGAACACATCTTCTTTTTCATCTCAGCAGTCATATCATGTTGATATTCAGTCTATTTTGGGTAAGCATAGTAAAGTGTTTTCAAGATTTACCTCATGGATTGCCTCCAGATAGAGGATTTCAGCATATTATTGAGTTGGAACCAGGTTCAACCCCGGTTATGTTTCTCCTTACCGTCATCCAAGAGCTTTTAAGGAAGAAATAGAGAAGGTGATTAAGGAATTGTTAGACATGGGCCACATAAGGCCAAGTTCTAGTCCTTTTGCTTCTTCAGTTGTTTTGGTGAAAAAAGAAGGATGGAACCATGAGAATGTGTGTGGACTACAAGTTATTGAATAAGAAGACAATCAAAAACAGGTACCCAATACCAAGGATTGATGAGTTGCTTGACGAGTTGCATGGGGCTATATTCTTCTCAAAGATTGATCTAAGATCCGGCTATCATCAAATTAAGGTAAGAGATGAAGATGTCCATAAGACAACTTTTAGATGTCATTTTGGTCATTTTGAATTTCTAGTGATGCCATTTGGGTTAACAAATGCCCCCACTACATTTCAGTCATGTATGAATCATGTTTTTAGGGAGCATTTGAGAAAAATTGTATTGGTATTTTTTGATGACATCTTGGTTTATAGCAAATCATGGGAAGAACATTTGAGGCACTTAGACATGGTCTTAAGCATTTTGGAGCAACAATCTCTTTTTGCAAAGTTATCCAAATGTGAGTTTGGCACAGAAGAAATTTTGTATCTAGGACATGTCATCAATGTTAAAGGAGTGCATGTGGATCAACAAAAGATCCAAGCTATCATGGATTGGCCTCCTCCCACCACATTGACTCAACTAAGGGGATTCTTGGGTCTTTGTAGCTATTACCGAAAGATTTGTGAAAGGATTTTCACAACTTTCAGCCCCTTTAACAAATTTGACAAAGCAAGGAGCTTTCAGTTGGTCACCAACAGCCCAACAAGCATTTGACAACCTCAAAAAGGTAATGAGTTCATGCCCAGTACTTACTATTCCATATTTTTCAGTACCTTTTGTTGTTGAGTGTGATGCATCAAGGGATGGAATTGGGGCTGTTTTGATGCAAAATAAACACCCCATAGCATTTGAAAGTAGAAAGCTCAAAGATATTGAAAAAAGGTACTCCATTTATGATAAAGAAATGTTGGCAATCATGCATGCATTGGTGAAATTCAGACAATATCTAGTTTGTGGCAAATTTGTAGTGAAAACAGATCATAATAGTTTGAGGTATTTTCTCAACCAAACTGATTTAAATGATAGGCAACAAAAATGGGTGAGTAAAATACAATCCTTTGACTTTGAAATTGAGTTTCTGAAAGGGAAAAATAACATAATTGTTGATGCATTATCAAGAAACCATATTGTTGTTCTATGACAGAAATTACAGCAGATTGGAGGGCTGTTATAACAGCAGAAGTATGCAAAAAATCAGTTTTCTAGTGTTGTCCTAGAGGGAGAAATTGATGATGAAAAATACCAAGTGGTTGATGGCATCATACTCTATAAAAATAGAGTCTTTTTGGTTTCCAGAATCCAAGGTAAAACATAAGATTTTAGAAGCTATGCATGATTCTCCCTTGGCTGGTCATCCAGGTTATTTTAAGACATACAAACAAGTTAGAGAAAAGTTTGTATGGAAAGGACTCAAAGGGGAAGTGCTTCAACACATAAGGGAGTGTCTTACATGCCAACAAAGCAAAGCAGAACATGAGTTTCCAGCAGGTCTTTTGCAGCCTCTACCTATTCCAAATCAAAAGTGGGAGAGTATTTCCATGGATTTCATCATTGGTCTTCCTACAGTTCAAGGTAAGAGTGTTATTTATGTTGTGGTGGATAGATTGACTAAGTATGCACATTTTTTTCCTCTTCCCCACTAAGTATGATGGACCACTAGTAGTTGGAGTATTTTTAAGGAAGTTTTCAGACTTCATGGGCTACCAAAGAATATTGTGAGTGATAGGGACAGCAGATTTTTGAGTTCTTTTTGGCAAGAACTCTTCCATCTTTCAGGCACAGAGTTGACTCCAGGTACAAGTTACCATCCACAAACAGATGGACAAACTGAAATTGTCAACAAATGGATAGAAGGGTACCTAAGAGCTTTGTTACAAGTCAACAATCAGCATGGATAAAATGGCTATATTTGGGGGAGTTTTGCTACAACACTTCCTACCACATGTCTACTAGTATGTCCCCTTTAAGGCTTTGTATGGTTATGATGCATTTTCTTTTGTGGATGTTGATCATTCCGAGATAGTAGAGTAACAGGAGCTCGAGATTTGGTGCAGTAGAGTCAAGACATCATGAAAGCACTCCAAGGACAACATTTCACATGCCCAAAATCAACAGAAATTGTATACAGACCAGCAAAGAATTGAGAGGTCATTTGATGTTGGAGACATGGTTTTTTTCGAGATTGCAACCTTATAGACAATCTTCCCTCGAAGGGAAAGATCTGAAAAATTGAAACCAAGGTTCTATGGTCCCTACAAGGTCATAAGGAAGGTGGGGAATGTTGCATATGAGCTTGAACTTTCGGCACAAAGCAAAATTCATAGTCTTCCATGTTTCATGCCTCAAAAAGGCATTAGGACAGCATATCACTCCTTCCATGGAGTTGCCCCCTCTTGATGATGAGGGCAAATTGGTGCTAGAACCAGAGTCTATCATGGATGTTCGTGAAAGGAAGTTGAGAAATAGAGTTATCAGAGAATATTTGGTACAATGGAAGGGTCTACCACTTGAGGATGCAACATGGGAAGGATGCAATAATTTTGGAGCATCCAAGTTTGAAATTGCTTGAGGGCAAGCAATTTGAGGAAGGGAGGACTGAAATGTCCCTCTTTCTAAAATAACATGTCGAAGACCCTTAGCCCATTTTGTCTCCCCAATGGAAAAGGGATGAACACAAAGGGAACTTAAGTCATAATAAGTTATTATAAAGTGCATATAAAAAAATTTATTATAAAGGGACTTATAGTAAGTTATTATAGACCTAGTTATAAAACAAAATTTGAAACGGAAAAAAAAGGCATTTTATAATGTCTATTTATTCTTGAGAAAATACGACCCCCTTTATGATTGGAATAAAGTAAAATAAGCATTAAACAAAAGGGTGAAAGATTATTGGATGTCAAGGGTGGTTATTTGGCCCATTACATCTATTAAAGCAAGTCAACTTGCTTAAGGAGAGCATTCTTTTCTATTTTCATAAATCTGAGTTTTGTATGTTGACCCTTGAGCTTACATCAAAAATCTTCTAAGGACGAAACCCCTTGGAGCTTCTCTCTTGAGGACGAAAACCCTCTTGAAAAGGAGGAGAAGAACGAAATCACTTCTTTTTGGTTATTTTGCAGCAGTGATTGAAGACATGTAAAACCTGATTTGAAATAGGGTTTGAAGGAGGAAAGTGTTGCTGGAGTCTCTCCTTTATTTCCAGTGGAAGTGACCTACTTGGAGAATTGTTTGGGGGTGTTGGGAGTGAATAAAAATCATATTTGTGTTGTTGTAAGTCCTGATTTTTAGTCATCTAAATCAGTAATTTTGGCTTCAAAACATCACATTTCCGGTTGCTTCTGAAGACAAGGGTTTGCAGAATTTTAATAATTAAATCAGCCATCTTTGGAGTCTCAAATTGGTACTTTTATTTCTGCATTTGCCTTCTAAATTCAGCCATTTCATTTTGATAAGAAAAAGTGTTGTTTTATTCATCTTTGAATAATTTTCTATAATCTTTGCTAGTCGCATTTTCTGGAATAAATTCCAGATAAGCACTTTTATAAAAGTCTTATGATATATTTTAAGTCAGAATTTGGGGAAATCCATTGTTTGCATTTATATGTCCATTTGGGGACATTACATCAGACAATTGTATCAAAGATTATAAGCCACTTACCCATTTGTTGAGGTCTTATTTAACACTTAGAGAAAAATAATGGTTAAGCAACCCACATGATACAGGTTTCCATTTTCTATTTTAAAACACGCCATGTAGAATTCAATTTTAGCTACATATAAGTGGTTAGGCATAGATAAAACACTGCAAGGAATATTTATAGGCTTTTCACTCCAGCCAACTAAAAACATTTTTTTTATTGAAGTGTAAACAAAACACAATATATGTTTGTCCACTAAGGAAAATCACTGTAGCAAACATAAATTCTTAGCTCTCCAAGAGAGCACAGCTCAAAAACAACCTAATAAAAAATTATATGTATAATATGTTCATCATTAAGAGCAGCACAGTCGCCCCTAGGGGCTGGCCCAACCGGTCATGGGAGGTTTCTTTAGAACCCCTTGACAAAGAGATCTTGGGCTCGAGTCCCCAATTTAAATGCATTGGGGGAGTACGGCATCTACACTAGCATCAAAATTATAATGGCAGGCCAATTCGAATCCGTGACCTCCAATAAAGCGGCTTCACGAGTGGACTCACTTATTGATTTCCCTCACAACAAAAAAAAACAGTGTAAGATAAGATAAATATATTAATGTCCAAGGAATGACCACAAAAGTAGGTCAAATAGACTATAGATAACATCGTGAGCAAATACAAAGCGGGAGAACCAAAAGGATCCCGAGAAAGAAAAATACAAAGCCAGAGAAGCTAGCACTACTGGAAAGAGAAATCCCACGAACCCAAAACCGGGGGGTGGAAATGCAAATGAGAAGAACGGGAGACAGCCGAGGAAGATAGCCAAGGAGAAGCAATGACGAAAGTCTATCAAAGAATAGCAGATCCAACTCTCCTAACATCTAAGGCTGACTGGAAGAAACTCTGGATGGAATGATGACCAGATGAAGAGATGGTAGAGTGCAGAGGCCGCCTACTATGTTTTTGTTTGGACATCGTACTATATCTCAAAGGCCTAGTAGATCAAGTCTGTCTCTTGGTGTAGAACTTGATATGGGCCTGTCTAAGATGGCTCAGGGAATTGCGGATGGTTTCTCTAGGCCGAACAGATCTAGAGTAAGAAGCGCAACTGGCCTCACCTTGGCGCTTAGTGCTTCTCATTGAAGGTAGCACTGTAAAGAAGGAAGTGATCCGTCGAGAAGAATCTGGTTTGGAATGTGGCTGAAGATTGTGCTCACGAAGCCTCAAAGCCTCCAAAAGCATAAAGCCAGGCACTTCTGATCCTCATAAGTGAAGAAGTCAGAAAGAGCACGTGCCCTCCTAAAAAGGCAGTAGAACCTCCCTCTGATCTCATAGTAAATGGGGCAGTAGAAGATGAAGTGTGTCTCCGTCTCATTCTCTTGAAGACTACACAGTTGGCAAATCCTATCCAAACAATCAAGGTGGTGATTTGTCTCACACCAGAGTCTGTAAGAACTTACTCTAAGTTGACCAAGGGGGACGCGAAGGGCATGCATCCAATGACATAAAGTATATTGAGGACGGATAATAAGACCGTCACTCAACTCCAGAAAGTGCTCAACATAAAAGGCCATTTTAGAGCATGTGCCCTCCTAAAAAGGCGGTAGAACCTCCCTTTGCTCTCATAGTAAATGGGGCAGAAGAAGATGAAGTGTGTCTCTGTCTCATTCTCTTGAAGACTACACAGTTGGCAAATCCTATCCGAACAATCAAGGTGGTGATCTGTCTCACACTGGAGTCTGTGAGAACTTACTCGAAGCTGACCAAGGGGGATGTGAAGGGCATGCATCCAATGACGTAAAGTATATTGAGGACGGATAATAAGACCGTCACTCAACTCCAGAAAGTGCTCAACATAAAAGGCCATTTTAGGGTGCAATTCCCCATGAGGGTTCACCCAAGTGGTGTGGATGAACTACTAGTAAATATCCTCTCTGATGATCTTGTTCATTACATGTTTGGTAGGTAGAAGGTGGCACATTGCCTCCAAGGAATACCGAAAAGGAGGAAGATGACATCTGAATACCCATTATCCCCAAGATGTCAAAAACTTCAACATACCAACCGCGACCATGGCGAAGGGAATCTCTGATGAGCAATACACCAAGTACGAGTACCTATCCCGCCCCTCAATGGAGTCAGATGCGGTGTAGGAAAGAGATCATGTCAAACATGGTCTCCAATCTGAAAGGTTGGGCTCCAAACTCAGCCAAAACAATGTGTTAGTGGACAATTGCCTGCACCTGATAAATTGGCGAAGGAGAAGTGTCTGGACTCTCTCGGCGGAAGCCTAATTAGTCTCCAGTAAGGAGGACCCCCAAGCAACAGAGCGATGAAGGACAGAGGGTCTGACGAGGGAATCCGTGAGGGAAATTTTGGAGATGTCCTGGAAGTGGTGGCGAAAGCATTGTCTCTCAAGGAAAGCTAAGGATCCATAACCCTTAGTGACACGAGGTTGGAGGGCTTGTCTCAAACTGAAACACGAACCAAAGAACTAAACACCCAAGTAGGTATATGTGCTAGTGATCTCAATCTCCTCACCCCCTGAAAAAGAAGTGGATGTGCGAGGTATACAGTCACACCTCAATATAAAAAAACCAACAAGATAGAAATATCTCACGCCTCTTCAAAACGCATCCAAAGTCGATGAAACCAAAACATAAACAAATAAAACAAAATTATTTGGTAGCATCCAGCTCATCAGGTCCAATGGCATATTTCCAGGATCCATACTATTATCCACAAGTCCCAGGTGTAGACTTTCAGGTCCCTGTTGGAACACCAAGTCATTAACATTGTCCAGGGGTTAATTAATATCCGAATTCCTATACCATTCCCTTTCGATGTTATCAACCAACGGCTTGATAACATGACCCATCTTAGAATTCTTTGGTTCTGCAATGAGCTCCTTATTTTGATCACCATTATCAGCAACATCCTTCAGTCTAGTCACCATATTGTTCAATTTGCTTTCTATAAATTGTTTTATCCATAGTGGCATTGCACCCCATATCCAGAACCATGCACTGGTTGTAATCAACCAATTTCTTACCCAATCCCTCACCATTTTTTGTATAATCATTGCTGGTGTCAATGAGGACATGAGCCTGCTCATATTGCAGCAGAGACATCAGTAACACATTAAGAAGGTCCTTATTGCTGCCCATCGTATGCTCTTCAAAACTTCTATTAGAATAGGAGGATCCAACCAATGCAGAGTTTAGGTGATCAACCTGATCAAAGTAAACATATTTAATAAGGTCCCATACGTGTTTAGAATTTTGAACCATAGCTGCCTTAGAGTGCATGATTCACCAATCAAGATACAGACTGTATCTTGTGAATCCACCTACAATAAAGTGATTAGAAGACACTTTCATCATCCTCATCCTCAGAATTTTCCAATTCAATCTGAGGGATCCTCATTTCCACAGAAAATTTGCACAAGGAAAATTCATAGTATGACATCAACTTTGAAGTCAGAAAGCAACCTGCTCTTGAATAGGAAAACATCACGATTTCTTTATTTCCATAAACACAAAGAATTTCAATGGAAAAAAGAAGCGAAGACTTACTTAAAAAAAGAGAAATTTATTGTTTTGTATGTTCATTTCCAAAAGCAATATTGATCCAAGAAATATCTTTAGCAAACAATTTGGACCAAGGAATAAGACAACATTTCCATACACCAACAACAAAGGGAAATAAGAAAAACAGGTGACAATGTGCACTATGGTTTGTTAATACCAGAATGAGTTAAAACAGACCCAACAGAAAGTTTATGGTGGATCAACAACCATCTAAAACAACACTTCATTAGGTTCTAAACACGAATATGACAAGACAGAAAACCTATATGTCCACTTACACAGAGGATCACAAACAAAACCATTTTTTATTCACATCAAGAAAAATCTTTGGAGTTTAATTTAAAGTTGCTTAGATGTTATTTCATCGATTGTGGGACCCTTAATCCATTTTATAAGATCCCAGGATACATCATCTTCTTCCATGATCAATCCTCTTTTCAAACACTACAAAGCTTATTAGCGACAGAGTAAGTTCTGAGATGGGAGGGGGGATATTAGAACTTCTTTTGATCTCCTTCCAAGTGAACCAAGTATTATTTGAGTAAAGGTCATTGAATGTTTGAATGTGCTTTGGGAACCAAAAATATGCAGAACATCCCCTAATTGGAGCTAAAAGTTTGTCATTGTATTGCGAATTCCATTATATTGATCTGTGACTTGCATCTCAAGAGCATCTTATCGAAGATAGGTTGGGCAATAGCAATATGTTTCACCATCTCCCAGGCCTTCCACAGGGATTGGAAAATGGGGGATCCTACAACTTTAACGGGGAAAGAGCCTGTTAATAAATCTGCAATATGGAAACCCTTCCACATGATTTTACCTTTGTGAAATCCTCTAAGAATGTTGCTTCTGACAAGGATTTTCCAAGGTTTGATGTCTTTTAAGGGCTCTTATGATCAATTTTACAGCTAATATGATGCCTCGGGCTTTGAGGTTCGTAATACCCAACTCACCCATCCTTTTCGGTGAACAACAGATTTCCCATGACACCACATGCCTTTTTCTGTTTCCTTTACCATCAGACCATAAGTAGCTTTTAATCATTTTATGCAGCTTGGCAAACAAATAGTCACTAAACATCCAACAAAAGGAGAAGTAAATGTTATAGGAAGATAGCACTTTCTGACACATCTGAATTCTGCCTGGAAGAGACAACAAAGTGACCTTACCATTTGGACACTTTCTTATTAATATTATCAAAGAACCAAGACCACATCTCTTTAAAAGAAGGGGACAAAGCAAAAGGTATCCCTAGATATCTGACAATCTACCTATGTCCTTTCTAGAACCACCCTCTATGGGCAAGCCACAATAAGGGAGAATGATCCCACCCCAACACACAGACTTGTGAATAGCAATTTTGGAGCCAAAGACAAAGCAATAAATATCCGGTTCGAGAAGAATTTGCAGGAATTTTTCTTCATCAAGGACCCAAAAAAAAAAGTTGTGTCATCAACAAAAAGAATATCTAGGAACAAGTCTAAATTAGGAAGAGAAATACCCCCTAATAGGAGGAGCAATGGAGGCATCCCCAAGCAGGTAGTGAAGGGCTTCGACAGCAATGAAAAATAGAGGGGCAATGGGACAGCCTTGTCTTATATATCTTTGAAGCTCAAACAGATCAGTAAGCTCGTAGTTCACTTCAATCAAAGGTGAGGCACCACGAAAGAGAACATCAACCATAATGTAGAATTTGTCCTGAAACCCAAAAACCCTTGATGATGTTCGTTGTAAACCTCTTCATTTAATCTGATATTCGTCAATCTAGGGCAGTGTCCAAGGTTATATGCAAAGGAACAGAATACAATCCAACAGTCATTTCTTCCTGGAGGAAATTTAAACTAGTTTCTGAATATACTGCCCTGCTCCTTAGAAACTAAATACAAATGCTCTCCTACAACAGTAAAGGAAAATAAACTGTAACGGCTTCAAGCATGAATACAAATCCTCTGGTGAGACTGATAGCAAGATTACATGAAAAGAAAATGCTCAACAGAGAAGAAAATCTATAATAATGAACAAAAATGAAATATCCTTCCGCTTTGGGGGAGTGGCCCTTGCTCCACCATCAGCTTTGGGATTTTTGACTTAACACAGATCGGTCAAATTTCACAAGTAAAGGTTCAGCATTTTACAATTTTTTCATCTTCCTCAAGTGTTTTTGCATCCATCCTTCTATTCATACCTGTGAAAGGACTTGAAAATTACATATATAGGAAATTACTTCCTCTACTAACTCAATATCCCACGAATATACAATTGTGCTTTCTGGGAGAGATTTACTCGCTACAGTTTATAGGCTCCTAGACTAACACTACTCATCCATGTATCAAGAATAAAAACAGGGGTGAGTCCTACTGGAACTCTACTCACTCATGCCACATTTCAGGAGCAAAACAGAGGAGTGACCTAATTGAACTTCATTCACTCATCCCTTGTTTTCAGGAGTAAAACAAGGGAGAGTATTTATTCAAACTCCTAAGAAGATACTGCTACTGAATAAACTTCTTCAAAACATGCATCTCCCCCGCCAAGCCTTTACAATTGTCTTCTCGTGTTGAGCATTGAGCACCACAGATTCAGCTCTCAATGACTCAGTATCATGACCTCTTAGTGTCTTCATGTCAGGTCATGCAACCTAGTCGATCTGTCATTTCTACATGATTGATAAGTGTGATTCCCTCTTTTCATGAGCTGCAATATAGTGTCCTATTCCTTAAGGATGTGACATGTGATACATTGGGAGTCAATCAAAATAGTCCAGAGCTGACTTCACATAAAAAACCATAGCCTAAAATACTTTGGCACCTCCTGTCTTATAGTGACAGGGGTCGAGATAGCCCAGAGCTAGACCCTATTTGTCACCTGGCCGGCCAATCTGAATAGTTATATTGCTCTATATCCTGCTTATGCTATGCACAATATCTATTTGCCATGAAACATTAGAAAATAGGAAGCAATTAAGATCATAATGGTTCTACAAAGCTAATTCAAATAGATACTCTATAATCCATCTTAAAATAGTTCCTAAATTACACCTAAATCCACTTCATCACTGGGTTATAGAAGAGAGAAAAAGTTGTTACATTTGTTATTTAGATGAGGCAATCATACCCTCATCATCATTTCAATGAAGGTCCGCTCAATTTTGTCATAAGCTTTTTCGATATCCAGCAGGGTCATACAAACATTTTGTTTGGTTGTGTTTGCCCAATACATGCCCTCCCAGCTAGTTAGAAGGTTGTCAAGGATGTATCTGCCTTCAACAAATCAAATTTGGATGACTGAGATAATATTTGGAAGGATGAGGACGATTCTCCTGGTGATTGTTTCTGCAAGAATTTTATAATAAACAATAGAGCAGGTAATGAGCCTCCAATTCTTGACTAGATGCAAGTCTCCATTCTTGGGAATTAGCTTAATCACTCCTCTATTGATTTTTAGGCCTAAAGATCTAGCTTGGATAGCCTCATTATATACCCTCAAAATATTCGGAGCTATCCAGTCCTTGTTGGATTTATAGAACTCAACTGGGAAACCATCCGCCCCACAGACTCATCATCTTTTAAAGAATCAATCGCGAAAAGAATTGCATCACAAGCGGAAAGTTTTTTTGGTATGATATTGGCAAATAACTTTCTATTTTGCTCAATTTGTGCGGAAGATCCATTAGAGATGAACAGTTTGGAGTAGAAGGTAAAGAAGGCAAATTTAATTTCACATATATCCTCAGATAGAACTCCCCCAATATTGATAATTTAGATATTTTTCCTAACCTATTTAGCCTTTAATATGCTGAAAAAAAATCGGTACCCTTGTCTTCTAGTTTAAGCCATGTGAGCCTTGACCTAATTTGCACCCCATGAACAGCATATTAGTGCATCACTCTATGTTGGTGCTTGATCCGAACAATAGCTTAAGTAGGTTAAGTTATAAGGCTCCTTTTGTAGGTTAGAGTTGTAAGGTTTCCTTTTCTTGGCATCCTCCGAAAGGGGACCATTGGCAGTACTGTTTGTGCTAATCAGATCAATATTGAGTCTGTAGGTTCCATATTTGGGTCTATTGAAGGTTACACCTTTATCCCCAACAGTAGCAAGAATCTCTTTCTCAGGTAAAGTTGCAGGCATCCCAACAGTTTCTGACTTGTGGAGGCAGGGGCAACATTCTTTAGACACCCCAATCAGCTCCTATAAAAATTGATCTTCTAGAATATCAAGGCAGCTTGTTGGAAGGATCTGAGAGCTCAACAAAGGGTTGGCACAAATAACAATATATTCGTCAGATATCCTCCCCTTGTTGTCACATCCCACTTTTGGGATCCCTGAGTTTGACGTCTACGAGGCCATCATTAGGCCGTATTAATTATTAAATGCAGATTAAATTATTTTGACACCAATTGAATATTGGTGTAAGCTCTTCATTTGCTATTGCATGGATAGAGTCAGGAGTCTTAGCTCGCATTGACATGGAATTGGTATTGTCACTATGTTTGGGTATTATGTTTAAGGCATTTTTGTTTATGTTGACCTTGGACACATTATCAATGGCTTTTGGAAAATGCGACTATGGTATAGTGAAAGGTCACAGACCCAACCTTTTGTAGAATGTGGTTAATGAAAATTTGGGGTCCGCATAAGTCTAAGCATCGACCTCTATTCTTCCATCATTTATCTTTTGTTGGGTATGAGAATGAAACCCTAAAAAAAATAGGGCATGGCAACAGCGGGAGGAATTTGTCACTCACATGATTGACCTTTGTTAGTGCTCCAGTAGAAGAGATTTGCATGAGTGATTTTGTAATCAAGCCTGGGAAGTTACATTATTATTAAAAGCCCTAAATCACGGGAGAGAGGGCAGTTATGAGAAGGTTGCATGTAATGCAACTTTCAGTGAAGTTGCTTGCGGAAAGTTGTTTCTCCATTTACAACAACTAGGGCACGGTCTCAAAGTTGTATTGTGAATGCACAATGGAGGGAGCTCCGGTGTAGAGAGGCAAACATAAGGCAAGTGAGCTCGCAGAAGCTAGGGCATGGCTCCATTTTCAGGAAAGGTGTTTTCCCTTTCTTTAATAAGAATATGCATAATATGCACACACACACACACACTTTAAATTGTTGTTTGTTTGATAATATAAACAATTTTCTGTGAATATGTATGTCTATAAAGTTGTGTAGGTGTACACTGTGGTATGCATCTGCAAGTTGCATACCCTAATACACACACACACACACATACTTTGCTTCTGAATTCTCTATTTTATTGGATAGCCTTGGAGTGGAGAATAGACATCTTCTATATGTTCTTGTTGATCAATTTAGCGTGGCGATGACTGTGTGGATGCTTCTCCTATGATCTTGTCTAGCCATGATGGCATTGGATGAAGACAATATGATTGAATTGATTGTGTGTTTTATATCTCTCAACTCTGCTGAAAAGGGATGAAATCTTGTGAAGAAAATGGGGTTATATATATACTCTTCTTCTGAGTTGTCTATTTTATTGAATAGTCTTGGTGTGGTGAATGGACAAATCCTCTATGTTTTTGTTGACCAACATGGCATGGTGATGACGGTGTGGATGTTTCTCCTATGCATTAGACGAAGACAATATGATTGAAATGATTGTGTGTTCTTTCTCTAAACTCTGCACAAAAAGGATGATGTGCTGTGAAGAAAATGGGGTTTTATCTTTTTGTCTCTCCTTAACCTGGCTTATTGATGTGTAATGTCCCTTTTTAGGGGGACTTAGGAAATGACTAAAGAGCTGAGATGTAACTTAAAAATCAGATTAATAAGCTGTTGTAGATGACTATTATCTGCCATGTAACCTGCAAATTATGCTCTTCTTAGGGCAGCGAGCTCTTAGGAGAAGTCAAATACACTTTCCTAGGTACAAATCTCACTCAAACCTTTAGGAAATATGCTCAGAATTTATGAGAAATAACCAGCAATTGTTAGATGCAAGAAAACTGATTTTTAGTGCCCCGGAAATGAATATATGAATTTTCTATAAACCCTTGTCTACAGAGTTTTTTTTTAAATTCATAACTTTACCTAGGGACGCTCCAAAATTCATGAAACTTGGGATCATGGGGTTTCAAAATATGACAAATGCAAATATCAAATCAGCTTGCCCAAACATCCACCAAAACATGCCAAACCTTTCTTTCAAGCAATTCGCCACTCTTGGAAATGCCCTTAAAACCATGCAAGATCACTCCAAATATATTCTGAAATTATTATTCAAGCTCAACAGTCAATTGGTGAAGGAATTACAATTTTTGAAAGCCTAGGAATGTTGGAATGAATTTCCTTCAAACCCTAGTTCTTGCAAAAATAAATAAATATTTTCATATCTGATTATGCATGCCAAAACACTCCAAATTTCAATGTAAACCCAGCTTTAACCCTTATAAATTATATGCAATGAGATGATGTAATCCAAACACATAGAAGACCCTTGAATACTTCAAAACACCATTCAATGTTGGTCGCCCTTTTAGAACAGCCAAATAATGTACCAAATCACTCCACAAATGAGTCGCTCCACTTTGAAGGAAGCCAATTTTGCATCAATAACAAAAGGAAAGCAATATCTTCAATATTTGACCCAAAGAGCTCCTTAGGGCAACTCGCCTAAGGCTGAAATTAAGATAAAAGCAGCAAAGAAATCCCTCAAGGCGGTAGAGACTCCTCGTGTTGAAGTCTTCCCTAGACTTGGTGAAGGGTTTCATCCTCACACAAGACTCTCCAAGGGTTTTCGTCCTTAAGGAGAGGTAGAGAGATGCTTCACAAACAATCTTTCCAAGAGATAATAGAATTCACATAATAATCAAATGGCCAACCGCCGAGTATCCTCCTTCGCCAAGCAACCTCCTTTTATAACACTAAGGGGTGCTACATCATAACTTATGGCCGACCTCATAATAAGTACCTTTTAATTATCTAATTTGTATTTGGAGCTTACATGCTCAAAATACTTTATATTCTAATTAAATGAGTTCATCTATTGGAGCGCTTGGCTTCCCAATAGGAATACATGATAATAATGAAAATATCTATTTAGAAAATGTCATCCAAGTCTTCCCCTTGCTTCTTTCCTTAAACCCACGGGGAGGAGAATGGGTTAAGATCTTCAATTCCGCTAATCTCCAAAAAGGGACATGAGAGTCCCCCCTTCCCAAGATTGCTTGTCCCCAAGCAATTACAAGTACTCGGATCCCAAATAATTCTCAGTTGTTACTTCTTTGATGTATCTGCACATGAAGCAAACTCATTAAAGAAAAAATGTGTCCCCTTCTTCATCCATTCTTGCTTTGTGGGTATGATGACCAGCTCTTCTTCTATGTTTTCCAAGGCCTCATAATTACCATCCAAACATTGGTTGTTCCCAATTTCCCTCATGTTGTCCCAAACACCAATGTAATCTTGTTTTTTCCCTTCAAAAATCAGAATGAAGGTGGTTGGAATTCCACTTTTACTTGCATAGAATAGTCCAAGCATGTTAGTGTGTAGTGAATACAACTCTCAACTATTAAGATGTCCCTATATGCTCCAAAATCTTGAGAAGATCAAACTGAAAATGCACCAAACAGCAGGCCTCCTCTGTTGGACAGCCCTCAAATTGACCCTTAGGTCAAAGTATTTGTCATAATTCCCTTTGGTTCTTTCAAGGAACCATAGATTGAAAAATCAGAATTACAATCCTTACATGACGAAACACATCAATTGCATGGTATAAACATGGCGCAAACCACCTCCTATATGAAATGATTATAATGCTTGTGTTCCCCTTATTTGTTCTTTCCCTCTCGGCACTCATAATCTAAAATCATGTAGTATTATCTTGAGAAGTTTCTCCTTTTGCGAGCCTTGCAAAAACATGATATCCCACATACAGAAATAAACTTGAAATTGTCGAAGATGGGCTTCTTACCTCATCTTTCTTTGTAGTATGAGGCATGATGATACCCATACCAAAGTGATATAGGAGTTGGATATGATCCTATATTGATTGCCAACAATGTTATGAGCTGAAAACCTGCATTTCCCATGATTGAATCCACCTGTATGTTTACAAATATGTCATTGTGCAAGCTGGAAGTGCATATGACAGCAGTGTTATGATCAACAACCAAATGATTTTTGTCATCCTTACCATCTTCCCATATCAAACACCTTCTTTGCCCTTGCAATGATGAATGAGGTGAGAAGGAACAATCCCCAATGGCTAAAAAAGCTTTGGGAAGTTCGGAAACTATTTCTTCTCATGGTTATCCTCTTATTGATGACAGCAAACATGGTGCAGGGAAAACTGAAATAGTTGATAACAGCAAGTTCAAAATCTCAAAAATCAATTTTTTCAACCTTCAAAGTCATACCTTCTATGAGAATAAGCATTTAGAATATATTCTTTATGCATGGACCATCAATTTCCCCTATGTCTGAAATATGTACAGCTGTAATTCCATCATGATGGCTCCTCTTTTTCCCTTTTCTCTCCAGTCCTTCCATGGTACCATGGGTTAACAATCTTTGGAAAGGATAATCAGAATTTTCATCATGTTCTTGATGCCCAAAACATACCATGATAGAATTATTCCCCATACTTATTTTGAAATCAGTAATCCCTCTTTTTGTAGGGTTCAACACAACACTTATATTTCCTATGTGAAAACAATCTTGAGATTGAATCCAAACATCCATATGTTCTTTGCCACAAAAGGTACTTCTTACCTCATCATCCCTTAACATGTTGTGCATAATGATATCCCATTAGCGGTCTCATAGGACACAACAAGCATGAATTATCATCACTCCCCCATATCTGAAATGACAAAGTGGTAAACAGCAAATCTGAGATACTTACATGCCTTGGGTTGCTTCCAAACATCTTGCAACTTAGAAATTCCAAGTCAGGTACAGCTCTCTTGTAGAGAACATCTTTCGGCTCCTCTTCCAAACTGAAAATGTCATTAATTTGCTTGTTATTGACTGCCTTAGTTGCTGTCCTGAAAATTCCTCTGTAGTGAAAGTGATTATAGGCACCCAAAAAAGCACTCTCTTCATATATATGGCCTCCAACAAGGTCACCCCAAAGTCTTGGCCCATTGACCCTTTGCAATTCTGATTTGTTTCCATTCTTAGCATCATGAAGACTACCCATTTGCCATGATTTGCTATGGAACATCAAACTTGCCCCAAGGTCATCTTTTCCAACAAATTGCCCATGAGTGTAAATATGAAATGGCATGATAGAAAGCAACAATTCTGAATTATCCTCATACCTTTGGTGGTCCTCATGAGAAATTGTTGTAGTCTTCTCCTTACCCTTTGGTAATTGAGCTTCATCAACACCTTGCAAAGCTGATTTTTCTTCCTTCTTTGCCTTAGAAGCATGACCATCCTCTCCATCATGTAGCTGATCCACCACATGCTCATTCACCTATTTCTTCATCGAGGGAAGGGTTTTTCCCTTCTAGGGTCGAGTGGCTCCTTGGCGTGGTTCAGTTCTTAGACCTTATGCCAATGCCCACTCTTTTGTTCTCTAATTCCACAAATTCCTCAAAGGGCATCACGGAACTTTTTCAAAAGGGCTTGATATTCTTCTGTCAATTTGACAACCCTTGAAACCCTTTTCTCCTTGAGCGAACCACCACCTTGCATATTTTGGATGGTTAGGGTAAGCCTATCCGGTGCATCTGCTATCCTTGTGTTCTCACGATCATTTCTAACTTGTTTTCCATGCTTCACAGGCTGGGACGATGATGTTTAAATACCACTGTAATGTCCCTTTTAAGGGCACTTGGGAAATGACCAGAAGAGTTGAGATATAACTTAAAAATCAGATTAGTAAGTTGTAGATTACTATTATCAGCCCTGCAACCTGCAAATTATGCCCTTCCTAGGGCAACAAGCTCTCAGGGGAAGAGACACTTTCCTAGGCATAAATCTCACTCAAACCTTTAGGAAATATGCTCATAATTTATGAGAAATAACCAGCAATTGTTAGATGCAAGAAAACTGATTTTTAGTGCCCCAGAAATGAATATATGAATTTTCTATAAACCCTTGTCTACAGAGTTTTTTTTAAATTCATAACTTTACCTAGGGACGCTCCAAAATTCATGAAACTTGGGATCATGGGGTTTCAAAATATGACAAATGCAAATATCATATCAGCTTGCCCAAACATCCACCAAAACATGCCAAACCTTCCTTTCAAGCAATTCGCCACTCTTGGAAATGCCCTTAAAAGCATGCAAGATCACTCCAAATATATTCTGAATTATTATTCAAGCTCAACAATCAATTGGTGAAGGAATTATAATTTTTGAAAGCCTAGGAATGTTGGAATGAATTCCCTTCAAACCCTAGTTCTTGCAGAAATAAATAAATATTTTCATATCTGATTATGCATGCCAAAAACCCTCCAAATTTCAATGTAATACCAGATTTCACCCTTATAAATTATATGCAATGAGATGATGTAATCCAAACACATAGAAGACCCTTGAATACTTCAAAACACCATTCAATGTTGGTCACCCTTTTAGAACAGCCAAATAATGTACCAAATCACTCCACAAGTGAGTCGCTCCACTTTGAAGGAAGCCAATTTAACATCAATAACAAAGGAAAGCAATATCTTCAATATTTGACCCAAAGAGCTCCTTAGGGCAACTCGCCTAAGGTTGAAATTAAGATAACAACAGCAAAGAAATCCCTCAAGGAGTGGAGACTCTCGTGTTGAAGTCTTCCCTAGACCAGGTGAAGGGTTTCGTCCTCACACAAGACTCTCCAAGGGTTTTCGTCGTTAGGAGAGGTTGAGAGACACTTCACAAACAATCTTTCCAAGAGATAATAGAATTCACATATTAATCAAATGGCTAAGCACCCTCCTTTTATAATAATAAGGGGTACTACATAATAACTTATGGTCGACCTTATAATAAGTAACTTTTAATTATCTAATTTGTATTTGGAGCCTACATGCTCAAAATACTTTATATTCTAATTAAATGAGTTCATCTATTGGAATGTTTGGCTTCCTAATAGGAATATTGTTAAAATATAGAGCATTATATAACATATAGTGTGGTTATGTAGTCGTCATTCAGTTTGTAATTATTCAACTAATCTATAACCACCTCTTTCTATATAATAAACGTTGTCACACTTGTTTGAGTGTGCATTCAGCCTTCTCTGAATTATTTCTTCTCTTTGCATATGCTAACATTGGTATCGGAGCTTCAAAGGTTCGCAGTTCGAGGAAGAAAGAAGCCATTCAATCCGAGGAAGCTCTTGGCCGAAGAGTACAGAAAAAGGAAAAGCCTGTGGAGGTCGTGCTGACCTGGAGCATCTAGTTCGTGAAGTTTTTCGTGCACGGTAGTCGTTAGGGCAAACGCGAGTGCCAGAAGTCATGGACTGTTCGAGGTTGTGAAGTTGTGGTTTGAAACGTTGAAGTCGTGGATCGAGGAAAAGTCCAGTCGCGAGGGGAAAAACAAGGGAAAACGTTTGAGCACAATTTGTTTCCTTCCTGCAATACGTTGGACAAAGTCGTGGGGAGAGAAACAAGGGCATAAGCAGAGTTCAAAGTTGCAAATCCTGAAGGAAAAACATTGGCTCATGTATATGCAGAGTTGCAAATATCCAATCGTGTGTGACGCAGAACAAAGGGAATAGCACAGTTGTGTGGGCAGAACAAAAAACTTGAACCACTCGAGGTTGTGGGAAAAAACACAATTGCAAGTGTTTGTGGTTTAAAGTGTTAGAAGGAAAAATACATTTCACAAAGGCAAAGCAAATCCATAGTCAATGGCGGCAGAGTCGTGGAAAGAAAAACATGATCAATTCGCCAAAAGCAAAGTAGTGAGTGCAGAGACAAAGTCGTGGAGCAAAATATTTTATAAACGGTTTGTATAATGTTTCCTTCCATCCTCTTTATATGCCATGTATTTGAATAAGTCGCTTATTCAATTTATTGGAGTGTGCAAAATATTTTATTATTTCACTTTGTATTATTTCCATTACTTTGGGATAGTAAAATGGCAAATATTTCAAACCTAATTCTACCAGACTCATAAAATTAACGGGCACTAATTTCAATGTATGGAGCCATAAGATTTTAACGCTGGCAGAATTTCGTGATTGTGATAAAATAATCAAGGGTAGTGAAGCTTGACCAACAACAAACTTTGAGGATTATGACAAACGTCATAAGGAAGCATTTATTGCTTCTCAAGTTATCAGTGTCGGATGATATGATACCGGAAGTGCGGAATGGCACTGTGGCAAGCACATTGTGGGTCATCTGAGGGATAAATATCAGACGTCAGAAAAGAGTTGGGTTTTATACCTAAAGAATATGCTCTTTTCCGTAAAGTTACAAGGTGGATCGCTGTCTGAGCACCTACTTTGGATGAAAGACCTCCGAGACCAGTTATCTTCCATCAACAAAAAAGGTGGACGACGATGATATGGTGGCTCTGGTTTTGAAACAGCTTACCTTCTTCGTATGAGTCATTTGTGGAGGCACTCCATTTAATGGCTGAAAGTCAAACACTCACGTTTGACAAGGTGAGTTCCTACCTGTTGCAAAAGGAACAGAGACAAATTCAGGCAGAATCTAATTGTGACCAATCAGAGAGTGCTCTTGTCACTCAGTCAAAGGGAAAGTGGAGACGTCATTCTAGTGAGTCTTCCACTCGGTATCAGGTCACATGCTATTACTGTCACAAGGTTGGGCACCTTAAGAAGGATTGTCCAGAAGCGGAAGTATGATCTTTCGCAACAGAACAAAAAGCCATGTGATGAGGAACATGTGGCAAAAGTTGCAGAAGAACAGGATTCGGATGACAGGCATGCTCTTTATTGTCTTATGACATCATGCTCACATGACAGTGGTACTAGTTGCTGGATCATTGACTCTGGTGCATCCGCACACTTTTCATGTCGCAAGGACTGGTATGTTTCATTTACTGCAAATATCTGTTTTGAATCAGTAGTACTAGCTGATGGAGAATCACTTGCAGTAGAAGGGATAGGAGATATATGCATTGTATTGAATAATGCTCATAAATTGTTGGTACGGAATGTTAGATATGTACCTTCTTTACAAAAGAATCTTCTATCTATTCGTCAATTAACTGAAAATCCCAATATTTATGTGGATTTTTATGGGAAGAAGTGTATTGTTTCTGATATGAAACAGAGACGGATGATTGCCCTTGGTATTGGGCAAGGTGGCCAATATCGGCTTGTTGATCCTTGCTACGATCAACATGAATGCACGTGTGGAAAACAACTCCACCATACAGGATGTGCAGGAGGCTGCAATGCCTTGGGAGGAAGCCATTCCTCACAAATCTGTTGACTTGGATACAGTCAACCTACATGCACTTATTGTGGAGGGAGTATCCACTATACTAGGTGTACGGGAGGCGGACATGCCTTGGGAGGATGGATTTCCTCATTCTGAAGAACAATTTGTTGTGGACGGAGACTCCACTATTCTAGATGCATTGACGGTGCATGGTGAGATGGCATGCCTAGCCACTCACTCAGAGGTTCTTGCT
Source organism: Taxus chinensis (assembly GCA_019776745.2). Taxonomy (NCBI): domain Eukaryota; kingdom Viridiplantae; phylum Streptophyta; class Pinopsida; order Cupressales; family Taxaceae; genus Taxus; species Taxus chinensis. The sequence goes on from CM034150.1 coordinate 579,716,809, forward strand.
CGAAGGACAATAGAGCATGAACAGTTTGCTCATTGTGTTGTGAAGGATCTTTCCCAACAGAGGGGGATAGATGAGCAAATAGATAAGAGGAGTTGGTTCTCACTCCTACTACTGCGGAGATGGATTATTTCTCCCACTACTGAGACGGAGATGAGACGGAGATGGTTATTTCTCCTACTATTGAGGAGTTGGTTCTAACTCCTATTGCACAGATGGTCACATTCCTCTTCTTGAAAAGGTTGGATGAGCACTACATGGTGGTGCAAGGACGTGATCGAGGTGACTTCGATCACAGGATAATTGAGTCTTTGTATAGACTCCAGCAGGCTACACAAGCTGGAATAGATTTTTCAATCCACATCTTCGAGGTTCTGATTTCAGCACTCTGGAGATGGGGCTGACACTCTCAGCCATTGGTGATTCATCACTGGTCAATGAATCACGAAACAGAGAACCAGTGGACCACTTGCCATATCTTTTGTTCACACGACCAGATTTTTGTTTTGCGGTTCTTCATTCGACAACCGCAACACAACAATGGACTGACTAATTTTGAAAGTACAACCTATGGCACAATCTGTAGATCTAATGACTAAACATATGGGCTTTAGGACATTTGTAAAATTTCGGGACAAACTTGGTATTGTTTCTGGTTTAGTCATTAAGAGGGGGTGTTAAAATATAGAGCATTATATAGCATGTAATGCAGTTATGTTGTTGTCATTCGGTTGGTAACTGTTCAACTAATTTGTAACCACCTCTTTCTATATAATAAATACTGTCACACTTGTTTTAGTGTGCATTCAGCCTTCTCTGAATTCTTTCTTCTCTTTGCATATGCTAACAAATACATGATAATAATGAAAATATCTATTTAGAAAATGTCATCCAAGTCTTCCCCTTGCTTCTTTCCTTAAACCCACGGGGAGGAGAATGGGTTAAGGTCTTCAATTCCGCTAATCTCCAAAAAGGGACATGACAGATGCATGAAATATGTCTATGTAATTTCTTATCATGGAAAGAGAGTCTCCATGCCAGCGATGGTTTTAGCTGACTCATAATATCATGCAGGTAATTGCAAGCAATATGAAAGAGCTTGGGTAAATGAAAGCATGACAAAAAAATTAATGTTTGGCAATATGCATTATTGAAAAGAATGGAAGTAGAAAAGATAGTGGTTTGTCCTTTGTATCTTCTCCGCTTCAGCATGATCTATTCTGGTTGTGTTGAGAAGCAATTGATGTAATGAATTATTAAAATTTGCATTATCTCCCAAATTCCTTTCATTTTTGGATGTTGTATTTGAGTTGTAAAATTGAGGAAACAAATTGTACTCTTATAAAATATAATTGCAATTCTGAAAATGTTGTTATGAATATGTTTATTTTGAATTCTGGTAGAAGGCCTTGATCATGATTGAATTTCATCATGGTTTTTCTTCCTCACACTTTTAATGTTTGGCGTTCAAGCCCTAGTTATGTCTGGATTTGGACAAATGATGAGTTGGCATACTTGATGAGTATGACTATGAGGTATTTGTATATGATTTTCCTTATTAGAACTGTTAGGAACACAAACTGCCGTATGGGTGAGTACATAGAGATCTATATAAAATACACCTATTCTGGGAGTGTATTTCCTTGTTTCTTGGTATCCTCTTCGAAACCTGAGAAAAGCTAATGCAACCTCGTAAGATTTGGAGCACTTGCACATTAATCAACACTTTGTAATGTTAGCATTCATGATTAGGTGACAGGATGGATTTCCCTGTGTTAGAAGTCTCAATTGTAAGTTCATAAGTCAAGGACAGTCATATTTTTAAAAAAGGACATAAGCCCTGACTAGGAGAAGGTAACAAACAAACATTCTCAGACCTTCTCAGGCCTGTTTTTAAACTAAATATAAGGTTAGTCAATATCTCTATTCAAATGTTTGGATTTGGGCTTAATACTCGTAATGCGTAACATTCATTTATCAAACTTAGATGGACAATTGATATCTTCAATTTATTTATGGGATTCTCCTCAGAACTGTAGCAAATATGGTTATTTATTTTAAAACCCAGCAGAGTTATCATTATGCCATGATCTCACTCTATTGGGTCTGTTGTATGATTGCTTGGGTATTTTGGTTGTGAAACAAAGAAAATAGGTCATGAGCTTGTCACTTGTAGGGAATCATTTACATGTTGTAATCCCTGATTATTTGATGTATCCTGTCCAGTAAGAAGGTCAAACTTGTGCACCATGAATTTCACATGATTTTGTAGACCTATGTTTAGGACATTACATTGGAATACGAAGTTTTGTTACATATTGTGAAATCATAAATGTCGTAGGATCCTTGCAGAATGAGCGGTGATAAGCATTGTACCAAGTTGTTCCTAGATTCTAACTCTAAGTGATGTATATCTGTCACCAAAGGTAGAGATAAGTAACAGCGCTAAACAAACTAAATTCTCGACTTGGCATATACCTTCCTGTCTGGTAAGAAGGTCAGACTTGTGCACCATGAATTTCACATGATTTTGATAGATCAGCTCTAGGGGCTCTAGGGGACATTCCATGTAGGGACCTCTAACAAAGTTTTTGCAACATACCTCCCAAAGAAATCAGAGCCAGACATCTTTGGTTCGGGTATGCAGAAAGAGCAGTGGATAAATTGTACCAAGATGCTCCAAGTATTCTATAGCGATAGTGATATCTGTCACCGAATTTCAGGTAACAAAAAAGTAACAGTGTTGCTAAAACAATCTCTCAGTCTCCACCTCATGAAGGTAGCATATACATGACAATTCCAGTGACCCATGCTAGGAATATGGAGTGAGTCCAAAGACTCAACCTACTTACTGTTATGCAACCGACACCCTCAACGGGTTGACCAGGATATACCTCAGAGAACACGATACCATATGACATTGGAGATTGAGGGAGTAAGTAATTAGGACACCATCCACCACCTGCAAAAAATGTTCAGCATAAAAATCGAGCTAGGGGCTATTAGTGGGTTGAGGAAATAGGTAAACCATGAGATTGACCTAGATTGGAATAGCCAGTGGCTGATATCCAATGTTGGACAGCTCATGACAATGACCTTCGATTTGAGTGAAAAAGCCAAGGACTGAGGCATCTAATGAGTGGTACCTACAATAGATGCAATCTATCAATATAGATGGTGATAGATTAGAGCTGTATTGGATACTAGTCTCAATAGTGTCAATAACATCTATACATCTATTGGGGCCCATATGATGTCATCTTATCTAAAGAACATAGATGCAACTCAATGAAACTATGATACCTCCCATGTCCCATAAGTTGAATCTCTCTCATGGTTATGAGCTATAACATGATGAATGGTAGATAAGTAAGACTAAAAGCATTGGTCTTCACAATGCACTTTTGGCTAGGCAGTATAAAGTTCAACTCTGGAAATTCTGAACCTGCTCTTGAGGAATATTCCACTCGCAGATTGGATATACGAATTTTGGAACCACAAGAGTATGTACCCTACCTAGAATACCTGGTTGTGGCATATGGTTCTTTGTTGAACTCCAGGTTACGTCCTTACTACAATATGAATACTGTGAACTCCAAGTAGGACATGCTATAACAGCTTTCATAATCCTGCTCACTGAGCACTGGGAAACTCATAGTTGCCTGTAATAGCTTGCTGATCTGTCAGGAAATAGAAACAAATACAGAGCTAACTAAAAGTCGTCTTCAAAACAATCCATGTCAAGGACTTGATCAGAATAGCCCCGGGTCAAGACAATTTTCATACTCTTACTCAAATGGAATGGCCATTGTTTCGAGATTTCTTATGAAAATTACCTAGAGTGCAATAATGGTCAGGGCTATGGCGTTGAATTTTGCAGAGTTTCAGGATCAGTAGGTCAGGCTCAATCATTTCTTGAACTTCCTATAGTTGTGATGGATATAACAAAGTTTACTGTGTCCTTTCATCTAGCACGCAGATACCCCTGCGAGTGGCCAAATTGTTATTCCGACTATTTTGCCCCCCGGCAAAATTGGAAGTCAGCATGTACGATCACCGCACTCTGAAGGAGTCAAAGAAATCACAATCAAATCTTGCAAACAAGCTACAGGTAGGGACTCTACAATGGAGTGGCGGGGCCTGCGAAAGATCAAACGACCCCGTGCAAGAAGAAATTCAAGAAACGGCTTTGTCGAGTGAATCCATGTGCCTTACCATCCATGTAATAGCAAAGGATTACAAGCGAGGCTCAGAAATGTGAATTAACCAAGAGGTCGGTTTGATAGGAGGATGACTAGTGTCAAATCCTTCAAGCCATGAAGCTTTCAACAAGAGTACAAGTCAAACCGGCGAAAGAGCTTCAAAGTACTTCGGATTCTGCCAACGGTTCAGAACGAGTCGCAAAAATCAACTGAAGTATGGAGTCAGACCCAGCAGGACGCTGCACATGAGCTGTCCAAGCAGCGCACCTCCAAAGATTGAATCAACAAATAGTTAAAGACTTCTAGATACAAGCTGCCATGTAGCCCCCCAGCGTGTCCCAGAGCCGCGAAGCAGTGACGGCAGAGTCAAGAATTAGCTGCACAAGCAGTTTCAGCTTTAAGGCAGACAGGGCGGGCCTCATAACAAATTTTACTAAGTGATAGTCAATGCTAGCGGAAGCTAGTTAAGTAACAAAGTGGCGCATCTCTTTCAAAAAGATTACACCCAGAAAGCAGAAATAGACCCAAATGAGCACGGGCTCTGCCACGTGTCCACCGGTCTGGACAAAAGGTAAGTTAGGCTGTCTCTACAATTATTGTCCAAGAGCCTGCGGATTGGATTCCACGATGTAACCTAACGCTCCTTCGGGAAGGCCAAAATCCATGAGCCTAGGTTTTAAGATGAAGCGTGGAGCCTCCACACGTACAAGTGATCAAAAAAGGGACAGGGTCAGGAGTGAGAGCGCTAGTGCTAATGCATTGAGAGGAGGCCAGTGGAGGGTGAGCCACGCTGCACAAATTCAACGGTGCTAATGGGAAGAGCAGAATCCCCTTTAAGGGAAGGTTTCCAAACAAACTGAATGACTAGTATCTAAGATTCCATCTGAAGGAGGTGCAAAATCTACCTCAGGCAAGTGAGGATTCAACATTACCGCATCCATGATATCTACCACCATTGAGGTGGGAGACCACCATTTCAAAATTGTAGAAGTAATATCTAACATCACTATTACTTGTATTAACACTCTGTAGTGCCATAATGATTAGCCATTGTAGAACTTTTGTGTTTTTAATGATCACACCTAAAGGAGAAAATGATGTGTTAGCGGTCCAAACTTCTATGTAAACAGAAGCAAATAGATCAGATCTGGCAGAATACAATTAAATTTTTCCAAATTGGCAAGTAGAGTTCCACTTGGTTTTCAGGTGAATTGTTCCATTGATCTACTTCCGGGTTTTCCATTAACCAATGTTCCTTGTAATATGTGTTAACATTCTTTGTTGAAGAATTATGAGCTCCCAACATCTAGTTCAAGAATTGATTAACAAGGATGTATCCGGCCAAGTTCATCAAACTACACCAGTCAAATCATGTTAGTGCCAAGCGCCAAAATAGGATGGTGCACAGAGGCATTGACTAAAATCTCTAAACAAGATAAGTGTGAGGAATAGATATCCAACTCCAAGAACTGAAGATTTGTTGGATCAAATCGGAGGTGCCAGGCATTTGGCAAGAATAGATGCCAGTTCAATTTGTCATCAAGTACCCCATTGACCCCTTAGGGGTTTGAAATATTGCATTTAAATCAAAGAAGATATATTTGAATGGATAGTCATGTTTTTTAGCCTAAAGCAATGCACAAGTGACACTCATAAGGATTATAAATGGTATTTTAATGCCCCCGAGCTTCATTTCTTGTCTATTTCTATAATCTATATTCAGACACGGGAGGAATTTATTATTCATGCTCAGCAGGTTATTCAAAATTTGCATCAACATAAGTTGTATCTCAACTTGGAGAAGTGTTTCTTTCCCACGAACCAAATTCCATACCTGGGGTGCATTGTTATGAGCATGGAGTTAATGTTGATCCTGACAAAGTCAAAGTGATTCTAGAACATCCAACACCAAAGAAAAATTCAAAGTGATTGTTGTGAGCATGGAGTTAATGTTCATCCTGACAAAGTCAAATTGATTCTAGAACATCCAACACCAAAGACCCTTATAGAGCTTTCAACTTCTTGGGAACAGAAAACTTCTATATCAGGTTTGTAGACAATTTTGCTAATACTGCATCCATTTTCCCAACCTTTCTCGGGAAATCACAAATCCCACGTATAGAAGATCTCCCCTCCAGAAAAATAACTTACTTCAAATTAATAAGTGGTTTCTCTTGCCTCAGCTGTTCCAATACTTATTTTAATCAAATGCTCTTTCTTAGTCTTTCTGTAAATTATATCATCCAGATATACAAATACAGCTTTACCCAAAAATGGTTTAAACACCTCATTCCTTAATCTCATGAAAGTGCTAGGAGCATTGGTTAGTCCAAAAGGCATGACCAACTACTTATACAACCCTTTTTTGTCCTTAAAGTTGTCTTCCATTCATCATGTTCTCTAAATCAAATCACTCCAGCTTGATGTCAGTTGATGTCATCCACACATGACACCCACAACCCAATGATAATACCTGTAAGACCAAATGACTACAAGACAAACAATTTCAAAAGGGTTCCACTTCATCTTCCTTGATGTAGCACTCTGGTATCCACAGATCAATCGTAATCAAAAAAATATCTTGCCAAATGGCTAACTACGAACAATATTCATTCCATTGCCAAAATGGTGCACTATCAGACAGCTAGGGTCAAAGCTTCCAAGCTTACAATCCTTAGCCATTGAGAGCTATACCCTTCATACCAGTGCCCTGATCAGACCTAATTCTGTATTTTCACGGCTTTCTAAACCCTCCACAGCTACTATTTCTTTTACATAATGTAGTCCATGCAAAGACTTCAATATAGGTAGTAGTGTCTTAGCTTGCTTGCATGCAACTTTTATTTGGTCTTTTAGAATATATCATTAATACCCCAAGAATCTAAAGCATACATCTCTATAGGTTGGTAATCATATGGAATTGTAATATTGCGTGATATAAAGATTCTATCAATAATCAGTTACCTTGTTATTTGTGTTAGATAGTTTCACCTTCCACACATTCTACAAACAATCATCTCTCTGTAGAGTTTTGAACATTCTCAAGAAAATGGTGTTCTCCAAATTACTCATCGTTTTAAATACCTCTTAAAACTTCAAAACTTCACATATGTACGTGAGGTGATGAGAACTTTCATTGCATTAAGAAAATAGCAAACTATAATAATTATAGAATAAAAAAAAATTTAAAGGAAGCCTTAACCTCCTTCCATAGGGCCTTGTTTTCTGACAGAAAAATAATTTTGTCCCTCAAGACAACACAAATAGCATAACTATGATGCAAACATATAATATTACCACCTTTAAATTGATAAATAATCAACTTTCATATAATGTTTCTCCAAATAGAAAAATTTATAACAGAACAAAGTACAAATTGTTTCTTTACAAAAATTACTTGTGGCACCTTTACATCAATGCCCTATGATGATAGTTATACTCTAACAACTATAGATATACAATGGCAATCACCAAGAAGGAAAAAAACAAACTCAAACAAAACAGGCACCTGAGTAAATAGTACCTACAAAATTCAATGCAAAGAAATCTGTGTAGAGCTCCAAAATGAACTGAATACCTGTGAGAGATTCACCTCCAGTATCAATTAATCAGACAGCTAGGGCTAACAAATTCAAATATTATATAAAATTTGGTAATATATAACTTGATGATAAGAGTTTTGTAGGTCAATGGAAGCTCATGGTTACCATTTTCAGCTCCAAAATTCCAAATATTGATTAGCTCCATCAGAAACACTCCCGTAAACTTAAGATTCTTAGATTTTAAAGTCTGCACATTCCAGTTTTTGCATTCTGTGATAACACTCTCCACTCCAAAGAAGAGTGCTCCCTGAAAAGAGATAGTATTGGCAAGACCATCGACAATTGGTATTAAAAAATACTATAACTTCATTTTTTGAATTACAATTATCACGAAAAGAAACCAATAAAACAAGAATAAAATCCCCACATTTAATGTCCCTAATTAGCAGCTATTTTATCATCTGTTAAAGCAGATTTCTAAACAAGGATTAGCGCGTGTTAGAGGCCATGGGTTAGACTGGGACAGAAATCATGATTTGACAATCAATAATTTCAGAAGCACAAAGAAATTGGCAAACATAAATGAACAAGAGCTGCTTAGAATGCACCCAGTACATGTACCAACTTACCATGCAATGATGCAAGTTACTTTTCAAGTGTTGTCTCTGAAAATAACTCATGACAAAAAGCACTTTATATGGAGATATTACAATACTAGAATGCATAGCCTGTGCCAGTTCACAATAGGTGAAGACACATATTTATAATATCGTGAATGAATTTTTTTTTTTAAATGATGGGTCAAAAAAAGGGGGCTATCACCCGTCTATTATAATAATACTTCAAAATCCTAATGAGATTGGGTACAAAGTTTAGCCTTTCCACTTAAGGCGGTTACTAATTAAAACATGAAAATAGAAACTATTTACAATACTTGGCCTGCAGAATTAATTTATCTTATTACAAACAAAAAATATTAATTTTAATTCTTGAGATGTTGATGTTGTTTCGAGAGAATGTCAGCATCATATTTTTATGATGAAAGGTTAAATTCCTTTTCGTATGGCAAAATATTTACAACTACCCAAGCCTTGATCTGGACAGGTCCCAAGGACACTGACAAAACTACTAAAGATGAAACATTACACAGCAATTCCAACAAGGAGCAAAAGACCAAAAGAGCTTAAGCTTACGACTAAAAACATGATTTTTACACTAAAACCATAAGAGCTATATTTCTACTGAAATACCACTATCATCTACCCGTATTTTTGGTTCAAGGTAGACCTTTTCAGTGACACCATTTTGTTTTCTAGCCCTCCTAGTACAGTTGATACCATTCGTCTGATTTCTTTTGAGATCCATTACAAAATTGTCCATGAGAGATATGTCTACAAAGTCAACAGACATAATGACTCAAATTTTCAGACTTCATTAGTTTGCTCCTCCTTTGGCACTTTGAAACCCTTTGGCAGGTTGTTCAGGTTCTTCTTCGTCCATCGCGAGCTGGCTGCAATCTTGGTGCTGCCAATTAGTGGGAACAGGTCGAGCCTAAGTCTGGATGATATGGTAATTCCAGTCAGCCCATGTGATTGGGCCTCAACAGATATCTCGTACTGAGTTTCCTGCCCTTTTGGCATGGGCTGCAGAGTAAAATGTTGCTTCAGAGTCAGTAATGAGGAGTTGTTCAATAGCCTTGACTTGTCTCTTGTGTTGCTTAAGATTTTCAACCATATAAACAAGGCATTCTTTCTGCTGCTGGATGTAATTGGATGTATTCTCTAGTCCCGCTGACCTTATTTTGGTCACTTGTTGACATTAATATAATTTATTTCATTTCTGGTGCTGAATGCAGGTTACTGTACACACCCAAAATTTACATGGTGCAATATACAGAAAACATGTCTCCAGTAATGACAAAGTTCCATTCAAACAAGAACAAAGTCCAAATCCCTCCCACCTCTCTTTGCAATATTCCTAGTGCTCTCCAGATTAGCCTACAACCCATTTTCTATGATTTTTCATTTTAAGTTGAATTTTTCTTTTAACAATTGCGAAACCACCAGTCAAGCCAGACCAGTGGTTGCACAACCATTGGTCTCGCAAGACCGGTGGTTTCGTCACTGATCAAATCAAAATTAAACACGCATTTCCAACACACAGTTCAGTTACGATTCAATTTTCTCCATGTTTACTTGGTCAATTTTTCTAAAAATAAGCTTGTCGATTTCTTCTTTGTTTATACGTGTCATCTTTACTAAGTTTAACCCATTGATTTCTTCCGCACTTGATGAGTTATCCATGCTAAAAACATAATTCATTAATAACTCCACTCCCAGCACATTACAAAATCAAATAACTCTCATACTATTCACGGGTTGGTTATTTCTCCAATTTTGAAAGAGGTTATACTGCCAATTTATGGAGAGAGCTTGTATAGACAGCCAGTTACTCTATCCAAGTTATCTTTTCACTCACAATCCAGCTACTTTGGAATTTTTCATTGCTAGTTGTTGCTTCAGCCATTTCTTTTTACTTGGATCATATTAGAACTTGCATTTGGAAGGAGCAGGAATCTGAGGATACATCAAATCACCACTAGCAAGCTTGAGACAAAGCTGCCACAAAGACTACAGTAACCAAGTTGGGGGTGCATTACTTTTCTTCTAGTTTATTAAAAAAGATTTCTGAAAAAGCTTCTGTTGTATATTTCTTTTGTTTTACTTTTATTTCAAGAAGCAATCTTTATGTGGGAAAGTTTTGTTCTAGATTCTTTCAGTACGGGTACGGATACAGTATGCTGAAACGGTGAAAAAAAATTAGACCTCGGGTACGGTACGTTGTGGGTACGTTCATACAATATATTTTTAAAAAGTAAAAAATATAAATATATATTAAAATTTAAAGAAAACAACAAGCTTATAGTCTCAACTCTCAACAACCTATAAAATATTAGAACCCAACGACAAGCTTATTATGAATCAGAAGCCATCTAAAGTAAGATTTCTTTGACTGAATACAAGAAGACCACAAAACATTAAATCTATGAGTCCATCTACTAATGGGCTCACAAACATTCCACTTATTGTCAAGGCCCAGGGAAAGGTTTGGGGAGAAGGCAATCTTTTCATAGAGTTGTTTGGAGGTAGCCTCTTGGAGAAGGGGCCCTTTGAGCCACCTCATATTATCCCAAAAGTCATTCTCATCCTGCATAGTTAGTCCAGTGGCGGGAGCTGTGAAAGCATTTCTGAGCATTGAATACATTCTGAAATGAGATTGAGGAAGCTTATAGAAAGCTTTAAGGTCTGTCCATTCCATCCACTTCCCAAATCCGTACAAGTCATGAGATATCTTAAGTCCTTTCTAAAACCAAAGGAGGGCAGAGCAGCCTCTTGTCAAGGCAAGGATCTTGTCATTATATTTCAGATTCGACAAAATCGATTTGTAGGCTTGGCACCTAGTGTCAAAGGAAGAGAAGATAGGCTGCCCAACCACCAAGTGCTTCACTTGCTCCCATGCCTTCCAAATTGACTGAAGAATAAAGGACCCATGAGGAGCAACAAGAAAGCACCCAAATAGTAAGACAACCAAATGAAGTCATTTTCATCTCTCTTGACCCTTCGAAGCCTATTGGCAATATTGAATCTCACACAAACTTTCCAAGGTTCAATTCCAGTCAAAGCTCTCAACTTTTATTTATCTTTTTGCACTTAAACATTAAGAAAACCATGTGGGTACGCTGTGGGTACGTACCCACAGGCCATGGGTACGTCCCGGGTACGGATTTCCATACCTAGGAAGTACCCAGGGCCTGTGGGTACGTACCCACAGCATACCAGTACCAGTACCCGATACGTATCAGGCCTATAAGGGGGGGGGTACTTGGCGTTTCCGTGCAGTCTAGGTTTTGTTCAAGTTGGGAGAAAAAACTTCTAAGAAGCTTCTCCTCGTAACAAAACTGAGGTTAAAAGTCTAGTTGTAGGAAGCTTTCATTTGATAAAAAATTTATATTGCATTGTATTTGCAAAGAGCTTCTATATTTATTTATGTTAATAGTCTGTAACAGCGGAATAACTACATCCGGTAGAATAACTACATTCCGGTTATTCTCTATTTGATTTATTTTATTTGAAAAGGTAGTAGTTTAGTTTTCTCTTTGTTTTAGTCCTTCTTAGTTCTTTTGTTTTTTTAATCATTTCCAGACATTCACAAATCCAAAAATATTAGATAGTTGTTTATTTTATTTTAATTAAAAAGGCATTTTCGAAAAAATACAATAAGAAAAAAGTAAGTAAATTGTTATTTTGTTTTGTTAATGAATAATTAGAAGATGATTTAAATAGATTAAAAGCATTGCCCTCTCAGTCTTTTGATTTAAATAAATTTACTTCTCATTGTTCATTTATTGCTAGCATTTAATTAATCCAATATCAAACCAAACACAAAAACATTTCTATTATGAGCTCACAGTACCCATTTTTAGCCCCTGATCTTCCTTTAGCTCATTGTTTGTCTTTTCCTTGAGTGTTGATATCCGCATATGACCATTTCTGTTGTCTGAATCAACCTCATAGGAGAATCTTCAAACCCAGTTGTCAATCCACCCGATATTGACCCATATCAGGGAGACATAGACTTAGGACTGAGTGCGCTCGTATTTTGCTCTACTCTTATACCACCCTTGATCATCAACCAACTCAAAGCCTTAAACGAACATCTTTCTATTGCCGAACAGATTATGGGTCTTGATCAAGTGCACCCTCCTAGGCGTGCAAATCCATAGATTTGATTTACCTTTATCCTCGGGTCTAGCCTCGTCCCTCTCATTTTCTCCATCTCCCGCGTGACCTTCCTTGGAGAGGAATACCTTGAGAGAAATACGACACTTTTTAAGGGTCCTTCAACCCAATCTTAGTCTGACTCCGTTTAACCATTGAATAGACCAGGAATTACGAACCGCAATCATCCTCAACCCTAATACACCTCGTGATTAGAGATAGGTAGGAGTTTCGCCGCCTTGACGAGAAGGTTGCACTCTCATAAGTCCATTGGCAGAGGATTGCCTATCCACCTCGTCTTGACAGATAGTCATCCATATCCCCACCATGCACACCATCTCCCATTGCTTTTACCATCACACACGACCCATCTCTTGCATTATCTTTACAATTCAGTTGTTTCAGCCCGACCTCTAAAAGTCAAGTGCTTCAGTTAAGCGTGTCATTTTTCCTGTGTACAAATCTTGACGAACCTGACTTGAAGGATTCTTGTTATTTCTTCGTTTTCCTTTCTTTTCTTTTCTTTTCTTTCATTCCACCTTTCCCCTCTTCCATTATTCTACAGGTATTTATATACCCCCCGAATATGTCCGGAAGAGAGTTTGATAGGCCATTGGGCCTTGAAGGTTATTATGCTTACATCCAATCCCAGTAGTCCCCTTTTGTCTCTAGTTGGGCCGATAACTACACTAACAACGTGCAAGCGCACACTTCCTCTACCCGTATTCCAAAACTTGCTGCTCATGTACGAATAAAGGAAGTTGACCAACCTCAAAGCATTCAAGATGGTCACTCTAATTCGAACAACATGACTTTTACTAGTGTAACTAGCTTTTACCCGAAGGTATTGTCGAGACTGCAGATTAGTCTACAAATGCCTGACAATGAACCCTTTGCACAAATTAACCAAAGTGATGATCCACTTCATGCCATAGATGAGTCATTAGACAAGGTTGCAACCTTATGCTTCTACCCTTTCAAACAACAATGTTGCATCTTTGCGAGTGAACCTAGCCATGCACGTATAGATGAAAACACAAATATTGAACAATTCCTGAAGGGATGTCATTCTTCCCTCACAGAGCCCAATGCTAGCCATGCTCCCAAACAAAATCTCCAATCTTCACCGAATGATCTCATCTTTACCTTAGTGGGACACATTCGGGAATTGGAGAAGTGTTCGACCTTCTCAACCTAGCCACTTGACTAGTCAGAATGTGGGATATGCCATGAACAACCAAAATTACATTCTGGCCAACTATGTTCAACAATCGCAACAGTACCAACAACCTAATTACTTTGCACAGCCAAACCTTGGAGACCTCTTCATAGGGGATGGCACGTTAGGTATGGATTCACATCCCTCACACACATCTTATCTAAAGACCATTCAACAACACTGTTCCACACACCATTCCTAATAATATGGCCATTGCCACCCATAACCAAATACCCACAAACACATTTGCAAATGTCATACCCCACATATGCACATGTATTTTAGAGCTACTCAACCAAATAATTATATGTTCCCTGGTCAACCCCTACAATTCCATGGAACCCCACACACTCTTGGTACTTCATATGTTAATTTCTTCCCAACTCCGCCAATTTTTTATTCTGAGACCTACATGGTGGAATCCTATGCAATTGAAACCTATATCGAATATTTTAAAGAACCACTCATCTATACAATCTGAGGTGTTATAATACCTCTCCCATTATCGGATCTTCCCAAATACAAGGGAAAAGGAAACCCCAATGCCCACATCAAGGCGTGCACTACAATGGTTAGGGAAAACCCCACGACAAATGTCGTAGTGGCTAAAATCTTTCTAAAGATGCTTGAGAGGATTTCTTTGAGTTGATATTACAAAATCCCAAAAGTCTCAATACACTCTTTTAAGCAACTTATAGCTGAGTTTGTCAAAGCATTTGACATGAACAAGTTACACACAAGAATCAGACAATTCCTACACATTAAACAAGAGCCAAACGAGTCAGCTGCCCATTTTATATCGAGATGGCGGCAAGTCCTATATTCATCTACAAGTGTTCCTAACATAGATCAAAGGGAGCTTTGTGATCTTTTTCTTTATTCGCTTGACCACATGACTAAGGAAGAGGTACAAAAGTTCCCCTTTCGTACCTACAAAGAGGTGTTTGAAGGTGTCATGCAAATTGACCAAGTGGCCATTGATAGCAAGCGTAAGACGTATGGGTCGAAAGAAAAGTTGGTAACTCCGAACCAAAACAACAGGAGTTTTCAAAGTAACAATCAAAATAATAATCAAGGGCCTAAATTCATAAACTGCAATCGCAGTGCACCAATGACAGCATCACTAATCAAACAAAAATCCTAATATTGTTAATAATGGCAACTCTATTCCATTTATTAATGCAATTGACTTCAATCGTCCTCCACCGCTGCAAAATCAAAACCAAAACTCTAGCCAAGGATCGCAAAAACTATGCATATAGCAACCACTTTCAAACCAACAACCAAGGTTTCAACCAACACAAAAATCAAATCCAAAGGCCTAGGGATTATAATTGCAATCTATGTTGTGGTTTTCATCAAGTTGTTAGCCATGACAAACAAATATGCAAAGAATGCAATAATTCATTGAAAGACTTCTTGAAGATCAACGGCAATTATTCATTGATATGTTTTTAGGATCCTTTTCCCAATCAAGGCATGCTTATAGGGACACGTGATGTTGAAGCCTCTACTTTCGAAAACATTGATGTAGCTCCTAACTTGAACCAAAAAACAAAACAAAAATTGTAATTTGAACCAGAAGTTAATACGACAACCCAAACTAAAGAGTATCCCTCGCAATCCTCCCCCAATTTCTCTATTTTACAAAATGATACTCACACAATCTCTTAACTAATAGGAGCATACAACCTAATCACAGATTTGACCAAGACTTACTCACATCTTCTTTCTCGATTAGTTTAAGAATTCTTCCGCTCTTCTTGACACGTTTGGCCTCAACCATTTAGTCAATGTCACCCCTCCTGAAGCTCAAATTAATCATATTGATTTTGACATACATCCTCTTGGACGAAATGATAAAAATACAAGGTACGTCTTTGACATAAGGAGAAATACCCTCTAATATTGAAATAGCCAAGAGAGGGGATCCTGCTTTGTACTTGCAAGTGTGGGTTTACAACAACTATGTCAAGAGAGCTATGATTGACAACAAGGTTGTCGTGAACATAGTCACATTTTCCTTCTTACAAAAACTAGATTATGGAGAGACCAATTGCTCATCAACCAAAAATAGGCTATGAGGCTATGATAGTTTGAAAGCAACTTCCATTGGAACCATAGTTCTCCATGTTTCCCTTGGACCTAAAACCATTCTGAGTTATACATTATAGATAGATAAACTAATTATAACATATTGCTAGGAAGACCTTGGAAACATGTAATGAAGGCCATCCCTTCAACCCTATTTCAAGAGGTCGCATTCTTGCATTTAGGAAAATTATATGTTACTCAAGGTGATCCCAAACCATTCGACATACACTTGGCAAATCTCAAGAAGAATCCCAAAATTCATGTTAAATATGAACTTCCGACAAACCAATTAGACAAACTAGCTCCCTAAAAAGAGTCGGTCGTAACAACGAAACAAGTTCCAAAAACAAACATAGACAAACCAAAAACAATAGAAGAACCCTGAGTAAAAACCATGGAAAAAGTTGGTGAAAAGGTAACTATCATTGAGGCAATTTCCACTAAAGCCACAACTGAGATTTTGAAGATTTTAGAAAATGATTCACCTATCACTCTCCCTTTTGATCCTCATGGCAGTGGTAGTCTCTTGGGCTTAGCCTCCCTCCTTACGAATGAGCTAGTAGATATATGTAGGTGGAAGTCTTAGAACTTCAAGAAGAGTCTTCTAAAGAACCAGATAATTCCCTCTTCCCCGGCAATTTATGGACACTTCATTATGATGGGGCAAAATGTCATTATGATGTGGGTGCAGGGGTGATTTTAACTTCTCTTGAGGAGAGAATCGAGTCCTTTGGTTTTAAATTGGATTTCAAATGTACCAACAATGACGCTAAATACGAGGCATTGCTTTTAGGTCTTAGTTGCAAAAAGGCTAGAAGTTTGAAATCTCGGAGTCCTCAGAGACTCACAATTGGTTGCCAACCAGGTTTCCAAAGTGTATGAGACTAGAGTTGAACGCCTCCAACTATATAAAGTAGTGTGTGAACTGATCAAAGACTTTGATTTTATCTCCATTGAAGCAATTCCTAGTGAGAGAAATCGGCTTGTTGAATCTATCGCTTCCTCTCGTTCACTTTTTGTCCTGATGTAGAGTTGCTAGAAACTGAGTTTGTCATGTCCATAAGGTCAGAGCCTTTCATACAAAGAATGTTCAGTATAATGATTATTGCTAATGTAGAGAATAAGGACGAACTTGTTACCATGGACTTTGCCGAGAATGATGAGGCAATCCTAGGGTTCTTATAAGCGTATGACGATCTTCCTCTACTCCATCACAAGAGGGGCTTTCCTCTCATTCCCCATTCTTCGTTCTTCTTTGGAACTAAATATAGTCCCAATTCTTCCACAAAGATTTTTGTAGAAGACGAACCGCTTGAACTTCCTCCTGCTCACCTAGAATTTGAACAGGGAAATGCTTCCCTTATAGAAGACACCATTGATATCAACATCGGTACAAATGAAGACCCTAAGATCCTGAAGTTCGATGCTACGCTTTCTCCTGAGGAAGTGGAAGTGCACACAAATATCCTCAAAGAGCATTCAAGTGTTTCGATTTTTTCTATAAAGACATGTCTGGAGTAAACCCCAAGTGAGTTTTCCACAATCTAGTAACCAATCATGATGCTAAACCCATTAAACAAAAGCGGAGACCTATGAAACCCGAAGTCACTTTGATGGTCAAAGAGGAAGTAATAAAACTTCTCCAAGTTGCGTTTATTAAACCCATAGACAATTATGTGTGGTTGTCCAATATTGTCCCTGTCTTTAAGAAAATTGACAAGATCAACATCTACATTGATTTCTGAGATATAAATAAGGCTTGTCCAAAAGATGATTTCCCTTTACCATCCATAGATGTCATTATCGATGCAACAGTTGGGTATGAAATATTATCCCATATGGATGGATTCTTAGGTTACAATCAAATTAGAATCTTAGAGGAAAACCAAACTAAAATGACTTTCGCTACTCCTTGGCGAACCTTTTTCTACACAGTCGTGCCCTTCGATTTGAAATACACCAGCACTACCTATCAAAGAACAATGACTAATCATTTCATGACCTATATTTTCATGACCTCATCCACAAAATTGTTGAAACTTATGTGGATGATCTTCTAGTAAAGGCTAAGAAAAGGAACAATCACCCTGAGGTTCTCTAGATCATTCTTGTCGCCTGATTTTGTATACATTAAACCCTAAAAAATGCATTTTTGGAGTGAAAGGTGGTAAAATTTTAAGATACATTATTTCCTATTGAGGAATGTCGATTCCACTAACATCCGTGCAATTCTAGAGATGTCTCTACCTACAGACAAGTCTGGTACTAGGTCATTTCTTGGAAAACTTGGGGCAATCCAAAGATCTGTTCTTAATCTCGCCTATGTCATCCATCACATTCATGGACTTCTTAAGAAAACTTATTGTAACACATGGACAAAAGAATCCCACGACACTTTTGACTTGATGAAGCAATTTTTGTTATCTCCACCCACTCTCATGCCACCTAACTCCGACCGCCCTTTGATCCTTTACTCAAGAGCCATTAATGTATCCCTTGCATGTATGCTAGCCCAAGAAGATGCCAATGGTTGAGAACGTGCTATTTATTTCATCCATCGTGTCCTTCTCGATTAGGAAACTAAACGAGTGCCTCGCCGTTGTTTTCGCAACTAAATGTCCAAGGCATTACATGCTCAATCAAGAGACAAGGTTATCATCAAGTCCGAGCAATTGAGCACGTTTCTCACTCAGGCAGCTTTGTCCAAAAAGGTCAGTTTCTTCATATAACCCTTATGAGTTTATTCGAACTGACCTATGTAAACCAAAAATCAGTCAAAAGGCAAATTGTTGCAGACTAGTTAGCTAATAATCCATTGGATTGCAGGAAGGCAATCGACCTTGATTTTCTTGATGAATGCATATGTTATTTGATAAACCTATGTTTGTTTCATGTCCTTGATAGATTGATATAATAAACAACATAATAAGCCGAATTCACCTTGAACGGGTTATCATTGAGGAGATTTTGTATTAGAAATCTTTTGATGGTATGCTACTCAGATGTGTTGATGAGGAAGAAGGCCAAAAGATTCTCTTTGAGGCCGGGTGGACACTTTGGCGGACATTCAACTGCCTGAAAAATTCGTAGGATGGGTACTTTTGGCCAACTCTTGAACATGATTCCACTGAGTATGTGTGCATATGTCAAGAGTTTTCGCATGCCATACACATTCCCACTCAAGCCTTACAACCTATTGTCATGCCATGGCCCTTTTCCATGTAGGGCTTAGATTTGATAGGCAAGTTTGCCCCTACTTCCACCAATGGCCATCATTTTATCATCACAGGCACTAAGTACTTCAAGAAATGGGTAGAGACTTAACCACAATTCCAAGATCCATTGTCGCAAAATTAATTTTAAAATAGGTAGCCTGTAGGTATGGCATCCCACAAGTCATTATCTTTGATGATGGATCTTCATTTACAAATGACGAGATACATTAAATATGTGAAAAAATTAAATTGTGACATTGGCTTCCTTATACTACCCTCAAGCCAATGTTCAGGTTGAGGCTACCAACAAAACTTTGAAATCCATTCTCCTCAAAATTGTCAAAGAAAATAAAAGGGATTGGCATTTGAAACTATTCACAGCATTATGGGCTTACATAACTTCTATTCGCACACCTACATGGGCAACCCCGTTTTCCCTAGTCTTTGGTGTGAAGTTGTATTGCCTTTAGAAGTAAAGCTCACTAGTCTTCGCATATCCCTCCAAGGTATCCTAGATGAAGACGAGTATAAAATCACACGCCTAATAGAATCAGAAATTTTGGATGAAAAAAAGCTCAAAGTTGAGCAACATCATCAAACTTACATAGATTGAATGTGTCGTCAATACAATAAGGTTCATGAATGCTCTATCCAAGAAAGTGAGCTTATGTTAAGGCTCAATAGTCACATAGATAAGAAAACTATTGCAGGTTGGAAATTTAGACCTAAGCGGCTCGGTCCTTACCAAGTAGCCAATGTCTTTAAAAATGGAATGTTTGGTTTGTGCACTTTGGAGGGTGAGTTCGGCAAATCCATCAACTCACTCCACCTCAAACATTTTTACATGTAAAGCATTTCATACTCACACTGCCCTCGTCGCATTTTCACAACCTTTCATTTCAGCATTGTCTTTATATTCAATTAATCCTTCTAATCTACTTGTGTGATATAACTTTAACTATTCATAAATTGGCAAACACCTCACATTCCCACACTTCTTTGATCTCACCTCATCTACTAGCTTACAGCCCATCTTGCAAATTATGTCTTCAAGTCAAAATTTAGTATTGATTTTGTTAAAGCTTGTACACCATGTTCCTTTACACACACCCTTATTTCCAACATTTATTACCTATACTTTAATCTATAAGCTTTTTGATGACAAGTCTTCCATTTCACAATTCTCTCCAAGGCAAAAGCTCCAGCATT
The DNA here is from genome assembly GCA_019776745.2 of Taxus chinensis. Taxonomy (NCBI): domain Eukaryota; kingdom Viridiplantae; phylum Streptophyta; class Pinopsida; order Cupressales; family Taxaceae; genus Taxus; species Taxus chinensis. Next base: position 579,737,065 of record CM034150.1, read on the forward strand.
CTTTACCCAGATATTCCTGCTCGCCAATCTCGATCTTAGATGATGAGCCCTCACATCTCACTGTTGCAATGGGCCGAGATTGGGGGAAATATTTCTTCCAAAAAAGCACAATACAAAACCAAGGCAAATTTGTATGAGATAAAATAAAACAATAAATATATATATAAATATAAAAAGAAAACGGGGGGCCACATTTCCCATCCTTTCTAGTCTTCGGTGATGAGCCCACACCTCTTAGTAGTGGTGTGGGATTGGGATAGGAGGAAAATGTCCTTACTCGCTTGCGTCTTGCCTTTGGTGATAAGCCCTTGCTTCCTACCAATAGCATGGGGCAGGATGTAGGGGGTCAATGAGAAAGTTTCAAGTCAATGCAATGTAATGCAAAGTGCCTAAAATATAAAAAATTCCAAAAGATTGTTTAAAAGAACATGCTAGAAGATAAGATAAGATAACCTTGTCACATGATAGCACTAGAAAGCTACTTTTTAGATAATTCTATTTAAAAGCTCATGCTAGAAGAGAGAACCTTGTCACAAAACCAGATTTCGTCAATCAATTGGCCATTCATAGATCTAAGTCTAGAATAAGCCTACAAAGTATAGCTGCTCTGAACCCGGTTGCATAATCCCAAAAAACAAGATTACACGTTTCATTGTATCAACATTAACCTTTTAAGTGTTTCGGAAAAAAAATGCATTACCAATTCCTACTCATATGTCACACATCCATTTGTGTGTCTTGCGTCCTTGACCCACGGTGATGAACCCTCACATCTCACTAGTTGCGTGGAGTTAAGAATGGAGTAAGACATACTTTCCTCATTATAATCATTTTCACAAATTTTTTCCAGTGAAATGGAAAACTATTGAAATTATCTAAAAAGTAGCTCTAGTGCTATCATGTGTTAATACATCACTCACATCCATTCATTATGTCTTATCATTTGCATTACTTCCATACCATTCATTTGAAAACCATTAAAACGTCAGATATTCCTAGCCATTCAAAGTGCATAAACAAGAAAAGAAAATATTTTAAAGCCAATGTATGCTAGGGAGTGTCTAACCAAAAACATAATATATATATATATATATATATATATATATATATATATATATGCATCTGTTGAGTTCTAGTGCATTGCCATCACACTGAAGGGCAAGTGTGGTCCAAATACTCGATCATGAGTCAAAAATCTAAAAAAATCGATACATACAACAAAAAAAAAGTAATGGAGGATTTGATACTGATATGCAACAGCGGGAGAGGAAAATGGAAGATGGAAAAATGATTTGCAGCAGCCTGTGCTCTAATACCAAAGTTAGGCCAGGAATAATGGATTGTGCAAAGGAGAATGAAAATGAAATAGAATGTGCAAACCAAAATTAATATTATTATTCAGCATTAACAAATGACGGGATTTACAAATATAAAGCCATTGGAATGGCAGTTACAATTCATATTCTCCATGACTGTTCATATTCCAGAGAAGACTCTTCACCTAGCACTGCTGGACAAAAGAGATCCTACACTAGGATTAACGATATTATGTACAATAATATTACATGATTAAGAATACCAGAAGGACGTTGGCTATCACGTGATTGTTGTGAAAGATCATGAACCTTCTGGATGCCTGGAGGTTGAATGTGTAGATGTCGCATGCCTCTAGTCCCTTTAGGGGCCAAAGGAGGTTCCACGTCATCGATGCTAATGACCTGATCATCTCTAGCAAGGGAGCTCACTCTTGCAGCTTTTACCTGGGGATTACAGTCATAGGACTGCATTATCAGTCTCCGAAGACATCTCTTATTCCTCAAATAAACTGTCAATAATTTCTTCTTTGTATGAAAGCACTTGCATTTGCAGTAGTGAATACTTCCTTTTATAGTTTCTTCAATCAACTTGGAGCTTCTCCTTAATGTCATCTCACAAGCAAACCCTAGACGCAATTGAGTAGTATCCAGTTGAAAATATCTCAAGTAGTAATGCAGTCATGTACAGAGATTTAGGTATAAACTCCTTCAAATAGCCATAGGAGTGATGTGAGTGGAATTCCTTTGACATCAGCCCCTCATGTATGTTGACATAGACTTGAAAGTCAAAACGCTCAACTAAGTTTGCATCAACCTGCACCTATTCACTATTTGATATTTATTGATCTTGTATTCTGCTTCCGTTTTCCGTCATTTCCGTCATTAATATCGTGTTGCTGATTTAAATGATTAGCGGAGAGTAAATATTTATTACACAAGGGCCATTTCACCATAGGTCACCCTTTTTTCGTGTGGAATTGGAGGTCTTTAATTCCTACTGTTGTTATTAAATTATTAATTTTTGATATCTGAGTGTCAATTGCATGAATTTTATAACCACCACTAGTTGCAGCAGGCTGTGCCAACATTGTTTTAATTTCCCATCATTGATTTGATTTTCAAACTACACGAGTACTGATTTGATTTTTAAATTACATGAGTACTCTTTCTTATCCTGATTATTTACCATAGTTACAGGTTCGAAAATCCAAAACCATTCGAAAGGGCAAAAAAATCTGGAAATCCGGAGTTCTCAAAAAAAATTAGAAAAACCCAGTTTGATATATATATATATATATAGACAAATACACGCACATAACATAAATCATGTAAAACATGGAAATGGTACAAAAGAGGCATGATTTAGAACCTAAGCTCAACACTGAAATGAAACTTAAAAATTTCAAACATTTGCAACATCAAAACCTGCTTCAACATAAAAACCCTCTTCAAAATCAAAACTAGCACTAGCACCATCATCTAATCCATGTTCATCACCACTATCAATAATTTCTTGAATTTTTGTGAAGAATCATTCTCCAAAGTGAGAATCGTCATCTGCTTTTGCAAGATTGTTCTCAAGCAAATGCAAATTGTTGTGGACATACACAAGTTCTAAGAGTTTTTTAGCTCCTAGTCGATTCCTCTTGTTAGTGTGGATCAAATCATGCGTACTCCAGTTTCTTTCGCATGCAAAAACACTGGCACATTGGTTGTGGACATGCACAGTAAGTTTTTGAAGCTCTGAAGTAGAACCATAAGTCTGCCACCATAAATAGGTATCTACTATCCATGCAGTGGATGTCTTCTTGTGTCTCCTTACGAGAAAACATGCCCTCTTGGTTCTTGAATATAATGAGTTGTCTTCTCACCTTAGCCTTCTCATCATCATCACAAACCAACCTATTTATTATTTCTCATACACCGTTCTTTACCTCGTCATCCCCGTCATGATCCACCTCTATAAGCTTAGGATTGAGCTTAAGATCTAAAAAGCACCCTACTGCATGGATAGGGCGATGTAACATGGTTAATGATGATGGACCTTGGCTTGCTCCAGAGGCTGGCTGTCAACCCACCATCTTGATGCATGAGGATAGTGTACTCCGACCGGAGATTTTGTCTTTGATGTCCGTTCTTTTATATCTTGCATTCAGTATTGCTGAATGATGAGGGGGTATTTCCCCAGTGATCAGTGTAGTGTGTCTGTTTTTCTGATACTTTGGGTCCTTTAAGACCTGCCCTCCTCGGGAGGTTGACTATAATTTCAATTTTATAACTGTTATATTAGCATTGTTATAATGTTTGACAGTAGTTTTATTTTGACGGATGGTTATCACTCGGATAAGTAGTGTCCTTTTATGGGCTGCCCGTTTTATTGGAGACTTGATTATACACTGCGAGCTGGAAGGCTGACCAAATTTGTATTACTGTATTTGTTAGATTAATATAAATACTTTTGCCTGCTTTTCAGGGTGGGGAGGAATATACATGTATCAGAAAGACCATCGAAACATTGTCACCCTTCGAAAACACCATCTTTCCACGCTCAAACAATCAAAAGAAATAAACGTTGGAAGTTTCATACCTCCAAAAGTGGCACGAAATTAGTGAATGAAACAGTCAATGCATCCCCATAAATAACCTGTAGAATTGCAATAAATGTTGCCAGGTTCCATTGAATAATGACATAGTCCAATGAAGAATCTCTGCAACAATTGTAGACACCATAAGTAGTTGTTTAGAATACTGACACAGCATGTCTAATGCAAATCCATGAAAAACCTAGAGGTCTAACAAAGCAATCCAACAAAATTACAAATATCCTTTGGTGCCTTATGGATGAAAAATCTCATAAGTCACCCCATTCTAAACACCTCCGAGATGAAATCAATCTTCTTCTTCGTCCATAAATGTCTTAAAACATTGATATGAGCCATACTACAAACTTACTTTAAAGTTTATATAAAGGTCAAGTTCTAGCCCACTAATAAATTGGAATTTCAATAGAATCAAAGAACATCTCTCGGGTAAATATAAAGAATTTCAAACGAATATAGTTTAAAATAGCTATATTGTTCATTATATTTCATTTTCCGAAAATCAAAAAATATACAAAGCTGGTCTCCTCCAAATCACAGTAATGGTTTTCTAGTTATTATAATGTGTGATTGCCAATAAAAATTCTCTCACACAATGAAACAACAAAATCATAAAAACCAAGTCAAAATGGACTACAAATTTATGAAATAACCAAGCATTGCCACATTTACATTAAAATCTCCCAATGAATCAATAAAACCCACAAGCAACATAAACTTCAGGAAAAATAACTATGCAAGAAGTAGTTCAGAATAGTATGGATTCGCACAGACTTAAATAAGTGACGTGCATAGCAATATGACTTAAAAGTGGCAAAAAAGAACAAGGAATGGATAGTAGATACCAATGAAAATAATGAGTTGCAACGAAATAGTGTTACAAACTAGCAAGGAGGATTAATATTGCATAGAAGGGGTAAATCAAGAGAAGCTGAGGAAAAAAAAATAGTTCCTCCCAGAAATTACAGGGACTATATTTGGTAGTTGACTTGCAACAGAAGCCAGCCTAGATGGGGATTTGCAAAGAGAACCTGAATCTTAGATAGAACAGCATATATCTTCGCTTGCATATGTTGACATATTAAAAGAAAAGAATAATTGAAACTTCTGTCTATGTGATATTTATCTAGTGACTAACAGACCAAATATAGGTCAAGGCATCTCTTAAGTGATGGTGGCATAAGGAAAGCATATTCATTTTTTATCCTCGGACAGCCTTAAAGCTTTTTCTCTACGAAGTCAAACTTCCAACTACATCACTAAGCCATTGGTCCTACTTTCACAATCGTGTTTCTATGGTCTTTTCAACCAAATAGTTAGTGATAATCAATTCTTTGTCTATCCATTCAACCCAATGGTTTGATGGAATGTGTTGTATATTTTGCATGATTCATCTCCTTGATAGACTATACAGCCAGGTAAGACTTACCAATCGGAGGTGGTGTCCCCAGATTTCACCTTGAAATCCGGGACTACCCATTTGGAAAATTTTCGTTCTTTTTTAAAAATAACGGGTCTTTTTGTGTTTTATTGCCAGAAGTTGTCTGTATTACGTTAAATTATTCCCAGTGAATCATATGAGCCAATTTCGACAAATACCCAGATGTTGACACTCATTTTATCCCTTCGTCAAGTTTTGTCTGCGGAAATTTTTATTTAATAATTTATTAAACAAATAAAGCCCCGTTCGAAGTAAATTGTGCTCCGGTTGAACCCTGTTGAAGTTTTGCATGCTAGTATTCACACATCTCAATAAAATTCTCACTGGGAATGAATTCAGAGCATTGTCTGCAACATTTGGCAACGTCTTTCACTTTTATTTATTTCTTTTGTGTTTTTCTCCAGTTTTCTCCACAGTTTGTCTGTGAAATTCCCCTAGGTATGTTCTTCGTTCTGTATAGTCTGTTTAATTGCCCGAAGCATCTGGAGGTCATTTACAGTCTCAACACCAGAAGGAATCAGCCTCAGAAAGCAAACTTCTAACCAAAAAGATGAAGTCATGCACAAAAAGTCTCTCCTAGGCAAGTCGCACTTTTTGGAATTAATGAGTTTAAGCTGCAATGGAATTTTTGGTAGCGGCAGGCAGGTGGGAATTTCGTATCTGCCTTACAGGGTACTTTTCCCCATGAAGTTAAAGTCACTTAAGCTGCGATAGGAATATTAGAGGAGGCGGGAATTTCTTACCTGCCTTGCAGGGTAAAAATTCCTATTATAAAATAAAGAAAAAATCACTTAAAGTACAGATGGGAATTTTATGTCTGCCTAGCATGCTAACTTTTCCCACCAAAGAGATTTATTCACCCATGCAAGTCGCACTTTATCAAAGGAGGCTAATTTTAATACAAGTCGCACTTTTTGGGAGATGTTAAAATTTGCCAGTGGGAATTTTGGTAGTGGCAGGCAGGCGGGAATTTCTTACCTGCCTTGTAAGGTAAAAATTTTCATTATGGAAGTCAAATAACTTAAGTGGAAGAGGGGATTTTTGGAGCTGCAGTGCAGAGTGGAAATTCCCATCAAAATTGACTTCTTATTTTTAGCATTCACCCTTGCCAAAAAGTGCAACCCATCTAGGCATTAAATAATGCTTTTAATGATATTTTTTTATAGCTTCTCTACCTAATTTTGGCGCCAAGAATGAGATGAAAGTCAATGCAAGAGGGTGAGCTGAAAATAGATCATGTATGCATACTAAAAATAAATAAAATAAATTTATTTAAAGGCAGCCAGCAGAATGCATAATTGGGCGTCCAATTTGGGTGAATAAACATGATTGTTTATTAATTGAATTGCGAGGAATAGGAAGGGAAATTATTAAAAAAATAGTATGTTGAGGGTTATATAAGCATGGGTTGCCATAATAAAGAAGCAATTAATTCTTTTTGCTAAGGATTGCAGCCTAGATATTTTTGGCTCCAAGGAAAGGAGGTTTTGTGCATCAAAAGGTGTTTTTCATTGCCAGGAAGCTTCAAGGTTTGGCGCCTAGGATTGGAATAGCTTGATTTATGCTATGATAACTATCTACATGTTATTATAAGTGCCTAGGTGAATTTAAAAATATTTATGCTTACTTTGCATGCAAGCAAAGCCTCAAATTTTAGGGCAGCAGGCTTCATATGTAGATTTTTGGTGACAAAAATCAAGTATTCATGCTTTGGACTTCATCTCTGTCTGAAATAATTGCAAGTATTCATTACAGGTGTTCATACAGGTGAAAGGGAGTTCAAATCAATGTCAAGTACATTGAATATATCTTCCGAATCTAAAGAAATTGCTAGATCTGCACAAATTGATCCAGTTGCAAGGAATTCCGGCAGGATTAAAAGAAAACGAACTCACACAAAGATTGCTCAAACAAAGATTGCTACAGCTATGATGAAGCGTGATGAAAGAGAAGGATCAGCAGAATCATGCATAGCTTCTAGATTTGCTGATATCAATAACACGGACATAGGCCCTGAACCCATCTCCGAAATAATTGACAGATCCAGGGCCAGAAAGACATCTCTCATGCGGGTAATAAAAAGCAATGGAATTATTCAAGCATCAGTAAAAGATCCCCGAAGGGTCTCCCTTATGCTCCAATGAAATTTTAAATTAAATAAAAACAGTAAATGCAGATTTATGACAAATTTCAAATGCAGATCTGAAAAATGCGACTAGGGTTTAGGAGAGATCTTAATGCAAATGACACCCAAAAATAAAGTTTTCGATTTCAAATGATTAACCAAATATTTAAAGACTGAATCATGCCAAAAAACTGACTTTATTGCTGCCAATACAACCCAGAAAATCAGATCTAAAGTCTGCTAATAATCAGCCTTAAAACCCTCAAAATACACTTCAGAATATGATGCAAATACAGCGATTTGTTTTACAATATTACAGAGAATATTTTTTAGGATAAATACCTCTGGAATCGCTGCCAAACAGTCCACCCTAGATCGGCCCAACTGCTGGTCAAAAACACTGAAAATACCTTCAAACCCTTCCACCTACACTGCTGAAATGAACCTGGAAATCTGATTAACCACGCTGGAAATTTCTGAGTTAAATCCCCTCTCAATCCCTTGGGGTTTTCGTCCACAAGAGATGAATCCACAAGGGTTTTCGTCCTTGGAATCCCTGATAAAAGCAAGAACTCTTAACAATGCAAAGGCTGATAATATAAATCTGGAATACCTCCTAAGCAAGTCGACTTGCTCTTATAAAGGGAAAACAGCCCATAGACACCTCCACACTCTGCCAATCACATTATTTCTCTCCCCTAGGCTGGTCGCACTTTTCCTTTTTGGGCCTAATGACACTTTTCCCTATTTAGGGTCCCAAAAGCTAGTCGCACTTTTTCTTTTTTCATACAATTAATTTTTAATTGTATATTGACATTGTCCTTTCATTTTATTAATAAACTTTATTATTTATTATATGTGCTTTTCATAATATTATTTTTTTTTAAACAATAGCACAATATAATAAAATAATAAAGCTTAGTCACCCTAGAAACCCCCCTTGGCCGTCGGGTAGACAAAAAGGGCCAAAGGTCTTCGTCCTAGCTTATTCGGAAAGAGGGGACATTACAATCAGCATTCCCAGTCACAGCTCAGTTGCCCGAATTTGTTATGGAGTGTGCAAGGTCATATCATCCTCTTTCCAAAACAATCTGAGATGTTGCGGGAAAAACAATAATCAGGCTGGATACACAGTTTATTAATTATTGTCTGAAGATTCTGACACGAACGGTGGTGATTGCAATTAGCATGTTGGATGCAAGCAACAGATGGGAAGACATTGAATTACATGTTTGACAAGTATATTCAATGTCATAACAAAAAGAAAGTGTAAGTGTTACAGCTGGCAGATCTTCTTTCTTCTCTTATTTCTTATGTTCCCGGATGAAAATGTAAAATTAAAATTATTGGTTTAAAAACCATTACTTTAAGTTATTTGGAAGGATTATTTAAGATAGGTGACAGATGTGCACAATTTTGGCTTAAACTCCCGATGCATGTCACTAAGAGAGGAATTCTAGGAAGATGATTGTCAGATGTTCCCTTTACTACTTCTTCATGTTCTAGTTCAGTTGCAGTTCTTATTTGTAATTTCCCCTTTACACACTATAAGTAGAGGAAGAACCTACGGGTTAAAGGATCGAAATTTGTAAGCAACAAACTTGTGTTCCAGACTTTGAGTTGAAACCCTTGATAGCTTTCTTCAAGCAGAGGAATAGAGAAGAAGAAGATTTCCAAAGAACTTTGTGTCAACGATACATTCGTCTCTTATTTCTTTTTAGATCTCTGCATAAACTTTGTGTTGTCTTAGATCTAGATCTGAAACGTTCTCTTGCTTCAAATTCTGCATTTTAAGATCTATTTGTTTCGTCTATGTGCATGTAATCAACTCTGTCAACTATTGGTTAGGTTGCACATTTCCTTTCTTTTCTTCTCGCATTTAATTATTTCCCTTTCCTACACATATTGCTTACAGCTGCTTACTTGCTGAAAAATTGTCTAGCTATGGTTCATGAGCTACATAGTTAAAGTAATACCAACAAATAGATACTAGGAAATATAACTAGCAAAATCTTACACCGAAGCCTCACTGGTAAATGAGGGAGATTTATCTCATGACTGCCTAAGTTTTCAGCTGTGCAGAAATTGTAACCAACAGGAGGTTCAAAAGTTGGCCCCCAAGAACAAATTTTGGGGTCCATATATGTATTTTCAGGCCTGGATAGGTGGTTAAACCTCTACTATTATATGGGCGGTTAGATAACTCGTGTTTTATGGTGAGTCATTATGGGTTGTTTTACTGGCCCGTGGTTTTGGTACCCATCGTATTTTAAAATAGCTTGGATGGTTTCCTTTTTATCTGCCTACACATACTCACACATCCATTAGCACAAAGTAGAACTTTGAAGAATTTTATTATATTCTAAAGGGTAGTTGATGCAACAAAGAAGTTACTATGCATGGTTTGTTACCCAAAAGGGTTTTCTCGGGTGAAATAATGTTAACTGTGTAATCTTGTGTCTATGTCATTTTTTAAAAATTATGTCTTTTCTCTTCATTGATATCAGAGTTAGGTTTTAGATATATTCGAAGAGTTGGGGTTTTCTTTACCCTGTGATAAACTTTTTCTTGAGTAGGAGCTATGTGCATAACAATCTTTCTGTGAAGGAAAATGATAGGAAGAATGTGGATAGAGATCAACAAATTTAATGGACAACACTTTGAGTTATGGAAGCTCAAGATGGAAGATCTCCTTGTAGTTAGAGATCAATGGATAGTGGTATCAAGAGTTTAACCTATGGGTATGAAGGACGAAGAATGGGAAAAGATCGATAGAGAGGCAAAGAGTTCAATCAGATTGTATATATCAGATTTAATGATGTTGAATGTATCAACAGAAGCCATGGTCAGACAACTATTAGATAACTTGGGGAATTTGTATTAGAAAAAGTCTCTACTAAGTAATTTTTTTCTGTGAAAGTAGTAGTATTCACTGAGGATGAATGATGGTGATTATGTGGTTGACATCTAAACACCTTCAATATTGTAGTAAGTCAGTTACTTTTTGTCAAAATTAAAAGGGGTGAAGAAGAAAAGTGTATTACTCTACTTTGTTTTCTACCCAACTCCTAGGATAATCTAGTTATGGCACTTACTATTACTAAATCTAAATAGAAAGTTGAGAATATAGTAGCATCCCTATTATTAGAGGAAATGAGGTGGAAATTTGTAAAGGATTATCAAAAAAAGGATGTCTTGTTTGTAAGGGGTTGTTGCCAAGAGCAAACGAAAAAGAGGTCAGAACAATCTATGTCTAAAGGTAAATCTAAAACTACAACAAAAGATAAGAGGAAATGTTCAAATTGTGGTAAAACAGGGCATTTCAAGGACTGCGAATCTAAAAAAGTTGAAAAGGGTAAGTAATTAGACGATGTTACATTTATAGATATGAAGCCCTCAAATTTGGTAACTTATCTTTTGGAATGACAAATTTGGCTTTGTTTTTATGCTAAAACAAATGCTTGCATTCTAAGCTACATCGACACATCTTTCTCTCTTTTATGACATGTTAATCTCTACACACTGCTATGTCGTTCATCGATGCAATATTAATTATCCAAAGTAGTAATCTTTCCCAAGCGTCTTTTCCAAACTTCAGCTCTATCATCATTAATACCCTATCTGGGACTGTACAAAATAGGGTCAGGTCGTACTGCAATATGGGCCGACCTATAAGGTTGCATACCTCTTTATCTAATGACTCTTTTTCTAATTTGAAAACCATAAGTGTCATTTCATCTTCCCTGGGTCGGCCATAATGCAAATATCTAACCTTCGAAAGCCTATATAAGCAAGTCAATTGCATTTTATAACTCAACTGGCATTCTCAAGCACTCTTATTACAAATATCAACACTAAAGCACTCAAGGCTATCCTAAATCTTCCTAAAACAGTTGCACACTCATTAGAGCAGCCACCACACAAATCTAAAGCACTCAAACCAAGTTCAAGAGTCTAGCTTCCTCCGATATCAAGCATTCAAAGATTCTAGAGCCATGTCTTAACAAGAGCAAGTCACTTCAAGCATTGTCAAATGTCTTAAGAGAGAGGGAGTCTATCTTAACATCTGAAGCACACCACATCACACTACTACCGCGTTGGGTACAATGTTATTGTATCTATAACTACGCCCACTGTCTTTGTATCAAGAGACAAAGGAAAACATAGGGGGTTGGCTTATATTGCATACACTGATTGCACTAACACTAGGAGAACTACATGAGGCTTGCTCCTACTCAAAGGAATGTAGTGCAAATCCTAGATTGGTTCAACAAGTGTTGACCATTAGGGTCAATCCAGCCTCACCCACTGAAAAATTTATCCTTGTGTTATCAAATCGCTTCATGAAGTTTGTTGCAGGTATCTAGGGTTTCTATTTGTTGCAAATCACTACATGTCGTGCCGAAGTTGTGTAAGCCTTATCAAAAGATAGCAAAAACTATTTCCAAACAAGTGACGAGCAAGCAAAGTTACAGAAGCCTACTGTGCATAGGTCCAAAACCATACAAAAAAGGCCCAGACGTTACTACAGCCCAAACCGAGCTATACAATTCCATGCAGGCGCATTTGCCAATCACAATTTCAGAGATGAAGCATTGTGATATTCAAATTAGCCTTTTCACTTAATTTGCACGCCCAAATCACTTTTGTACCACTTTGTGCAGCTAAATACTTATCCCTTCTTATGTTTTGAGCAATCGTTATATTGTTTTATCACAGTGCAAGTATTTAAAGCTTTATTCCGGATTGTATGATTAATGTTTATTAATTTATTCAAAATATTCAACCTGTAACATATCTTTTACATTCTTAATTCCCCATTCACCAATTTAGGATTTGTAAAAACATTAGCTTTTAGCTCACATGCATGTGATGATGCATGGCTGATGGACTCAAGGGCTCATATGACTACCCATATTGAGTGGTTCAGTGAATATGAAAAGATTGGAGGCAGTGTCTTCTTAGGAGCAACTTGATATATAAGATAATAGGTCGAAGGAGAGTCAAGTTGATGTTCAAAGATTGAAAGGTTAAAACCCTTGTGTTTTGTACAATTTGGATTTGGCAAGAAATCTAATTTTTGTGAGCAAGATGAATGATGCAGGTGTGCAGGTAGAATTTAGTGAGGATAGATGCAAGATGTTTTGTGGAGCAATGGTATTGGCAAGAGGATTCCGTACAGAAACATTGTTCAGGCTTGAAGAAAGCACTGTAAATGTTGGGTGTAATAGTTTTGTTGTTCTTGATGTTAAAAATGTTTCAAACCAGACCCTTGCACTACCTACAAAAAAAACAATGCTTTGGCATCAAAGGATGGGACGCCTTCGAACAATTCTATAAACAATGTGAAATAGAGAGGTAGGAGACAACTCCATATACACCACAACAAAATGGAGTTGAAAAAAAGAATGAACGGGACTTTGATGGATAAGGCCATAGATATGCCTAGTGGTGGAGGTTTGGACAAGAAATTCGAGCTAGAAGCACAATTGTTTATTTCCTAATCAATACATTGCCCACATTAGCCCTTGAAGATAAAAACCCACAGGAAGCATGTACTGGTAAGAAACCCTCTCCTCGACATTTAAGGGTATTTGATTGTGTTGCGTATATGCATATTCCAAAAAAAAAATACAAAGTTCGATAATAATTTTTCTAACTGCATATTTATTGATATGCTAAGGGTGTAAAAGAATACAAGCTATAGAAACCAGACATAGAAGACTATTTACATTTGTAATGTAATCTTCTACGAAGTTAAGGGGATTCCAAATAAGGGAGCAAAACCAAATGAAGATCCTAAATAGGTTCATGTTGAGCTAGGAGAGGGAGAATCTATGTCTGAATTTGTAGCAACTGCAAAAGATAAACCAGAGAAAGAGTTGCAAGAGGAAGATTCATATGAAGCAGAAGAAGATGAACAAGTGACTCTAATCTTAAGGAGAACAACATGATTTTGAAGGCAACCAATCAAGTATAGTTCACCTGATTTTTGTTCTGCATCTATATTTTTAACATGTTAGTTACTGATGAAGACCCCATGATTATGAAGGAGGCATAAGCTCAAATGAAAATAAGTCTTGAAAAAAAGGCCATGAAGGGGGAAGTGCAGTCCTTAGATAAAAACAGACATGAGACTTCATGAAATTTCCTCCTAGTAGAAAACATATTGGTTGCAAATGGGTATACAAAAATAAATACACTGCGGAAGGTAAAATGGAGAAGTATAAAGGTCGCCTAGTAACAAAGGAATTCTCAGGTAGAGGGAATTGATTTTAGTGAGATTTTTCTCTTGCTATAAGATTTCTTTTAGCTATTGTTGTTGCTTTCAATCTTGAAATAGAATGGATGGATGTAAAGGCAAAATTCCTATATGGTGAGCTTGAGGAAGAAATCTATATGGTGAAGCCATAATGTTTTAAGGTAGAAGGGAAGGAGGATTTGGTATGCAAGTTGAAGAAGTCTCTTTACAGATTGAAGTAATCGCCAAGTATGTGATGGGACCTCAGATTGCATGAAGCGAAGCTGATCCATATGTGTATTTTAGACAAGGAGATAGTTTTGTCATGGTAGTGTTGTATATGGATGATATGTTAATAATTGATAAGACAAAGGAAATGATCGATCATATAAAGTCTCAGTTATCATCTCAATTTAATATGACAGATCTAGGTGAGCGTGGAAATTAAAAGAGATCAAGTAAACAAGAAACTATGGTTAAATCAAAGAAAGTATGTTGACATGATACTACAGAGGTTCAGGATGGAGGAAAGTAAACCTATGACCACTCATTTTTCAGTAGGTCAGAAACTATCTACTAAACAGTGTGATGCACCAAGAAGTAAGGGGATCACCTTCCCTCTATGAGTTAATAGAGAGAGGACAAAACACAAATCGAAATGGCAGATATGAACCACAATAAACCAGCATTTAAATCTAACTCTCCCACTCAGCTTCAATCAGACACAAGGAATCCAAATCTAGCAAATGCCACACACACAATAAACCATAAAAATAAGAGAGAGGTAAGGGATAATAACACAAAGACAAAGGGCAAAACACGACAACGATGATAGATGTATTAAGATCTGAAATACACACAATCTGTTATAAACAGAATTCAAGTCGTTTATGCTTTTACAGAGCTAAGAACCAGAGGTCCAAGGCACACAGAAGCTCGGCACCCAAAAGAGCAGAATAACTTTGCATTCAAGGAGACAAACCCTTTTTTACAAGAATGCTTGGACCTATATATAGAAATGGGAAGAGAGAAGAGAGAAGAGGAGAAGAGAAGAAGAGGATTAAGAATATGTTAGAAGGTATCTCCTTTCTCATGTTGATCTCTTCCACATAGATCATAGCGGTCTAAAAAGATGCATAGCTGAAAAGATCCGCCCAAAACCACTTCCAAGCATATTTTGGGATCTCTGCTGGCACAGTGATGATCCATAACCATTCAATCATGGTTGGGAATGGCTTGAAACAAACCTTATCCGTAAAACCTACATGAGTTTGCAAGCAGATCTGATTTTGCAATGATTTGATGCCTCATTTGCTAGAAGCAAGCAGGTATTTTGTTTTCAAATTTATCTATCAGAAAACACAAATGCATGTCATGAGATCGGGAGAATGAGTGAAGATGAAGCTGTCATTTGTCAACAAATTATGATTTCACCCTTGGGACCACTATGAAAACTCATCCTTTTGATTCACAACTTGTTCAACTCCTCCATTTGCATTTTGGTGGGGACACAAAAGAGAATATCAAGTTATCAACCTAAAAAGCATCTTCATAAGAGAAGAGAACAACTCAAGAGAATTTGTGGGTGATTTGGGCAATTCAAAGCATATTCATTAGATCTGATTATGTGAGCAACAGATACCCTAGAACTTTGTCATAAACAAGTCACAGATCCCTCAACCATTCTTCCCAAAACAAGGACCATTACAAAGCTCTCTGAATTGCCTTTCCAATGGTACCAGCCAATCATCAATTGGAGCTCTCAATTGAAAGATTCAATGAAAAACCAGAGCTTTGTCTGTCGCCTTTATCCCGCCTTTGACGTCCACGTGATTCATTTTCCTTCACTGTAAAACCGTCAAATTTAACCTGGCGAGAGGAAATTTCAGACTTTGCTGATTTGCACCAGGTGTTGCTTATCGGTGTCTCGGCATTTGGCAAGGAGAGGAAGCAAAGGAACAAACCTTGAGATGACACAAGGCACCGATCTCTGCCACATGTAAGCAATCGGTGTCCAGCAAAGTTTGGAGACCAGAACTTAGGCTTGAGATAGCCCCGTTTATCAATGCTTGCCACTTGTCTTCAATCGACATTATGCAAAGTTTGGAGACCAAAACCTTAAGTTCTCAAATGTGCAAGACACTGATGATTGCCGCATCTCGCAGATCCATCATATAAACGGGTTTGCAGTCTCCCAAAACACTTAAAAGCGTCAGTGAGTGTCATTTGTCGTCTATCGGCACTTTGTAAATC
Source organism: Taxus chinensis (assembly GCA_019776745.2). Lineage (NCBI taxonomy): Eukaryota > Viridiplantae > Streptophyta > Pinopsida > Cupressales > Taxaceae > Taxus > Taxus chinensis. The sequence goes on from CM034150.1 coordinate 579,753,041, forward strand.
ATTTAGGCAAGAACCAAAGGTTTGAGATAGTCTCGTATGTCGGTTGCCTCCACGTATCGAAGATCCATCAAGGGCACTGAAAAAACAGCAAAAAATGACAAAGTTTGAAAACTCTGCAAGACACGGTGAAGTCGATTAACACCAAGTGTCTGGGATCTATCACATAAGGCAGAAATGAAAGCTAGCGCTAAGTCTCGCCGAATGAGGGAAATCTGATTAGTGCCAAGTGTCCTCCATCGGCATACTGAAGAAAAGCGAGGTCAAAACTTTAAGTCCCCAGATGTGTAGAAAGTCTCAAAGGCTTTGTCGGGATGAGAAGATGTCATTGAGTGGCACCTGGCACTGCTTTGTTGAATTAAAATTGACAGGTCTGCAGCAATGAGAAAGCAAGGAACTTGGGTGTCCCACTAAATGTATCAAGAGCAAACTCCATTTAATTGAGCATAAATCTTCAAAGTTCTTTTTGATCTGTAATGTACGCATACAAAACAAAAGAAGGCAAGCATTTTTAATGAGTTTTAATCACAAGGGTGCCCAAAAATTCAACAGGGTTGAGTTTTGGCAACATTTTTGGCAACTCAGAGGGGGCATTTGTCTGCTAAATGTAAGGATCAATGCCATTTTGCATCCATTGGGCATGGAATTTGTCCCTGAAAACTTTGAAATTCTGCATTTTGCTTGAATATCTAGAGGTATTGAATGTGAACAACCCTCAGGAGTGGCCCACAAAACTGAAAAACAGAAACACATACAATTCCAAAGGTGGAAAGTGCGAGGCGTGCAACAACAATTATTATGCGAAACCAAACCTAAGCTATACTCCAAATCTAACCATGTACATAAAGAATTATACAAAGGCACAAACAAGCTAAGAGAAGTAGCTTCCCTTTTGATGAATGATTCCATGAGATCAGTTTTGAAGCACCCATAGCAAGTGAGAAGTGTGAAAAATAGGATCTGCCTCTCCTGCTCCAAAATGTCAGCTTCAACGGAAGAATATACCACCTCTTGCTCTGTGCTTTGTTTACGAAGGAGTATCAGTTGACGCTTGGTATTTTGAAACTCTTTCTCGTACTCTAAAGTGAGCATGACATGTGGCAACTCTGACTTAGGCTTTAAGATGGATAGGTATATGATAGGATGCCCAATCTTCAAAACCAATGGACTGCCTTCTTTAATTTGTCGATTTCCCTTGAGTTCAACTCCATAGACAGAGCTTGTAAACACATCTTCTTTTTGCTTCTTCAAGGTCTAGGGCTCAATTATCTTATCTTCCTTGATTTTGAACTCTATCAAGCCCATGATATTCTCCCATGTAGGTTCTATAAGTGAAGACAATCTAATCATCACATTCATCCCCAATAGAAAGCATGAAGCTATCAAAGTCTTCAAGTATGATGGAAAGTTCATCTATCTTGGGTCCCTCGTATGCAGAATTTGTAGCTTCAATCTCCTCCTCATCCAATTGTGGCTTTCATCTAAACATCATTGGCGTCCAGTGACACCCCTTTGCCCTGCCTTAGGGGTAGGTGAAGCAATTTTGAAAGTAAGAAATCTCTTGTTGGTAAAGAACATGGGTTCAGATGAAGGACTTATGAGCTCTATTAATTCCTCTTCCTCATCCACACCTCTTCCCTTTCACTTTCCAACTCTTATGGCACCTCTAACTCATTAGAAATGTAATCCTCGGTGATGGCAGCAAGTTTTTCTTTATCTTTTTGTCTCTAATTGAGCATCCTTGATGTCAAATACTTCTTTCTCCTCATCTTTAAGTTCATCGACCACATCCTCAACTATGGATTGATCAATATTAACAGCAGGGATCTCTTGAATGGGCCGAGTTATGATTTCATCACCATTTTCAGATTCATTCCAATCTGAAATAGAATTTTCTTGATTTTTATTGATGGATCTTAGCTCAAGAGCCCATAGTACACTTCATTGCTTTTGATGAAGAGCTTGTTTGATCTCAAAATCTCTGAACCACCCCCTCAAACATTGCAGACGCACTTGTCTAATTTCTAACTCCTCACATTGCCTCTCCAAATGTATTGTCACTTTCTCATGCTCTAAAGGATAATGAACATCCTTATCTACCACTATAGGTTCAAACACGGGCTTGAGAATGGTTGGCCATTGAAAAGTGTGGGCCTGCAAATCCCCATGGCTTCCCAAGTATTCTTCAAGAAAGTCTTGGGTATTGGGAAATACTTTTGATGAGGGTGGTAAGTGTGGAATACCACAGCAAAAATGAGGGGAATTTTCAAGCCACCTAGATAGTTATATGGATTTGGATCCAAAAAATGGGTAAAGGAGCAGGGGTTCCAGTGATAGAGAGGGTATATTATCCTTCTTGGGAGGAAGGTAATCTTCAGCGGGGTCAAGAAATAGGGAAAGGAATACACCCTGGGCCGAGAGGGCTGCAAGGTTTTCTTTGCTTGAGCGGGAGGACTGTATGAGCATGGTAAAGGATAACCCCATGGACAGGATTCCATAGGCATAGACTGTTTAGCCTCCATTTTTTCAACCAGCTCTTGCACTCGCCTCATGTTTTCCTTCGTGACTTAAATCTTCTTCTGCAAATCAGGATCACGGATGAAGCTACCTTCATCATATGCATAATCTTGCTCTTGAATACCATCATAGTCGGTAGGATACCCATATTTATTAGTATGATCTGGTGCACATGCAGATCCATCACAATAATGCTCATATCTCTGATATTCAGATAAACTTTGGGTGAATGTAGGGGGGTGGAGATAATATTTTTGTTGTGCATGAGGATGGGAGAAGGATAAGAATGAGTGAAATGATGGGCCATGAATGTCTAACCTCATGAGAACAAGGAAGGGAATGGATGGAAATGGTCTGCAAATGAGAGAAAATTGATCCTCGAATCAATGGAGTCACCAAGTGCTTGAAAACATGGTTCAAAAACTAATTTGAGGTAAGAACACACCAAATGAGTAAATTAGAAAAGCATGCATCCTTGCTTTTTACCGCTACTAAGCAAATATTCAACAAGAACACGCATAGGTCCCACTGGGCCATGCCCGAAACTGTTGGTCCGATTGAAGGCACCAAGGTGGCTAAAATGTTTGCAATGGAACACTTGAAAAATAAGAACAAAGTCTCCCAACGAGTGTGACAAAAATTGTTGGGAAAAACGTTGCCAAAACTCAATCTCGTTGAATTTTTGGGCACCCTTGTGTTTAAACTCATTAAAAAGGCTTGCCTTCTTCAATTTTGTATGCATACAAACCAAATCATAAAAGAACTTGGAAAGATTTATGACCTTTTAAATGGAGTTTTCCCTTAATAAGTTTAGTTGACGCCCAAGTTCCTTGCTTTCTCATTGTTGCAAAACAGTCAATTTTTAATTCACAAAGAAATGCCATGTGCCACTCAATGGCATCTCCTCATCCCAACAAAGCCTTTGAACTTGGTTTGATTCCATTGTTTTCAGTGCTCGGTTAGATCTTCGACACACGGCATTCATCAACTTTCTGCACATCCAAGAACTTAAAGTTATAACCTCATTTTTCCTTCAATATGCCGATTGAGGACACTTGGCAATAATCGGCTTTCCCTCTTCAAGCGAGGACTTAGCCCTAACTTTCATTTCTACCCTATGTGATCAATCCTCGACACTTGGCATTAATCCTTCACTATGTCCCACAAAATTTTCAAACTTAGTCATTTTTTGTTGTTTCCAGTGCCTGTGACGGCTCTTCGACGCATGGAGGCAATCGACATACAAGATAATCTCAAACCTTTGGCTCTTGCCTAAATGATTTATAGAGTGCCGATGGAGGACAAGTGGCACTCATCGGCACTTTTAAGTGTTTTGGGAGACTGCGAACCCGTTTATATGATGAATCTGCGACATGCGTCAATCATCAATGTCTTGCACATCCGGGAACTCAAGGTTTTGGCCCCCAAACTTTGCAGAACGTCGATTGGAGACAAGTGGCAGGCATCAGTGATCCGGTACTGTCTCGAGCCTATGTTTTGGTCTTCAAACTTTGCAGAATGCCGATTGCTTACATGTGGCAGAGATCGGCACCCTACATCATTTCAAGGTTTGTTCCTCTGCTTCCTCTCCCTGCCAAATGTTGAGACACTGATAAGCAACATGTGGCGTAGATCGGTGAAGTCTGAAAATTTGCTACAGATTTCGCTCGTGAGGTTAAATTTGATGGTCTCACAATGAAAGAAAATGAAGCACCTGGAAGTCAAGGCTAAGACAAAGGCAGCAGACAAAACTCTGGTTTTTCGTTGATATCTTTTGACTGAGAACTCCAATTGATGAGTGGTTAATACCATTGGAAAGGTAATTCAGGGAGCTTTGCAATCCTAGTTTTGAGAAGAATGGTTGAGGAATATGTGAGCTGTTCATGGCAGAGTTCTCAAATATCTATTGCTCACATAATCAGATCTAATGGTCCCCAAATCACCCATAGATGCTCCTGAGTTGTTCTCTTCTCTTATGAAGATGTTTTTTAAGTAGATATTCTCTTTTGTGTCCCCACCAAAACACAAATGAAGGAGCTGAACAAGTTGTGGATCAAAAGAATGGGTTTTCACAGTGGTTCCAACGGTGAAATCATAATATGTGGCCAAATGGCAGCTTCATCTTCACTCATTCTCCTGATCTCATAGGCAAGCATTTGTGCTTTTAGAGAGATCAATTTGAAAACAAAATAATTTTTCACTTCTAACAAATTAAGGCATCGAATCATTGCAAAATCAGATTTTCTTACAAACCCGTGCAAGTTTTGCAGATAAGGTTTGTTTCAAGCCATTCCCAACCATGATTCAATGGTTATGGTATCATCATTGTGCCAGCAGAGATCCCTGAATATGCTTGGAGGTGGTTTTGGGTGGATCTATTTCAGCTATGCATCTTTTTAGACCCCTATGATCTATGTGGAAGAGATAAGCATGAGAAATGAGATACTTTCTAACATATTCTTAATCCTCTTCTCCTCTTCTCTCTTCCTTTTTCTATATATAGGTCCGAGCATTCTTGTAAAAAAGGGTTCCTCTCCTTGAATGTAAAGTTATTCTGCTCTTTTGGGTGTTGAGCTTCTGAGTGCCTTGTACCTCTGGTTCTTAGCTTTGTAAATGCATAAACACCTTGAATTCTGTTTATAACAAACTGTGCATATTTCAGATCTTAATACATCTATCATTGTGGCTCGTGTTCTACCCTTTGTCTTTGTGTTACCATCCCTTACCTCTCTGTTATTGTTATGGTTTATTGTGTGTGACATTTGCAAGATTTGGAATTTACTTTATCTGATTCAGGCTTAGAGGGAGAGTTAGATTTAAATGCTGGTTTATTGTGGCTCATATCTCCCCTTTGGATCTGTGTTTTGTCCTCTCTCTTGTTAACACTCGCTTAGGGAGGGTGATCCCCTTACTTATTAGTCCATCAAAATGTTTCTTTATGTTTTCTCCCCCCTTTTCTCCTGCAATTGGTAGATTAGAGTAGAGTAGTTATTGCATAGAATAGTTAGGATAAGAGCCATTTTTCTTTGGAGGTCTGCCTCAAGGAGCCAAGTTCCCACACCTTTGAGGCATTCCATTGTTGTTGTTGAGACACCAAACTTCCAATTGGTGCTTTACGGGTGCACTCTCTCAGCCGCCAACACCAGGGAAGGAATATTGGACTGCAGTGAGAGGATCTTCAGGTATCTGTGTGAGACTTTTGACTATGCAATATGCTATTCAAGAAATCCTGGTGAAAGCAAGACAATTGAGTCTACATGGTTTTGTGGATTATAATTGGGCTGGAGATCTTGACTGTCGAAGATCTACAAGTGTTGATGTGTTTAAATTGTTTGGTGGAGAAATATGCTGGATGAGCAAACGACAAGCAATTGTTGCAATATCTACAATAGAGGCAGAGTACATGGCAACCACGCATGCATGTAAGGAAGCAGTATGGTTACACATATTGTGTTTGACTATTGGTCTCTTACAGAAATCTGTAAGGGTAGACTAACAGTCAAAGTGCTATATGCTTGGGTAATAATCCTGAGTATCATTCTCATACAAAGCATATCGATGTACAGTGCCATTTTGAGAGAAAGGGTTGCAAACAAAAAGGTATTGTTGGAAAAAGTTAATACAAATGAGAAAGTTGTTGATTCATTAACAAAGGCTGTGAATATTGAGAAATTTTCTTGGTGCAGAAAATTGATGGGCGTGGTTGCACTTAGCAGTTGAAAGTATAAACCGGTGGCCCCCCCATGCTATTCAAGTAAAAAAAATAAAAGAGTTTGAGGCATTGCAAACTCAAATTAGTGAAAGAAGAAGCAGCCTTGTAAAGGATACCAGGGCCTTGGGAATCTTTGAGTGAAGGAATAAATTGGTGTAATCGGTGTTCCCATAGACCGTTGAATCTCGTGAACGTAATTATAACCAAGCCATTCCAATCCACAAAGGAGAGCAGTCCATAATTCCTGAGATGAAGAGAAGCACAAAAATTGCAGCCGTCACAATAAGGAATGCCCACAATCCAACCATGCCTCGGACACAAGAAAGAAGAGGAACAAAGAACACAGCTCTACCATTATACCAATAACAGCATAAAACCATACCCAGAGACGAAAGGGAGAAAAAGCACTCTGCTAGGAAAAGGCATTTGCCCTTATGCAAATTGATCCACATAAAGGGACCAGAAACTCTCCACTAACACCGAAACGCCCCCACAGAAAGCAGCCATATTTCTTAACTCGGAAAATTGACTAAAAAATCCTTCACCAACTTGAAACCCTGCGAATTTAGATATCATACCTGTAAATCCTTCCATTCTTAAATAAAATTTAATGTCAATTCCCATGGTTTGTACTTCTAGAATCACAAAATGAATGTAGATAAGTGGTTGTGGTTCAAAAGGTGAAAAATGTTAGGTTTTTAAAAAAGCCAACCAGGTTCCATTCTTGCTTTGTATTGAGAAAAAAAATAGTCACAACACAAAACAAGCCATGCCCATGCCCACAAGCACAAACAAAGCATGCTTATGGGTATGGGACGGTGTTCTGGTCAGAACTGAAAAAATAAAATATTTTTTAATTTTACTTTTCAAAAGGAATCTTTTGATTAATTAAAAGAGGGTTTAGTGGGACCCTCACCCTAGAACACAAAACAAGGGCCCAATTCCTGAGCGTGCTGCTACATGTAAATTAGATGTCAGATTTAGAGAGGAGTTACATTGTGTGACTCCAACCTTGGGACACAATCCCAGGGCATGCTTTGGAAGACAAATTTATCCGGGAGACACATTGTGTGACTCGAACCTGTCACCCGGCAATGTTAACGATGTCAGATTTATTAGGGAGTCACAATGTGTGACTAGAACCTCGGGAGTGTACCTTTTCATTTCCAATCAACTGCTGAACCACAGCCCCCAAGCTTACCGAAAAAAAAATCAAAACTATAACTAAATATATTTTTAGATTGAATTCATAATAGCATCTACTCTGAAAATAATTCATTAAAAAATAGGAAGGCAAATGCGTACAGAAATGACGAACTTACTTGAAACTTCCGCCGAACAGAGATCGAAAGTACGTAGAGTGCTCCATTAGCCTGCAAATATTTATGATTTAGGTCATTCAAGCTGATATCCTAAGTTCCTTTATGCTGTATGTGTAGCTAATCCTGTTACGATGCACGTGAATCTTTACAACTCCAGGCGGCAGCTCAGAAGCCTGCAATGCCCACACAAAGATTTCTGGAACCGGCAGATTTGTGGCATTGGATTGAAATTCGAGGTCAGGTGATCGAACCTCCAAAATCACAATATCATCGTCAATGTCGAAGGAATTTTCAGTGCTTGTTGAGGCGAGATTTTCAGATGACGCGGCCATAGTAAGAGAATCGAATTGGAAGGGAATGTCGTGACAGGTAATTTGTGCGATATAACGGACTTAACGCGGACTTAACCCGCGTTTATGGATGTGAAATATGGGCCAGCAGCATACCATTATCAAAATGGAAGTAGATTGAGAGAATTCAAAAGCATATGATTACCTACCACCAAATTTAAGTTGAAAGTCTCTCGGTTCTTTATGAGATTCTTTTAGCTGAAACAGGGGGCAGTTCCAATTGAAGCCATTGCTATGATTCGACCTCTAAATACCTCAACAAAATTGAACAGATGACAACAAATAGGTGGCCCAAACTTGTCTTCAAAGAGCCGCTAGGCAAGAGGAAGAGGTCATGGATGAACCAAAACATCAAGTGGATGAAAAAGTGGAATATTAAATGGCATATATGGCCCCAAGGCAATAAAGAAATACACGCATTTGTTATTGATAAGATCCGCAAAACTTTGTGGGCCAATAAACGCAGAAAAAAGATATTCTATCTCGAAGAATTTAATCTCACTTGCGACCATCAACAAAAGGCATACATCGGGGCCCTCATTCCATGGAGAGCTAAGATTCTCATAGTTCAACTAAGGACCAACTCCCACCGGCTTAGATGTGAAACAGGTAGATGGAAAAGGCCTAAAGAAAAATGGGAAGAAAGACTTTGTGTCTTTTGTTCAGATGGGGTAGTGGAATCAGAAAAACACTTAGAATGCAGTGCCTATAATGACATTCGTTCTAAATATGCAATCAATTTCAAGACTTTGTTATTACAGGGACCTGTTTGATGAGGAGCAAATAATTAGAATGGGAGACTTCATCATCAGGATTAACAAAAAAAGATTTGAATTGGTGAACTGTAAAGAAAGTGGTTTTACCGTCTCAAAGGCTATGTTTAGCCTCGTGGACACTAAAAGTTTCTATTTCTATATTACTTCAAATTTTATAATAACTAGCAATGGTACATGAAGTGTAAACGCCAAAGTTATAGAGTGAAAAATGAAAAAATGAGGAATTGAAATAGAGGGAAATGATGAGGGGTGATCAAGAAGGGGTTCAATCACATAATCACACAAAGTATATAATGCTTTGTATAATCTTAAACATTTATCAAATGTGTCATTATCAAGTGCCAAAAACAAACAAAAAACAGTCAGTAATATTGTTAACAAACGTAAGAGATTTTATGGGATTCTAAATATCCTTAACATAGTAAATAACATTTGTTTAGCTAGGGAAGTTTTTGTCTCATTTATTATGCATTGTGAAAGTGTTATATCTCTCAAATAACAAAATTGTTTAGATTGTTATGTGGCAGCCCTAAAAAAGTCACATGTTATCTTGATATATGCCAAAGTTTAATGTGTGTGAATTGTGAAAAATTGTCAGATACTTTACTTACTTGAGTAGTCTAATATAATTTTTCTTTTTTTGGGTTTTGATTACTAATAGAAACAATGTTTGAGAATAATTTCCACCTCTTTTCCCTTAGATTTTGCCAACAAATCACTTTGGCATTGTTCATTATAAAAACATTTCAGTCCCACTTTTTCCAATGTTTGCATGATTCAAGAAAATGTAATTGAATGGGGAACTATCATGTTCAAAGGTCAATTAAAATTTAATGGAGTGGGGTATTGTGACACGCTTTATTTTTAACTCAGCTTTGTCACCACATGGTAATACTAAAAAAAAATAGATCCGTCAATAAACACATTTAAAAATGGAGCCACACCCAATTAGTCAATTTGTTTAGAGAAGGCCACGCTTAGACGTGTTACACAGGCAAACTTGAACTCCATGCATTGTTGTGTTATGTGTTAGATCGACTTACATATTAATGACCAACATTCATTGCCTTGTGGAACATCCCTATTTTATCCCATCATCACCTTCCTCTTCTTCTCACTTTCAATACTTTTGTGCAGAAAATCTGATGGAGGTGAACAAAAAATATGGCGTTTAATATTTTTCAGATCGTAAGAGTATCAAGAAAACTGGTAATTTTTACAGAGGGAAAGGCAGAGGATAACGACGGACTTAAAAAACAAGAAGAACAAGATGATGGAGTAAAAAAAGCCCAATGAGATTTTGGACTTCAGTCGTTCTGTGCTCAAGATCTACTCATCGCTCAAATGATTGAATAAAGAAGCCAGAGCTCGTTGAGGAAATGTCTTCTATTCTGGTTGTCTGATTGGATATAGTCTTCCATATACATTTTTATGTATTTGATTGTCGACTGTTGTGATTGTCATGCAGAGGGTGAGTATGGCTTTGGAGAAAAAGGATTGATTGTGTTGCATGAGTTATACACTAGGTTAGGTCACGTGAGCCGCAAGGAAAGTTACTACGTGAATGTCATCGACTTAGGGCATCGTTGCAGACTGTGGAAAGCCTGAGGTAGGCCCAAGATCTCAAAATTTTGATGTTAAAGGAGACAATAGAAATTTAAGCTCACATCATATTCAAACAAACTGAAAAATCCACAGCTAGAAGAAGGCCTACAACGATGGTAGACAAAGGAAAACATATGCGAGCCCACAATCACGAAAAAATAGAGAAGTACAAGAAGAATACTTTAAACGGTTGCGTGGAAATTATGTTGCAATCGGCTTATCCTCTCTTACCACGTGGATGATTACGATTGGTATGTACATCAATGTTCAAATGAATCTACACCATCTGTTTCATGTCGTATGTCAGAGATATGGGGTTCAACTCCAGTTTGGAAAACACCTTCGGTGTAACAAGATATTTTAATGTCCATGAGGCTACCAAAGGCAACCTATGGGACAAATCTTGTTAAAGATCTTTCTCGCATTTAGATTATGTTGGTGAGTTTGATAATCAGCTCCCCTACTTTTTCAACCATATTCTCGCTGAAAATATCTCGAAATGATGGACTAGCCACCGTGCTAGCAAATTGAGCCCTAATGTCATTATAAGCATTACACTCCAACATGAAATATTTCTTTGACTCCACTGCATCAGAAATGTAAAAGACACAGATTATCTCTTCTCGCGTCTCTTTAGGTCTTTTCTATCTTCTTGTTTCGCACCGAAGATGATGTCAATTAGTTCTCAATTAAGCTATGAATATATTTGTTTTTCCCAAGATATTAGCCCTTATAAAAGCCTTTTGTTTATGATCACATGTAGAGTTAAATTCCTCCAAACACTACATCTTCTTTCTTCCTAACGGCTTTCCCCACATAACTTGGCGGAATTTATCTATAACAAAGGTTTTTATCTCATGGCTATTATTAGGACATGCAATCAAGTAAATGTTCCATTTTTAAGCCATTTGTTGTCTTGATTCATCCATGACTTCTTTCTTTTCTCCAAAAACTCATTGAGGACAACTTTAGGCCATTTACTACCTTCCATTTGCTCGATCCTTTTTGAATATGTTATGAGACGAACCATAGCAATAGTTTTTAGAGGTACAAACCTCGTTTCGGTTAGAAGAATCTCATATGGGATCAAGATCTTTAATTTGAACTTGATAGTAATCATGTTTTTTTAAATCCTCTCAAATTATTTCCACCTTGAGTTTTAAATGTTGCTACCTCAAACCTCACATCCATAAAGCACCACTGAAGTTACTAAAATCCCAAACAAAGTCTACATAGTTTTCTAATCCCATAATTTTATATACACCTAATTTTTTACACTTTAAATTTTCTAAATTGTTACTAACAATTTCTCTTTTTAGGTTAGAGGTCATTAATGCATCTATTTTTGGGAACATATTCCTTAAGGGGCTCGTTCTGGGATAGAGGTATGGTTATTCACGTAACCATTGGGTTAGGGATGATAAATGGAGAGAGAATGGATTTTGGTTATATCATGTGTTCTTCTTTTGCTCTTATCTTCTTGCTTTCCTTCACAATTCTTCTGGCACCTTACTTGCTCATGACCACATTTCTATTGTCTTACATTACATTGCCTATTGGTCTTCATGACACATTACACAACAGCCCTTAGCATTTCTCTCCCTAGCCGACGACATCGGCCACAGGCGATTGTGCCGATCGCGAGAGATTGCATTAGTGTATTTTCAAATCTTGGTCCGATGCCTTTTCCCGCGGGTGATTGCGTTGGTATAAATGCCAAAAAGACATATTTACCAAAAAAAAATAGATAGCACAATTGTCACAGGAAGTCGACATTAGCTTTGTTCTCTTGCGCCAACTTACATCTACTCGCTCAACTCTTGTATTTCTTGCATCTTGACTCTTGGATTGGATATTATTCTTAATTGGATTGGTTTGTTTGAACTCTTAGGTCACCTATAGTGAGTTAGGACTAGATTGTTTCCCTTTCTCCACCCAAAAGCTATTCTCTCTTGGTGTATGGCCCTTTAGGAAATAGATGCATCAACGACTATCCCCCAACAAGTAAGTTCTCTAACCTGACTTGTCATTTTGTATAGAGTAGTCTCTTATCTTTGTTTGTTACTTTATGTTAGCTTAGTATTTTATGCACATGTTAGGTTACCATATTGTATTTTGTTCTTTATTTCATGTTACATTCTTTACTTCGGTTAGGCTACCCCCATAGTGTCGATACCTCAATAGGGTTCCTTCCTCTTCTTCGACCTGGGGCCTTGGAAACCTTATATTGTCCTAGTGTAAGGGTTACTTCCCTTTGGGTATGTCATCTTAGCGGTCCTTGTGCCCCCTTTAATTTTATTTGTTGTGTGTCAGTCTTGGTGTGTCTCTTACTCGTTGTCTCGATATCCTAGTTGAACGGATGATGAGAGTGCATGTTGTTTAGACCCATTTTTTCCCATCATACATCCTTGGTGAACCCGATGTGAATCTTATTTTGTACCTTCTAATTGGGTACATCTCGTTAAAATCACCCATTTTCATTTTTGTCTTATTTTAGCCTTTAAGATTCAAAAAAAACCCTGAAAGTCAATTTTCCCATACGCCATCAACCCCTGTGTCAATTCTGTGTAGGGTTGATCCTATATGTTCTATCCAAAGTCCATGATCGACGCCTTCAACCCCTTTGAAGCCCTTTTTTGCAGTGTCAATTGTGTCCGTAGCCTATTTTTCTGAGCTCCTTCTAGGTCAGATCATCACTCCATCATGGAGTATCTTGGTCGGTTCTCTAACTATGATGAATAGTCATTTCTAGAAACAAATCATACGGAATATGGTTTTCCTTTCTACTTAGATTGTTGTGTGATAGGACCTAATAGGAAAAATTATAACACCTGCAACAATAGCATCTTAGGTGATGAAGAGGAAAAGGATCATATTGACGATACCTCTGATCTTCCACCTTAGATCCAAAAATTCCTTGATAGGTTTCCTCAATTCAAGGGGGAACTTGAGTCAATAATCCATAAGCATCTTCTTGACTTTATATCAGAGCAACTTGACATTAGGGTGGATAGTGGGAAGGCTATTATGGAAGGCTCGTCTAAAAATGCCTCTAGTTTTGATCCTACTAATCTTATCCTCCAGCTCATGGATAAAATGAATCGGCAACAAACCGCCACTATGGCCCAACTCCTCCAAATGAAAACTGACATCGTTCAAATGGTTAACCATCCTAACCCGAGATTTGGGGGTGAAACTCCCCCTCCCTTACCTAATGGGCCTAATGAGGCACCTATTTCCTAACCTCCCATTCACATCAAGGTATTACGGGTAGTCTAATAAGAGCCTCTAGCACCCTACATTGCTAGGATGGATATTGGAGGCATTACCCCTCCTATTTCCTATGATGGATCAACCAATCCCACTCTACGCATTAAATCCTTTAGCAATCTTTATAAAGAATGGATCAAAATTAACTCCTATGTTGTCACTAAACTTTTAGCTAAAACTCTTACTGGGGATGCCTTAAACAGTTATCACACTTTATCACGTAACTCCATAGTAGAGCTAGAATCTCTAATAACAACCCTAGTTAATAAATTCCAATATCATGATTTGCTTGAGAATAACATCAATGCTTTCATTAACTATCAACAACATGAAAATGAATCAGATCAAACATTCATTAAGCATTGGGAAAAATTTTCCACTAAATTCGGGCATAATATGCTAAATGACAACCTATTCCAACTTTTCCTTCAAGCCCTAGAACCTCGCTTTCAATATAAGGTTAGATAGTTCTCTCATACTTCTTTGGATGAAGCCTTTCAACAAGTTAAAAGATAAGATTACCTCACGATAGAGTTTGAGAAGGCTCCTCTTAAGGCTCAAGCAATCAAACAAATACAAATCCTCCAAAAGTCAAAGAATGAGAATGTCACAGGTGACAAAGTCTCAGATACCCTTCCTATTATGGCTTCTTCAAATAGGAATGTATTTAATATTGATAAAAAAGCTAATAATTGTAAAGTCGAGCTTGATTATTATCAGCTCATTAACCAAAGATGAGTTGAGAAGATGCATTCCTAAACTATTTATTCAGTTCCTTGATCCTTCTCAACCTATCCCTTAATGGCATGATGAGAACAAATTTCTGTTGGTGGCACATGCTAACTGGGGCCATTCTCATCAGAATTTTTGTTCCCTTTGCACATGACTTCCATCACTTTCTTCCTCAGGTCCTGAATTTGACCATGATGCCATCACTAGAGAGTGTTTGAATGAAGTGGTCAATGAATCATGATGCTTCAAAAGAAAAAGGACCGTCACAATAACATCAATCAAGATAATAAAGAACTCAAAGTATTTCTCTGACCCTATGCCTAACTACAATTCAAGAGAAAGCTCTAAGAAGTCAGTAAAATGCCACAAATAAATGTGGTTGATCTTAGATTATCCTCCTAAAAAAATGGTTACCATAAATGATGTGAGGCATATTACAGAATACATTGATCCTGAATATCCTCCATCATTTTAGTCATCAGACTCACAAAGGTCATTTACCCTTGTGTTCTTTCAAAATAAAACCTCCCAAAGATAAAATTCCATCTTCTACAGACACTATGCAAACATTCCTTGTGATAAAACTACTGTAGGGCTGAAGGGTGTCTAGAAACTTACTTCTCCAATCATAAACATCCTTCGGCTAGGCCGATGATGCATCAAACATAAACAAAAACTTAATTTCTAAAGTGTCTTTAATCACTACTCCTTCTAAGCTTGCTTTCAGAGGATCCTCAGCACTCTTAGCTTGTTTCTCAGTCTAGCCATGATGAGTGGGATCTCTCTAGAAGCACTGTCTCAAATTCATGATCTAATCCCCTTCTTAGAACTCATGCAACATGTCACTTCACCATCGCTGAGCATCTTATGACTGGTGTTATTTGATATGAATATCCCTTTCCCTCCTACTTTGGGGTAGTTTCCTACATTGCATGGTTTGGAAGAAAGCGTCTGCCATCAATGTGAGGAACTTTCCTTTTGTAGGGGTCATACCACTGACACTTCAAACTTGTATTTTTTTCCTCGTAGCTGCTATGATTCTAGATGAGCTCTTGGTTCGAGAATATGATCCTCCACTTTTTATCTCTGTATGTAAATTGGTCAAAACATAGTCAAGAATGCCCTTACTGACAAAGATTATGACACATGTGTAGCCTCTTTAGGTTTCATCAAAGACCTCGGTTACTTAATAGACAACCTTAAAACCACACGTACTGCTCTGCCAAGTGTATGATCATGGCGGTAGATACCTCCTTATGGGTTACATTTGGCTTGCCCATCACTATTCCCCCTAGGAATCGCACATGTGAAATTCATGTTCTTTAACTTTCCCCTATCTTATAATATCATCCTCGGTCAACCTTAGACCCATCGACATGCATGCGGTTGCCTCTTCTGCATATCAATGTGTCAAGTTTGCACATCAAGGGGCTATCTATAAAATTCCAAGTGTGTCCAAATCCTTGGAATTATAACACTCTACGACAAAAAGGGACATATAAATTGCTGAACCCTTCAAGAGCTATCTCCTGTCCCATTCCATGAATATCAATGCTTTAACTATCCTATTGAGTCTCTTCGTGACGTAATGTTGACTCATCTAGAATTGGTCAGGTGCACACCTCCTAATCCCTTAGATTTTGACGATGATGAGCCTAATGAGATTACCATTAGGATCAACATCATCTGATCTACCAGATCTCATCATATCTTAACTTCCTCCTAACTTGTGGCCTCGCAAGAAGGATCGCATCCATTCCCGCTACCATATCTCACGTACACCTCAACCTCCACTAGAGATAAATGGTTCAATTAGAAGCCACAGTGTGACTCTTGTGTGGTATATATCATCTACTCTCTGACTATGATGATGGTTATTCTTTAGACGATCCCTATTTTTTTAGCTAGACCCAAATTCGGGACAAGAGAAGTCTGGTGTTACCAAACCACCCTCTAAAGAATGCTCACTCATGATGTGAATGTCATTCTTGTATAAGAAGAATCTTCACATTTGGTTGAGCCTCCTCCTAGCAGGCTGGTGCTTGAGCCTCAGATAGCTCCACTGACCTCAACCTCTCCTCATGACTCCATTACTAGATCACATGGTATACCTCCTCATATAGAACAAAGGGGAACATATACCTAGGATTTGACTATGAAGCTGACGATCTTATGGATAGTATGAGCGTACAAGATGCACCAAACATAATCTATGATCAACCCATATTAGTCACTCATATCCCTCCCTTACCTCTCATTCTTATGGATCCTCGGCCCTTTGGGGAAGATCTATATTGTACATGGCATGAGGCTTCTTGGGCATGATATATCTGACTGTAGAGCCTACAAAAATACATATAAAAAATATTGAAACCGAAGGTTTAGAAGAGATCATGATCATGATAGGGTACATAACCTTTCTCACTTCGGCTCTTGCTTATATTGTTTGCACCATGACTACTACTCATATAATGACACAAATTATTTGGTCATGCATAGTATGCGCACCTGGTTCTGGAGTCCTCTTCACGTGGAAACACAGCATAGAGCCGACTCCTCTCGGAGCTTCCCACCTTCCCATAGAGCTATCTAGACCACAACCCACATGTGGGCCTCCACCTCGCCCTGAGCCTCGACCTACTCTTGATGATATTCGACGTGACGTTCTCACTTGGTTGAGAGGAGCTGAATAGATGATACCTTATTTACCATGTAGTCTCGAATTCCATCGGTAGGTAGCTATTACACAACATGCTATTAAGGACCTCATGAATCGCATTCTCAAAGTCACACTTTGAACCAAGTTGACGATATCATCACTGATACTCTATGATTCATTCACCCGTCGTGACTAGATATATCCTTTACCAATAAAATGACTACATATTATCTTCGACTTGGGATCTCGGACCCCCCTTTCGTTTTACATGTGCATCTCCAATAATACTTATTCTTGCTTGGGTTCTCCACCCCACTCGGGTTTATCATCACCTCTATTTTCCTTGACATCTCCTACCGTTAGAGTATCGCAGTCTTGATTCCTCCTATTTTGGATTTGATTCATCCTAGCCTTTCCTAGTGGATCGTTACGGTCTTATGCATCCTTGTTTAGGTCCTTGACCTCACTTAGATTTATCGTCTCTCTCACCAGATTTCTTACCTAAATATCATTATTATTCTTTCTAAATATCAGGGAGTATTACCACATACATGGGTGAGAAAAGAAAGGAAAGAGATAAGAAAAACATCAACATCAATAATGCCATCATCATCAAAATCCTTGACCTTTCAGCTGATCATCCTGATCGTCCAAGGTATGGATATATATATATATATCAAATCATTTTTATACATCCATGGTACATCATCAATATATAGGTATCTCAAGCATCCTCGCCCCCTTGAGGGGGGTCTCTGGATGCTTTGTGCCGAGGGTTTCACGCTGGACTCTCGAGTTGTTCGAGTTAGAGACTTTGCCCTAGATCGGCTCTAAAGGCTCCTCTTCATGTGCTCTTGCTAGTTCTACCTCCAACCTTGTAATCCTCTCTGTAGCGCTCCTAGCATTCGAAAGGCGTGTTTCCTGCTCCTGAACTAAGGCACCATGTGCCTGTAACATGCTCCGCAACATCACATATATACTGTTGGTGTATGTCAATGCCTGTGCATCTCTCCATCTCTGAAATGTCCTAACAACCTCTCCAACCAACCAAAATTCCCCCACTAACTTGCCAACTGACGAAACTATGGGGTTCGCCATGATTGAGGTGTCCTGAACATCCAATACTTGATCCAAGATCTCGAGGTGTGCACTCTCTATCAAGGAGTTCCACTACTCTTGTCTGCCCTACAAAACCAAGATTAACTAATGAATACCAATCTCGTGATAAAGTCATCTACATTCCTAAATAAAATCATCATGCTCATACATGGTTGTCCAAATCTCTCGATGACAGTCTCATCGTCTCTGCAACTTCCCAATACTGCCTCAGCCTTGTCAAATTTTGGACGATATCTCCATCTAACATATTATGCTCATATATCTCAGGGCACCAAAATCATATTTCCTCTACGACGAGTCCTAGGCTTGTCTTGCAGCTATTAGGACCATCTCCATCCCCAATAGCATCAGGTAACCACCTCTTGGTCACCGCATCCTATGCTCTCTCAACCACAGTCATGGTTGTCTCTTCTCTCTCTCTGGGTACTAGGACTAGTCGCGCCGATCTCTCCCACCTATGGGTTTGAGTGGACGGGTCCTCCATCGAATCCCTCATCTGAGCTCTCCACTGCAATAATCTTTGGTGGGTCCTGAATTTCCCCACTTCTTTGTTTATGTCTCTAACCTTGTCTGCTTGCATCTCATACTCTCCAAGGCCACATCACTGGTACTCTATCCATTGTACATGTATCCTCTCTCACATGTCATCATCTCTAGGCTGGTAGTGGTGGTACCACGACAAGCTCTGACCATCCAAATTATTTGGGCACCCTATCCAACAGATGGGGCTCTACCCAATGTAAGTAATTTCCTATCGCCTCATAAACTACATCCAAGTCCTCTACCCTGGGCTTTAGTTGGGCCACTAATCGACATTCCCTATACAGTGCTCCCATATCACCTCATTTGGATGTACCTGTCGTAGTGGCTGATACTCTGGAAGTTCTCTCATTGTTGGCCCATGTGCCCATTGAAGTAATCTCGGGGCATATTCTCCTATGGCTAATGGCGTCATCATGGGCCTATACATCGGGAATCTCTCATATATCCATGTTGTCAATAATATAACGGGAACTATGATCCTCTATGCTCTTCGTCAAACCATGTATAAATCGTGCTCCAGCTACACCCATATAGTGGCCCCCTAGCTAAATATAACATCCTGCTCAATCACATCCCTACAGATGACCACTAAATACAATGGAATGGTCCCATCTTTGCCTCCTCCTTGTACTCGTGCCATATCATCATGTTAATCTCCAAATTTGGAATTCCAGAGCTTAGTTCTCTTAATTCCAGAAATAGTAATAAGCAAATAAAATCAAAACCCCTATTTAAGACTAATATTTCTATTTAAATCCATCGCAATCGGCCTTAATCTTCAAATACCCATCATTTTAGTTACCGACCTTCGAAAAATCCATCGTCGATTGCGTTGGGATCATAATCTTCTCCCATTCTTTTTGACATATTATATGCCTTGTCTCGCCCTCTGGCGAAAAATCAAAATTTTCCAACCTTATCTCTCCAATTCCCGAATCCACGACATCCATCCCATGGGCCCCTAACTACATAATTTATGTCTTATTTTACTAATGATCCCTTAGTGTTTCCTTTCATTTTTACTTCTCTAGGGTTCTAGCAGCATGGATTTAGCCCGTACGTGGTAGGACGACTGACACTATTAGGTACACATTGGTGGGTATATTTCATTTCAACTAGTCCTTCATTTCCTTTCAGCATCTACTTTTAGTTTCAGTGTTATGTATCATTCTTTCTGCTAACTACCTCTATGTTTCACTAATACGACATGCGGTAATCAACAACTGGGGAATATGTATACACCTAATTTTTTACGCTTTATATTTTCATACTTGTTACTAACAATTTCTCTTTTTAGTTAGAGGTCGCTAATGCACCATTTCTCATAATGGGTGCCTTAACGGGCTTGTTCCAGGATAGGGATATGGTTATTCACATAACCATTATGTTAGGGATGATACATGGAGAGAGAATGACTTTTGGTCCTATCTATTTTCTTCTTTCGCTCTTACCTTCTTATTTTTCCTTCACATTATTCTAAAATCTTACTTGTTCATGACCATATTTCTTCTGACTTGCATTATCTTTGTTTCTCATGACACATTGCACACACCCCTTAGCATTTCCATCCCTATCCAACGCCATCACCTACGGGCGATGAGGTCGGTATAAATGCCAAAAATACATCTTTATAAAAAACAGATAACACAAATTTCACAGGAAACTCGCCATTAGCTCTACTCTCTTGTGTCAACTTGCATCTTCTCGCTCAACTCTTGAATTTCTTGCATCTTGACTCTTTGTTTGGAGATACTTCTTGATTGAATTGGTTTGGTTGAACTCTTGGGTCACCTATAGTGAGTTATTACTGAGATTATTTCCCCTTATCCACCCAAAATATATTCTCTATTATTGTATGGTCCTTTAGGAAATAAATGCATCAACAACCACCCCCAACAGGTAAGTGCTCTAACTCGACTTCTCATTTTGTATAGAGTAGTCTCCTATCTTTGCTTGTTACTTTATGTTAGCTTAGTATTTTATGCAGATGTTATGTTAGCATATTGTATTTAGTGCTTTATTTCATGTTACATACTTTACTTGGGTTAGCATAGACTTTGCATGTTTATTTTGTTAGTCATCACCCCCATAGTGTCGATACCTCAATAGGGTTCCTTCCTCTTCTTCGACCTAGGGCCTTGGAAACCTTATGTTGTCCTAAAGTAAGGGTTACTTCCATTTGAG
Source organism: Taxus chinensis (assembly GCA_019776745.2). Lineage (NCBI taxonomy): Eukaryota > Viridiplantae > Streptophyta > Pinopsida > Cupressales > Taxaceae > Taxus > Taxus chinensis. The sequence continues at coordinate 579,773,827 of CM034150.1, forward strand.
TATGTGATCTTAGCTGTCTTGTTAGCATATGGATTTGCACGCATGCAAATGACATGCAACAGTGTGGGAACGAAGTCCGTCTTCAATGAAGGTGAGGCTTGCCTTTATTGAAAACCAAATCTATATTTACACCTGTACATTCAAAATTATATGTGGGGGCATTTTGGAACATTAATGAAAAGAAAAGTGAAGGAGGGAGATGGAATGGAACGAAGGAAATGAATGGAAAGGAACTAATGGAAAGAACATGCAAGAGTTAGGTAAAAGCAGAGCCTGATATTGCATGGAGAAGAACAATAAATAAATAGCACAAATAAAAAGGAGTTTGCATGAGTTAAAAGAGAATGAGTAAAAGGGAACACACGTGAGCAAGTAGATTATCAGAGCTTGATCACTGTGAACTAGAACAACATATTAGTAGCATTGACAATAAGATCCAAGACAATATTTGCATGCAACATTCAAACACTAACATCTAATGAACATTAAAACATAAAATGCTATAAGAGACAATAAATGGGACACAAAGTTCACATTTCATTAACTCCAAAATGTCTTCTCAAAAGAAGATAATGTTTCTTTCTTGAAACAAAGTTTGCACACAAAAGTATTTGCTTCTCCTCTCTCAAAGTCACCCTTACAAATGAGCCCCTGACTTCCTTTTATAACCCAAAAGTTGGTTACAAAGTAGTTATGATTTTAAAATGCACATTAAATAGGGAACTTAAGTGAATTTGAATTTTCTCAACCAATTTTATTTAAATAAACTAAAAGAAATGGGTACATTTAGACCCCATTTAGATGACTTGGACACGCATAAAGACATCCTAGTCAACAACGTGTCACCTAGATCAAGACACCTAGGATCAATGCCTTATCCACTGGGCTAAGAGTCTGCCTATCTCGATTGTACAGGAATGAACTTATTGACCGTGCTCCGCAATACTCCAGATGACAAGAGAGCTGAGCTTGAAATTTGAACAATTCACCCACCTCTCTGTTTGAGCAACATCCTAGTGTGAGTAATTTTATCTTTATTCACATTCGCATTCACAATTACACACAATTCTCCACATGCTCTGAATACCTTTCCATGACGAATTATTCATTTTTCGCGAGACCGTAGTCATTACGTCACCTTGGTTTCTCATAATCTAGCTTCTGATCTTTTTTCATTGAGAAGATCTCCCAAGACTTGAGATTGCAATTCACTCCTTGGAATTATGTCTTTTGTCATTTTCACCATCCCAAAGTGTTGCCATTCTAATATGTTCATGATCATTCAATTCGAGAACGCTCCAACTTTAAGACCGGTCGATGAAGTATCGTGCCCGCTGTTAACTGAGAGTTGACAAGGACACGCTTGAATGATGTGGCCTTGCTTGATGATCCACACAACTGCACTTGTCATTGGTTATGATTTTTTGATGAATAGATCCGTAAAATGATTAAGTGAAGACAATTGCTGCAGAGAAATTTCTCCTATTATCGATATTTTCTGATATCAATGACTTTTGACTTTAAAAAGACCTCTATGCCAATAACTATGCCCTACACTGCACAATGAGGAAATCAGAGGTTGCTTCCGCTTCAGGGCCATTAGAGTTGAATCACCACATTGTGTAGGTGTCGTGGTGCATCCATGCAAGTGATGACTAAATCAGAACAAGCGTCAGGAAAATTGTGACTCACCTTCGGTTGATATGCGATCGTAGATCGACCTACGTCGACATGTCCCAAGTTGGTATCGGCGATGTTATCATACTCTGAATGGAGCATTGAGGTGAGTAGAATTCCCTGGAATCCATACCGCAACATCATTTTGTTTGAAGATGACATGATTGTGACATAAGCATGATTTCAGGCTATTACTTCCTTCTTACAAAACTGCACAAATTACGCCTTTGAAATTGTTGTGGGAAAAATAACAAATCTTTTTCTGAGAAAATATCATTGGATGAGGGAGTCTATTAAGTTACCAATAAGTTTTTGTGATCAGAGATGGTTGTTTTTCTGAATCAAATTCTTCAGTGAAATATTAAAGGTCAAAGTTGACTCTTCTGAAACTGCTAGGAAAATGCAAGTGTAAACCTGATGAAAATCCCATTTGGTTTTAGCCTGGGAAAAATACCAAACGTCACCCTAGGCATCTACAACTTGAAAAGGGAGTATATGAAGGTGGGATTAGAATCCAAAGAAACAATTCTTTTCTTTTGACAATTATCCGAGTTCAAAATATCAACTCTCAAAGTGAGTCACCTTGACAGGTTAAAAAACTATGACGCGCAACGAAATCAAACAAATTATATTTTATTTGGCTCTGTGAAAAATATCAAATGAAGTGTACTACGTACCTTTGAAATTTGGAAAATGAAGTAGAATGAAGTGTGGGGATAATTCAACGAACCAAACCGTATCTTCTCTTGACGATCATCTGGGCTTCGAGATATCAAGCTCTCAAAGTTGATTACTTCTGACAAGATACAAACTGCACGCGTAACGAAATCAATATTTAACTGAGTTTTTCTCGGGTATCGTCGAAAATTATCAAATGAATTTGCTGTAGGATTTCAACTTTGGAAAATGAGTACATGAAATTGGGGAGAATTCAATGAACCAAACCTTTCTTCCTGACGATCATTTGACTTCGAGATATCGAGCTCCAATGTTGCTTCAGCGTGAACAAATACAACCTGCGGCACGTCCTTTCCGACATCTATCATTTGAACTTGGATTAAATTCATTTTTGTGTTGGCGTTTGATATGCGGAATATTATTTACGTTTTGGACTCAAATTGCCTGGAGAGCTAATCTGCATGAACAATTGCGTTTATTATCTTTTATTTAATCTGCATGGTGAATTCACTCTTATGCATGTATTCTTATCCTTCAGCGGATGCGTATGGACAATGCGTTTGTTATCTCCTACCTTATGGCAAATGCTTCTTTCGACTGCTGTGTGAATGAATAGAAACTTCTGTAGGAAGAATTCTAACAAATTTCCCTGGCACGTGTGGATTGCAATTTGACTGGTGTATGGCTACTAGGTGTAGAAACATTGGCATGATCTATTTAATATGCTATTTTCTTTTCTTTTCTTTTGGCAGCTTTGTGAGCTTCCCATTCCTTTTACAAATGTTTAGGCAATGGCTAAATGTGATAACTAATTATTTTCCTTCAAAAACCAACGTGGAAAACTCATTTTGCTGCTTCAATTTGCAAATGACACGTGGTATTTTGTATCTGTTATTTCTCCATCAGGCTGCGCTGGAAAATTCTCCTTGATCTGTGTGAACAATGATTTCCTTTTTCTTGTTTTGCAGCTCCTTATGAGTCATGTAGTGGAATCTTCATCTCAGGTTAAAAACGTGGTGTTTTATAACTTGCAACTGCCTAGACAACTCCTCTTTATGTTTTTGCATGCAAACTACCTAATTTTGTGACTTCTGCGTTGGTAATTAGCTCTAAGACAACTATGTGTGGATACTTGTTGATGAATGAATTAAAATGCGTTGGAAATTAGTTTGGATTCTTCCTGATTATTAGTGCAATGCGTGGACCTGTGTTGGGCTTGCGTGGTCAACTACTTTCCTGGCTCTTCAACGGTTGTCTAAAATTCCTCACATTGCCGTGGGTTGCAGACTTCTTCTGGCTGCGTATAAATCTCTTTAGGCGTTTCTTTTAAAACAACTGAAATGGTGCATGGCATTTATCTAGCTTTCGCCTGTGTGGTCTTTATATTATTCTTCCTTGGGCAACATGGTGAAACTCCTATTTCTTGATGCGTGTGAGATCTTACTCTGCGATGTAGAATTTGGTGTCCTCTCCCACGTGAATGAATTCTTCTTTGGCTATGGAGTTGAAAGATTCTCCTTCAATGCTATTAGCATACATGGGCAATGTTTTAACATGATGAGATCCCTCTCCACCATGCAGTTTGAACTCTTACTTTGGGCTCTTGAACGGACAAGTCGTGCATTGCTCTGATACCATGAAAGAGGGTTTAAAACCAGGTCGTACCAAGCCAAGGATCACGAGGGATGACGTGCACATCAAACGGACGTGCGAACGATAATACGTGAAGAGTAATCTCGGGAGGAGCGAGCAACAACCAAATGTGCATGAAAAGATTTGCAAACAAACGGGCAACAACCTGGTTAAGCCATAAAACTCTCCTCTATGAAACTCAATGAGATCACAATGAGAACGGGCCTTGCTAAATATAGGCAAGGAATAACTGATCTAACCCCCAGTGCTAAAATCATAGATCAAGCTCAAGTAGATCAGGGGGAGTTACTATTCCCATCAATAGAAGTAGTCAACTCCATACATTTATGAGAGCACTAGACATCAAGCTGATCTAGTCACTGACGCGCTAGACGCATTGAACGCGCTGACACACTGACGCGTAAGAGATATCTCATAATGACCCCTAAATAAGATAACATAGACCTATCGATCTCACCTAAGTGGGCGAAGATGACTCACCTAATGATGTGGAAAATAACAGTACACCAGGTGAACATGAGCTAAGGTAAATACCAACTCTGACATGTAGATCTTCTTTGCTTTCACTCTTGTATGGCTTTTATTCCCTTTGGCTGCGTGGGCTTAAAAAATAGTTTATGTACTATAGCTTTCTTGAAGCATGTGTGGAATTAATGATTGCGACTATTGGATCCTTCTTGCCTTCATTGAAAACTCAAATATTTCTTCTTTGTATTGAAATGCGAACTAACAAGATTAATTAAGACGGAACAAAAATTCTTTCCAACTAGTTTCACGGGGAAATGGTTACAAGAATTAAAGAAGCTTCCCCGTAGCTGTTTCCCCCTTCCCGTTGAAATAATTGACTCCATCTTCCTTCGGATAGTTGACATTAATTTCTAGGGGGAAAAAGGGAAAAAAGACTAGTTATTTTCCAATGGAGATGGTAAGGCAAGCTGACAATCCCCATCCTATTTCCCCATGTGGGAGATCAAGAAATTTTTTGCCCATGTTTGCCAATTGGTTCGAATTGGAAATTAGTAGAAGAAATCCCACAAGCGGGGAAATAAGAATGAATTTGCCAGGAAAGGGGTAAATCCGGGTACGAGAAGCCAATTTGACATCCCCGACGATTGGAAGCGGAAGCTTTATTTTCCCCTGACAATTAAATAAAAACTTGTCGATTTATTTTTAATAAATATTATGTTAATATTTATTTAATTAAAAACCCCTAAATTTTATTAAAATTAATTTTATTAAATAAAAGGGTAATAAATTAATTAAATATTAATTAATTAATTAATTATTAACGCAATTTGTGACCTGGCAAGAGGAGTTCTTGCTTGAAATGGACAAAACGAAGACTAGAATGATCACAATAAATCACACAAAGTAACTCTTTTGGAAAATATCAAATTTTTCATGTTTATTAATTTTGCAAAGTCAAAATTATCTGATAACAGGTCCTTGTACCCCTTTTAATTCTATCCGTTGTGTGCCGGTCTTGGTGTGTCTCTTGCTCGTTGCCTCGATACCCTAGTTGAACGGATGATGAGAGTGCATGTTGTCTAGACACATTTTTTCATGCCATACAAATTCTGTCTCTCTGCATTTGTTTTGGAAAACATAAAAAAGCTCTCCACTCCCCTATAGTTCTCTTTTTGCTACAAATCTCTCAACTGATCTTGTTATTAAAGTCAAACCCAAGATATTTATACTATGCTACTTCCTCCAAAATGTTTCCATCGAATATCATAACGAATTTATGAAGGACCACCAGAAGTGATAACAAATTTATTTGTTGGTTCCTCCTGCACCTAGTATGCATTTCACCATGTTCAATCAATCAAATCTTCTAGCCAATCAAAAACATAGATTTTTTAATGTTCATGTTTATATATATATATATATATATATATATATATATATATATATATATATGTATATGTTCATGTGTTTGATGTTGAGATTTTTAATTTAACAATTTCTTAAATAAAAATAATACTAGCAATTGCATGTGTACAATGCAATGTGAACGCCGAACGGAATATGTTATTTGATTTAGAGGGATGGTTATTTCTTTTGTAGTTGATGTGGATAAGGGGTGTGATTAACAATTTTGATTTTCTATTAAAGCCAAATAATGTTGCAAAGTACATTGGAAGGGGTGTTAAATAATAGTTAGTTGTATAATAATCGAATACAAATTCAAGTGAGACATGTAAGTTTGCTAAAACTCACTCTTGATAATGTAGTGAATGTGAAGTGTTGATGTCAAAGTAGATTTAAAGAACCACTTAGTGCTTTAACATATTAGCTCTCCAAGAACCATAAATAAGACAAAATATTGAAGCAAATATAAATGAACCTTAAATGGCTAGGGTACATTATAGAGTGCTTTATTACCTCAAAGAGTTTGAGAGCATCATTGTCAGAGCTATTTTGTGCATATCCTACAATTATATCATTCCATGAGACCGCATCTATTTGAGGCATTTTTCAAACAAAAATTCACTTTCCATTATACTTTGATGGATGTTCATACCTTGTGCTAAGGCTCCCATATTGGTATAGAAAGGGAGTATGCTGACAAAGGTTGTGGAGGCTGGGTTTGCACTTGTCAAATGCATTCGCCTAAAAATTTTGAAGGCATTTTCAACAAACCCATTTATGCATATCTTGCAATCATTTAATTCCATGAGATCACATCTCATTGAGGCATTTTAGCATACAGTTCACATGCCTTATGCATGCTAACATAATGTACAGGGGAAAAATAACTTCTAGAATAACAAGAGTCCAACACTTCAATGGAAAAATAACATGTCGTGTTTGTTGAGTACTATTGCACATGACAATGATGAGCTGGCGTATAAGGAGATTGTAGCAAATCCTTGACAAAATAGTATACCAAAATGATACTTGTCACCTATTTTCGAGACATAACTTCTTGAGCAAGAAGGGAAGAGGTAGTAAGATGAGCATGCAAAACATTTAATTATGCATTCATATCTCAAGTGTTGACTGAAAAGGAGCCTTCCAATTTTGAGGCAAGTGAGGTGCAAAGGGGGAGACTTGCAAATGGATTAAGAAATCAAACCAATTCATAGGAATATACTTGGACGAGGACATAATTATCAAAAGGAAAGGAAGCTATTTGGTGTAGATGGATCTAAAAGACTAAGTGTGAATCAGAAGGGGAACCTTCCATCGAATACCAGATGAGTGGCTGAAGTACACAGGTGAAAAAAGAATTGGTTATGTAGAAACCTTAACACATGTGGCTGAAACGATCACCCTTTGATGTGTCCTTGCTTTGTTTTCTTGGTTTAAGTAAAATGTCCATCATCTCTATGTCAAGAATGCTTTGGTTAATGATGAATTGACTTGGGAAGTGTATATGGAGTAGCCATGTGGATATGTAAAAGAGAGCAAAAACATCTATTGTGCTGCCTCAAAAAGGTCTTGTATAGATTGAAGCGTGCTTCCAGAGCCTGTTATGCTATGATTGATGATTATTTCTTGCAGAATGGGTTTCAGAAGTCTTCAAAAAATTCAAATTTGTTCTTTTTTAAATTTATGTTAAAAAATAATGATAAACATTAGGCCTTGTCAAGGTCAAATGCAGGACTTGCAAGTCTTAACATGAGACCCATCGAGTCTGCCAAATTTACCCCAAGCACTTCATAATGTTTCATAAATTTTGTGGATGCAAAATTGAGGGCATGTATTTCTAGATGCCTGGAGAAGTTCTATGTGGAGTTTTAATTCAAGAAAGAACATAACAACAACAACCACTTTTTGAGGTCACAACCCAAGGAAATACATTCATAAAAACTTGATCAACTTTAAAGCTAGATGCATAAACAAATAATGATAAATAATAGGCCTTGTCAAGGCCAAAAGTGGGACTCACAAGTCTTGACACGAAACTCGTCAAGTCTGCCAAATTTTCCACAAGCACTTCACAATGTTTCATAAAGTTTGTGGTTGCAAAATTGAGGGCATATATTTCTGGATGCCTGGAGAAGTTCTTCCCGGAGTTTTAATTCAAGGAAGAACAGAGCGATAAAAACCACTTTTTGAGCTCACAACCCAAGGAAATACATTCATAAAAACTTGATCAACTTTTAAGCCCAAGCAAATGCAAATTGTGCCAAAATTGGAGATGCATAGATGGTCTATCTTACACGTAGTCCATAAAGGCTTGAGTGAACTAGGCCAAAGAGACTGTATAGTCACTACCCACAAAGAAAAGGAGCTAAATCACGAATCTTCCACATTCAAAGAGGTTCCAAGAAAATTGGATCTTAAAATACAAAGCCAGGAAAATGGGTTTTGATTAATCAATCCCCGGATACGAAAATCCTATTCATCGGCTTTGCATCCAAGTTTATATAAAATAATTAGACATCAATTGATCAGCTTACATGAGGCACAAACATCTGCCAATACCATACCCAGTTATTTCATTTCAGCATATAGTTTCAAAGCAGCATTGTTATGATAATTTTGTGAACTTACCTAGATCGTGGCATTCCATGTAATTGAATTCCGTTGAAACATTTTGTCAAACACTTGGCAGACATCTATCATGCTACCACAATTTGCATACATATGGCATTCCATGTAATTGAATTTCGTTGAGATGTTTTTTCAAATACTTGGCGGGCATCTACCATACTACCACAATTTGCATACATATGGACCATAGCATTGCTGACAACCATCCAAACAATAACCTGTTTTGACAATATGGTTATGAATTTACTTACCCACATCCAATCCAAGTACTTGGAGTGAGGCACATGCTCTCAAAACGCTTCGAAAGGCAAAGCAAGACGTCTCCATATCTGTATGGTAAGTTCAAAGAACAAATCCATTTCTATATGGTGAATTTCGCATCTCCAAAAACAAACAATATTAAAAAAACAAACTGAAAGATATGGAAATTCTAATACTTCCCATTGCCATGAAAAAAACAAAGTGAAGGGAGAGAGACAAAAAAAAAACTGACCTGTGATGTGTCAATTATTCCTGACTAGTTAGGTTTGAAAGCCTTCTACAAGAACACTCCTGGTAAGATGAAGATGATAAGTAGAATTGTATTACAGCGATTGACTATGAGGATGATGGTGATTTGATAAAATTGTTAAAAATATCGAATCTGCAAAAATAACCACTAAAAAATAAAATTGTTAAAAATAGCTAAACTGTCATTTAGGTCATCAAATTTAACATAGTCCCGTGAATGTCCGCAAAGCCCTTTCCCATAGGGGGAATGCCTTTCGCGTAAAAATAAAAATAAATTACTTGACTATCATTGGATAGCTTTTTTTTAATTAGACAATATTTGGGTCTTTTTTCAAACAAATTTATTTGTAAATTTTTAATTCAAAAAATTATTAAATTTATATATAATAATATTTATTAAATGGGATAACTTTGCTTTAATGAAATAGTTAGCACTTTAACTAAAAGTTACATCACACCACTGCCATACATTTCTATCAATTTTTCTATCCACCGTCTTGTACCCTGTAATCCTTAAGACTACGAGAATATTATAATGGATACAATGAAATATATTTAAGACCCGAAACAAAACTATGCCACTGGTTGTTCTTTCTAGCAGTGTCCCTTTGTCATCCATAATCTCATGCTAAGTTTCCATTTTTTAAAATTTCAATTGCAATTTCTCTATTGGATAATAGATTTTTTTTAAATGGCTAGAGATGTTTGTTAAGACCAATCATATTTTCTAAGTGGATGCAAGAATAACAAAATGTGATAAAAAAAAGTATTTTGTTGTTGTGTACAAATGGAATTGTCAATTGTTCTCATGAAAGATAGATTTAGACACTACAAAGAAGTTCTTGAACAAGAGTGTCATTGTCTTCTATGTTTTTTGGGAAGCCAAGCTGGGGGGCTAACGTTCTTTACAAGTATGAAAACTGGATGTTTGATGCAAAACAAAGACTAGGGTATGTGATTTAATGTTTCTTAGAATGCATGAATGCAAATTAAATCAAATATCCAATAAATGTATCATAAATCTCTTATTTTTCATTAACATTTTAAAATTAATCCACAAAAGACATTTTCATAGGTATCTTGAGCAAATTTATATTATCATAAAATGTACAAACTACCAAAAATTGATGTTAATTGGGCCTAAAGCCCTAAATACTTCTTAATACCTAAATGCCTGAATATATTTTATCCAAAATCGTTGGCACTTCGTCCTCTTCCTCTATAGGGTGAATATTTTTGTAACATAACTTGTTACTCCTCTTTTTTAGACCAGTAAATTTAGCCCTATGACAACTAGTTTCAATGTGTTATCCTCCTTCATAAATAAAATTGTGCGAGATGCATATGTTTGGGTAGCATCCAAACCATTTATTCAATTCATGTATGACATCAACAAATTAGGGTGATAGGGAATAAAGATGGAAGCTAGTACAATATAATTTCCAAATATAGGTATGTGAAATGATCAACAACTTTTTTATCTTTCAATGATGACTGTTTGGTTTAAGTGCTCTACTTTATTACCGAGGAAAAGTGTTAAGGAAAATCCTTGTAGTATATCAATTGTTATCTTTGCATAACAATTGTTATCATGGATGACATTGATCAATTATATGGTGTTTAATATGTATGGTGATGACACCAAATTTTTCATTTCCCACTTTGTGTTACATGGTATTTAACTATAATAGTGAATTGAACATGTGAAATTTGCAGTGCCCCTAATTAAAACACCAAAATAAAACATGTGAAGAAAATTTTTGGATTTTTTTAAAGGATTACTGAGAACCAATTTTCAAGTTTACATTATTAAATTTTGTTTCATCGTGTCGTCGCATGACACCCATAGATTGGAACTCTTGCAATTCATTCGTGTTGTGCATTTGAACGATACGATCACTATTTAAATTGGTACATCGAATAACCCATTTAATGATTATTGTTTCAACATGTGAGGTGGCTTAAAGTTGTACAAGGATTATTGTGTGAACTCTAGTAAAAATCTAGGCAATTTGAACAACAAGGCACATTTATTAGGTTTATATATTAATTATTTAACCACATTATGTGTGCTCCGCGACACCTTTGACAAGAATACAATAAAGTGATTCTCACTCAATAATTTATATATCTAAATATCACTTTTTCGAACTCCACTTAAAAACATTAGTCTTATATAAATCAATTCAAATCTTATTAAATGGCAAATCAATCTTTCAAGTACACGAGTGGTACATAAGGTGGACCATTGGATTAATAGATCCCCCGCTGTAGGATGATTAGATCTACAAAACCCTAGTTTTCTTTATAACTTGTATATAGTTATTTTCTCCCTTTTTCTCATTTTATTCTCCTTACTTTTTGTTGTAGGTACAAGTTTGTTTTAAAATGGATGTGGTTCTACTTATTTATCATATGGATAAATGTCTCGTTATATCTTTGTGTATGTGTGGTGTTTGAAAAACTTTTGGCCTCTAAGCGGTTATGAAGGCCAAGCAACCTGGGAAAAGAGAGGGAGGACATTTGTAGCCACGACTTGACCACAATGTTCTAGTGGCCCATGGTCGAATGCGCATGAGATGGGTTATGCTCAATAGAGAGGAGGAATGGAAGAATCCTCGACCCTTATAACAGGGTCGACCTTGTCAATAGAGTACGCGGGGTAAAATGCATCCACGGTTACGTGGAGTTTGGGGTTGGGTTTATTTAAATCTTTTTGTTATATATATTATACATGTTTATTTTATTTAATATGCTTAAAACTTGATATATATTGCTATATATATGATAACTATTATCCTAAATTATTATAACTATTGTTATAATGAATTTTATCAATATCCAATTTTGTTTAACTCATGTTTTATCCATTTACAAATACATTTACATTTTATTTCAAGCCTAATATATATAATTAATCAAACAAAATATATTCATATGTATATACAATATATCTCCACATTATAGCACTCCATATATAAATGTATGTTTATATGCAAAGGGTTATACTTTCATGTAAGAAGGTCAACTTTAAACACTTTCCATATAGCAATCTACAATAATATTCCTATTTATAATTAGAACACTTGTCATATTATTGGTATAAATCAAAGGGTTTGCTTCGAAATCCACACCATTAGGGAATATACATAGATTTCAATTAAAATTATTTACATCAATTTCAATACTCAATGGTATTGGGAAATAGAACAAAGAGGTTTTCTATATTAATTTTCATAACTTAGTTTCATGTCTTAACTCTTACAAGAGAAACCAAAGGAAATTATACTACAACTTATAATTCCTTTGAAAATTTCATTAAATAACAATATAATGATACAAGTAATCTTATAAGGACAAAATATTAATTGTTATATGGATAAAAGATGGTATGTCGAACAACCAAAGAAAGTAAAACTCACAATCAAACCAACTATGGTTTGAAAAGGGGAAGGAAATATCACACTACCACTTATAGCTCCACTAAGAGAGGGTAGCTAGCCCTTGGTTCATTGTCAAGAGTAATTTTTAACTTGGATCCACTCCATATACCTCTCATGCCCACAACCACTTATTCCTCCACTAAGGCTAACTACACCTCCCCTTGGTTCCTCCAATGTAAGACAAACAAAGAGAGAACATATCTCTCACTTCAATACTACTTATCCCTCCAGTGATATGACACATTATCCCAAAAAAACATCACCCCTTGCATGCCCATAGTGGTGTCATGTAAGCTTCTTCATAACATTAAATCAAATTTAGCACATACTAAAGTGAGTAATCAAAATGATAATACCGAAATTAAAGGTGATTTAAAGTAAGGGATAAAATGAAAAATTTACATGTAGGAAATAATAAGGTAAGGCATACCTAACAGTATTTTTTCCATGACATTTCCTCCAAGCATGTAAGCCAAAATCACTACAATCAAATCCTTCAAGCAACTCCAAACTGACAACACCTTCCCAAGATAAAGATTCCCTCACCCCCAAAACAAAGGCAAAGATTCCTTAAATAGGAAAAAATCCAAAAGGAACAACCCTTAGGATCATTCCATGTGGCATGCTCTATCCTAAAACAAAATCAAATCCTCAAGCAAAAAATAAATGCATTTACGAACCCACACGGGCCTTCTTACAACACATTACCATCCTTATTACAAGACTTGAAGCCCATTCAACCCCAAAATCCAAAATCCATAAATAAGAATAATAAAGAAATCAAAATAAAATAAAATAAAATAAGAGCTCACATTCAAATTTCAAGCAACCAAAAAGTTCAAAACTTCAAATCAAAAATAATCATATCACACATTTTAAGGGTCCTTCAAAATCAACTTGTAAGAAAAATACCCAATTTTACACAATTTAGTGTAAAAAGAAGAGGGAACATTCAAAGGCAATAAATGAGGTACTATTGAGTCTTCAAGTGGCCAAAGGGGTATGGGTAGATGTATGGGGAGTGTTTGTAGTATGGGACAAGGTTTACTTGTCCCATACACTTCTCAAAGTTGACCATAAAGCAAAAATTTGAAATTTCCATAAATAGTTTTCCAACCAACAAAATTTAAGTCAAAACCACTAAAAAATGGTAAAATATTAACCCCTAACCCAACTTAAAAATGAACTAACTCAAATGATCAAATTAGCGAATTCAAAGGTCTAAAGTGACTCTTATATACTGGCCTAATTTTGGTACAAGACTAGTTAATGATTTTGGTGCTACAATATTGATTGAATTAATGAAATTTTTTAATAATGTTCATCACACTAAGTAGTCTATCGGACTAAGATTCATTTTTCTAAGTTATCATAATTGTGAGACAATGTTTCTTTGAGCTATTTTAATATTCTTTTGAAAATTCCATTCCTTTCATGATGTTGGATCTTCTATTATGAATTTTGATTAGAAAATTCATGGTTTTTTCAACAATCTCTTCCTCCAATAAGTTCTTTAAATTATCTACTTTTAGGTAGTTCTTATATGTGATTTTGAAATCTTTATAGGTCCTGCACTCCATGACTTAGTTTTAATCTATCTCCATTAACCCCTTATTACAAAATAGACATGTTCTCTTTTTCTAGTCTTCTTTTGGCGATGTCCACCCATCAGTTTCACACCTAAGACAATGTGAACTAGTATTTAAACGAGTCATCATAATTTTTCCCTTAAATTTACTTTTTGCTGCTAAGTAGGCCTTTTCTATGTTGTCCCCGGTTGGGTTAAACTCCTTGATATAATATTCTTTCTTCCACCCAAGTTGCTTTATCCACGTGACTATCCTAACATTCTCTCTCTAATAGTATTTAAATGTTATTATTAGTGTTTTTACATTGATACATGTTAATGTCTCATTTACTCATCCACTTGTTTTTCTATTTCATCCCCCTATTCTTCATCCTAACTAGATCTTATTTTACCACAATTTTAGGCCACCGATGAGACTTTATGCCTTGTGTCTTCTTTGAATAACTTAACAACCAAGTTGTTGTTGAAGCCTCTATTAGGCAAGTTCATGCTTTAGTTAACATAATCTTATATGGAACTGATGTTTTCATTTTAAGGTCGATTTTGATTAGGTACTTTTGGACTCTCTCTATATATCTCCATTTAAGAACCATATATTGTATATGTATGTTTATTGAGATTATATAACACGTATCTATTAATTTCACTTATTTGTAATATTTTTTTGGCATTGGATTTGGTAGGATACAAATATTTATCTACTTTTCTTATAGTTTATCAAAAATAATTATTTGCCACAGATAGTTCAAAAATAAAAATGCCTTTTCGATTTAGGAAATATGTTTTTTGCTTCATTTATATAGGATAATACTTATTGATGCGACAATTTTTCTTGGGTTGCGCACATTTTTAATGGATTTTATTTAATTTTAATATATTATTCAAATGATACACACATATACCCTAGAAAAACATATAGAGGCATGGAAAATTTATACATTTCTTTATTTAAACTCTTTCTAATTTAATTTATAACTATTTTATCAAAAAATCAACATTATTATTCTATGTGTATGTGATTATATTTTTATATGTGGGTAATAAAGTTGTATCATTGCTCTTGATGATCATTGATCAAAGTTAGAATTTTATTAGCACATGTTCCTCGAGTTAATTGATCTTTCAATTGTTTCTCTTGTGGTTCATGCATTTTTTACAATTTTCAACCTCGTTTGTCTATCTTCTCTACGTTCTTCAAGTTATCCCCATGTTTACTTTTTTCTGTCTCTTCCTTGGTTTTGTCACTCGCCCCTTATTTTTCACTTCGTCATACACAATAACTGGGTTTCACTTAATATAGACCTAGTCATGTCATTTCTATACCCAAATGGAATTTCTCATCATGCTTTTGGGCTTGTTGTCCTTTAATTTTTGAGTTTTGAGGGTTTGTATTTTTCATATTTCATGTTTGTTGTATGTTGAAATGTGTGTCAGTTAGACGTCAAGAAGTCTATAAATGCATGAGTATATTATTGCATTTAAAAATAAATTACACACTAGATTTCTAAGAAGAAATCATTTACAATAGTAATATTGAAGTTTTAAGAGGAAACAAATATTTTCAAAATAATCCATGTCTAAAAAGTAGAATTTAAGAATTTAAAGAGAATTCTAGCATTATGATGTAGGATCATCCAAGGTTCAGGGTAATCCTGCAATAATTTTTGTTAAGTATGGGTACACCCAAAAGTTGGAGTGCATGTGAGAAGGAAGATGAAGCATAGTAGAACAAGGGGAAGTTTGTGTGAAAGTGCATGGGAACTTTACTCAATAAAAACTAGAAAAGACATAGTGCAAGTGAAGTACACAATAGGATTGGGCATGTAACTTATGCATGGTAGGTTTGTAGATAGTTTTGTAGAGTAGAGTAGATATGGATAATAATGCACAATAGAGCGCATAGGATTTTGGGATCGCAACAAATTTTGGTTTGACCTAGTTGACTGGAGGCACACAAAGATTGAATAAAGGAGTTGGTGTAATATGGAAGAGTGTTTGTAGGGCACAAAACCATAAAGGGAAGAGCTGCACAATACCACAGATTGTGAGGGACGTGTAAATGTTTTAAATAAGACTTAGAAATACAAAATCAGTGCAAGGGAAGAAACCAAGGTGTAACTCAAAGTTTATAGCACATGAAGGAATTACGAAGAGACGTGACGAAGAAGAGAGTAAAAAATGAGTGTGAGATAGGGTTGGTGGTTGCTAGAAAACAACAAAAGATGTCATAGCAGTCTGATTAGGGTGGCATATAGGGACTTAACTGTCAAAGGATCCCAACAATCAGATTGACATGGCACAACAAGGACATCCAAATGGAAAATAGGTTATTTGGATATTTCATTAGCTTGAATTCAACATTGAGTTCAAGCAGGAAGATATATAAGCATCTAAAAGAAGCCATCCTTCCTAAAGGAGATTCAAACAAGGAAATAGAAGTAGGAAAGCGTGGCTATAAAACATAGATCAAGTTCACCATTTAGGGCTATTGAACCTAGAGTCAGGGTTTGGGTTGGTTGGCAAATGAGAAAAAAATGCTCAAGGAGTGAGAAATGACTAAGTGAGCCAAAAAATATGAAGTGTAAAGTGTGCATATAAGGAATAAGAAAACCATTCATTGATTTTGTCCTTAGGAGACACGTGGAGTTTATGAAAACTCCATGATAGATTTTGTAAGCTTCATAGAGAACAACTACATGTAGATGTCGTTAAGGCCATTACATAAATACAAGAAACCTTTTTGTTTCATTCCATTGCATGAGATTTTCAAATGGTATGGTCATCTTGGCCCTTGCATCTCCCTTAAGTGGTATTAGATCAAAGCTAATTTCCTTCCATAAAAAGTGAAATAGGTAGTATAGTGTTGAACATGAGGCAACTAGAAAAGTTATTGTATTCTCCACTTTGAGAAAGGTGGTAGAGGATGTAAAAGAAGATCCCAAATTGTAGTAGCTAAAGGAGATAGAAATCTTGCGCACAAAGGCAAGATGCCACCAAGAAGAAGGGACGTGTCATATGAAACAATCACATAAATGTTGGAGTTGATAAAAGGTGTAAGGACCAAATGGAGAATGTGGAAGAAGACCACTAGAGAAAGAGGGGTCTTGTTGCTCAAAATTTCCAAAAGGAGGAAAAAGAATCAATGAGGAGTTAACAACACAAAGAAAAATATGTGAAGGGAGTGCCAATTGAGTACCAAGGAGGAGAAAAGGTGTGCGCAGAGGAATAAATAAAGATTACATGAGAAGAATATAAGAGTGAAGAGAAGGCATGCATAGGAGTACCATCGAAGAATGTGTAAAGGATAACACATGGAGAAAACTAGCGGGTTGAGGTGAGGGTGAAGAAAGAAATCACCCAAAAGTATGTCGTAGTATGCAAGAGTATTATATCAAATAAGGAGAATTCTAGAAAAAAAATATGGTTGTTCTAGAGTATGGGCATACAAAGGACTATACAAGCCCATAGATAAAGGTAGAAGACAAGGAGAAAACAAGATTGAGGAGATTATGTAGACAGAGAAATAAAAGGGCATATAATACAATATTAGCAAATGGAACAAAAAGCGTAATGGATTACATGAAAGAAGATGTCCCATAGGAAGGATAGATGGGGCACCCAGAAGAGTGCACAAAATAAGAGACCATAATGCAAAGAAAAAGCACAAGAGATTGCACAAAAATAGACTCTCTGAGAACCATATTTTCAGAGTGCACAAGTGCAAAAACACACAAAAATAAGAGCATCATTATAGAGGAAACAAAGGGGAGAGAGGAAGAATTTCCTTGAAGGCAAATAAAGCAGAGTAGTTTATAGAGGATACTGTGAGAGTTCTCATGAAACATAGGACAACAAAGGAAGAAGACATCATCAAATATCTCAAGGAAGCAGAGCATGCATAAGACCGCACTAGGAAGAAAAATTGTAAGAAGAAATTATGCAAAAAAGAAGAAGTTTCCATAAAGGTAGTTGAAGTAGAGTGGTCTGAGGAAGAGATTACAAGAGTGCAGAGTGTAATAGGTGTATAAGAGGAAGAACACACAAACATGGAAGGGCGCGAGAGAAGTGTAGAAACACCATGAGGAAATGTGGAGGTTATCTTGTAGGAAACAAGGGAAGGAGAAGAGCAACATGAAGAAGATCTATAAATTTTACACAATGAAGAAGGAACAAGGGAAGGAGAAGAGCAACATGAAGAAGAGGAGAAGGAGAGCGACTAGGAAAAGTTTCTTCAAGAAGAGATAACAGTGTATTTGAAAGATAATGCACTGAGGAGAGTACGTGATGATGAGGGAACATCAAAGAAGAGGAGAAAATAACAAATTAACTGTTGGAGCTCAAAATTGTACCCCACCTTGAATCAATGAGATCTATAATTTTGAGGTAACATGGGACTGTCTCCAAGTGTGGGACTTGTTGCTTAAGACAAACCTTGAGAGAATATCGTCTTCCTTATTACACATATTTTTTAAAAAATCACATAACACAACCTACCTCTAATATTAAAACTACTCCTAAGCTAATTCCTACTCTAACAATTCCAAGGGACCAGGGACAAAGAGATGCAAGAAAGGTAAATCCTAAGAGAAGGGGTGGTGATAACACCAGAAAGAAGGTGGAACTTTCCCGAATCCAAATGACACAAATGCAAAACCACGAAGATGGGATCGTTAAAATACACACAGTTTTGTTGTAGACAAATGAAGGGACATGAAATATGTAAGAGGGAAAAATATTCACACCAAACACAATGTATTTGAAGAAAAGAGCTAAACCACACTTGTATTGATCAATCTTCAATAGCTTACATACAGAGCCAAAGCAAGGAAATCACCATTCATGAGTTACGAAGGTTAACAACATGAAGTTCCAAGTTTCACATAGAAGATCTTGAAAACATGTTATGGAAAGAAAGAGGGAGAAGAACCCCTACAAAGGTGTGTAAGAACTTATGTGTATACAACTCATGGAATGGAGAAAGAGAAGGATGAGAGATGAAAAAAACCACCGAACTTGAATCTGTCCCCTGAAAAACGTGTTAAATAAGAATGGGTGTCATGACTTCTAACAAAATTTGCTTATAGTAGAGGCATGACAGCCCAAGATAAATACCAACAACCACAACATGACCACTTGAGTCTATCGCACACCATTTAAATACATAAGACAATGTCATACTTCATTAAATTTTGGTGGTTGGGGTGACTGGATCTCTAGTTTTGGAGTCCGACGTGGCTGTGAAACCTTCCCAAGATTTTGCTCTGTCCCGCGGCTCTCATCGTGGTGTTTCAAATTTTCCTTTTCTGCGGACCTTCACAACATTCCCCACTTTCCTTGATGAATGGAAACACTTCATACCACCCATAAGGATCTAACTCCTTGACCCACAACTTTCTGACCTAACAATTATTTCCCCTTCATTTTGCGGGTTTGAGAAAACTCGTGAAACATTACAAATCGGTAAATCCGCAGAACACCATTTTAGTGATATGTGGATTTTTAACTTCACTGGTTTCTTCTACTCCCCTTTATGGGTCTGAACTATCCATGCTAATGAAACTCTATACATACCGCACATCACACTTGGATTCTAACGTAGGGGATATAGATAGCCCCCATAGATATCTGGGTAAATACGACAAATATATAAGATAAGATAAGATAACCTCAGCTTCCACCGGTAGGGGAAGAGATACCGGTGTCCCAAGATTTCACTCTGAAATCTGAGACTACCCCATGTTAAAAAAAATTGTAATTTTAAAATAATGGGTTGTTTTGAGTTTTTATTGTCATAAAATGTTTGTATTGCGTCAAGATATTCCCAGAGACTCATATAAGCCAATTTCGACAAATACCTAGACGCCCAAACTCATTATATTTTGTCGATGGGGTTTGCTTGCGGGAAATTTTTATTTAATTATTTTAAGCCCCATTTGAGGTAAATTGTGCTCCGATTTAACCTTGTTGAGGTTTTACATGTCAATATTCCCATATACTAGTAGGGTTTCCACCAAGAATGAATCCTGGGATTTGTTTGTGATTGCTAGCAACCGTTTTTTTTTGTTTTTGTGTTTTTTACGTGTTTTTCTCTATGAAATTCCCCTAGGTCAATTCCTTTACCAGTTTAGTCTATTTTCTTTTTTGGAGTATCTGGAAATCATCTACGGACGTCATGCCAGAAGGAATTTTCCACAGGGAGTCTGATTCTCTCTAAAAAGACAAAGTCATACACAAAAAAGGCCTCTTTTGGGCAAGTCACATTTTTGGGAAAGGAAGGTTTTAAGCTGCAATGGGATTTTTGGTAGCAGTAGGCAGGTGGGAATTATGTACCTGCCTGGAAGGGTACTTTTTCCCATGGAAGCAAAGTCACTTAAGTCATAATGGGAAAATTAGAGGTAGAACGCAGGTGGGAATTTCTTACCTGCCATGCAGGGTGAAAATTCCCATTGTGAAATAAAAGAAAATCACTTAAGGCATTGATGAGAATTTCTTACCTACCTTGCAGGGTAAAAAATACCATTATGAAAGTCAAACAACTTATGTGGACCATGGGATTTTTGGAGCTGCAGTGCATGGTGATTATTCCCATTAAAAAAGTGACGTTTAAAAATAGAAATCAACCATGGCAAAAAGTGCGATCCACCTAGAGGAAGAATAATACTTTTTAAAGTGTTAATTAATTATTTTTATTCCTAAAATTGGTGCCCAAGCATGTGGAAAAGTCAACGCATGATGAAAGGATAAAGAAGATTGGAAATAGAATGCAAAAATTAAATAAATTTAATTTATTTAATGCAGCCTTGTATCATGCAAAAAAGTGCAACCCACCTAGAGGAGAAATAATACTTTTAAAAGTATTTATTGATGGAATTAATTCCTATTTTTGGCGCATGTGGTCAAAGCATAGTGTGAAGTCAAGGAAGAGTGAAGAAAGAAAGATAAAATTAAATAAATTTAATTTATTTAATGCAGTCGCAAAGCATGCAAATTTTAGTGCCCAAGTTTAAAGAGAAAAACATGATTTTTAATTAATTAATTGCTGGAAATAGGAGGGGCAATTATTAATTATAGAATGATGAAGGTTATATAAGCATGGACTGCCATATTAATGGAGTTATTAATTCTTTAGCAAAGAAGTGCAGCCCAGGCAATTTTGGCACCCAAAGAAGGAGGAATTTTGCTTAGAAAAAGGTGTTTTCACTGCCGAAAAGCTTCAAAGTTTGGCACCTAGGTTTGAAGGAGCTTGATTTAAGTCCGATTAATTGTCTGCATATTATTATAGGTACCTAAGTGAAGTTACAAATATTTATGCTTGCTTTGCATGCAAGCAAAGCCTCAAATTTTAGGGCAGCGGGCTTTATATGCAGATTTTTATGATAAAAATCAAGTGTTCATGCTCCGGATTCCGTCTTTGTCTAAATTAATTACAGGTATTCATTACAGGTGCTTATATAATTGAAAGAGAGTGTTAAATCAATGTCAGACACATTGAATATATCCTCTAAATCTAAAGAAATTCTCAGATCTGCACCAATTGTAAAGAATTCCAGCCGAATAAAAAGAAAAAGAGTTGCTCAGACAAAGATTGCTCCAGCCATGGAAAAGCACGATGAAAGAGAAAGGCTCAGAAGAATCATGCATAGCTTCCAGATTTGCTGTCAATAGCCCAGATCCAGATCCAAATCCAGATCCAGATCTCATAATTGCAAAGGCTTCCGACAAAAATTCATCCTCTTGTTTCTAATGCAGCCCGTGTAGAAGTCAGTGCATGAAAAATTCCTTCCAGGATCTTGTGCATGTGCTCCAATCTTCCAGTTGAAGCCTTCATTGAATTTGCATTCACCGGAGTGCTTTCCAGAATTTTTAATTGCTCATATGCAATTAAAAATAAAAATGATGAGTTATTTACATCAAACATTGTGATGCATGGAGAAGAACTACAAAAGCTTCAAGGATAAGAAGGAAGACAAGTCAAAGGCAATACCCGCAAGCAAAATCACAGTCACTTGCTTTCAGATCCAGCCACTTCCAGATGCTTCCAGATTTGGTGAGAATCAAAGGCAAAAGAATCAACTGCATGCAGAATATGGAAAAAGAACAAGATTGCAGCTTTCCTCTTTCTTCTTCTTTCTCTTATTTTCTTCCGACAAAGTAATTGAGTGATCAATTAAATTATAAAACTTAAGTGATTGGTTTAAAAGTCATTACTTGAAGAAGTCAACTACTTGGAAATAGGTGGAAAACATGCAAAATAGAAGGTTCTATCTTTCAGTTGCAAATCATGCATGTCATGCAAAGAGGAATTCCAGGAGGGAGATTGTCAGTTGTTTCCTTTACAACTTCCATATGTGCCAGTTCACTAAAAGCTTCCTATTTGTAATTTCCCCTCTACATGCTATAAGTAGAGGAAGAACCTATAGGTTAAAGGATCAGAATTTGTAAGCAACATTCTTGTGTTCCAGACTTTGTGCTGAAACCCCTGATAGCTATTTGAAGCAAAGGAATAGAAAGGAGCATATTTCTAGAGAACTTTGTGTCGACGATGCATTTTGTTTCTAACTTTTTGTCTTAGATCTATTTATAAACTTTGTGTTATTCTAGATCTAGATCTGAAAGTTCCCTTTGCTTATAATTATGTATGTTAATATCTATTCTGTTTTGTCTATGTGCATGCAATCAACTCTGTAATCTATTGATTGGGTTGCACATCTTCCCTCTTTCTTTCCTGTGTTTTTATTATTTCCTTCTTCATCAGATATTTCCTTTCTTTAACAATGCTTACTTGCTGCAAAACTATACAACTATGGTTCATGAGCTGCATGGTTAAAGTAATACCCATAAATAGATACTAGCATATTTAATTGACAAATATTACACGAGAGCCTCATTGGTAAATGAGGGAGATTTATCTCATGACTGCCTAGGTTTTCAGCTATGCAAAAAATCTAGCCAACAGTTTTTGGCAACTCCACTGGGGAACAACTATCTTTGTAGATCTAAGACTTATCTCTTGTAGATCAGAGTGTTTTCCCATTCAACTTTCAACCTAGTTGAACGTCCATTCACCCGATCTGTGAAGGCACAAGGAAGGAATGGTCATTTCTTCAGATTGCAGGAGCAATTCAATTTCAATCATCCTCCTCAAGTTAGAAGCCGCAGATCTAGTCTTTCACCAGGAAGAAGAGTACACATTCATCCAGATCCAGATCATCTTCAGCATAATCCGGCAGCTGGAATTATTCATCAAGTCTACTCTCGAAGGAGACGTGCCCCATTCATCATGCTAAACAGAACCACCTAACACCTGTTCCATGGGGTGCAGCCTTTGACCTCTGAATCTGACTCCTCCTATGCATGATCTACCTAAAGGGATAAGAAAAATTTTCCTGAAATTCTTTGGAGATGGAAAGCAAAATCTAGATGACCACTTGGCTGCATTTTTCATATCCTATGGAGTGCTTGCAGTCGAACATGAAGATGTATCTGTCAGACTCTTCATAGAGACTCTACATGACTTGGCTGGAGAATGGTTCTACTGGCTAGCTCCTGGTACCATAACCAATTCAGCTACTATGCGAGATGCATTCCTGAAAAGATTCAAACCAGCTGAAGATTCTAGTACCTTGATAACTCAACTAACTTAGTTGAAGAAGGAGCCACATGAGCACATGCAGGATTTTATTGCAAAATTCCAAAGATTATTGTACAAAATTCCAGCTTCTGCTTCTCTGAATGACGAGAATCAAAAGGTATTCTTCATCAATGCTTTACTTCCTGAAGTAAGCTATCAACTATGAAGAGCATGTCCTGCTGATTTGTTAGCAGCCCAAAACATGGCGGTTGAAATTAAAGATGACCTCATCATGGCTGGAAAGATAAAGAGCAACACTTCTAGAGATGAAAGTTCATCTTCTGCTACTACTACATCTCGATTCACTATTGCAAAAGTTATTTAAAATGAGATGTTGCAGATAAAGAAACAAATGGATCAAATGGCTCAAGGCAACAACACTTCCCCTACTTGGAATTTCAACAACAATTGGAAATTGTTGGTATCCCAAAGATTAGCAATTATATTGCTCCCAAAGAAAGCATGTAGCAATTGAAGCTTCTCCTAGAAACAACATATGGAGATGAATGAAGAAGACTAGGAAGCTATGACGCTGATTGTTTGAGAATGATGATTTTGTAGGTCCTGCTGGTGACTCCAACATTAATTACCTGAACTACAAATCTGAACATGATGATGAGAAGCTTCATGAAGATGATCATGGTCATACATATGCAGTATTTACAAGATCACAAACTCATCAAGCTGAGGCATTAACTGATGAACAAAGAAGGGGCAACCATTTACCTTCTTCCTTAGCTCCCAGAAATAAGAATGTAAGTTCTTCATTTCAACCACAGAAAAAACTCAAGTATCTGAATCTATACCTTCTTTTGACATTATTGATCATGTAAAGAAAACTAGGATTCAAATGTTAGAAGCTGAATACCTGAGAGCCTTTCCTGAGCAGTTAAATAGGCTAGCCAAATATGTACAATCACCAGGACAATCCAATACATCAAAAGGCCTTTTGCCTAAGCCCAAGGATACTCCTCCCCAGAACAACACTATAGTTGTTAAATCCTCACCATCTTCTGAAAGAGTGGAACCATTCTATGTTTCCCTATTGCTTAATGGTTTCAAGTTAAGCAACTGCATTCTAGATTCAGGTGCTTCTGATAATGTCATGCCAGCTAAAGTTATAGATGCTCTTGGGATTACCTTGACAAAGACCATAAAAAGGTGTTATTCCATGGAGAGACAAGTCCCTTTAATTGGAACAAATCAAAGATGCACAAGTTGTTCTGGAAGCTTTTCCTGACAAAAGATTAAAGATGACAATCCTAGTTGCAAGATATTCATGTCTCCTATGGGATGTTGCTGAGCAGAAACTTCTGTAAAGAGATGGGAGGAGAAGTAAAGATGGATTGGTCCTGTGCCCATATTCCTATCAAGGGGATTAATCAGAAGCTGGAGCCAGAAAAGAAGTCCAAGTACATGGTTACAAAATCTGAGGATCCTAGATCTCAGATTCTTTTTCAGGAATCTGACCATGGGGTCTATTTCTTGGAAATGGATAAAGATGTTCCAGAGTCATAACTTCAACCAGAGCCAACACTAGAAGAAGATGAAAAAGTTTGGACTTTGGAGTTTAAAGGCACTTGTTGTTCTTTTGGATCAGGATCTGAAATTCTATTAATATCTCCAGATCATGAGATATTCCCATACTCCCACAAGCTGATGTTCGAGAACACCAATCATACGATGGAGTATGAAGCATTGCTGCTAGGAATGGAGCAAGCTAAAAAGAAAGGAGTAAGACTCCTCAAATCCCAAGGAGATGTTGAACTTCTAGTAAAGAAAGTTCGAGGGAAAAATCAAGTCAAAAGAGATGAATATGAAGCATTACAGAGATAAAGTACTTTCTGCCACACTGGATTTTGCAGCCTTCTCTATTGACTTCATTCCAACCAATCAGAATTCCAAGGTAGATTCTTTGGCAGTCACAACTACACTATTGAATCTAGATAGACCACCATCCATATTAAGACAAGGAAACTATAAAGTGGAGATGGTCTACCACCCCAAAGTAGACCCAAACAAACATCTGCATGTCTGAAGCAAGACAACTTTGACAGGTTGTGTGTTGAAGGGAGTAAATCACCACCATGACAAATAGTCACAGGAAAAATTGATCTAGGTTATGATGACAGTAGTGGAGTAATCCAACCAAAAGGTAACAAAATCCCCAAGGGTTTAGTTTCCTTAGTGATAGACTTTCGACAAGCATGATCGGTACCTGAATAAGAACAAAGAACATGATATGGTGATAGTTCTTCCTCAGAAATGCAGCAAATAAATCTGAGTACGAAGTAAGTTGATGAAGACTTACTCACCACATAGAGAAGAAAGGATGAGCCACCACCAGATGAAGTTGATAAGGACTTTCCAAAATATTTGACAAGAAGGCCAGAGAAAGGAAGTTCGAGATCGGAGACTGGGTACTTTGGTGGGACATGAGACATGAACCGAAGGGCATGCACGACAAATCTGATTCACTCTGGAAAGGGCCCTTCATGATCAAAAGAGCTACAAGAATGGATACTTTCTTCCTTGCCTACCGGGATGGAATTGAGTTACCACTTCCTTTCAACGGGCAAGCATCTGAAGCTTGTTCAGGAACTGAGATACAGGGTAAAACCTGTATGTATATAAATAAAATTTTGTTGTTTATTCTTTGTTTTTCTGTGTTGTGTTGTTTTTGTTTGCCTGACATTCCATGCCCAATGGAACAAGACATGAAACCAGAGATGCTGGGATCTCACCTTCACCCATGTCATTTTGACAGAGGTAAAGATGTCCACAGATGGAGCCGACTGGTGTCCCTAGATTTCACTTTGAAATCTGAGACTACCCCATGTTAAAAAATTTCATACTTTTAAAATAATGGGTCGTTTTGTGTTTTTATTGCCAGAAAATGTTTGTATTGCATCAAGATATTCCCAGAGAGTCATATAAGCCAATTTCAACAAATACCTAGATGCCCAAACTCGTTATATTCTGTCACTGGGGTTTTCCTGTAGGGAAATTTTTATTTAATTATTTTAAGCCCCGTGTTGAGGTAAATTGTGCTCTGGTTTAACCCTGTTGAGGTTTTACATGTCAATATTCCCATATACCAGTAGGGTTTCCACCAAGGAATGAATCCTGGGCTTTGTCTGTGACTTCTGGCAACGTTTTTTATTTTTATTTTTTTGCGTGTTTTTCTTTGTGAAATTCCCCTAGGTCAATTCCTTTGCCAGTTCAGTCTGTTTTCTTTCCTGGAGTATCTGGAAATCATCTACGGACGTCATACTAGAAGGAATTTGCCACAAGAAGTCTGGTTCTCTCTAAAAAGATGAAGTCATACACGAAAAAAGGCCTCTTCTGGGCAAGTCACATTTTTGGGAAAGGAAGGTTTTAAGCTACAATGGGATTTTTGGTAGCAGCAGGCAGGTGGGAATTTTGTACTTGCCTGACAGGGTACTTTTTCCCATGGAAGCAAAGTCACTTAAGTCATAATGGGAAAATTAGAGGCAGCAGGCAGGTGAGGAATTTCTTACCTGCCTTGCAGGGTGAAAATTCCCATTGTGAAATAAAAGAAAATCACTTAAGGCATTGATGGGAATTTCTTACCTGCCTTGCAGGGTAAAAAATCTCATTATGAAAGTCAAACAACTTAAGTGGACCATGGTATTTTTGGAGCTGCGTGCAGGGTGATTATTCCCATTAAAAAGTGACTTTTAAAAATAGAAATCAGCCATGTCAAAAAGTGCGACCCACCTAGAGGAAGAAGGATACGTTTTAAAGTGCATTAATTAATTGTTTCTATTCCTAAAATTGGTGCACCCAAGCATGAGGAAAAGTCAACGCATGATGAAAGGATAAAGAAGATTGGAAATAGAATGCTAAAATTAAATAAATTTAATTTATTTAATGCAGCCCTATATCATGCAAAAAAGTGTGACCCACCTAGAGGAGAAATAATACTTTTTAAAGTATTTATTGATGGAATTAATTCCTATTTTTGGCGCATGAGGTCAAAGCATAGTGTGAAGTCAAGGAATACTGAAGGAAGAAAGCTAAAATTAAATAAATTTAATTTATTTAATGCAGCCCCGAAGCATGCACAAAATAGGCGCCCAAGTTTAAAGAGAAAAGCATGATTTTTAATTAATTAATTGCCGGAAATAGGAAGGGCAATTATTAATTATAGAATGATGAAGGTTATATAAGCATGGGCTGCCATATTAATGGAGTTATTAATTCTTTAGCAAAGGAGTGCAGCCCAGGACAATTTTGGCGCCCAAAGAAGGAGGAATTTTGCTCAGAAAAAGGTGTTTTCACTGCCGAAAGCTTCAAAGTTTGGCACCTAGGTTTGAAGGAGCTTGATTTAAGTCTGATTAATTATCTACATATTATTACAGGTGCCCAGGTGAAGTTGACAAATATTTATGCTTTCTTTGCATGCAAGCAAAGCCTCAAATTTTAGGGCAGCGGGCTTTATATGTAGATTTTTATGATAAAAATCAAGTGTTCATGCTCCGGTTTCCGTCTTTGTCTGAATTAATTGTAGGTATTCATTACAGGTGCTTATATAATTGAAAGGGAGATTAAATCAATGTCAAACACATTGAATATATCTTCTGAATCTGAAGAAATTCCCAGATCTACACCAATTGTAAAGAATTCCAGCCGAATAAAAAGAAAAAGAGTTGCTCAGACAAAGATTGCTCTGGCCATGGCAAAGCAGGATGAAAGAAAAGGATCTGCAGAATCATGCATAGCTTCCATATTTTGTGAATTAAATTATACAGACAAAAGCCATGCACCTATCACCAATTTAATTTTTAGATCAAATCATAATTGTAAAAGGTAAAAATTCATCCTCTTGTTTCTAATGCAGCCCGTGTAGAAGTCAGTGCATGAAAAATTCCTTCCAGGATCTTGTGCATGTGCTCCCAATCATTCCAGTTGAAGCCTTCATTGAATTTGCATTCACCTGGAGTGCTTTCCAGAATTTTTAATTGCTCATATGCAATTAAAATAAAAAAAAGTTATTTACGACAAACATTGCACTGATGCATGTACTAGAGAAGAACTATAAAAGCTTCAAAGATAAGAAGGAAGACAAGTCAAAGGCAATACCCGCAAGAAAAAATCACAGATCAGCTGCTTCCAGATCCAGTTTGGTGAGAATCAAAGGCAAAAGAATCAACTGCATGCAGAATATGGAAAAAGAACAAGTGATCTTTCTTCTAACTTTTCCTCTTTCTTCTTCTTTCTCTTATTTCCTCCGACAAAGTAATTGAGCGATCAATTAAATTATAAAACTTAAGTGATCGGTTTAAAAGCCATTACTTGAAGAAGTCAACTACTTGGAAATAGGTGGCAAACATGCAAAATAGAAGGTTCTATCTTTAGTTGCAAATCATGCATGTCATGCAAAGAGGAATTCCAGGAGGGAGATTTCTAGTTGTTTCCTTTACAACTTCCATATGTGCCAGTTCACTAAAGGCTTCCTATTTGTAATTTCCCCTCTACATGCTATAAGTAGAGGAAGAACCTACGGGTTAAAGGATCAGAATTTGTAAGCAACATTCTTGTGTTCCAGAACTTTGTGCTGAAACCCCTGATAGCTATTTGAAGCAAAGGAATAGAAAGGAGCATATTTTGGAGAACTTTGTGTCACGGTGCATTTTGTTTCTAACTTTTTGTCTTAGATCTATTTATAAACTTTGTGTTATTCTAGATCTAGATCTGAAAGTTCCCTTTTCTTATAATTTTGTGTGTTAATATCTATTGGTTCTATCTATGTGCATGCAATCAACTCTGTAATCTATTGATTGGGTTGCACATCTTCCCTCTTTCTTTCTGTGTTTTTATTATTTCCTTCTTCATCAGATATTTCCTTTCTTTAACAGCTGCTTACTTGCTGCAAAACTATACAACTATGGTTCATGAGCTACATGGTTAAAGTAAAACCCACAAATAGATACTAGCATATTTAATAGACAAATCTTACATGGGAGCCTCACCGGTAAATGAGGGAGATTTATCTCATGATTGCCTAGGTTTTCAGCTATGCAAGGGGTCAACAGACTAGTGGAACACCTATAAAGTTCAGATAGTCTCATTCATATAGTCTCATTTTTTCCCCACCCCATCCCAAACTATCTTATCTTCTCTTATCTTCCATCCTCAACTCAATATATTCATTCCCTCATCCCCTGAGCTATAGATCTATATGGCATTCCCCGATTCTAGATATTCCTGCCATATCTATAGTTAAGGGTATCCCAAGTGTAGAGCAAAAATAAATCTATATAGTATTGAGGTTGATCGAGAAAATCTATACGGCATTCCCCGATTCTAGAGATTTCTGCCATATCTATAGTTTAGGGCATCCTTGGTAAAGAGAAAAAATAGATCTATATAATATTCAGGTTGATCGAGAAAATCTATTTAGATCCATCAAGAGAGCGCTCACACTCCCAAATTTGGTAGCTCCCGAAGTGGAAACTACTCGGCTCTAGGAGTTTAGGTGCTTGAATCTTGTTCCCACTCCCGAGAAGAGCCTATATATCCATCTGGAAGTGCCCCCTAATTAAAATATACAAAATTGTTAGGTCACCCTATCTATATATTATATGGGCAATTTCCCTTTCTATATATGGGTCAATCATATCTACATATCATCAATCATGAATGAACGACCTCTCCATACTCTGTCTGGTGTCACAGATATGCAACTCCACGTTTTTCCTTTTTGACCTCAATCCATAAAGGACTTAATTTATTAGTTCCATAATTGTTTGAAAGATGTCGCACAACACTAATTCACCAAATCTTGCCCAAGTACCCGAATCGCTCATTCTTTTGTTATGTAGGACAAGAGAACCCAAAGAACATTACATTCTTGCATTCTACGGAAGATTGAATCAGTCTCCTGTGGATTTTCTACAGCACAAAAATGGTTAACTCCTTTTGATAAGTTGTTCAAAATTACATGGGGTATAATTTTGGACAATAGTTTGATGAACCTCTAGGTGACATATTCCTATTGGATGATGAATACAAAGTTACCTTGAAGTGTACAATAGGAATGTAGTCAAGATCCTAACCCTGAGAACTGATTTTCAACTTATTTGAAACATGTCTCCTAGAATCCACAATGAACTTAACATTGGAAGTTTAATATGATCTTATGGAGTTCTGAAAGAATCCATATTTGAAGTCCACTCTAACTATCTGATTTTTACTGTGAAACTAGATTTGGTGATGATTTTTTTATGACTACTAAGTGGCTAATTCAAAACTTATGTATAAAAAATAATATCATACATGTTTCAAGTGAAAGCATGCATAGAGAGTGCACATTGCTTATTACAAACAAAGGGATCACCACAAGGATTGAGGAGAAATAAATAAATTAATGATCAACATAACAACATGAGGGAAACCTCCAACAATACAAAACATAAGTATTTATAAAATGCAATAGAATAACTTAATGGGAGTGTTTGAGATAGATACCATTGACTAGGATTTGTAATAAATCTCCATCAATATTGGATAACTCAAACAAGTTGGCCTCTTTGCAAGCAATTATAATATATGGACCACTCCAAAGTGCATCAAACTTGGAATGTCACCCTGGTTTAGCTCTGTATGTGTCCCGCTTGAGGACCAAATCATCTATTTCTAAAAATTTACGGCTTAACTTTCCTTGGAAAACCATTGCTTGGTTGATTTTTGGTGTCTTTCTAATTTTTCCATGAAGGATTTCCTTAGTTATCTAAGTTCTTCCAGTTATGCCATTCTGATCTCTCATTTATCTACATCCTCAAATTCTAACTGATGAGCTAGCTCTAATGAGGTAACTTAAGTGACAATAGGAGTCTGGATTCTCTACCATATATAAAGACAAATGGTGAATTGACAATTGATTTCTTTGGAGTGATTTTATCAGCCCAAAGAGCATTATTTACTTTAGTGTGCCATTGTCTTTGATTAACTTGCATAGTACTTTTCATGATTCTGATCAGGTTCTTGTTAGTTGACTCCACCAAACCATTGCCTTGTGGGTAATAATTTCAGGAATTCTTTAAGTAAACTCTGTTTCTAAGAGCCCAATTAGATACCCTAGATCCTAGAAATGCCTCAACATTATTAGAAATGATAGTTTGAGGAACCCCAAACCTTTTCGTAATGTCCTCCAAGAAATCAAGGATGAATGATTCAATAGCCTCCTTGTGTGGTATGGCCACAATCCACTTGGTGAAGTAATTTGTTGCTGTCAAGACTCATCTATGACCCACACTAGAAGGCAGGATTGATCATGCCAAATAAAACCAAGTCCCCATTGAGAAAATAGTTCATCCACATGAATAGGATGAAGGGTAAGGTCTACCATTTTCTTCTTATCAGTGAAAAAGGCACATTCTTTACATTTGTTGACCCTTTTTTATATGCATTCGCAAACAATGTGGGCCAAATATATCGTGCTATGATGATTTTTGTTGTTATAGCCTTGGCTAAGAAATGTCTTCTAGAGAAACCATCATGGAATTATGC
Source organism: Taxus chinensis (assembly GCA_019776745.2). NCBI lineage: Eukaryota > Viridiplantae > Streptophyta > Pinopsida > Cupressales > Taxaceae > Taxus > Taxus chinensis. The sequence continues at coordinate 579,806,045 of CM034150.1, forward strand.
TAAGACCTTATCTACTTGTTCTCCCTTAATACACCTTAGCAAAACACCATCGATATTCCTTTTGAAAAGAATGTCCTTTATTAATACCCAAGGAATTATTTATAACATAAGGTGTCTTCTTCTTGTCTTATTCAAACCAAGAGGATATTCATCGGTTATTAAAAAAATTACCAAATTTTATTCATCCAACTACCATGACTAGATCAAATTTATTTATCATGTGGGTTACTTATGTTGTGTAGGTTTTCATGGTGGATATCACCTGAATCTTGGTGATCTTCATATATTTGTTCATGTTGTTCTTTCATAAAGAAAGAAGCTTCCTGGTTTTCTTGAGCATCCAAAGTAAGTTGTTCACATAGTTTTCTTCCTCTCACTAACTTTGTAGCTTTAATGGTCATATCAAACTCCATGATTTTTGTTACCCATCTGACTCTCTTTTCACCAATTTCTACCCCCATGATGAAATATTTCACATTGGGATGTGAGACTAAGACCTTGATGTTGTTACAAAATATGATGGGCTTGAACTTTTTAAGAGCTAACAAGATGGTGAAAAACCTAATTTTCTAAATGGCTATACCTGAGTTTGAAAACTTTCAATGTTTGGCTAAATAAAGCCACAGGCTGCTCCATACCTTCATTGTTCTTTTGAGTGAGAACCAAGACTATGCTAACATCAACGCCATAAGCATAAAGCATAAAATACTTTGTAAAGTTTGGATTGACGAGTGTTAGCACTTGAGATATCATGGATTTGATCTTGTTAAAGTTTTCTCTTCCTTCCATGGTCTAGTTAAAAGTAGTGTCTTTCCTTGACATTAGGGTTATAGATCTGATTAGTCCTAAAAATTTAGGAATAAATTTGTTATTGAAATTGATCTTGCTAAGGAAAGACCAGAGAGCCTTCTTGTGAGATGGAAATGATAAAGAGAGGATGATAGAGACTTCCATCCATTGAAATAATGTGAACTAATAATTTACCCCATGGAACTGTAATAATGTATTTCTTGGGGTTCAATGATACTCTAAAATCTCTACATCTTTCCAATACTTTCTCTAAATGCTCCATGTGTTGTTGACCATGCTTTGAGAAGACTGTGATATCATCCAAATAGAATGAGATGAATTGATTGACGAGTCTATAGAAAGTAATGTCCATTTCTCTCTGAAAGGTGGCACCCTTATTTGATAAATTGAAAGACATCTTTTGATATGCATATGTTTCCCATTTGGTTATGAATGCGGTCTTGTACTAATCCTCTTCTTCAATATTTATCTGATTGAATCATGATTAACCATCAATCATGGAGAATTTTTCAGATCTAGCCACTATTTGAAGTATTTGCTCCATTAAAGGAAAAGGATGATGATCTTTTAATGAAGCCTTGTTCAAGTCCCTGAAATCCACACAAAGCCTTATCTCTCCATTTTTCTTTTTGACTGTAACAAAATTAGCCACCTATTATGAGTATTTGATAGGATTTTTTTTTGATTTAATGAGTTTGGATAACTCATTCCTTGTGAGGGGCTCAATTCTGGGGTTCAGAAGCCTCTATTCTTTTCTAACTGGCTTAGCCGTAGGGTAAAGATCAAATGAATGTTGAGAATTGTTGGGTTCAAAACATTTAAGATCCTCATAATTCCATGAGAATACATCATGAACTTTTTGACACAAGGAAACAACAACTTATTCTTCTTCAGCACTATATACCTTCCCAAGAAAAAGCTCTTTTCCTTATACAATGGTGACTATCTTGCACACCTCTTGACATGTGGACAAACTTTTGTTTTACCCCTTGATCTCATCATCAGATTTGAAAATGCCTTTAAGGGTGAATAATCCTTTGGGTATCTCATTTTTTTGCAACTGAATGATCTGATCACCATAACTATCTTACAAATTAGATTGCAAGCTAGAACAGAAATCATCTTCATTTTGAATGGATTAAACAATATTCTCATCACTCTCAAAAAATTTCCAGTTAGATTTATTATCCAGAATGAATGGTCTTACAACCACATTGACATGTTGTTTTCCTTGGATAAAATCATATGTGAGAGAAAATTGAGAACCAATGGTCTCCATATGATTTGCTTCCGTGTTCTACTTTCATAGCACCACTAGAAGGTTGAAAGATTCGAATTTTTAAAGGAGATCCCAAAATCGATGCCTATAAGCTTTCAAATCTTATTCTTTAGCCACACATTTTCCTCTAACTTAATGGATAATCAATTTGGCGTTCCCAAAAATCAGAAAATCTTTGATTTGTTTCTTTTCCACAATCATCAGACCATGGACCAATGCTTAATATTCCACCACATTATTGAAGCATGAAAATTGTAACCTATTAGAGAAGAAGAATATTTTTCTCGTTGGGAAGATAAGAAATACACCCACCGTAGCTCCATTTCTGCTTCCAGAACCATTAAAATACATATTCCATAAATCAAAAGCATCATTGTCTTCTTCCTTGTGTGGTATGGGAACAATGAAGTTTTCGCAATGGATGCAATAGGTGACCAAGACAGTTTCCATATGTATATCATATGGACCAAATTCATAGTACTCTTTGGCCCATTCATCCAACATAAGATTAGGAATTGAAACTGATGAATGCACAATTTCAGTTGATTCAGGGTCACAATTCGTTTCTCCTTGGATCATACAATTTTCATTGATAAGACTAGGATCATATTTTTCCACATGATAAGTTAATATAGGTTCATCCTTATTTGTAAATCTAGTCCCATACCTTGTCCTCAGTGGCATATGAGACCAATCGAAATACAAATATCCACCCACCTTTGCTGTGAAATCTCTGGAGAGGTAATTTCACGGTAAAGGGTGAACAATGGTGGCAAGTCAATCACGGAAATGTCCTACTTCATAGTCAGGCTTGGGAAAACATGCAAAGTTAATTACAAATCCTTAACTGTGCCCAAGACTTGCACTATTGATCCATCAAGTTACAGACATCCTTTGAAGTTGGATTGTACTCAATCCCTAAGTTATCAACAATTTTCTTTGGCATGAATGATGTACTAACACCCAAATCTATCATACAATTATGAACAAGGTGATTTCTAACTATGAGAGACATGTAGAAAGGAAGAGGCTTGAGAATTGAACTTGTCCATATTTATGCTGACATATGTTGACCATGGGATTTGGTTTGTTCATGGCGGGTTCTAAAAGTGGAAGTTGCCTTAGAGATTCTTGCAAGAGATCCCTTTGAAATGGGATAAACATGACACCCCACATTGTGACATTTAGATTTTTCTTCTTCATTTGTTCCATAATGTTAAGAGGAATACCCATGAATTTTTATAATAATGAATGACATGATCCTTGCTCCTTTGCACAATTTTCGAAATTTACTTGATATGTAGATTTGGAATGTTGCGTGAAACCTTCTTATTCTGTAGCTGTTGAGTGACCCTTGATAAATAGAATGAATCTAATTTTATTCTCACGTCCGTTGACTAATTGAAAGTGTCGTACAGAACAAAGGCAATAGGAGTAGGAGATGTTACATCCGTTTACTGGTTTTTAGACCTTGTGTTGTCTACCACATGAAATTGTGGACTATTTGAGTTGTCGACAACTTGATTAAATACACATAATTCTTCATTTTCGAAGAACATGAAGTTGGGTTCAAGGGTAAACTCTTGAACCACATTTGTATTGCTTACTGAAGGAACCACATTTTATTCTTGCAATCTGAATGGGGTTTGGAAAATGATAGATTTTTCCCACAAAGAGTTCATACCAACCTCACATGTATATTTATTGCATGGTTGATCATAAGGATAACACCATTTAAAAGTTTCAATCATATTATTATGAACTGGAATAATGAATTTTCTTAAGTTGGGAGTTGGTAGGGGTTGCAGATTTATATTTTGTGGTTTTCTTGGAGGGTAATTATGAAGAAATATTTGGTTTGGATATTGAAAGAATTATTGTGGATAACCATGAGAAGGGTTAGGATAATTTTTAGGGGTTTGAACCTGTTGTATATTGAGGAAGACAATCTCATTTGTTGAGTTTTTAGATGGACACTAAGACTTTCAATTTCATCCTGTTTGATAGAGGAACCAAATTTCGAAACAAAAGATGAAGCAGATGGTTGAAAAATGGGAGCAACGACAAGTTGGGTTTTAGGTAGGAATTAAGGAAAAATGGGCATGGGAAATATAGGGGATAACTTTTCTACTTGCATTAAAAAAAATTCAGCCCTAATGGCTATTGCATAGGCATTTGTTAATTAAACAACACCCATAAATTAGATCACTATTGCTATATTAGAATTTAGAGATCTAAAAAAATATAAATATGCACCTTAGGGGTTGGTCTTAGAAGCACTAGAATTCTATCCCATGTTTGCTAAAATCTAAAGTTAAAGTCCGTCATGAGCTCATTTGGAGTTCATTTGATTGTGGTAAGTTGCTCTAGTAAGGATATGTTGTCTAATTTCTCCTCAAACTGATGACAAAGAGCAGTACCAAGTTAATACCAAATGTGAATGGAAGTAGGTATCAAACTTCTTTACCATTGAAGTGTTTTACCTTTTAATGAAGAAGTAATAAGCATAACCACAACATCATCTTCTATAAGTAGATGAACTGAACAGACATTGGAAACATCTTGAATGTGATTAGCTGGAATAGTATGGTTTTCACCAATGAAGGAAGGGATACTTTTTAAGGTAGACACTAGTATGTCGTGTTGGGTATTTAGAGCCAAGGGACTACCACCATTGAAGTTGACAAAGGGTAAATTTATTTCATGTGCCATAAATGGAAAGGGTCTTAAGACTCTAGAGGACAACAAGAAAGGCCTACCAAGAATAATAGAAAGAGCTCTATTGGGAGGAGATGATGATCTTCAAACTATTTTACATCTTCTTCTTCTTAGTGACATCTTTAAATATTTGAAAGACTCGCTTCTTGTTGTTCATTTCCTTATCTGTATTCTTCTCATGAAAATGGGCATTGGGCTGCTTAGACCTAGAAGATATGAACCTCAGATTCATTATATGTTCTGAAGAACTACCTCAGATGTTTGAAATCACTAAGTAACACACCAAAACCTAGTAATAATGAAAATAAACCTTTACAACAGGTCCCACTGGGCATGCCAAAACTATTGGAGCTCAAAATTACACCTAACCTTGAATCAAGGTTATCCAATATTTTGAGGCAACATGATAATTTCTCTAAGTGTGGGACTTGTGGATTGAGATAGACCTCCGGAGAAGGTTGAGACAGACCTCTAGAGAAGGTCGACTTCTTGTTGCACAAATTTTAAAAAACCCACATAACACAGCCTACCTCTAACACTAAAACTACTCCTAAGCTAATTCCTACTCAGGAAATTCTAAGGGACCAAGGATAGAGATACAAGAAAGGTAAATCCTAAGCTAAGGGGAAGCGATAGCACTAGAAAGAAGGCATAACTTTCCCAAATCCAAATGACAAGATGCAAAACCATGAAGTTGGGATCATGAAAATGCACACAATTCAGATGCAAACAAACGAAGGGACATGAAATATGTAAGATGGGAAAATATTTACATCAAACACAATGTATTCAAAGGAAAGAGCTTAACCACACTTGCATTGATGAATATTTAATATCTTACATACATATCCGAGGCAAGGAAATCACCATTCACTAGTTACAGAGCAACATGAAGTTTCAAGTTTTACAGAGAAGAGCTCGAAAATATGTTATGGAAGGAAAGTGGGAGAAGAACCCATACAAAGTGCACAAACACTTGTATGTCTATGTTATCAACTAATTTTGACTTCACAAAATTACAACGCTTGACAATTTAAAAAATTTCCAAAGTGTTATTTCTCATAATTTATCAACTTTGTCACGATCATTTTATTCTCCCGGTCGTTTTGGCCTTTGCTTTGTTTGTTTCGGGTAAGAATTCCTCTAGCCATGTCACAAACTGCGTTTAAATAAATAAATTAATATTTAATTAATTTATTACCCTTTTTATTTAATAAAATTAATTTTATTAAATTTTAGGGGTTTTTAATTAAATAAATTATAATTTAACATTCATTAAAAAATTGATATACAAGTTTTTATCATTGTTGTGGGCAATAAAAATATAGCCTCCAATTGCCGAGAATACCAAGTTGGCTTTTCGTTCCCGTTTTTCCCTTTCCTGGAAATTTTTTCGTTTTTTCCCCCGCTTGTTGAAAATTCCCTTATTGATTACCAACCCATTTGGAAGTCAAAATGACAAAATATCTCCCATTTTCCCACATGGGGAAATGGATGGGAATTGCCAGCCCGCTTTGCCATTGTCATGGGAAAATGATTAAACTTTTTCCCATATTCCCCTGGCAATTAATGCCCACTTCCCGGAGAAAGAGGAAATTGGTTATTTCAATGGAAATAAATAAACGGTTACATGAATGCTTCTTTAATCCTCATAACTTTTCTCAGTGACATTATGTTGGAAAAAGTCATGCGAAGAAGCTTTGAAGATCTTTATTCCTAACTTCTTCTTATTTCCCCTATAGAAGCACATTCTTCACGAATAAGGAAACCACACATATGCAAGAAGGAGGTTGTAAAGAGAAGTCTCTGTTCACGCCAAATATCAAGATTCCACACAATTTTTTTTCAGATCCATGTATTTACCGAGGCAAAGAGCCACATTTCCACGCAGGTTTTGAGCTCTCCAAGCCACGCATTGGTCATAATTTTCCACACATTTATCCAAAGAAATTTCAGGTAGCTGTTCACGTGTGAAAGGAGTTGAAACCATAGTCTAAGAATTAAACATGTTTAGACCTAGTCAAAGAAATAAGACAATCCACGTGGGAAAGGAGCAAATAATAGTCCAAAACATGCATTCTTTAGCAGTCCTCATGTATTGATTGAATATAAAATAGCCCACACATAGCCCATGCTACCCAACAAAGAAAAACCAGGAGAACTCAACACCAATAAAGCGTAATTATTTTCTAAATTTTTAAGCAAAAGACATTAGTTTCCATGCCAAAGTCTAAGTCTTCACTCAGGAGGAGGAGGAGGCTGCCCACGTCAAGCAAAACAGACCACACATTGCAGTAATAAAATTCCACGCATTGGGAAGAGTCTACACAGTCCAAAGCAAAACACAAATCCACTCAAGGATATTGAGGCAACTCCATTAACCATTTAAACGGTCCATGTGAAATCCAAGGGAGGAAAAAGGGAATGCAAAGTAATAGAAAACACATTAACCATGCAAAGCAATATGCATCCAAAGAAGATTCATACACTCAGTTTTGAAAGCCACACAATTGCAAGAAGAGGAAGATTATGTGTGAAGAGAAATCATGTGAACTGTTTGAAAATTTTCAAACAAGATATAAATCAACAAAATAAAATGAAATTAATGAAGAAAACGATAGATGTGGAACGAAGGCTGCTGCGGGTTGTATCTGTTGAAGTAATCAACTTTGGAGCTTGATATCTCGAAGATGGATGATTTTTGTGAAAAACCAATCATTGCCCACATTTTTCTCATGTTAAGGTGCTTCTATACTCATTTGAAAATGCACAACACCTCATTTGGTATTTTTTCATGAACCCAAATAACACGCAATTCATTTGAATTTTACCGCGCACACTGTTTCAACTTGTCGAAAGGACTAATTTGAGAATCCGTATTTCGGTCCTGAGTGATTTTCAAGTGGAACAGTTATTTTCTTTGAATTCTCCCCATATTCATGTACTCCTTTTCAAATTTTCAAGCACAACATCTCATTTGATATTTTTCATGAAGCCAAATAAAACACAATTTGTTTGATTTCGCTGCACGCGTAATTTTCAACCTGTCAATGTGAATCACTTTGAGAGTTGATATTTTGAACTTGGATGATCATCAAGAGAAAAATATTGTTTATTTGAATTCTCCCCACATTCATATGCTCTCTTTCCAAGTTGTAGATACCCAAGGCAACGTTTGGTATTTTTTCCCAGGCTAAAACCAAACGAGATTTTTACAGTTTTACACCTGTATTTTCCTAGCAGTTTCAGAAGAGTCAACTTTGACCTTTAATATTTGACTAAATAATTTGATTTTGGAAAAAAACATCTGACACACAGACTTTTGGTACCTTAATAGAATCCCTCATCCAGTGAGAGCTTCTCAGAACAAGATTTGTTATTTTTCCCGGGGTAGTTTTAGAGGTGATTTGTTCTGTTTTGAAGTCTGGAAGTAATAGCTAGAAAACAAGATTTCATCACCTCTTCACAATTATGTAATCTTCAAACAAAGCGGTGTTGTGGTATGAATTTCAGGGCATTCTACCCACCTCAGCACTCCATTCAGAGTATGAGAACATCATCGATACCAACTTGGGACATGTCGACGTAAGCCGGTTCCACGATCACGTATCAACCGAAAGTGAGTCAAAATTTTCCCGGTGCTTGTTCTGAAGCAATATCTCACATGCAGCAGCCTTCCCGGTGTCCGTACAAAGTCCCAAATTATTCATCACTTACACAGAGCATTACGACACCCGCACAATGTGGCGATTCAACTCTAACGGCTCCGAAGCGGGTGACCTCGACATGTGAGATCTCAGTCTCATTTCTGTGGCGTCGACACTTGTCAATAGTATCAATGGGTGACCTATGACTTCCTCATTATGTGGTATAATTCATAACTATTGGAAAAGGTCTATTCGAAGTCAAAATCTATGGTCATCAACATAGATTGATAATGGGAGAAGTGTGTCTACATCAATTATCTTCACTTGATCGTTGTGGTGGATCTATTCATTTCCAAACCGTGTGGATCATCAAACAAGGCCACATCATTCAAGTGTGTCGCTGTTAGCTCTCAGTTAGTAGCGGGTATGATACTTCATCAGCTAGTCTTAAAGTTGGAGCATTCTTGAAATAGATGATCGTGAGTGGATCAAAATGACAACACTTTAGGATGGTGACAAAGACAAAAGACATAACTCTAAGAAGTGAATTGTAATCTCAAGTATTGGAAGAGCTTATCAATGGTGAAAGATCAGGAGTTGGATTCTCACAAGACAAGGTGGCGTAACAACAATGATCTCACGACAAATAAAGAATTCACCATGGAAAGGTATTCAGAGCATGTGGAGAATTGTGTGTAACTGTGAATGTGAATGTGAATAAAGACAAAATTGCTCACACCAGAATGTTACTCAAATAGAGAGGTGGATGAATTGCTCAAGTTTCAAGCTCGGCTCTCTTGTTCTCTGGAGGATTGTGAAGCACAGTCAATGAGTTCATTTCCTTACAATTGGGATAGGTGGACTCTTGGCCCAATGGATAAGGCACTGATCCTAGGTGTCTTGATCTAAGTGGCGCGTTACTGACAAGGATGTCTAAGTGTGTGTCCAAGTCATCTAAGTGGGGTCCACATGTACCCATTTCCCTTTATTTATCTACTTTTCCTAAAGTGACTTTAAAATTGTCATAAAATGATGTTGACTTATTCAAGTTAGTTGAAAAAGTCAAAGTCACTTAAGATGCCCTATTTAATGTTCCTATAAACCCTAACTACTTTGTAACCAACTTTTGGGTCATAAAAGGAAGTTAGAGGCTCATTTGTAGGGGTGCCTTTGAGAGAGGAGAAGAAAATACTTTTGAGTGCAAGCTTTCTCTCAAGAATGAAACTTTGTGTTCTTTTGTGAAGACATTTTGGAGTTAACGAAATATGAACTTTGTGTCCCATTCATTATCTCTTGTAGCATTTGACGTTCTTATGTTCATTAGATGTTAGTGTTTGAATATTGCATGCACATATTGTCTTTGATCTTATTGTCAATGCTATTAATATGTTGTTCTCGTTCACAGTGATCAAGCTCTGATATTTACTTACTCATGTGTGTTCCCTTTTAATTATTCTTGTTTAGCTGATTTAAACTTTGATTTATTTGAGTTAGTTATTCATTGTTTTCCTCCATGTAATATTAGGCTCTACTTTTACCTAGCTATTGCATGTTCCTTTCATTCGTTCCTTTCCATTTCTTTCCTTCATTCCATTCCATATCCCTCATTCACATTTCTTTCCGTTTGATTTTCCAAAACACCCCCCCACATACAATTTTAAATGTACATATGTAAATACTACTTTAGTTTTCAATAAAGGTGGCCTCACCTTCATTGAGGAGGGACTTCGTTCCCTTACTGTTGCATGTCATTTAAATGTGTGCAAATCCATATACTAGGAGTTTTTTGGGAACTCCGTTGGGGATTCAAGAATCGTGAACCAGTGCTTAGTTAAATCTGTATGACTATCCCCTCTACACAAGCTCCAATTCTTCAACCAAATCTTGTGCCCAATGAATATTTTCAAGGAGACATTGCTGCCATACTTCGTATAATAGCTTGGGAAAACCACAAAAGCTTGTAGCAATTTGTGGTTGTTAATAGAACCATTGACAGAAACATCTACATTAAGGACCTTAGAAGAAGAGCACCCGCACTTGTGGCTAGAAGACCTCTTGGACATGTGTTGATAGCTGTTCACCGACGTGGTCCTCTTCCAACGAGGCAATAATTTGTATCAATATTACAGGTAACTCACTTATCTTACAACCAAATCTTATTTTTGCAGATACTCAAGAATACATATCATTAGATTTGAGGCAAGCTATTTGGGAAAAGCACACGAATGACCATCATTTTCATCTTGCTACATCGGTGTTAGATAAAGAAGGAAATCAAGATGTGAGAATTGTTAGATTCATTCAAGCGCAAAGAGATCAAGAAAGAGAGAAAATAGAAAAGGCTAGAGATGATTAGAACGTGCCAATGATCCCTTCACAGTAAAGGTTTCAAAATGGCAGGAAGGAGGTTTACACGAGGAGAAAATGCTAAAGGTGGATTTGATCCCATTTTTGATTTTCAAGGAAAGTTTGATTCCAAGTTATCTCCTCCAAGGAGGAACACTCCCCATAAATCTGTAATCCTTGCATCAAGTTCTGAAAGAGCAAGTAAGGGAGGAATCAGTACAAATCAAGCACTTGTCCTTTCTCATGTTGTTTTACCTTTGCATACCACCTTTCCCAAGATGGTAGTTAACATACCATGGGGAAATTACATAGCCCCATTGGCCTTACTAGCTTGACATGACCTCCCATGAGGATCGATGAAGATTCTTCCCAAGTTCAATGGAGATGGGAAGACTTCACTTGATGACCACATTTTTGCCTTCTTTGTTGCATGTGCATTTTTGTGAGTGGAATATGAAGATTTTTTTATTTTCCTCTTTATTGAAACATTGTAAGAAATTGACCCAGATAGGTTTCATCATCTCCCGAATGGATTCATTATGAACTAGAATGATATGAAAACTAAGTTTGAAGACAGGTTCAAAATAATAGAAGATGAACATGCCCTTCTTTCCCAACTATCTCAGGTGAAGAAAGAGCCAACAAAACCCATGAGGAATTTCATGGCTAAATTCAACAAAATGGTGAACAAATATCCCGTTGGAATCCACCCAAACCCTGACGGACAAAAATGTTTCTTTATTAATGCACAACAACTAGAAGTGTGCTACCAGCTGAGAAGGGATATAGTGGCTACTTTGGAACTTACTCAATCCTTGACAATAGAAATTGAGGATGACTTAATCATGGTAGAAAAATTAAAAAAAAAAATCCCTCAAGGGAAAGATTCAAGAAACCCCCAATGCTTCTTAGACCATACTCACTAAGTTGGCTAATGATGTGCTAGCTTTGAAAAAGCAAGTTACTCAAAGTAGTAAACTTGCTACTTAAAAACACATCCCAAGAAAAGGATACATTCAGAAAAAATATAGAATTATAGGCACTCCAACAAGGCTTGCTATTAAAGCAGCTCCCATAACAAACTCAAAGTGTGATGGTGCTAAAGAAAGTGATGATGAAGTTGAGGTCGTCGAAGTTGACGAAGAAGAACCAGACTCTAGATCATCTAAACTTGAAGTTGAAGATCCTGAAGAAAGTAATAATCATTTCTTCGAGTACCATTTATAAGAGGAAGATGAATACGAAGAAATTATAGGAGATATGAATAGTCAATCCTTCGCTGTCTTGACACACTCTCAGAAAAATGAGTAGAGTACAACTAAGGTGGAAGATAAAAAGATCTCCAAGGAATTTCTAAAGAATCTAAGACTAAAGACACTTCTTGAGAATCTAAAATAGCTGAGATTCCTAAAGAGTCCAAGGTAAGTGACATTGCCAAGTTTAAAACTATCTTAAAGAAAGAAGTACCTTTGTCAATTCAATCAGTTGATCAATCAACTATAAAGAAAGTTTCTTCTTCCACATCAGTATCTACCAAACCTGAAGTAAAGGTCAAAAGTGAGCCATCATCAAGTTCGAAAGAACTAGTATCTGAGACATAAAGTATGGTCATTTTCCCCAAATTTGATATTATTGATCATATCAATAAAAAAAAATTCCATGTCACAAGCAAAGTACTTGAAGTCCAATAAGAATCAACTTGAGAAATTGGTCTAATTTATCAAAGGCGGCTCTACTAACTATTCCTCTAAAGGAATCCTAAAAACTCCTAAAGACAGGAAGAATCAAAACATTGTGGTGGCCTCTACACCTTCAAATGAAAAGGTTGAACCTTTCTTTGTGTCCTTTATGATCAACGGATTCAAATTAAGTAATTACATTATAGATTTTGGAGCCTTGGATAATTTGATGCCCGTAAAAGTAGCACATGCTCTTAGGTTGAATTGTACGAGAACATTCAGATCTTGTTACTCCATGGAGACAAGACAAATTCCTCTGATTAGGTAGATTAAAGACGCTCAAATGGTTTTATCTCAATTTCCTCAAAAGTGAGTCAAGGTAACCATTCTAGTTGCCGCCATTCCCACTTCATATGGTATGTTGTTGAGCAGGAAATTTTGCAAAGGTCAAGGTGGTGAGATTCAAATGGATTGGTCTCATGCTATGATCCCTATCAGTGGAGAAATGAAGAAGTGAATTCCAAAAACTCAAGAAAATTTCACCGTAACAAAAACCGATGATCCCTACGCACAGGTTCTATTTCAAAACTCAAGTATGGGTAGTTATATAATGATTACAAAGGTTCATGCACTTGAGGTCACTTACCAAGATCCCCATGAGATCTAAACTTTTGAGTTCGATGGAAGTTGTTGCTCAACATGTTCCGGCACAGGAGTGATGCTTATATCCCTAAATGGTAAAATGTTTCCTTTTTCTTACAAAATTCATTTTTTAAATACTAACAACATTTCAGAATACGAGGCATCAATCCTTGGCATCCAAGTTACAAAAGAGAAAGGGATCAATAATTTAAAAGTTTGTGGGGATGCAGAGTTGATCGTGAAACAAGTAAAAATCAGTTTCAGGTAAAGAATGATCAGTTGAGACACTACATAAATAAAGTGTGGGATGCAATATAAACCTTCAATGTGTTTTCCATAGAATCTGTCCCTCGTGAAAAGAATGACAAAACAGATTCCCTAGCAGTCTCAGCTTCATTGATGATCCCTCATTTAAAGTTTGATCAAGAAAAATACACCATTGAAATGGTTTTTAGGGAAAGTGTTCTTGATAATGCAGAAATTGGCAAGTCTTCAATGATGATCAAAAAATTATTGCCTTCTTGGAAAAGAGAGATAATTTTAAACAGTTGTACTTTGAAGGAAGTGATTCTAGATTTCAAAAAGTGACGACCTCGCCCATTCAAGGAGTTGGGAATGAGGATCCTCATGATGGCATCATTCAACTCAAAGGAAATAAAATTCCAAAAGGATTGATTTCACTTGAAGAACTTTTTGATAAAAATGATAGGTTTATCAAAGAGAAAGAGTAGACGGGACCTGCAAATTCTGCTGACTATGAGAAATTTAACATTGGTACCAAGGACAAACCTCACCTGGTCAACATTTGTAAGTGTTGCTCACCTGAGGAGTGCAAAAAATTTAGAAGCCTCCTAACCAAATATTCAAACATCTTGGCTTACTCATATGAAGACTTGAATTCTTTCCAACCTAGGGAAATAGAGCATGCCATACCCTTGAAACCTGGTACAACTCCATTCAAGCAAAAGCAAAGACAATATAATCCCAAAATTATAGGGACAATATTCCATGAGGTTCAAAATATGTTAGATTCACGAATAGTTTTTCCTATTTGACATTCAACCTGGATAGCTACTATTTTCCCGGTTCACAAGAAAAATGGAGAAATTAGGATTTGTGTGAATTTCCACAATCTTAATCAAGCTTCCTTAAAGGATAACTACCCACTACTGGTCATGGACCATATTCTGTAGGCAGTAACTTGATCAGAGATGTTATCCATGCTAGACGGTTTCTCTAGTTATAATCATATACAAGTAGCTAGAGAAGACCAACATAAAACCATGTTCACCACACCTTGGGGTACATTTGATCCATAGGGATCCAAAATGACTCTACTTTATCAAATCAGCCAACATGAAGAAGAAGAAAAATACACACGGATGGTCTGTTTGTTTAGTGACAAGACTGCCACCTTGTGTAAGGCAGCGGTTATAGGGGGCTACCCCACCAGGGCGGCAGTCTTGGGACCGCCGGTCTGCATTGGGCGACGGTCCTGGCTCTTACAAACAGAAAATAAAAGATGACGCGAACAGTCTCAGAATTCCAAAGTGTCTCCATGTCTCTTCTTCTGCATGACCTTTCCCATTCTCCAGTGTATGGGAGAACATGAGAAAGACTATAAATGCATGTTATGGAAGAGAACAAAGGCATCGAAGCATGAAGCAAGTGAGTAGGAAGCTCTTAGTGTTGGAACTATGATTTGTAGAAGCAAGGAGTAATTGAGTCAGAGCAAACAAGTAACTAGGAGGAAGTGTGAGATATCATCTACTTCTCTTTCATACTATTTGTAATTTCTGTACTTATTATTAAATTAGCCAATAAAAGTGGGAAGAAAGAGAAATTGCCCTTCCTGACCGGTTTTTCCTCATCTAGAGGTTTTCCAGGATAAAATTGTTGGTGTATGAGTCTATATTCTTTCCCTTTATGAAAATTGTTGATTCTATGCACAAATATAATTCATTCACTAGCTATCTCTGTTATTTTCTACTAGAAAGTAGAATAACAACGATTAATTGTGATTTTGTGGATAATTCCAAAGTTGAAGAGTTTACAGATCATTTTGGTATCAGAGCTAACAATTATCCAGGACTGTGGTATTCATTCTTGGATTTGTATGACAACGATGAGATCTAAAGGTAAAGAGGCTTTACCTTACAATCTAGAAATTTCTACAAAGAAGTGGAAACAGAGAATTCGGGGACAAATGGAGGAAGAGAACTTGGTCTGTAGAATCCAGATGTTGGATACCATGATGGATAAGATGTTTAGAAGGGAAGAAGAGCTTGCTGATTTACAGAAGACAACTTCTGTCAAACAAGACTCCATGGACTCAGTGGTTTGAGGCTTAGCTGAAAATTTTGGCATAGGAAGGAGCCACCATGAGGAAAGTTATGGGGAAGAACATGAAGAAGAGACTTCTAACATAAGAGAAAAGGTAAAATTTGATCATACTCCTTTTAAAGTTGAAACGAAAGTTGAGATTAAAAGCTTTGAAGGATAAGTAGATGTAGAGTTGCTTGATAAATGGTTAAAATAGTTAGAAGTCTACTTTAGCATCCATAATGTCACTGAGGCACATAGGATCACCTTTGCACATCTCAAGATGGAGGGACATGCTCTGGTTTGGAGGGAAACCCATCTAGCCACTTGTGAAAAGAAAAAGTGTCCTATTAAGAAATCTTGGCAAGAATTTAAAGAACTACTTAGAGCGAACTTCTATCCTATTGGCCATAAGACTGACCAAATGATTAAATGACAACATTTTGAACAAGGTAGTGATTAAAGTGTGTATGACTATACTACAGAGTTTTGGGGGAAAGCCATGTTGCTTAACATGGATTTGAAGGATGAGGATATTCTGACCAAGTACTTGGGAGGACTTCACACTCACCTTCAAAGAAAAGTCATCTCCACAAAACCCAAAGATCTCAACGAAGCATGCGTACAAATGCATACTACATAGATGATGAAAATAAGCAAGGAGAAGCAAAGCCAAGGGTAAAGCAAGTAAAAAAATCAGCAGAAGAAATAGAGTTTGGGCAAACAAGTAACAAGGGTAATTGAAAAGGGAAAGGTAAACAAGCTGCCACTACTTTGAATACTTGGAAAGATCCCAATAATTTTTGCAATAACTGTGATATCAATGGTCATACTGACGCTACATGTTGGAAGTTGCATCCGAAGAACCGAACCAAGGACACGAAGAAGTCCATGATAGCTATGAAAACAAAAGGGGAGGTGGAAATTGAAGATGACTCTAATGTAGACGAGAGGCTTGGATGCACAACCACCAACATGGATAGCCAGGAAGAGGAGATGAGTAGACTATTCCAAATCAAAATCCAAATCAAGAGAAATAAGGTAAATGCTTTGGTTGATACCGGTTCTCAGTCTAACTTGATTTCTGAAGTCAGTTGTAAAGAAGCTTGGTCTTGAGACTTACGAGCATCCACACCCTTATCCTTTGGGTTGGGTGAAGAAGGGTGTTGAAATTCAGGTAACAAGAAGATGTTAGGTCAAAGTTTGGGATAAATTCCCAATATATTGATGTTTTTGAAGCTGATGTTATTCCACTTGATGCTTTTGAAGTTGTATTTGGGAGTTCCTTACTTGTATGTTAGGGATGCTATATTTATGAGGAGGGAAAACTGGTATAGATGGGTCAAGGATGGGATCATCTACAACATCCCGACACACCAACATAAGACATGATGTTACTATGGTAAGTGCTAACCAAGAAAAACAACTTATTCAAGAAAATCATAATCAATTTTGTTTACTTTTATTGAAGGATAAACATGATGGGGTAGAAGTTTCAGAGATTTATAACCAAGGAAAGCATGATTTGGATAGTATTATTCAATATTTTCAGGAAGTATTTCAGGTTCCTTGCAGGTTACCACCAAAATGGGAATTAGAGCATGAGATTCAGCTATTGCTAGAATCCCCTCTACTGAACATTGGGTTATATAGGAAATAATTTCTTGAGAGTACTGAAGTAAAGAAAAAATTCCAAGAACTACTAGACCAAGGGGTGATACGCCCAAGCACCTCACCATGTGGTTCGCCTATTGTGATGGTGCCAAATAAGGATGGTTATTGGATAATGTGCATCTACTATTGTTCTTTGAACAAGATCACCATAAAGAACAGATATCCACTTCCCCGCATAGTTGATCTCTTGGAACAAATTCAACATGCCAATTTTTTCATGAAGTTGGATCTCAAGTTAGGTTATCACCAAGTCAGAATGAAGGAGGAGGATATATGGAAGACTAACTTCAAGACAAAACAAGGTTTGTATGAATGGTTAGTACTTCCTTTTGGGTTATGTAATGCACCCACTACATTTATGAGATTGATGAATGATGCATTGTAGGATTTCATAGATTCATGTGTCATTATATATCTAGACAATATCTTGATTTTTAGTGCCACATGGGAAGAACATCTAACTCATTTGTAGAAAGTCTTGTAAGTTATCATGGAGAAACAACTGCTTTGTAATATGAAGAAATGTGAATTTACCAAACAATAAATTGTCTATCTTGGGCATGTGGTTAGAGGAGGAGAGCTATGAGTGGATCCAAAGAAGGTGGAAGCCATCACTAATTGTCCAACACCAACATGAGCCACAAAAACTAGGAGTTTTGTGGGAGCATTACAGTACATGTGGAAATTCATTCCAGGATTCTCTACAATTACAGAACCTCTACACATAGTGTCCACAAAGAATAAGAGTTTTGACTGGGGTAAGGAATAAGACAAATACTTTGAGTTATTAAAATACAAGATTAGTCATGCTCCAGTACTTTCTCTTCCTAATTTTCAATAGCCTTTTTAAGTAGAAATAGATGCCAATGATTATGCCATGGGCACAGTGTTGCTTCAAGGAGGTAAACCCATATGTTATCATTATGAATTTTTCACTTCAGAAGTTAAAGGATATTCAATATATGATAAGGAAATGTATGCACTAGTTCAGGAAATTAAAAAATGGAAGCATTATTTTTTGGGTAAAGAAACTATTGTGCACACTGACCACAAACCTCTCTAGTATTTGCAAGCATAATCTAAATTACAACAAGCAAGGCACTACAAATGGACGGGGTTTCTTCAGCAGTTCCATTTGGTGATTAAATACAAGAAGGGTAGTACAAAATTTGTGGTAGACATGTTATCTAGGCCACCCACACAGGAGAAGTTTTCCTATATGGCCACTATCTCTTAGATCGAGCCCTTCATGAAGGAAGCTTACAGAGAGGCATATGCCCAGGATAAAGAATTTGGGGAGAATTTTCAGAAGTTGCAGTCCCAAGGGGTTAAAAGGACAGGGATTGAAGATTTTTATCTCAAAGATGGGCTGCTCTACCGATGGGGTAAGCTTTGCGTGCCAAAATAAGATCGAATTCTATTGATGAGGGAAGCACATACCTCAAAAGTAGTGGGACATTTCAGTGTTGGTAAGACCCTAGCCCACTTGCAAAGGTACGTGTATTGGCCCAATATGTAAGAAGAAGTATTAAAATTTATACGGGGATGTAAACTTTGTTGTACTAGTAAGCCTAAGACTAGGAAGGAAGGTTTGTATATGCCTTTTCTAGTACCTAATCGCTTGTGGGAGGACATTTCTATGGATTTTGTAGGAGGATTACCTATGTATAAATATGTCTATGACTATCTCTATGTTATTATCAATAGATTTAGTAAGATGTATATTCTTATGGCATGTAAAAAGATAGCAAAAGCACATGAGGTGGCAGATCTTTTCTTTGCTAATGTATGGGTGCATTTTGGTTTGCCAAAGTTTATTGTTTCTGATAGGGATTCTAGGTTCTTGGGGAAATTTTGGACTACTTTGTGTGACAATATGGATACCAGGTTATAGAGGAGAACAAATTTCCATCCATAGACAGATGGACAAACAGAAGTGGTAACCAGGACTTTGGTACAATTGATCAGAGGGTATAACAATAAATACCCAAGGACTTGGGATAAGTCCTTAGCCTACATGCAACATTCATATAACCGAGAAGTACACACATCCACTATGAAGTCACTGTTTGAAGCATGCTTGGGATATCTACCTACAAATCCGCTGGACATAGCAGTTAGACAATAGGATGAGAAGAATACACGAGACACAGAGGTGACTAGAGAAAAAAAATTCATTGAGAGGATCTGAAAAATGCATCTCAAAGTCAAGGAACAACTAGAGAAATCTCAGGGTAAGTACAAAGCTAGGTAGGATCAACATAGAAGGGAACATAAACTTCATGTTTGAGATATGGGCGGAAGCATACAATGTCAAACACGGAAGCTCAAGCCACTATGATATGGACCCTTCACGATATTGAAGTAGGCTGGAGAAAATGCTTTTCGACTTGATTTTTCATCATTCATGAGGATGTAATCTGTAGTAAAATATGAAAACTTGCACCTATATAAGCCATCCATGCTAGATGAAGATGAAGAACCATAGTTTCTACCTTCCATTGAGGATTGCATCTTGGACTCACAAAGTGAATTAGAGGAGGATGTAGTACTGCAGCATAAGGTTAGAGAGACTAGGAGAGGTCCACAAGAGTCTTGGAAGATTGGACTGAAAGGAAAGAAACCAAGGTAGGCCCGGTGGTACCAGAAGGAGAAAGTGAGGGAATTATTTCCTCATCTACTCCACCACTAAGCTTTTGTGGGACCAAAAGCCTCATAAGCAGGTGAGGTGTGATCCATAGGGATCCAAAATGATTCTACTTTATCAAATCAACAACACAAAGAAGAAAAAAATTATACACGGAGGTTCTATCTATTTAGTGATAGGACCGCCACCCTGTGCAAGGTGGCGGTTACAGAACCGCTACCCCACTAGGGCGGCGGTCCTGGGACTGCCAGTTTGCATTGGGTGGTGGTCCTAGCTCTTGCGTACATAAAATAAAATATTATGTGAACAGCACCAAAATTCCAAAGGGTGTCTATGTCTCTTCTTCTGCAGGACCTTTCCCATTATCCAATGCATGGGAGAAAATGAGAAAGGCTATAAATGCATGTTATGGAAGAGAACAAAGGCATCGACGCATGAAGCAAGTGAGTAAGAATCTCTTAGTGTTGGATATGTGAATTGTAGAAGTAAGGTGTAATTGAGTCGGAGCAAGCAAGTAACAAGGAGGAAGTGTGAGATATTAGCTACTTTTTTTTCATACTTATTGTCATTTCTGTACTTATTATTGAATTGGCCAATAAAAGTGGGAAGAAAGAGTAATTTCCCTTCCCGAATGGTTTTTCCTCCTCTGGAGGTTTTCCAGGATAAAATTGTTGATGTATGAGTCTATATTCTTCCCTTTCTACAAATTGTTGATTCTAAGTGCAAGTATAATTCATTCACTAGCTATCTCTGTTAGTTTCTAATAGAAAGTAGAACAACAACGATTAATTGTGATTCTATAGATAATTCCAAATTTGAAGAGTTTACAGATCAAGGAATGTGGTTAGAGGGATAATATGCATTCATTTTTAGGGTTGAACTAAGTCTTATCTCATTAAGGTAAGTGGGACCAAGTACTAGTTAGTTATGGAAACATGTCAAGAATAGGTCTAGGGTGAGGTGGCTAGGTGAGGTGGAAATTAGCTTAATTAAAATAATCAAGTAATGAATATTGTGAGGATGGGTATTAATTTAATTAATTAAATTAAATTAATATTATTGTGGGGTGGAAGGGGCCATGGTTAGGTGAATATGTTTGAGTTGGTTATTTGACGGGGGACCAAGGGGAGTGTGACCCAATTTTGGTGTCTACATGATCATGAATGCATTCAAGCTATTAAGAATCTTTCCTTACCTACAAGTGAGTCTTGAGTTCACTCATTCTTTGGGAAGGTGAAAATTTTTAGGAGGTTCGTGTTGGATTTTGCTGAGCTAACTAAAGAAATTGGTGACATGATGAAAGGAAAAAAATCCTTCAAATGGTCAAAGGAAGGTAGAGAAGCATTTGAAAAAATCAAGGGTGTTATTGCAAAAAATCCTACATTGGTGTGTCCTTATTTTAAAAAGGATTTCATAGTCTATTGCTATGCTTACCCACACATGAACTCTGCCATCCTAAATCAACATTATTAAGATGGAATTGAATATCCTATTGCATTCACGAGTTTCAGATTTAAGAAACATGAACTGAATTACACTCCCCTTGAGAGGCATGCATACGTGGTGGCTAGAGCTTTGAAAAATTTCTAGTACTATGTATTGAATTCTCACACAAAATTCTTAGTTCCAGACACCACAGTTAAATCAATGTTGACACAACATGAGCTAGGATATAAAAGAGGCAATTGGGTATCCAAGATCAAAGAATATGATTTGGACATCAAGCCTACCAAGTTAGTTTAGGGAATAGGACTCTGATAACTCATCACAGAGAACGAGTCACGAGATGACTCTGAGGAAGAACCAGTTGGAGAAATTTTACCACTGGTAGTTTTTTTCAGTACCACATATGAATGGTATTGTGATATAGCTTACTTTCTCACATATGGAAAATGTCCTGAGAATCTGACAACTAAGGAAAAAAGAGCTATCAAGTTAAGAGCTGTCAGGTACATCATTTGGGACAACACCTTATTCAAGAATGATATTGATGACATGTTCCTCAAATGTGTTGATAAGGAACAACAACCTAGGTTAGTTGAATATTTTTACAATCATGATTATAGTGGTCATTTCTATGGACTAGTGACAACTTATAATATTTTTTGAGTGAATTATTACTGACCCACACTATTTTTTGATGCCCAAAAATGGGTAGCCAAATGTGAAGCTTGTCAACAATTTGTTGGAAGACATAAATTGACAACTTTTCCTTTAAATCCAATTTTTATTGAACAAACCTTTCAACAATGGAGTTTAGATTTCATTGGGTACTTGAACCAAAATTCTAGTGCTGGTCATACTCATGTGCTCAGTGCAACTGACTACTTTACGAAGTGGGTAGAAGCTATCCCGGTGAAACAAACATCTATTACAGTAATCTGTGACTTCATCAAAGGTAATATATTGGTTGGTTATGGAATTCAACAAAAGATCGTGACAGATAATGCCATCAATTTATCTTCTGCAGAGATGATAGGTTTTTTTTTTATGGGTATGAGATATATTTATCTCATTCATCAGATTGCTACCCTCAGGGAAACGGTCAAGTAGAATCTAGTAACAAAAACATCATTACTATCGTGCACAAGTTAGTCGAAGAAAATCAAAGAGCTTGGCACAAAAATTTATATGATGCATTGTGGGCCAACCACATAACTCCTAAAAGAGAAATTGAAATATCTCCATTCCAACTCTTGTATGGAATCAATGCTCAAATTCCCATCACATTGGAGTTACCGACATTATGATTGGCTCAAGCAGTTGACGATGAATGCCTTGCCAATGTGTTGGATAAAAAGATCACGTTCCTAAGAAAACTTGAAGATCAGAGAAGTCAAGTAGTGAACAGGATCGAGGAACACCAATCCAAGGTAAAGAAAGTGTTTGACATAAAAACTAAGGAGAGACACTTTCAAATCAATGACTTAGTTCTTCTATGGGACAAAAGGCATGAACCAAAAGGAAAACACGGGAAGTTTGATTCACTGTGGCTAGGTCCTTTAAAAATACAAAATTTCTGTGGAGATAACACATATTACTTGGCATATCCTGATGGAACTCATTTTCCTCTACCCTACAATGGAAAATATCTCAAGCACTATCAAAATTGAAAATGGGTTGTCCCCCGTATGTATATTGGTAATTAGGGTTTTGTCTGTTTATGTTTCCTATTTTTCATTTACCTCTCTTTTTTCACCCCATTTTTAAACATCATCATCTTTGGGATCATGTTCATTAAATAATTTTTGGGTCTGGGTCCATTGTTGCATCCGTGAAGTCTTTGTCCCCAATTAGAGCCAACTAGTTATCAACTAGATTTTGACTTCAAAAAATTGACAACTCATGAAAATTTAAATTTTTTCCAAAGTGTTATTTCTCATGATTTATCGACCTTCGTCGCATGATCATTTTATTTTTCTCGATCATTTTGGCCTTCGTTTCATCCATTTTAGGTAAGAAATTCTCTCGCCATGTCGCAAATTGTGTTTAAAATTAATTAATTAATATTTAATTAATTTACTTATCCTTTTAATTTAATAAAATTAATTTTATTAAATTTTGGGGTTTTTATTTAAATGAATATTAATTTAATCATTCATTAAAATTGATTGAAAATTTGGAAGAAGTTTTCTCGCTTCCCTATTGCCGTGGGTAATTAAAATATCTACCTCCAATTGCCTGGGAATGCTAAGTTGGCTTTCCATTGCTCTCGATTTTCCCTTTCCTGGAAAAGTTCCCATTTTTTCCCCCACCTGTTGGAAATTCTCCTTACTGATTTCCAACCCAACTAGATGTCAAAATGGCAAGATATCTCCCATTTTCCCACATGGGGAAATGGATGGGAATTTCCAGCCCGCTTTGCCATTGTCATGGGCAAATGATTAAACTTTTTCCCATATTCCCCTGGTAATTAATGTCCACTTCCCAGAGAAAGAGGAAATTGGTTATTTCAACAGAAAAATAAATGGTTACGTGAAAGCTTCTTTAATCCTCATAACTTTTCTCCGTGAAACTCTATTGGAAAAATTCATGCGAAGAAGCTTTGAAGATATTTATTTCCAACTTCTTCTTATTTCCCCTGTAGAAGCACATTCTTCACGAACAAGGAAACCACACATCTACAAGGAGGAGGTTGCAAAGAGAAGTATTTTTTCACACAAAAGATCAAGAGTCCACACATTTCTTTTTGCAAATCCACACATTTACCAAAGCAAAAAGCCACATTTCCACACAAGTTTTGAGCTCTCCAGGCCATGCATTGGTCAGAATTTTCCATGCATTTATCCAAAGAAATTTCAAGAAGTTATTCACGTGGGAAAGGAGTTGAAACCATAGTCTAAGAATCAAACAAGTTTATAAGTAGTCAAAGCAAGAAGACAATCCACGTTGGAAAGGAGAAAATAATAGTCCAAATAATGGATTCTTTAGCAGTCCTCATGCATTGATTGAATAGAAAATAGCCCACACACAACCCACACTGCCCAACAAAGAAAAAATAGGAGAATTCAATGCCAATAAAGAGTAATTATTTTTTAATTTTTAAGGAAAAATACAGTAGTTTCCACCCCAAAGTCTAAGTCTTCATGCTGGAGGAGGAGGAGACTGCCCACGCCAAGCAAAAGATGCCACACATTACAACAATAAAATTCCACGCATTGGGTAGAGTCTACATAGTCCAAAGCAAAACAAAAATCCACGCAAGGATATTGAAACGACTCTATTAGCCATTTAAATAGTCCATGCAAAAGCCAAGGGAGGAAAAAGGGAATGCAAAGTAATAGAAAACACATTCACTAGGCAAAACAATACGCAACCAAAGAAAATTCATGCACTTGGTTTTGAAAGCCACACAATTGCAAGAAGAGGAAGACTGTGCATGAAGATAAATCACATGAACTATTTGAAAAATGTCAAAAAAGATATATATCAACAAAATAAAATGAAATTAATGAGGAAAACGATAGATGTAGAATGAAGGCTGCCGTAGGTTGTATTTGTCGAAGTAATCAACTTTAGAGCTTGATATCTTGAAGCTGGCTGATTTTTGTGAAAAACCAATCATTGCCCCCAATTTTTCTCATGTTAATGTGCTTATATAATCATTTAAAACTACACAAAACCTCATTTGGTATTTTTCCATGAACCTAAATAAAGCACAATTCGTTTGAATTTTGTCATATGCATTGTTTCAGCTTGTCATAAGGCCTACTTTGAGAATCTATATTTCAGGCCTAAGTGATTGTCACGAGGAATGGTTTGTTTCTTTAAATTTTCCCAATATTCGTGTACTTATTTTCCAATCTTCAAATACACAACACCTCATTTGATAGTTTTCGTGGAGCCAAATAAAACACCATTTGTTTGATTTTGCCGCGCGTGTGCACTTTTTCAGCCTGTCAAGGTGACTCACTTTGAGAGTTGATATTTTGAACTTAGATTATCGTCAAGAGAAAAGGATTGGTTCTTTGAATTCTCCCCACCTTCATATGCACTCTTTCCAAGTTGTAGATACCCAGTGTGACGTTTGGTATTTTTTCCTAGGTAAAAACCAAATGGAATTTTCACAGTTTTACACCTGCATTTTCCTAGCAGTTTCAGAAGAGTCAACTTTGACCTTTAATATTTGATTGAAGAATTTGATTTTGGAAAAATCCCTCTGACAGAAAAAATTGTGATACCTTAATAGACACCATCATCCAGTGAGAGCTTCTAAGAACAAGATTTTCTATTTTTCCTAGGGCAGTTTCAGAGGTGATTTATTCAATTTTGAAGTCTAGAAGTAATAGCTCAAGTTTCAAGCTTGGCTATCTTGTCATCTGGAGGACTGCGTAGCACATTCAATGAGTTCATTCTTGTACGACCAGGATAGGCT
Source organism: Taxus chinensis (assembly GCA_019776745.2). Classification (NCBI taxonomy): domain Eukaryota; kingdom Viridiplantae; phylum Streptophyta; class Pinopsida; order Cupressales; family Taxaceae; genus Taxus; species Taxus chinensis. The sequence continues at coordinate 579,831,684 of CM034150.1, forward strand.
AAATCTTGGCCCAATGGATAAGGAAATGATCCTAGGTATCTTAACCTAGGTGGCACATTGCTTACAAGGATGTTTGTGTGTGTGTCCAATTCATCTAAGTGGGGTCCACATGTACCCATTTACCTTTATTTATCTAATTTTCCTAAAGTGACTTTCAAATTTTCATAAAATGATGTTGACTTATTCAAGTTAGTTGAAAAAGTCAAAGTCACTTAAGATGCCCTATTTAATGTTCTTATAAACCCTAACTACTTTGTAACAAAAAATTGGGTCATAAAAGGAAGTTAGAGGCTCATTTGTAGGGGTGGCTTTGAGAGAAGAGAACAAAATACTTTTGTGTGCAAGATTTGTTTCAAGAATGAAACTTTGTGTTCTTTTGTGAAGACATTTTGGAGTTGATGAAATATGAACTTTGTGTCCCATTCATTATCTATTGTAGCATTTGATGTTCTTATGTTCATTAGATGTTAGTGTTTGAATCTTGTGTGTAAATATTGTCTTTGATCTTATTTTCAATGCTATTAATATGTTTTTCTTGTTCACATTGATCAAGCTATGATATTTACTTGCTCATGTGTGTTCCCTTTTACATATTCTTATTTAGCTGATTCAAACTTCGATTTATTTGAGTTAGTTATTCATTTTTTTCCTCCATGCAATATTAGGCTCTGGTTTTACCTAGATATTGCATGTTCCTTTCATTTATTCCTTTCCATTTATTTCCTTCATTCCATTCCATCTCGATCATTCACATTTCTTTCTGTTTGATGTTCCAAGACATCCCCCACATACAATTTTGAATGTACTGATGTAAATACTATTTTGGTTTTCAATAAAGGCAGCCTCACCTTTATTGAGGAGGGAATTTATTCCCTTACTGTTGCATGCCATTTGCATGCATGAAAATCCACATGTTAATAGTATACAACTCATGGAATGAAGAAAGAGAAGGAATGGAGATGAAAGGACCATCGAACTGGAATCTGTCCCCTAAAAATGTGTTGAACAAACATGGGTGCAATGATTTCTTGCAGAGTTTACTTGTAGTATAGATATGGCTGCCCAAGATAAATTCCAACAACCATAACACTATCCCTTGAGTCTATCATACGCTATCATACTACATAGGATTACACCATACTTCATTAAATTCTAGTGGTTGGGGTTGTTGGCTCTATGGTTCAGAGTACTACACGTCTGTGATACCTTCGCTGGATTTTTCTTTGTCCCACTGATCTCATCATGATGTTTTAAATTTTTCTCTTCTATGGACCTTTGTAACATTCCCCACTTTCCTTCATGAGTGGAAACACTTCATACAACCTGCAAGGATTTAACTCCTCGACCCCTAACTTTGTAACCAAACATCTGTTTCCCCTTCATTCTATGGGTTTTAAAAAACCCACAGAATGTTATAAATGACTGAATCCATGTAACACCAAGTTAGTGTTCTGTGACTTTTGAACTTAGCCAATTTATTCAACTCCCCATAGATATACAACTTTGTGGTTTTCATTTTTGACCTCAATCCACAAAGGACTTAATTCCTTAGTGCCACAATTGTTTGAAATATGACATGCAACACTAATTCACCAAATCTTGACCAAGTCTCTGAACTACTCATTCTTTTGTTCCATGGGTCAAGAGAACTTGCAGAACATTACATTCCTAAATTCTATAGAAGATTGAATTGGTATCCCATGTCTTTTATAAAGAAAAAAAATGGTAGAGTCCTTTCGATGAGTTGTTTAAAATTAAGGGCTATAATTTTAGACAAAAATAACCACGAGGAAGAGAAGAAGAGAAGTTTGCAAACAACAATATAACAACATGCCAATATAAAGGTAAATGAAATGTGGCCCAATAAGGGTCAAGGGGAGAATAAGTGAAGAAGAATCTTGTAAGGTGAAGATATTGGGCGTGAAGATGAATACTGTGCGGAATAAATGCACTAGGAAGAGTGCTAAAAAAGTTGGTGTGTAAGAAAGAGAAGCCATGAGCAGAGAAGGGAAAAAGGGGGGAAGATTACTAAGATAATGATAGTATGTGGTGGTTACCAACCCATGAGTGCATGATAAGATAGATGTACAAAGGAGAAGAGTGTAAGAGCATAAAACACAATAGATAATGTGAAGAAGAAAAGGTACCGGGAGTAACACACTAAATAAGTGTGTAAGGGGAAAATGTGTAGGGAGAATAGTTTATGACAAAAAGAATAACAAAAGGAGAATAGTGGAAAGAGTGCACAAGATAGAGTGTGTAGTGGAACCCCGCAGAGAGAAGAATGATGTAAAGTTGGAGAGTACAGGAGGGAAGAAGTGTGCACGAAAGGAATGTGCAAAGGAAGGAATCCCATAGATGAAATAGACATGAGATGAGGAAATTCCCAAAGGATTTAGGTGGATATGGATAGAAATTGAAGAGAATCAACTCACATAAAAGAGAGTTGAAGGGGATCACCAACTCGTAAAGAAAAAGGCTCAATAGAGAATTCTTATGAGGATGAGGATGACTTGTGGTAAGCAACAAAGTATAAGGGAAACGGATTGCGAAGAGGAGAGAATCGAAAATGATCAAGGAAAAGGATCCATTTTGAGGAGGAGGTTGGACTATGGTGGGTTGAAGCTCATGGAAGTACAAAAGATAGTGCAAAGGACTCACTAAGAAGTAACTAAGGACTAGAAGAGACATTGGAAGAAGCATTGAGGCCAAAATAAGGCTCAGAGGACAAAGGATCTGAGACTATAGGTCTCAATAATTTGAAGGGCGATTCTACCTCTCACTCATTCTACTTAAGGTGGACCTCAATTTTATATACCTTTGGATTTTGGTATAGGAACATCCATAGTTCTGAGAAATCCTTCACAAATTTTGGCCAAGTATGGGTTTTTGCGGAAGTTTGAGAACATATGATAAGGAAGAGGAAGTGTAAAATACAAGGGGAAGTTTGTGTAAAAGTGCACAGGCACTTTGCATAATAGAAATTAGTGAAGGTGTGGGGTGCCTAAAGTACATAGTTAGGAGTGGGTGTGTATCTAGTGCACAGTAGTCTTGCAGAAGATTTTGCGGAATAGAGTAGGCACATAGAATAATTTACTATAGTGCACATAGGATTTTGGGAGCATAATAGGGTTTGGATCATCCTAGTGGAATAGAGGCACACATATATTGTGGGAAGGAGTTGTGTACAATATAGTCAAGTGTGTGGAGCTTGCATGAAGATAAAAGGAGTTATGCAATAACATGGGTTACGAGGGGTGCATGAATGTTTTGAAGAAGATCTCAAAATCAAAAGGTAGTACGTAGGAAGAGACTAAGGTGTAACTCAAAGATTAGAGCATGTGAAGGAATTGTGATGAGGTTCGGAAAAGAATATAACAAACAAGGAGTGTGTGATAGTGTTGGTGGTTGGCAGAAAATGAGAAAATATTTCACAGTAGTCTAATCAGGGAAGTGAACATGGACTTAATAGTCAAAGGATCGAAAAAAATAGGCCAACATGGCACATAAAATGTGTCTAGCTAGAAAAGAGGAAATTTAGAGCTTTTATGAACCCAAATTACACTTTGAGTTTAAATAAGGTCTGGAAGTGCCTAAAAGAAGCTAACCCACCCAAAGGAGATTCAAATAAGGAGAGAGAAAAGGGAAAATGTGGCTATGAAATGGAGATTGAGTTCACCATTTGGGATTATTGAATCCAAAGTTAGGGTTTAGGTTGGTCGGTAGAGGATTAGGAATTTTTCAAGGAGCGAGAAGCAACCAAGTGAGCTAAGTATCCGAAGTGTAGAGCTTGTACCTAAACTAGTCATCAATTAAGTCCTTAGGAAATACCAAGGGTTCATGAAAAACTCCATGATAAATTTTGTAAGATCCATAGAGATAATTTTCATATATATGTCATTAAGGCCATTAAATAAATTGAATAAACCTTTGTGTTTCATTCCATTGTGTGAAATCTGTAAATGACTTGGGGTTGTCTTGGCCCTTGTATCACTGTCACATTCACTAGTTGTTGCATGTATTAAAATATGGGTTTTGAGATATTTGCAAACACCAAATTGTTTGTTGACTTGCATTTAGTATTGATCGTGATTTTTTCAAGACATGAGGGGCATGTTAATAATTGATCTTTTCAAAGGCCCTCATTAACACCCCTCATTTTTATGGGTCTTGTAAGGTGCTAAGGGTTTTAAAAAGAAGAGTAGTTTCTCAGTGATGTGCAAGATAACCAGGAATGTGAGTGGGTTTCTAAGGAGTATAACTAAGTGACTAAATTCACAACCTCAATTTCACATTTTTCAAAAGGATATCATTTTCCTAATCATTTTAGATCTATTCAACTATTTTTTTTAGCTACTTTGGAAATGGTCAATATAGTCATATAACTTATATCTTTTCATGTTTTTCAATTATTTTAGTTATTTTCCAAATCCTCTTATGGTATACATAGCTCCTTATTTATACAATTGGGTTAGATTTGTTGGTGTATAGATGAATTAAACATTAATCATAATAATATGTGGTTATAAGAAATATTACTTTCTATAGACACCTAAATTTAGCAATTTATCACTTGATAATGTTATTATTTGCTTAATCACTTAAATCGTGACTTACACGCCTATTCCAATCCTATTTGTTGTATACTTAGACCCATCACAAGACTTGTTCTCCTCAATTTCATTGCTAAATTATTTACAAAAAGGCTTCCATTAGTCACCAACAATCCACTCATCCTAATTGTCATGCACAAACTTTACAGTACTGCAATTTCCTCCTGGATCAAACCGCCAAATAGTTTGGTTTGAAAATAAATGTTTCATCCTATAGACATTATAAAATGCACATCTAAGCTCATGTCATTTACAAAAAATACAAAAAACAATATAAAACATATAATTACTGAAAATCAAAGAATCCCCTAAAAATAACTGTAAAATATTAAATAAAGCTTATCGAAGACACATCACCTAGTTAATTATCCTCACCCACTCACCTTAAATCGTATTAAAACACTCTATGCCTACACCAAAAACATTAAATCAAATACACATATCATTTGCATCTATAATACACATTGGACCCTTATCATCTCAACTCTTTATGCACTTTGGACCCATATCCATCCCAATATTATATGCACCTCAGACTTATAAAATAAAACTCACCCTTACTTTCATTATTATTAATTGTTAATACACTTTTTGACCTTTATCCTATATGTTTTGTGTGTATATTTTCCAAAGGAAAAGGAAAATTTCAAAAGATAGGTCTAAGTTCATAGGATCAAATTCTTATTGCCCTATCTTCTTTGATCCTTCTCAAAATACTTATTGTGACCATATCTTGGAAGCTCTCGAAGTCCTGTTTCTAGCCAAAAAAGAAATCTAAGTTTAATGCATATGAGAAGAGAACAAACTTCTACAATCTATTTACCTTTTGTGAGGTATATATTTCAATTCTTTAATTTATGATTACATGTATTTTTCTACAATTTTTTATCAACCATAAAAGGGATAAGGATATGACTAAGTTAGGTCCCCTAATCACAAAAACATAATCATTTTTTTGTAGTTTGTGATTACAAATTTACATTGAAGAGTTATATCCTACTTTACTGAAAGAACCTCTTGATTGTCCCTCACATATATAATGGAAACATAAGCCCATATTTATTTATAACATGCTTTGGGATTGATTTATTTGATCTATCTAACACTCTGCAGGGTAGCTCATATCTTAGCATACATTTTGGTGAACATGACGGGACACATTTTTAGTTGTAAGTTAAATTTTTTATTATTGAATATAATATCAATTTTGTCATTAGGGTTTGCACATTTTTCAGTTTGATTCATTTTTATAACATAAATTTGTTGCAGATATAGCTTTCATATTTATAGATTTTTTCCATGAAATCCAAAAAATAGTTGTAGAATAGTCGTGTGCACTACTATCATGTGCTTTTTCTATCCTAAAAGAAATTTAAAATTTTGTTTCATTTTATTGTGTTTCTCTCGTGCTTCATTTTTTGTCATTCACCCATTCATATTGGTATATCCTCTTCCCTCATGTTTTAAGGTGATCTTGGGATCATAAACCTTCTTAGTCTTTATGATGCTACTCAAATTTCATCACCGAGTGTCCATAAATTAAATTTTGTGTTCTAGTGAACTATACAAAATATTGGAGGAGTTATCATTTGGTTTTACCACAAATACTTAGGCCTCAAACAAAACACTGACATGAATTCACACCTCACATATTAAAAGTTATATAGAGGAAGCCCCGTATAAGCCAATTTCTATATGAGTATGAGAAGCCTCTCTTTTATTGCGCTTCACTTTGTAGTGATAGGAATACAACATTCCCAAAGATACCCCATGTACCTTCGAGTCATACTAGTTAGCTACCAAGTGAGCATAAATCCTTATCACTAATATTAGATTTTGAGCTTTCTCCATGTGTTTACCCCATGTTTGTTATTTTTTATAAAATTTCAAAAAAAATATTAAATATTAAATTACCATATTTTCAAAAATATTTTCTTATCCAATAGTATCCAGTCCCATTTAGATCACATTTATAAATCACCTTGTCTTACAATCACCTATTTTCTTCATATATATACCTTTTACATCACTCTCGTGATTGGAAACATGTCCCCCATCATTATGTCATCTTCTGAGCACTCGTAGCCTAGTTGAATATGTAATTTTCATCTAATTACATCTTTATTCACATAAAATCCTATACCTAATCACAAAATTGCCATCATAATGTATTAGAATTATGGCATCTCAAACATTCACTTACTTCACCAAAATATTATTGATCACCTCACTAAACTTGATTCATAGCATTTGGGAGATGCCTCACTTAGCATATCACCAAATCTATAACAAGCCCATTTACCCCATGGTGTCATATAATTCAAAATGTCAACATTCTATAAATTTACCAGAACAAAGGATCGCCAACACTACCTATGCATATTCTTCTATGCATGCCACCTCATCCAACATGATGATATGCTCCTATTACGCACCTTACCACTTTCACTTGCTTACCACACACTTGACTAGTACTCATTCTTCCCAAAACATAGTCTCCATACTTTTTCATACTTTGCAGACACCTTCATTAACTATTCCCCCCTTATATTGCTCCCAAAACCACTTTGGCTGACCGCCACACACTTTGCCAATTTTCTAATGAGTTTGTTATCAAATTTTTCACTCATTGGTGCATTATGTTCCAAAACCTTCCCTTTCCACTTCCACAATTATAACCCCTTGAACTTTTCACCAAAGATTATCTCTCCCACATTTTGTGATATTTTTTAAATACACTCGTTGTGTACCTTTGATAAATTTGTGAACATGACTCAACACATCAAAGATGTTCACCTTGGGCATCATATTACCATGTTGCATACTTTGGTTTGAATCTCACCTTCTCTACCTAATATGTAAAATTCTACTTGGAAAATTAGAAAACCACACAACTAGTGTTCCTACTTTCAATTTACTTGAAAATGACAGTTTTTAAAGTTAGTGAATGAATCCTAGTGCTTACAACCACTTGCAAGAAAATAAAAAATTAATATTTCAACACACAACACAATATTTTCATCCTGTAAACCCCTCAAATTGATGGGAAAAACCATTTAGGAAGGGAAATTTCTCTTTCTTCCCAGTATTATATTTCCCAATTAAAAGAATATAGATTACTAGAAGCTAAAGGAATATAACAATGTTACTTCCACCCTCTCTACTTGTTTGTTGTACTCACACACCTTACTTATACAAATAAATTCTAACACCATTGGTTTCTTGTTCACTTATCCCATCAATTCTTGCTCAATTCCACATGCTCCACTTTTATTTATAGCTTCCTCCCTATGTCATCCCATGCATTGGAGAATAGGAAGAGTCATCCAAGGAAGAGACACAACCCAAACATTCAAAATCAACCAATGTTCGAGGGTTTATTTATTTTTATTTTATATAGTGACATGAACATTGGTGAATGTAGAAGGGCAGTTATGCAACCGCTGATGTTTGCAGAGAGGTGGCTATGTAACCATTGGGGCAGTTCTGTAACTTAACCTTTTTTTCTTTCTTATACTTATTTTTCTTTCTGGTCATGGTTGTTCTCACGAAGTGGTGTTTTTTTGGATCCCTATGGATCACACCTCCCCTTCTCAGGAGACTTTTGGTCCTAAAAACACTTTGTGGGGAGTAAATGAGTAAATAATTCCATCACTTTCTCCTTTGAGTAGCACTGGACCTGCCTTGGTGTCTTCCCTTTGATTTTTACTTGCCAATAATCCTGTGGACATCTCTTTGTTTCTCTGACCTTCTACTGTAGCACCACATCCTCCTCCAAATCACCTCATGAGTCCAAGATGCATTTAGTTATGGAAGGTAGTAACTGAAATTCTTCTTCTTCATCAAGCATAGATGGCTCATATAGGTGCAAGTTCTCACAATTTAATACTAATTAGATTTGCATGAAATGTCGCAAGTAAAGTCTAAAAGCATTTTCTCCAACCTGCTCTATTATGGTGAAGGGTCTATACCGTAGTGGATTTAGTTTCCTTGCTTGACCTTGTAGTATTTCCTTGCTCAATTATAACCAAACCTTCTCTCCATCATGAATCTTGCGCTCTCTATGGTGTTGATCATGCCTAGCCTTGTACTTGGCTTGAGACTTTTCCAATTGTTCTTCACCTTGATATGGATTTGTTAGATCCTCTTAACAAAATTTGTTGCCGTAGTCACTTATGAATCATGTACCTCTCCTTCTTCATGTTGTCGAACTGCAATGTCAAGTGTATTGGTAGGTAAATACCCGAAGCATGTTTCAAAAGGTGACTACATAGTGGATGAGTGTACAACCTTGTTGTAGGAATGGTGAATTTAGTCTAAGGAATTATCCTAAGTCTATGGATATTTGTTATTATACCCTTTAATTAGTTGTACCAAAGTCCTATTTACTACCTTTGTTTACCCATATGTTAGGGGATGAAAGGTCGTGCTTCTCTGTAACCTGGTGTCCATCTTCACCCACAACATAGTCCAAAACTTCCCCAAGAACCTATAATCTCTGTTAGAAACAATATACTTTGGCAAACCAAAATGAACCCATAAATTAACAAATAAAAGTTCAGCTACCTTATGCCCTTTTATTGTCTTTTTACATGTCAGAAGAACACACATTTTGTTAAATCTATCTAAAACAACATATATATAATTATGGCCATGTTTATACATAGGTAGTCCTCCTACAAAATCCATAGAGATATCCTCCCAAGGTTGAGTAGGGACTGGTAAAGGCATATACAAAACCTTCCTTCCTGATTTTAGTCTTGCTTGTATAATAAAGTTTACATATTCTTATGACTTTAGACACTTCATCTTGCATATTGGGATAATATACATACCTTTGCAAGTGGGCCATGGTCTTGACCAACACCAAAATGTCCTGCTACTTTCGAGGCATGTGCTTCCCTCATAAATAGAAGCCTTTCTTCTTTTAGCACACAAAGTTTCCCCCCATTGGTGGAGTGGGCCCATCTTTGAGATAACAATCTTCAATACCCATCTTTTTATCCCTCTTTGGACTACAACTGTTAATATGTCACCCCAAAAAATATTTGTCTTGAGTATACGCCTCTCTATACCCTTCTTTCGTGAAGGGATAAAAATGAGAGATAGTGGTCAAGCTAGAGATTTTATCCTATGCGGGAGGCCTAGACAACATGTCTGCCACAAAATTTGTGCTTTCTTTCTTGTATTTGATCACGAAATGGAAATGTTGAAGGAACCCCATCCACTTGTAGTGCCTTTCCTGCTGTAATTTATACTATGCTTACAAATATTGGAGAGTTTTGTGGTCAGTGTGCACAGTAGTTTCTTTAACCAACAAATATTGTCTCCATTTCTTTATTACCTGAACTAGTGCATAAATTTCTTTATCATATACTAAATATCCCTTAACTGTTGAAGATAAATTTTAAGAATGATAGCATATTGTCTTACCTCCTTGTAGTAACACTGCTCTCATAGTGGAATTGTTGATATCTATCTCTACTTCAAAGGGCTGCTGCAAATTAGGAAGAGCAAGTATTGGAGCATGCCCAATTTTGTATTTTAATAACTCAAAATCCTGATCTTATTCCTTACCCAAATCAAAAACCTTACTCTTTTCTGGTGTTGTGTGTAGAGGTTTTGTGATAGGTGGAGAATCCCAAAATGAACTTCTACATGTATTGTACTACTCCCAAAAAACTCCTAGTCTCAATTTATCCTATTGGTGTTATCCAATTGGTGATGACTTCCACCTTATTTGGATCCACTCATAGATCTCCTCCTCTAACCATGTGCCCAAGATAGACAAGTGATTGTTTGGAAAATTCACACTTCTTCATGTTGCACAACAGTTATTTTTCTTTGAGAACTTACAAAAAATTTTTTACAAATGTGTTAGATGTTCCTACCATGTGGCACTAAAAATTATAATATCATCCAAATATATAATGATACATGTATCTATGAACTCCCGCAATACATCATTCATCAATATCATAAATTTAGTGCGTGTGTTACATAAACCCAAATGGAAGTACTAACTACACATACAAACCTTGTTTTGTTTTGAAGGAAATCTTCCATATATCCTCCTCCTTCATCCCGACTTGGTGATAACCAGACTCGAGATCCAGCATTTTGAAGAACCTTGCATGCTGAAGTTGGTCCAAGAGATCATCTATGCGTATGAGTGTAATATCTATTCTTAATGGTAATCTTGTTCAAAGCATGGTAATCATTATCCAAGAACCATCATTATTTAGCACCATCACGATAGAAAAACCACATGTCGAGGTACTTGGGTGTATCACCCTTTGGTTTAATAGCTCATGGAGTTGTTTCTTTACCTATGTAATCTCCAACAAGGATTACCTATACAAACTTGATTTTGGTAGAGGGGGCTCTGGCAATAACTCAATCTCATGCTCTACTTCTCATTTTGGTGGTAACCCACTGGGAGTTTGGAACACTTCCTGAAAGGACTGAATTATGCTATCCAAATATTTCATCCCTTAGTTAGAAACATATGAAATTTCTACTCCATCTTTATTATAGTTTAATAAAAGTAAACAGAACTCATTATGATTTTCCTAAATTAGTCTCTTTGTTTAGTTGACACTTACCATGATAAGTTTTGGCTTATGTTGGTGTGCCCAGATGTTGTAACTGACTCCATCCTTGACCCATCGGTATCGGTTTTCCCTTCTCATGAATATAACACCCTTGATATATAAGTAAGGACTCCCAAAAACAACATCAAATTCATCAAGTGGAATTACATCAGCGTCTAATACATCTATATATTGAGAATTGATCCAAAACTTGAACTTACATCTTTGTGTTACCTAAATTTCTACACCCTTCTTCACCCATCCCAAAAGATAAGGATGTGGATGTGTTATCAGCTAATTTTGACTTCGCAAAATTAATAAACATGGAAATTTTGAAATTTTGCAAAAGTTGGTAATTTGTATGCTTTATCTCCCTTGTCACGATCATCTCATTTTTGTGATCGTTCTAGTTTTAGTTTCGTCTGTTTCAGACAAGAACTCCTCCCGCTAGGTCATAAACTGTGTTAAATATTAATTAATTAATATTTAATTAATTTATCACCCTTTATTTCATAAAATTAATTTTATTAAAATTTGGGGTTTTTAATTAAATAAATATTAATATAATACTTATTAAAAGTCAATCGATAAATTTTTATTTAATTATCAGGGGGAAAGTAAGATCTCGCTACCAATTGTCGGGGATGCCAAATTGGCTTCTCGTACCCAGATTTCCCCTTTCCTGGAAAATTATTCTTATTTCCCCACTTGTGGGATTTTCTTCCACTGATTGCCAATTCAACCCATTGGAAAATGGGCAAAAATCCTCCCGATTTCCCACATGGGGAAATAGAATGGGGATTGCCAACCCACCTTGCCATTTCCATTGGCAGATGGTTGTCTTTTTCACACTTTTCCCTGGCAATTAATAACACTACCTGGGAAAGAGGGAATTGGTTATTTCAATGGGAAAGGAAAACAATTATGAGGAAGCTTCTTTAATTATTGTAACCATTTCCTTGTGAAAATAGTTGGAAGAAGTTTTGTTTTTTACTCGATTTAATTAATTTGTTCATGTTATTGCTAAATTGTTTGTTCACATTTTAATACGAAGAAGAAACAAAGAATACCAGTTTATTATGAATGCAATTGGTAGAAGATCCACACATGCATAAGAGTACAAACTGTCACAACCAAAGGTAACCTCACCTTCATTGAGGAGGGACTTCACTCCCACACTGTTACATGTCATTTGTATGCGTGTAAATCCATATACTAATAGTTTTTGGCGACTCAGCTAGGGAATAAGGAATCGTTAACTAGTGCTTGGTTAAATCTTTATGACTATCCCCTTTGCATGAGATCCAGTCCTTCAACTGAATCTTGTGCCCAATGAATATTTTCAAGGAGACATTGATGTCAACCTTTAGACAATAGTTTGGGAAAATTGTGAAAGCTTGCAGTAATTTGTGGCTGTTGATATAGCCATTGACAGAGAAATCTACATTGAAGACCTTAGAAGAAGAGCACCCACACTTGTGGCCATAAGACCTCCTAGACATGTGTTGATCATTGTTCACCAACACTAGCCTTCTTCCACCAAGGTAATAATTTGTATGAATATTATAGGTAACCCACCTATATTATAACTGAATCTTCTTTTTGCAGATACTTAAGAAGACATATCATCAGATACTTACAGACAAGCTATTTGGGAAAAGCACATGAGAAAATATCATTTTAATCTCACCACATCAGTACTAGATAAGGGAAGAAGATCAAGCTACGAGAGTTAGTAGAGTCATTTGGGTGTAAAGAGATAGAGAAAGAGAGTTAATAGAAAAGGAAAGAGCTGATCAGAACATGTCAGTGATCCTTTCACATTAAAGATTTCAAACTTGTAGGAAAGAGGTTTACACGAAGAGAAAAAGCTAAAGGTCAATCAGATCTCCATTTTTGACTTTCAAGGAAATTTTGGTTTTAATTTATCTCCTCCAAGGAGGAACATGCCCCGTAGATCTGTAAGCCTTGCATCAAGTCCTGAAAGATACAAGCAAGGAAGGAATCACTACAAGTCAAGTCACTTTTTCTTGCTCATGTTGTTTTTCCTTCCCATACCACCTTTCACAAGATGAAAGTTCAACGTACCATGGGGAAATGCCATAGGCCCATTGGCCTTACCAATTTGACATGAACTCCCATGAGGATCGAGGAATATTCTTCCCAAGTTCGATGGAGATGGGAAGGCATCACCAGATGACCACATTTCCACCTTGTTTTTTGTATGTGCAATTTTTTTACTAGAATATGAAGATGTTGTTATTTTCCTCTTTGTTGAAACATTACATGATGTTGCTGTAGATTGGTTTCATCATCTGAAAAATGGATGCATTACAAAATGGAATGATATGAAAACTAAGTTTGAAGATTGATTCAATATGATAGAAGATGAACATGCCCTTCTTGCCCAACTATCTTAAGTGAAGAAAGAACCAACAGAACCTATGAGGAATTTCGTGGCTAAATTAAAAAAAAATGATGAAAAAAGTTCCTGTCAAGATTCACCCGAATCCTGACAGATAAAAATGTTTCTTTATTAATGCACAACAACCAGAAGTATGCTATCAACTAAGAAGAGCTGGAGTGGCTACTTTGGAACTTGCTCAATACTTGGCCATAGAAATTGAGGATGACTTAATCATGGCAGGAAATTCAAGAAAACATTCCCTCAAGGGAAGGAGTCAAGAAACCCCCCAATGCTTTAGAGGCTATACTCACTAAGTTAGCGAATGGTGTGCTAGCTTTGAAAAAGCAAGTTGCTCAAAGTAGTAAACTTGCTCCTTACAAAGACATCCCAAGAAAAGGCTACGTTCCCAATAAATCCATAATTACAGGCACTCCGATGAGGCTTGCTATTGAAGTGACTCCAACAACCAACTCAAAATGTGATGTCATTGAAGAAAGTGATGATGAAGTTGAGGTTGACAAAGAAGAGCCATACTCTGGTACATCTGAACCTGAAGTCGAAGAGCCTGAAGGAGAGAGTAATAATCATTTCTTCGAGTACCATTCAGAAGAAGAATACAAATACGAAGAAATTATAGAAGATATGAATAGTCAATCCTGTGTTCTCTTCACATGCTCTCAGAATAAGGAGCAAAGTACCACTAAGATGGAAGATAAAAAGAGCTCTAAGGAAGTTCCTAAAGAATCTAAGACTAAGGAAACTTCCAAAGAATCCAAGAAAACCGAGATTCCTAAAGAGTCAAAGGTGACTGAGGTTTCCAAGGTCAAAACTATCTTAAAAAAAGGAGGGCCTTTGTCAAGTCAATCAGTTGCTAAATCAACTACGAAAAAAGTTTCTTCTTCCACATCAGTATCAACCAATCCTGAAGCAAAGGTCAAAAGTGTGCCAACATGAAGTTTGAAAGAAATAGTATCAAAGGAATCAAGTATGGTCATTTTGCCCTTTTTTTATGATTAAACGCTTTTAACCAGAGCTATGAACTGGAGGGTTGATGGGACACCACCGAAAATTAAAGAGAAGACAAAGAACAATAGAAAGACCAATAACACCTAGAGACAAAGGAGAACACCAAACAAAACCATCACGACAATGCCAAACATGACTAACCAACACCAAAAACCACCATGCCCCGCACACTTTACCACCCAGAAAAAGGATCGAGCGGGAAGGGTAGAAGAGCTGGAAGAAGGCCAGAAGCCACCGAAAGACTAGAAAGAGGGAAGGGAAACCTCTCCAAGCCGGACACCACACAACACCAATAGAGGGGGAAGTATCCTAAGGCCGAGGCAATTCGAAAAGGGACCAAATGAATCAAAAGCCCAAACCTCGACGAAGGGTGACTCATGCTAGCATAACACCACTTAGCCAGGAAGAGATGATAACCCCAAAGGACACTGCTACAACAAACGACCCACTACCATCCAGTGACCCACCAAAAAAACAAAACCACACATGAAAAGAAGAAGTTGAAATAATCAGCACTTCACCAGAGAAAACCGAACCACCCAAGAAACACATACAACCATGAAAATCCAAGACGATCTGAAAAAATGATTCACAGTCAAGAGCGGATGAAGATTCAAACCCATAAAAATTGAAGATAAAGTTTCTTCCTAATTCTACACTTGGGGAACCAAGATGGTAGATCCCTGAGTAGGTAGAAAAAAGAAAAAAAAACATGACTACTGCCTGACAGAGTGATCAACTACGATACACAACAAATAAATCCAGTCACACCAAGCCCTCGCCAAGAAAACAAACCATAAGGGATCGAACCAAAAGACACGAATGTCGATCTCTGAAACAAACACTTCTTCCTGGAAAGAAAACCACCGCCCGGGTTCGTCCCAACACCCATAACTAAGTCAAGCTTCGCAGAAAGGTCCTCCACACTCGAAGGAGCCACAAAAAACTGAGAAACCCCCACAAATTGAAGCACAACCTCCTCCTCAACAAGTGGACAGGTGAAAGTAGGAATAAAACTGAATGAAGGTAGACACAAACCCCTCTATCGGAAAAGGAGCAAAAAAACTAGGATTGGAATCACTTCGGGAGGCATCCAGAAAATCTTTCACATCTCGACTTAATAGGAAGCCACCGGACATGATATATTCCTAAAGAAGCTTAGCGGCCAGACTCTCCTCCAGAGGACTGGAGCAAGAAATCAGACCCTCCATTCCACACTTCACCAGATGAGAACACAGTAGATCTAGCTTCACCACCATGCTCAACGTCTTTGCCCACTCCCACTGATCTATGCTAAGGCCATCACAAGCCCACATGGATTCATCGACCTAAACCCTAGCACCTCCATCCCCACCAATCAACACTATTCTATTTTTCCTAAATTTGATATCATTGATCAACTTGAGAAATTGGTCTAGTTTATCTAAGGCGACTCTATTGTTCATTCCTTCAAAGGAATTTTGAAAACTCCCAAAGATGGGAAGACTCAAAATATTGTGGCGGCCACTACACCTTCGAATGAAAAGATTGAACCTTTATTTGTGTCCTTTCTAATAAATTAATGCAAATTAAGTAATTGCATTCTAGATTCTGGAGCCTCGGATAATGTGATGCCTATGAAAGTAGCACATGCTCTTGGGTTGACTTGTATGAGAACATTCAGATCCTTTTACTCAATGGAGACAAGAAAAGTTCCTCTGATTGGGAAGATTCAAGATTCTCAAATGGTTTTAGATCAATTTCCTCAAAGGAGAGTCAAGGTAACCATTCTAGTTGTTGATACTCCTGCTTCATATCATATGTTGTTGAGCAAGAAATTTTTCAGATATCTAGATGGTGAGATTCAAATGGACTGGTCTCATGCTTTGATCCCTATCAGTGGAGAAATGAAGAAGCTAATGCCAAAATCTCTGGCAAAGTTCAATGTAAAAAAAATTGATGACCCCCGCGCACAGGTCCTGTTTCAAAATTCAAGTATGGGTAATTATATGCTAACTGCAGAGGTTCATGCACCTAAGGTCACTTTCCAAGATCCCAATGAATTCTGAGCTCTTGAGTTCGATGGAAGTTGTTGCTCAACAGGTTCCTTCACATGAGTGGTGCTTATATATTTGAATGGTAAAATATTTCCTTTTTCTTACAAACTCCAATTTTCAAATACTAACAACATTATACAGTATGAGGCATTGATCCTTGGCCTCTAAGTTGTAGAAGAGAAAGGGATAAAATTTTTGAAAGTTTTCAGAGATGTGGAGTTGATCATGAAACAAGTTAAAAATCAGTTTTAAGTAAATAATGATCATTTGAGACACGAAAAAATAAAGTGTGGGACACGATAGAATTCTTCAATGCTTTTTCCATAAAATCTATCCCTCGTGAAAAGAATGAAAAAGCGGATTCTCTAGCAATCTCATCTTCATTAATGATCCCTCATTCAGAGTTTGATCAAGACAAATACACCATTGAAATGGTTTTTAGGCCGAGTGTTCCTGAAAATGCAGAAAATTGGAAAGTATTAAATGATGATCGACAAATTATTGCCTTCTTGGAAAAGAGAGATAATTTCAAATAGTTCTACTTTGAAGGAAGTGATTTTGAATTTCATGAATCGACGACCTCACCCATTTAAGGAGTTAAGAATGAAGATCCTAGTGATGGCATCATTCAACGCAAAGGAAATAAAATTCCAAAGCAATTGGTTTCACTTGAAGAACTTTTTGATAAGCATGACATGTTTATAAAAGAGAAAGAGCAGGAAGGACCTGCAAATTCTGCTGACTATGAGCAAGTTGACATTGGTACCAAGGAAAAACCTCACCTGGTCAACATTGGTAAGTTTTTATCACCTGAGGAATGCAAAAAAATTGTAAGCCTCCTTACCAAATATTTTGACGTCTTTTCTTTCTCATTTACAGACTTGAAGTTTTTCCAACCGAGGGAAATGGAGCATGCCATACCCTTAAAACCTAGTGCAACTCCATTCAGGAAAAAGCAAAGAAAATATAATCCCAAGATAGTAGGGACAATATTCCATGAGGTTCAAAAGATGTTAGATGAATGAATAGTGTTTCCTATTTGACATTCAACCTGGATAGCTAATATTGTTCCAGTTCACAAGAAAAATGGGGAAATTAGGATTTGTGTAGATTTTTGAAATCTTAATCAAGCTTCCTTGAAGGATAACTATCCACTACCATTCATGGACCATACATTGTAGACAGTAACTGGAATAGAGATGTTATCCATGCTAGATGGTTTCTCTGGTTATAATCAGATTAAAGTGGCTAGGGAAGATCAAAATAAAACTGTGTTCACCACCCATAGGGTATGTTTGCATATAGAAGAATGCCTTTTAGTTTGATCAATGTCAGTGTGACCTTTCAAAGGGATATGGACATGGCATTCACAGATTATAAAGACAAGATCATCGTGATATACCTAGATGACTTGTCAGTGTTCTCAAAGAAGTGAGAATATCACCTAAGATATTTAGAGAAAATATTGCAAAGGTGCAAACTTCATAAGATCTCCCTTAATCCAAAGAAGTCCATTTTTGGAGTTACGGAAGGTAAACTCCTAGGTCATAATATTTCTAAAGAAGGAACTAAAATCGATCATGAGTGCATTCAAGCTATTAAGAATCTTTCCTTGCCTACAAATAAGCCTAGAGTCCACTCATTCTTTGGGAAGGTGAACTTTTTGAGAAGGTTCGTGCCAGATTTCACCGAGCTGACCAAATAAATCACTAATACAATGAAAGGAAAAGAATCATTCAAATGGTTGAAGGAAGGTAGAGAAGCATTTGAACAAATCTAGGGTGCTATTGCAAAAGCTCCTACATTGGTGTGTCTCGATTTTAGAAATGATTTTATAATCTATTGCTATACTTCGCCGCACACAATCTCTGGCATCCTGACTCAACACAATCAAGAGGAATAAAATCTCCTATTGCATTTATGAGTTCTGGATTCAAGAAACGTGAACTCAATTACACTCCCCCTTGAGAGGCATGTATACACAGTGGTGAGAACCTTGAAGCATTTCAGGTACTATGTGTTGAAATCGCACACCAAAGCCTTAGTACCAGAAACCACGGTTAAATCAATATTGACACAATATGAACCATGATCTAAAAGAGGTAACTAGGTCTCCAAGATCTAGTAATATAATCTGGACATCAAGCCTACCAATTTAGTTCGAGGAAGAGGACCCTGCCAACTCATCGCAGAGAATGATCCATAAGATGACTCTGAAGAAGAACCAGTTGAAGAAAGTTTACCACTGGTAGTTTTCGTCAGCATCACAAAAAAATGGTATTCTGATATAGCATACGTACTCACATATGGTGAATGTCCTAAGAATTCGACAGCTAAGGAAAGGAGATCTATCAAATTAAGTTTGTCACGTATGTCATTTGGGATAACACTTTGTTCAAGAAAGGAATTGATGACATGTTCCTCAGATGCATCGATAAAGAACAACGACCTAGGTTGTTGGAAGCCTTTCAAAATCATGCTTGCGGTGGTCATTTATCTGGTCTAGTGACAACTCATAAAATTTTGTGAACACATTATTATTGGCCTACTATGTTTTTCAATGCTAAAAAATGGGTAGCAAAATGTGAAGCTTGTCAGCAGTTTGTTGGAAGACCTAAATTGACATCTTTGCCTTTGAATCCAGTTGTCATTGAATAACCCTTTCAACAATGGGGCTTGTATTTCATCGGGGTCCTGAACCCAAACTACAGTTCTAGTCATACTCACGTGCTCACTGCAACTGACTACTTTATGAAGTGGGTTGAAGCTATTCTAGTGAAACAAACATCTACTGCTGTAATTTGTAACTTCATCAAAGAGAATATATTGGTTCGTTACCGAATTCCACACAAGATCGTGATGGAAAATGCCTCCAATTTTTCTTCTACAGAGATGACATGTTTCTGTTATGGGTATGGGATATCCTTATCTCATTCATCATATTACTATCTGTATGGAAACAATCAAACAGAATCCAGTAACAAAAACATTATTACTATCGTGTGCAAGTTAGTAGAAAAAAATCAAAGAACTTGGCACAAAAATTTATAGGATGCATTGTGGGCTGATTACATAACCCCCAAAAGATAAATCAAGATGTCTGCATTCCAACTCTTGTATGGAACTAATGCTCAAATTCCTATCACGTTGGAGCTACTAGCATTACGATTGGCTCATGAAGTTGACGATGAATGCTTCACCAATGCGTTAGATAAAAGGATCATGTTCCTAAGAAAGCTTGAAGAACAAAGAAGTCAAGTAGCAAATAGGATCGAGGAACGCCAATCCAAAGTAAAGAGGTTGTTCAATAGGAAAACTAAGGAGAGGTAATTTCAAATCAATGACTTAGTTCTTCTCTGGGACAAGAGATGTGAACCAAAAGAAAAGCATGGGAAGTTTGATTCGTTGTGGCTAGGCACTTTCAAGATTAGACATTTTTGTGGAGATAACACCTATTACTTGGCATATCTCGATGGAACTCATTTTCCTTTGCCCTCCAATGGGCAGTATCTCAAGCACTATCAAAATTAAAAATGGGTTGTCCCCCGTATGTACATAGGTGATTATGATTTTGGTTTGTTTCTTTTCCCCGTTTTCGATTTCCTATCTTTTGTCATCCCGTTTTTGTGCACCCTCATTTTTGGGATCGTGTTAATTAAATATTTGGGCCTGGGTCTATTTCTACATCCATAAAGTCCTTGTTCCCAATTAGATCCATATGTTATCAGCTAATTTTGACTTCGCAAAATTAATAAACATGGAAATTTTTAAATTTTTCAAAAGTGTTAATTTGCATGATTTATCACCCTCATCGCAATCTTCTCATTTTTGTGATCGTTCTTGTTTTCGTTTCATCCATTTCGGGCAAGAACTCCTCCCACCAAGTTATAAACTACGTTAAATATTAATTAATTAATATTTATTTAATTTATTACCCTTTATTTGATAAAATCAATTTTATTAAAATTTGGGGTTTTTAATTAAATAAATATTAATATAAGACTTATTAAAAATCAATTGACAAATTTTTATTTAATTGCTGGGGGGAAAGTAATTTTCTACTTCTAATTGCTGGGGATGCCAAATTGGCTTCCCATACCCAGATTTCCCCTTTCCTGGCAAATTCTTCTTATTTCCCCGCTCGTGGGATTTCTTCCATTGATTGCCAATTCAACCCATTGGCAAATGGGCAAATTTTTTTCCTAATTTCCCACATGGGGAAATAGAATTGGGATTGCCAGCCCGCCTTGCCATTTCCACTGGTAGATGGTTGTCTTTTTCCTACTTTCCTCTGACAATTAATGCCACTACCCAGGAAAGAGGGAATTGGTTATTTCAATAAGAAGGGGAAATAGTTATGGGGAAGCTTCTTTAATTCCCATAACCATTTCCCCATGAAAATAGTTGAAAGAATTTTTGTTCCTTACTCCATTCAATTAATTTGTTCGTGTTATTGCTAACTATTTGTTCACATTTGTATACGAAGAAGAAACACAGTTTACTGTGAATGCAATTGGGAGAAGATCCACACATGCATAAGAGAAAAAACTACACAGCCAAAGGCAACCTAACATTCATTGAGGAGGGAATTCATTCCCACACTGTTGCATGTCATTTGCATGCGTGTAAATCTATATTCTAACAGGATGCTCATAAGTTTCAAGGCCAAGTTATTTTACAACTGCATTAGAAATAAAATTTTATTGAGAACCAGTACTAACCAAAGCATTTACCTTAGTCCTCTTAATCTAGATTTTGATTTGAAATAACTTACTCATTTCTTCCTCTTGTTCATGGTTGTCCATGTTGGTGGCTGTGCATACCAACCACTCATCTACATTGGACTCATCCTCTATCTCTACCTCCCCATATATCTTTATAATTATTATGGACTTCTTGGAGTCCTTGGTTTGGTTATTTGGATGCAATTATGGATAAAAATTCCAACATGTAGTGTCAGTATGACCATTGATATCGCAATTCTTACAAAAATTCTTAGGATCTTTACAAGTATTTAAGGTGGTAGTAGTATTTTTACCTTTCCATTCCCTTGTGACTTGTTTGTCCCTGTTCTTTCTTTGGCCGATTTGTTGACTACTTTTCCCTTGAATCCGCTTCTCCTTTCCTTTTATCATCATCTCTATAGTATGCTTGCACACATGCTTCATTGAGATACTTAGGTTTCGTGGAGATTACCTTCATACATAGATGAGTGTGAAGTCTTCCCAAATACTTGGTAAGAATATCCTCATCCTCCAAGTCCATATTGAGAAACATGGCTTGCCTCCAAAATTACATAGTGTAATCCTACACACTTTCACCACTAGTTTGTCTAAAATACTACCATTTAATCATTTGACTAGTCTTAGGGCCAATAGGATAAAAATGTTCCCTTACAATTCTTTAAAACCATCTCAAGAACTTACAATAGGACACTTCTTCTTCTCATAAGTGACTAGATGAGCTTCCCATCAAACCAGAGCATGTACTTCCATCTTGAGACGTGCAAAGGTGATCCTTTGTGCCTCAGTGATATTATGTACTCTAAAATAGACTTCCCATTATTTTAACCATTTATCTAGTAATTATGCATCTACTTGTTCTTAAAATCTTTTAATCTCAACTTTAGTTTTTAACTTTAAAAAAAGTATGATCATATTTTACCTTTCCATTATCAACTAGATTTTACTCTTCCCACTCTTCCATATCTTCCTCATTGTGTCTCTTTCCTATGCCAAATTTCTTGGCCAAAGCTCAAACCATTGAGTCCATGGAGTCTTTCTTAGCCGCTGCTTTCTTTTATATTTTAGAGAGTTCCCTTTGGTGTTGAAACACCCTAACCATAGTACTTTCTAGCATATCAACTATACGGACTAAGTTATCTTCTTCCATTTATTCTCTAATCCTTTGATTCCACATTTTCACAACTATCTCTAGATCACAAGGTAATAACTCTTCATTTTTAGACCTTTTCAATGTCATAAAAATCACACAAGAATGAATATCACAATCCTTTAGATATTATTAAAGTTCTGATACCAAAATGATATGTACACTTATACTTTGGAAACTTACAAAACCACACAATTGGTGTTCCTACTTCCAATTTACTTGAAAATGACAGTTTTGAAAGTTAGTGAATGAATGCTAGTACTTAGAACCAATTGCAACAAAATAAAAAATGAATAATTAAACACACAACACAATATTTTTATCTTGGAAACCACTTAAATTGAGGGAAAAAATAGTTGGGAAGGGTAATTACTCTTTCTTCATAGTATTATATTGGCCAATTTAAATAATACATATTACAAGGAGCTGACGGAAGACAAAAGTGTTATTTCCACCATCTCTACTTGTTTGCTCTGCTCATACACCTTGCTTTTATAAATAATTTACAACACCATTGGTTTCTTTCTCGCTTCTCCCATTAATTCTTTCTCAATTCCACATGCTCCACTCATGTTTATAGCTTGCTTCCTATGCCCTCCAATGCACTGGAGAATAGGAAGAGTCATCCAAGTAAGTGACATAACCCAACCATTTAAAATTTGTGTCACCTGTTCATGGGTTTATTTATTTATATTATATATAGTGATAGGATTGGTGGTGAATGTAGAGGGATGGTTACACAACCATTGGTGTCTTCAGAGGGGTAGTTACGTAACTACCGCTCTATAGAAAGCGATGGTTCTGTAACTTAACCTTTTTCTCTAGCTTCTTATTTTTCCTTCTGGTCATGGCTGTTATGATGAAGTGGTGTTTTTATGGATCCCTATGGATCACTACCACCCCAATTTCCTATCCACCATGTCATCTAGTAGGAGCCTCATCCCATCCACACTCACTTATATGCCTCTCCTCCTCCTCCAAAATCATCCCTACACACGGTTCTTACTAAAACCCCATTTGGATCCTCAACACATAATCCTTTCAGGGCTCACATATTCCTCTAACCCATACCCAAATTCACTTCCTTGACTGAAATTATATTTTTCGTCCTCCAAAAACTAATTAACACCAATTTTATCACTCTTTCACCATTTCACCACCACCCTTATGTAAAGTATTGCATGATTGATGTGCATATCACTGTATTGAAACTAACCCCACTTACACATATCTCCAAATTCTCTATATCATATAAGACTTCCTTAACAAGGGTGATGTCATTTTCCAACATTTGTATCCTCTTTTACCATCTTCTAATAATAATCCACTACCTATGTAGGCTATTTTTTCTCCCATCCTTAAAAATTTTCATACCCTATTTACCCTTACGTCACTTTACCATCTTCTTAGTGCCCTCACCACTCCTATTTCTCCTATCCACTCCTTTGAACATAACATATTTGGATTTATCACCCCCACCCTACATCATCATGTTTACCTTGTTTATCATACTCCATATAACCATTTTCCTACTTATCATCACTTGCATCATCATCCTCACCTTTTATATCATCGCTCAATCCAATTGTGACCTCGCCCACATCCCCTTCATCACTTGCATTAATTATGTACCAAACCCTAATATTTCCTTCATTCACCACAGCTACACCGTGCTCGTCACCATATTTAGAGATGTACATTGTTTTCCCCTACTCTAAAGTAATCTTTTACACATCCCTTCTACTACGCCATTAATCATAGGTCATATATTAGGATATGTATGACCAACTTATGGCTAACATAAGGCATTATGATGGCATATCACATTAAAAAATTATTTCGTATGCTTATTAGGTCAATCTTGGTACTTTGTATAACATAATAGGGTATATAAGAGTTAGTAACTAGTAAATGATCATCATATTATGTTCTTAAGTCATATTATTTGGTTTGGAGGTTACCCCTCAAAGTGGAAAATTCATTTGAATTGCATATTTTGATATTATCAATCTATATTTGGTGTTATATTTATGTTATATTTTTCATTTAAATAATTTCATTACAAGTGGTATTAGAGCTTTGATTTGGACCAAAATTATGATGAAACCCTAAATTTAGGGACTTGCCCATATATTCCAATTCTTTGAATTTTTTCTACATTTTTAAAATTGGAATTGTAAAATAATAAGAGGAAGATACCCTCCAAATTTTAGTTTATTTTGATTCATTTTGTGGAAGTTATTTCAATATTAGGTTTTTTTACAAATTCACTCCATAGGCCAAAATTTTCATTTTTTGGTTTTCTACATTTTCATAAACGTCTCAAAAAATAAATAGGATTTATTTCATGTAGTTTCTAATTTGAGTTTGACATCATCTAAAAAACCTAAACTCTATCGCCATAGTAGGGAGATTGAATAAAGGCTAAGGAAAAGGCTTTGCTACTCCAAGGAGAACTCCTAACAAGGAGGAGGTTGAATCGGAGTCGGAATGGGGAGGTAATTTTAATGTCATGTATTCCTTATTGGATGAAAAGATATAACCACTAATGGAGAATTATAAAACCATGAAAGATTAGGTCAATTTATATGTCACAACATGTAAGGAGAGGTGGAGACATTGAAGATGATATGAAGAGTATTTTGAAAAGAATTGAAGGAGATATGGCTAAGATGTTAAAAGGCATTGAGGTAGATGCGGATAATATTTTCAGAAACATTAATTTTTTATCCTCTTAAATAACTCAAGAAGCCTCTAATGGACACTCTCTTTATGATTCAAATATGATAACACATGTCTCCAGGGACAAAAATAAGTTTAGGTTTTGAAACCTACTCCCAAAGGTGGACATACGTAAATTTGATGGCACACGCAGGAAAAATGCAGATTAGTGAAAAGGTCCCTATATTATCATATAACAAAACATGGCACAATTTACTATGGGACCTATAAGGAAACATGTTACTATTGAGTAACCATGGAAGTAGGCTAAAGGCCTATCGTGCATGATTATGCAATAGCAAGAACACAAAAATATATTCATCATAAGAGTTAGAATAGGATTTTTCAAATTCAAGTAAGTATGGTAGTTGCAAGTTTTGTGAAGTTGATTTGTTTTCATTCTAGCATGAGTAGGAATAACAAAAATTAAGAAATAAATTTTCAAACTGCTAAGTGTTTGAGTACGAGAAACAATGCAAGAAGAGATCTAAGAAATTGAATAATTCCAAAAAATTACATAGAGAAAATATAATGGATTATGAGGAAAAAAGAGATAGATTTTTTTTCAAAATATTAAAGAATAATCACTCATAAGAAGTCAATAATAAGATAGAGGTGGAGGAAAAATAAAAATATGAGGAGGGAAGAGAAAAGGTGCAAAGAAGAAGAAGTGGAGAGGAAAAAATAAAGCAAGTGCGCAGACATGTAGAAACAACACCAAGAAGAAGAGAAGTTGAAGGAAGAACATGAGATATCCAAGCAAGAAAAATAATAAAAGGCCAATAAGGAAGACTATAATAAGATAAGAGGAATATAGATGAATAATAAGCAACGAAGGAGAAATAAGAAAAAAGAGAACAAGATAAGAAGGTTGAGGAAAAACAATACATTGTTGAGGCTATTGCAAAAGTAGAAGAATAGGTTTGGACTGTGAAGGAGAAAACACTCACATGATCAAAAATAGAGGAGGATCATAAGAAACTAAAAGAAAAATGTGAGAAATATAAGGACATTGCATGACCCATAGTCACTCCTCCAGCATAATCGTCCATTCCACATATTCAACCATAACCAACAGAAAGTGTTGAGGAAATTAAAGCCACCAGCTCATAGCAAACCACTACATAAGAAGCTATAAAATGGGACACATAAATGTTTTTCATATCCTAATGTCATTATATAGGGGCTTGGTTGAAGAAAAATGGACTGAGAGGAGGTGGTGAATCAGTCCTACAAATTTCTTTCTTCATTTACCATTATTTGTCAGCATCCATTAATATCCATGCAATCATACATACATTCAATAAGATCTTATTACGTGTGCACCTTACATTTAAATGAACATAAGCACATGAGAGAGAACACATAGACATAAGATGTAACTGGGAAAATATCATGGGGAAGAAAACTCATTAAAAAATCATTTCTTATATTACAAAAATCAAGGATTCAAGTGAATATTACACATCACAAGATATTTCTTTATTGAGGCACCAACCCTACAAGGAGCACCAACCCCTTAAACCCTTGTTGATATTACTCACAATAAGAGAATTGTCATGAATATGACTCATCAGACGAGATTTTTTAGAAGTTAAATGATCAATGAAAATATGTCGATCCCACAGCTGATTTTGATCCCAAGATTCAACTCATAAACATACATTAAACCCTCTTCAACTTCTCTCTCCTTCAGCTCGTTCTATTCTTCTTATTTCCAATGGACTGATTTGGCTTCAAATCCTTGCACAAATGCTCTATAAACCTTATTTATACTTTTTACACTCATCCTCAAGTCTCTCTCTTGATTTCCTTGAATAGCTTTCACTTCCTTACCTAGGTTGCATTTTTCCCTCCATGCACAACTAGTTCAAAAATGAACTAAAACAAGCACTTGTTTTATATGAGTTCTCAACTTACAAACACAAAATAGGTCAATACTTAACCCAAGATACTCAACCATTATAACTTAAAAATACCTAACAAAATTCTCATTAATACAATTTCATAAAATGGATCCATGTAGGTCGGTCATGCACCAAGACAACCAAACAAGCTTAAAATGGCTAAAAACCCCATCACTAAGCTCCTCAAGAACCTCCAAATCACATCAACATTATTTTTCAAGCCTCACAAAATTCCTAAAACATTTCAAATATTCCATAAAAACATCATACATGCTATGAACACATTAACTTTAACCAATCAAATTATTTATATTACTAACAAAGAAGGCTCATATCCTTCACTCAAGACAGTTGCTTCTAGGAATCAGTCTTCACCAAACATGCTCTAGATCACACCATAACACCTAAACTATTCCATGTAGACCAATCATAGGAAATTAACTGATATTTATAACACATCCATGCTTTATATAGCTTCATGAAAAATACATCAATGTCAAACCACACTTGTTTTACTCTTCACCAAACTTAAGCTTCCCATAGAAAGGAGTTTTAGAAACTCAATTGGTTTGCATCATTTCTCCCCACATTCAAGACCTATAAATTCATTTACTAGGAAAAAAATTCATCCCTCTTCACTCTACTAATAGATATTAAGCATCACCTAATCCAAAACATGAGTACTTCAACCTTCATATTCTCAGCAAAGTTCAAACCTGTCTTGAATACAAGCAACCTTGGTCTTCACAAACTAAGATGGTTGACCTACTAAATAACATCATAAAAATCAAGAAACTAATATACCATTGGATATCCCTCTGAATCTACTTTCCATAACATCTTACATTTCCTTCCAAATCCAATTGGAATGCCTATTGAACCAAGTTCCATATCTGATAACTGTTCATTTAAGGATTCTAAGACTCAAGAATCAGTCTTGAGACCAACCTGCTCCATCACCTCCAAAGTCACTTCCAAGATTTTACAAAAAATAGGAACACTCTTATAAAAAAATTCTAGGAACTCATCAACCTCCAAAAATCATTAAGAAACTTAGAACAATCACCAAACCTCAGTAAAGTTATTCAAGACCATGCTTAACCAAGAATATTTCTATAATTTACCTTCAAAGAATAGTCTCATAACTTGCTCATACTCTAAGAAAAAACTCAAGTTTGATATATTCATTGGAAATATCTTGGAACTCTGGATCATGAAAAAACCTGAACCAAGTCAAAAATCCATGTCTCTAGCTTTTAAAAATCCACTTTTACCACAAAATTCTCCAAACTGCCCCAAAAAATAGTCCACATAAATATGGCACACTTATCACTTTAACGACCTAAACCATGACACTGAAACTATCATGTACATCTAGAAACAAATCCATAGGCTCAAAAAAAATGTCAATTTATTTCATACCTTATTTAGAGAAAATTTGTCATAAATTAAAAATATCTAGAAATAAGCATTTTTTGAGTAAGGCCCACATATTGTCACATTCTATAATATATGTTTTTGGAAATATAGATGAGTCCTACTATAACCCCCAACCATCACATTTTGCAAAAGGAATCAAAACAGGATTAGTAAAATCCTTTTTCTCCAAGTCATTTTGAGCTAGGGTTTTAACTAGGGTTTCAAAGCAACTTATCTTCTTAACAATCATGTCATAAAAATGTGACAATAAAACCACCTGATTATTTTTATAATAATACCTTAATAGTCTAACCTATGAAATATCATGCCTTAAAGATCTCTAATTCACATACATGTAAGTACACAGTCCACAATGAGCATCAAAAGCTCAACTTTTTCCTCAAAAACACACTCTAGAAAACTCTGTTTTTACCAAAAACTGATCATATCTTGCAAATTCCTTCAACACTTTGAGCTAAAAATTGTCACGAAGCATAATGAAAACATCCTCTAAGTTTCCATACTCACCATATATCTCAAATATTCCTTGAAACACTCTAACCATCAACATACTTACTTGTGTCTTACTTAGTTTATCTTCACCTTCTTTCTTCCCAAGGACTTCATACATGCACTATACCTCTGAGTAACTGACCTAAAACTCGTCATAAACCTCACATATATAATGTTACATAAGTGTTTCACCATGCTTGGACCAGGACTTATTCAGCTCTAAAACTCATACTTCCATGCTCATTACCACATGTTCTAGGACTAGGAATATGCTTAGAATGACCTAGTTACAGCCCGTGACATCACATAAATTGAACCTTCCTTACCTCTTAAAAAAACTTGGAGGCACTTTTTACCACATCATATAAACCATGGTGGACCTCATACCGACCTTCAATAAACTTAGGAGGATCTCATATTGTGACCATGTACACTCTAGAATCATGCTCCAAAACACTCATAGGACTTCACCAAACTATGGACACTGACCAATCAACCTTCATGTTTGACCTTTGACTAACACCTCATGGAGACTCATATGACCCCATAACACCTTTTTCCACCAATGGAATTGTCATCAATGACAACACTAAGAAACAATGGCCAACAATTATCCCCATTTGTCATTAATGGCAATCACCTTCAAAAACATTGATGGCAACCATAAGACAAAACACTCCTACTTGACCTCTTTTTCATGTTTCTGATGCTTCTGTCCCGCTTTGACATCTATGACAAAGGATACAATGATGACACTACATGGAAAATTATAATACAATATGACACAATGGAAATAATGCACTAGACACACTTACTTACTTGAATTGACCCCCCTTAGATTGTACTTGTCTTATTTGACTTCTTCAACAACATATGATGATCCATGGACTTGTAATGAGATTTCACATAGCTCCCCCTAAGTGAATACTCTCCATAATTTTTCTTCATCCATTTTCTACAACTTCTTCTTTGTCCATTCCATGCTAAAATCAATAGCTCTACCTTTAACATCTCTATAACATCATTTAGGACTATAAGCCCTAATCAACATTTTCAGCCTATTTTTGATAGACTTCTCCAAGTAATAAAATTAAGCACACACTATGAAATCACTCTATATTACCCCCATGTATTTGTACCATCTATATCTAACTGAAAAAATATTTTTTTGGGTACTCACCTTGATTGAAATTTCTGAGGGACATATCTATTTGATTATCACAATATTGAAACTATTTTCCAGTGTTCACAATATATTTTTCATAAAATTCACACCTACAAGTCATACCACTTGCTCCTCCAACAACTAGGTTTACTATTTCCCATCAATCTACCTTACTAGTTCCTTGGCACCTAAATCACCTAATACAGGGTCAAAAATGGCTCCAACTACTTTTTCTTACCTTATCAGACATGTACCTCATCATTTCAGTGTTTAACACTCACCTACAGTACACTGTTAAGATGGAAAATTATGCTAGCTCAGACATATAGACAATGGAATGAGTATACCTTCTTGTGTAAGTTCAACATACCAAAATTTATTTCATTATCCTAATCATAGACCTTCATAAAGTTCTTAACCTGATCCCCTTGCCTCAAAAGAGTTTCACATACCTATATTCTTCAAAAAATTGACCAACACCTATGCTAATGTGCACATAAAAGTCTCGAAATTGATTCCCCTCTCTTCAAGTTATGCCAACTTCCAAGAACAAACTTGACACCTTCATTAACCTACACAAACCCTACAACCTTATTGTTATAGATGCAGAAATGGATTTCAGCCTTAAATTTCCTTTAATATCTTATAGCATACTTATTACACTGCACAACTATGATTTTGCATCCTTGTTTCATTTTATACATTTCCTCTTAAGATTATTGTGAGCATCAATACAGTTAATCATTCCTCCAAAAAAGTTTTATTTCACCCTACTTTTTATGGTCTTATAGTCATATTTCTTCAACTTTGTGTCCCAACATGATACCCTTGTGACAGAGCACTATGCAATATTGATCTTCAAGGTTTTACTTTCTTTCTCAATATTATACATGATTAAGTCTCTCATCTTCCTTTCTCAACACAAATTGTTCAATCATACATATAAGTCTCTTTGGTTTAGAGCACTAACATAGTTATGAACACATACCTCTATCATTTGCAATCATCACATACTTATAGCACATTGTTATAGAATTCCATAACCTACTCAGACCTATACATGTTGTTACAGGGTATAATGATCCTTTTCATATCATTTTGTAATCTGTAGAACCATGCCCATAATGTCATACTATTGGATCTCTATCTTTGCTTACTATGTACAAATGATAAAGCACACATCAAGCTTCATTTCCTTTCATAGGTAGAGAAAATCATTTACCATCCTTTACCTTATACATGAGCTATTACCTTGTCTTTAACAAGTAGATCATGTCATTCTTTGCAATAATCCAACAACTCTGCTTTGTGACAGTGTCACCTTTTCAAGTCATCCTAGCTCCCCTTGAGATATCATTCTCTAGACCCTTGTTTGATATTGAGTCTTGTTTATAAGCCTATATCATAACTTAACATAATTAAATATGAAAACACAGACTTGAACTTTATTGTTGGAAGCAAAAAAAGATACCTTGAATGGATTAGTGAACTTAAAGTAAATTAAATATTTCTTCGTCATGTTAGCACAAGAATCACTCTTCCTCTACAAATGACATATATGTACATACACAACAAGTTTAGGATCTTCATTCTTTATGAGCTCATTTTCTTTGGCACCATATTGCGATCTCAATCTGAACATAGACCTTCACTTTGAACAATGCACCTTCATGTACATCTTCTTAATCCTTCAAACTTATTCAAGGAACCTTAACAAACTCTTAAGATGCACATCCTTTAAATGGATATAAAATTCATGTCAGCATATGTCTTCATGCATAACACATACTAAATTATGGATGACCCGGGGAAGATACCACTTCTACCAGACATAGGAGAGACTATAAAATTTTCTTAAGAAACTTAGGCATGTTGAACTCCTCCTAGACTAAGTATCTTACCATATCAATTTGAGACCTTTCTTGCATCAATACCAAAGACCAACTAACTCACTTATATTGACTTTTATTTGCTTAAAAACACGCCACATTTTAAGCCATAACGAAGATTCCCAAGGGCACAATAATTAATACAAAACTTAAGGAATATGATCATCTTTATCTCTGTTAACAAAAAACCTAGAAGCATAATCCTTTAAAAAAACTTCATGACATGTAACATCCATGAGCAATACTTTTCCTTGGTATAAAAACTCTGTCCCAGACTTCTTTTCACCTTGTAACACAACTTAGATCACATAACTCCATAGAGACTTAACAATTAACACTTATACACTTAGATTCATGACATATCCTAAATATTATCCATAATGACACCGCGAAGAACTTTTGTATTCAACCTTATCTTCTAGAACTAGGATTTTGGTAGAGAAATATGAGACATCATTTATGAGATATGACTAAGCACTAACAAAATTCTAAACTCATAATGATTTGAAAAACCATCAACCTTTAACCTTCCACTAGAAATTATCATTGAAACACTTTTATACTAACCTTATGATCACAATTGCTCTTTCTCTAGGATGATGTATTCCTAGATCTTGGACTTGACTCAACACTTTGACCTCCTAACATGATAAAAATAGAATTCTTAGTTACTTAAGATACTTAAGCACAAACCCCTTTTTATGAACTTGAACCAAAAGCACACTTTGAGACACTACTTGAAAATAACATAGACCTTAATGGACTCATATATAGACTTGGGATCTTACCATGGACTCTCATGGGACCAACAACTCTTTTCTCAAATTGACACAATCTCAAACACCTTTGATAGAGACTATATACTTTTCAAGATAAAACTATGATTTATAAGACAAATACATACCTTAGAGGACTAAAAAAAACCTTGTAGGGACTCACAACCAAGCTTCCTCCATCTGATGAATGTATTCTAGAAGCCTAGAGAAGACATACAAAGCACGTTAGGTCATTAGAACAATATATCATTATCAAATGAGTGCAAAGACTATATCCTTTCTCTTTCCTCCATGTTTATTCCCTTGGAAGTTATATATTTTTCAGATATAATGATCTCATCCCCAAAAAAATTCATCTTTTAAATAGGATCCTAATAAGCACATATGTATGTTTTCATTTTCAACAAGATCCAACAAACCCTTATTGGTTTTTCCAAGCTTGAATTTTTTTTACTAACCTTATCAACATACTTTGGAGAATGGAAAGAGCTTGACTCTCCCTTACCTGTCATAGTTTCTTTCTCCTTCACATCCTTTACCCTTTCATCCTTTTCAACCTTAGGAAATACTTTACCTTGACTGAAAGATGAATCTAGCTTCTTCATTACTACACTTTAATTTTCATTCTTCTTGATGTTCTTGAAATTTTTTTAGATCTTCTTCCTTTATAGGCTTAAAGATACCCTTAAAAGTCATACATGGACTTGATTCACTCTTGGGACCGATATTTCTCCTAAATACCTTCTTATTTTTTCCTTTGAATGCTTGAGATCTACTATCATTCCTTAGAGATTTGTTTTGATAACAAAACCTTGCAATATGACCTTATTTGTGGCAGTTGCAATAAACAATGTTATTCCAATTTCTAGCCTTGTACACACTAATATTCCAACCACAATTAGTTTCTCTATAACTGATTAACTAAAATTAGGGAATATGTGTAGTTAATCTACTCTAGAACAACATGTAAATACAGTAAATAAATGTAGTAGATAAATGTGGAAATGAAACAAACAACTATGAAAATGGAAATGCTAAACCCTAGAGTACAAGAGAGTTAGAATGAACTCGACTGATTAGAGGAGCTTCCTGGACTATGTCAAAAAAATGAATAGATGAACATGAAGTAGAAATGACTGTGCGAAGGTCCCAAAAAGAATAGATCTGAGCTATCTAGCTAGAATGGAGCACCTAGAGAGGGACTGGGGCACCTGCGAGTGCTCTGGTCTACAAAATGGGCACCCTGGTGTGTGAAAAAGGTATGGAATTGAGTTTCATAGGTTTAACAAGTGGTCTAAAACCCTTGATGTGTATCGTATGAGGTTTGCTACATGACGCCAAGTGTTGCTAATAATCCAAGATGTATAGAAGACCTGTAAAAGACCAAAAATGAGTATCAAAACCCTAAAAAAAAAGAATGCAAATGAATGGGTCGAACTAACCTTAGCTGCCACAATAGTGGGCTTACTAATTGAGCATTTCACTACATTTTGGACCCAAATATAGTTCTTCTATATGTGTGCATAATGTGCCCTAGGTGCTCTTGTGCTGGTCACACTTTTTGAAGTAGTGAGTAATAGCTAAATTTAGAAAATGTAATAGTATGTGTATATGAAATAGAACAAAATCCCTCCCCCTATACTTGTGTGAAGCAGATGAACTAGCCTTGTCCTTGTGATGGAGCTAATGGATGCAAATGATCTCCAAATGGATGCAATTCTTAATGGATGGTAGTAGTAACTAGTGCTTGGTCCCTCATTATGGTCTCATAACTTTATATTTATAGGGTTCTCTTGCTCTAATTTCGTAATTAACCCCAAAATGGCCAACCACCAAAAATATAAGAAGTTGAAATAGGTAGAAAGTTCCCAAAAAGTGACGAGAAAGTTCAAAGAGGACTAGGGTTCCCCTAGTAGGACCAAGGCACCCATAGGTGCCCCAATACTAGCCTAGGCACCCCAGTTGAGGTTAAAATAACACGAAATGAAAAAAAGCTAATTGGGCATGCAAGTATAAGAGGTTGAAAATGACACAATAAAATAAAACAAGATGGCCAAAAGATGGGGGTAAACTAGTACTTTCTTCACTCAAGAACTTTCTAAATAGTTGTATGAGACCATGATTAAATAATATATAAAGTGTCTGATTTTATGAATACAATGACCATACTCATAACATGAGTAACATTGACCCTTAAAGGATTTTTCACCTTTCCAAGATGATTCACCTCTTGAGAACTTCCTCTTATAATCCGTTAGCTTTGTGACCAAAACCATTACAAGCATAACAATATCCATTGAAAGAAGAAATATACCTCATATCATGATGTTGTCTGATAGGGTTAGACCTTCTCACATCAATCTTCTTTGTCTCCTTCTCGTTTTCTTGAGAGTTTGGACCAGCTTCACCATGTTAAAACATGATATTAAGTGCCTATAAACTTTAGTTTATAATTAAATAATTTAGAATAAGTTATATTATGAATTATTTAATATAAAATTTAGGTTATATTTAATTGTTTATTTAGTAACTAATTTATACTAAACCGGGGTACGATTTAATCATACCCTATCACTTAATATGGTTAGTGACCCATTCGTGTGGATTGGTGGAGAGAAGTGAGGAAGGAGATATGGACTGTACTTATGTTTCTCACTAATGGAATTATCTCTTTTCATGGTTTTTTACCCCTTGGGAGTTTTCCACATTAAATTTGTGTCTGTGTTATTTTATTTTATTGCATTTATTATAATGTTTATTATATTAATTTAATTGATATTCAATCTTATTTAATGGTTAATGTTTTTAACCCCTCAGATATGACACACCATCATTCTTCACATGTTCTGCTTTGAATCATAGGTCCGTTTTTTCACTAGAAACTCTTTGACATTCCAAGATTCCATCGAGAGTTCCAGAACTCTTCTCTAACTTACCATACATATTCAACCTATTGGAAGCATCTTCTAAATCAGATCCCAAATATTTTAACCTTTCTTCGTATATGGAATAAGAATTTTATTTATCCTTTAGGGCTTTAGATACACTCTCAACTTGATATTCTAGCCTTTTGATGGCTTGTCCATGTTCATTATCCATGTTACTGATTTGATCTTGTAATCTATGAATTAGAGACTCGGTTATATTATACTTCTTACTCAAGTCTTCTTCAACATATGAAGACTTTCACATTGCTTATGCTTCAAGGATCTCCGTCAAGTGATTAAACTTGCTTCTCAAGGGCCTACTCTAACACCAATTGTTGGAAGCACAATGGACTGAGAGGGGAGTGAATAAGTCCTATAAATTTCTTACTTCATTTACTATTATTTCCATCATCCATTAACATCCATTCAATCACATACATTCATTAATAGCTTATAAAGTGTGCACCATACATTTAAATGAACATAACACATGAGAGAGAACACATAAACACAAGATGTAAGTGGGGAAAACCTCATGGGGAAGAAAACCCAATTAAGACCATTGCTTATATTACACAAAACAAGGACTTAAGTGAATATTACACATCACAAGAGATTTCTTTAGTGAGGTATCAACCCCACAAGGAGCACTAACCCCTAAAATCTTGTTGATATTACTCACAACAAGAGACTTGCATGAATATGACTCATCACACAAGATTTTTCAGTGGAATGACCACCAAAAATATGTTGATCCCACAACTAGTTGTGATCCAATTTCATCTAACAAATACATCAAAACCTCATCAACTTCTCTCTCCTCCAACTCACTCTATTCTTCTTCTTCCATTGACTATTTTGGATTCAAACCATTGCATACAAGCTCTTAAAAATTATTAAGATTTTTACACGCATCCTCAAATCTCTCTTTATTCCCTTGAATAGTTTTTACTTCCTCACCTAGGTCACATGTTTTCCTCCATGCTCAACTAGTTTTAAAATGAACTAAAACCCTTGTTTTATATGAGTTCCAACTCAAAAATTACATCATATACTGGTCATAACCAAATATACCAACCATTAGAACTTACAAATAAATAACATTACATTCATTCAAATTCATATCATGGACCCAGGTAGGTCGGCCAAGCACCAAGATAACCAAACAAGCCAAAAATGGCTCAAAACCCATCACCAAGCTCCTCAAGGACCTCTAAACTAATAACCATGATTATTCAAGCATATAAAGGATTCATAGATGTGAAATATGTCATAACATCATCATCCATGCTTTCACATTACCTTGGACACATCAAATTCTTCATAATAATACCAAGAAGGCTCGTATCCTTCACCGAAGAGTTGTTTCCAGGAGCTGGTCTTCATCAAACATGCTCTAGATCACACCATAACACATAAAATATGCCATGTAACCACTAATTTTAAAGCCACTGATATGTATAAAACATCCATGCTTTTTATAGCTCATGAAACATCTAAAAACCACACCTGTTTCACTCTTCACTAGGTTGAGCTGTCTAAAAACAAGTTTTGGAAACTCAACTAGTTTGCACCCTTGATGCAACTTTCAATACCTCAAATATTTTTTAATAGGGACAAAATTTCTCCCTATTAACTCTCCAATATATATCAATCATAAAATAATCTAAAACACATGTCTTCTACATCCATCTTCTCATCAAAGTAATCATGTCCTGAAACAGTCAAACTTAGTCCTCACAAATTAAGACATTTCACCTATCAAAAATCATCATCAAAAGATAAATAATATACCATTATAAATCCTAATGAATCTAATTTCCATAACACTTTACATTTTATTCTAACTCTAAGTGGAATGCCTTCAACTAGGTCCATCTCTGAAACTGCTCATTAAGGCTTCTAAGAATTAAGAACTAGCCTTGAAATCAAATCGCTCCATCACCTCCAAAGTCACTTCCAAGCTTAACCAAAACATGGAAAACCCTTTAAAATATTTTCTTCAGACTAAAAATCCTTCAACAAGCATTAATAACCTCATAAAAATTACCAACCTCGTGAAGCTACTTAAGACCATACTTAACCAAGCATCTTCCATAATTAACCTTCAAATAATAGGTCATAACTTGCTCATATCTTAGCCAAAACTCAATTTTGATATATCATTGGAAATATATTGGAACATGGATAATGCAAAAAGCTTTAATCAAGTCAAAAATCTACATGTATCTCCTATAAATCCACTTTTACCACATACTACTCCAAATTGCCCCAAAAAATAGTCTTCATAAAAAGGGCACACTTTCCCCTTTAGGACCTCAACCATGATTTTAAACTAGCATGGAAATTTAGAAAAAAATCTTTAGATAAAAACAATGTGAATTTATTTCATACCTTATTTGAGAAACTTTTCCACAAACTGAACATCTCTGGAAACATGCATTTTTGAGTGGGGCTCACATACAATCACAAACACTACCATACCTTTATGGAAATTTGGAGGATTCCTCTAGAACCTCCTATCATAACTTTTTTAAAATTAATAAAAATAGGCTTAGTACACTCTTTTTTCTCCAATTCACTTTGAGATAGGGTTTAACTACGGTTTCAAAACAACTTATCTTCTTAATGGTTGTTCATAAAAACCTAACAATAAAAAACCTCTTTTTTTTTAATAAACCTTCTTAGTTCCATGAAAAATAATCCTCCAAAATATTTTGGTTCCATGTAAATCATATAATCCATAACGAGCATCATAAGGTCAACGTTTACCTCAAAATCACACTCTAGAAAAACCGGTTTTGCCAAAACTAATGTATCTTGCAAAATATTCTTCAACTTGACCTGAAAATTGTCATGAAGCATTGTGAAAACATCCTGTAACTTTCCATACTCACCATATATCTCAAATATTCCCAAAAATCTCCAACCATAGTGACTTACATGTGCTAACTTAGTTTGTCTTCACCTTGTTGCTTCCCAAGAACCTCATACATGCACTATACCTCTGAAAACTGACCTGCAACTCATCATAAATGTCACATACTTCATCACCATTCTACTACCATGCTTCACAATGACTGATTATCACCAAAAATCATACTTCCATGCCATACCTCATGTTATAGGTCTATGAATAGGCTTAAAATGACCTGACTCAAACCATACATCCCATGAACTAACCTTGGAGACCACATGCAAAATATTAGACACTCTTGATATATTATACCAACCATTATTGGCCCCATAAAAACCTTCAAACAATTCAATAAAGCTCATATAATGACTATGCAAGCTAGAATCATGCCAGGACCTTATAGAACCTCAACAAACTTAGACACTACCAATCAACCTTCATACTTGACCTTGATTTACACATCATGGACACTCGTATGGCCTCATATTACCATTTTCCATCAATGGAGTTGGCATCAATGACAACACTAAGACACAATGGCCAATAAGGCCTCTGCTAACACACTTGTCAATTCCACACCTAAGATGATTTGAGATTGTCCTTAATTAAACCAATATCATTTTGACGTTCCATTTGATTTGTTATCCTAGATAGACATTTAATCATGGTTGTATGTGGGATTAAATTCGGTAATGTAATATTATTTTTTCCACCAAAATTTCTTAAATTTTAGTCCTTGTGAAAGATAGGCTACTATAGAATTCACTTTCATTTAATTCATATTGATTATTTATTATTATTTGATGTTTTCATTTAATCACGAGCTTGTATTACTTTTTTATGTTGATTTCTTAGGTCTTAAATTTTGCAGGTGCATACCTTTTATCCAAAAATGCTAGAAAATGAATTCATCTAGTTAGTGATTGGGTAAAATCTTACAACCCTCATTACCCTCTTCATAAATATTGAGGCATCATCATGTCCCCATATTCATAATAGTTTACAATTCATATTGTCACTTGTTATATCAAAAAAATAATTTCCAAAAAATCTTTCAATGTACACATATTCTTTCCAAAAATAGGTATATATAACATCCATTAGATGTAATAATTTCAAAATTTAAGCCAATATTGTATTAGTATATATGTATGTCTTAATAATTCCAAATTTTGACATTAAAATAAAATCAAATATTCTTTGAGGTCCCACATATTCCATCTGTCATGTTGAAATTTTATTAAATAAACACACACAAAAATTAATAACACAATGAATAACTAGTCTTATACCAACATCTTTATTTTTATAATTATTATATGTTGGATCCATCACATCAACCAACATTTTGATATTTATTATATGTTGAATCTATCACATCAACCATTTTTATTATAAATATTCCATTTACTTGTAAAAAAAATTTAAAATATAAATGCAAATAAACTAATACCATAATAATTATTTTATCATTTATCAATAATAAATACATATAGTAATACTATAATAATTAATTAACCCAATATCATATAGCAATATACTAAGTATGTACTAATATTAATTTTCTACGGATTAAACGAGAGATTTGACCATATTTATTTTCGAAGGATATTTCCAATGAAACACATATATTTTTGCTCACGGAAGAATGTCATGGATTGATAAAACTTGATTAACTCTCTCATATATAATAATACCCTATATTCAAACACTGTGTGTGTGTGTGTGTGCGTGCGTGCGTGTGTGTGTGTGTGTGTGTGTGTGTGTGTGTGTGTGTGTGATATTTTTAAAGAAATTGCATCCCTTACTCTCTACTTTAAACCCTTAACCTAATCGATAATATAACATCTATTCATCACATTTAAAATAACAAAACTTTATATTAAAAAAATTGTATATAAAAATACTTCACATTTAAAAAAATAAAAAATAAAATCTCAACTAGTGTAAACACTAATTTCTAATAACTTGTCCTTGTGTAGTGTCAAACTTGACCATCTATCCTTGCTAAGATAAATGTTCACCTCCGGTATCTAATCTCCTCGTCTCTTTATCCATTATAAACGCTTTTATTTATACTCTACCGTGTCATTAATTTTGGGAATATTTTTTAATCAAAAGAGCATTAAATATTTAATATTCATGGAACATCTTTCAATTTATTTGTTCTTCTCTTTGGTCAAAAAATGTACAAAAGGGTTGAGGTGTAGGGTCCAATCTTGGCTGACTTGTATGGTCCCACCCCTTCATAATCACCGACTTTGTTGTCAAATTTAAGTCATTCTTTGGGTAGTTTAATCTTCTAAGGTTCAAACTTATTAGAATATTTCACCTATGAAAGTCTATCTAAGAAAATCATTATAACTTTATAACTCATTTGACATTATTACAAGCTACTATTGCCAACATCATTCCAAGAGCACTCAAAGGGTTCCTAAATCTTCTTAAATCACTTGCACATCACCTAGAGCAGTCCCTACTACAAACTTGAAGCACTCAAATAGGTCAAAGAGTATAGATTCATCCATCTACAAGCATACAAAGATCATATAAGCCATGTCTTAGCAAAAGAAAAGTCACTTTAAGAATTGCACAACGATTTCAATCAATAAGAGGGTTAGGTCACCTAGGTGAGGCACACCACATCTCATTATTACTATGTTGGATACATTCTATGCTACATAATTAGATTTTTATCTTGGTATTAAAATATAGGAGGGAATCCCTAGGGGATTCTTAACTATAAACACTTACACGAGCACTTATGAGAACTACATGAGACTTGATTTCCAGAATGAGGATATGTAGTGTAACACTTGGATTAGTTAAGAAACTAGGAGTTTGAATGCCAAGGGTGGTATAGCCTCAAAGACACAATATATTTCTGCTTTGGTTTGTTAATTCTCTGATGAATGGGTTTTTGGTTTTCTAGGGCCTCTACCTTGTTTCATGTTATCATGACTCATCTCGAACTTGTGTGAACAAGAGCGACATATAAAGAGCACCATTTATAAGCAAGCAGACCACATAAAAAATTATAGATTCAAATTTTGTGGTCCTAAAACCATAAAAATCTCATTATGGACCATACTTCTCTAATCTAGACCATATAAAATCTTTATGGTCCCACACCTGCTCAGTTTCTAGTTCCAAAGTCTGCAGTGTAGAATCCATAGCTCCAAATATTATTATTCCATTTTCCTTCAAACCCAAATCATTCTTAAATCATCTTGAATAACTAAGAGTATCTATCATCTCATGTTTTGAGAAATTTACTTATAATTTATCAATCATTTAAATTATTTCAACTTTTGAATGCATTATTCTAGTCATGTATAATTGATGTTAGAAGTTATTTAGATCATAAGAGTATATATGTTGTTAACCCTTACATCCTTATTATTGTTGTGTATTTTCACATCATAGAAATTAAATAGGGTGTAAACATATGAAAAACCCTGCGTGTGAATTGAATCTATTTCTACAACCCTAGAAACCCTAGGGAATGTTGGTTTTTTGTTTGTCTATGATTTCTTCCTATGCTCTTTTAGTGTAGCAATCAAATTAATCAACAACATATTGACCACATTGAGCTTTATTCTTCTACTTATAGGTGCATACTATTATGACCTCTTCTAATCTCCATGTGACCAGGGTTACTTATTTTATGGATTACACTACACATAACGATCCTCTTAAGTAGAAATAACTAGTGAAAACTCTTTTATGATGCTCTTAATGAATATGACAATCTACATCATACATAAGTTGAAATGGTTTCTAATATACATGTGTAACTCCATGAAAACACTCATCTTATTGAGCCTCTCATATATGTTCTTATTATTGCTAAAATTTCTCATGAACAATATCCTAATGAGAATTCCCTTTTTGGACCTTCTAATTGTCCCTTGTCATCTGTTATGCATACATCAACCATACCTACATTGACAATGCTTATTTCATTGGGGCAATCTAATCGCATACTTCATATTATTTTTATGACTATTCATATGCCCACTAATATCCCTACATCACCAATCTACACTCATATTTCCTCACATGCTTATTCTTCTAACACATGGGCTCCTAGATCCCTTGTTCATACTTTAGAAGCCCAAATATTACAAGTGAAATAAGATGTATTTGTTTGTTCTCATACTATGGATTCTTTTCAAATACTTCATAACCAACTTACAACCTAAGTGGCTTCATATCATTTACCTATCAATTTCGTTACTCCTAAATTACCTATATTTCATGACAAAGGTGATCTTGAAGAGCTAATCCATATGTTTCATGTTTCTTGCATAGAATAATATTCCAATGATACAATGTTTACCAAGTTCTTCCCTTGAAGTCTCAAATAATTTCCCTACAATGGTTCTATGACCTACCTTTTCATCCTATAAGG
This sequence comes from Taxus chinensis, assembly GCA_019776745.2. Lineage (NCBI taxonomy): Eukaryota > Viridiplantae > Streptophyta > Pinopsida > Cupressales > Taxaceae > Taxus > Taxus chinensis. Next base: position 579,874,899 of record CM034150.1, read on the forward strand.
GCATTCACTCCTCTAGATAATCAATTCCTAGTGCAATTTTATATTAACATTCATAAAAATGCATCCTATACGTGAATGGATTAAATGTGAAAGATTCCAGTGAGCTGATAAATGATTATGTTCTATGATATTAGACTACTCCATCCAAGATGAACAACCTCTTGGCTCATATTGAATTTCAAGATCTCTTTATTGAAATTCTCCTTGTTGATTTGTGAGGATTGGTGATGTTTGACAAGTTTCATTCATCTTATCATCTATTTCATACTTTTAAAGAATGTGAAACTAAGATTCTCATCATGAATAAGCTCACATATGTTTCTCATCATCATAACACCTCTACTCACAAGTTTCAATCCAAGGATAGTTTTAGGAACAAAGATGCTAATGATAAACCTCACACCAAAACCATAGTCAATGTTGTGTCCCAACATGTGAAGATATAATTATGATCTTCTCAACAATAATTTACTCATTTACCTCATGTGCCTCAAAAATTGCTTCAACAATTATTTGAGTGTAACCTTGTATCTCTCTCTCCACCACTTGAGTTTGATGCAAGTGTATCTCATGGTAAGATATTTGATGCTACTACTCATTGTGACTATCACCAATGTATTTTTCACTCCACTAACAATTAATTTAAGATTTGTTAATGTTATCCAAGATATACTTAATATTGGTACTAATGAATATGATACTAAATTGCAATCCAAGCCTACTAATGACAATGTAAAAACCAAATTCTTTAATGACCCACTTTGTAAACATGATGTTCCAAAATCTATCCTAGAAGTACATAATGCTTACCGTGTTTTCCCACCTCCATCATTTTAAGACAACATGTTTGGTGTAATGATTAGAATTGTTTTCACCCCAACCTCCTCACTGGCTATTTCCTTTATTAGTATTGATATGGCACATGGATTCATTTTTAATACACTGTTCATCCCCACTTTCGTTGACCATCATACTATATGCAATGTTTTGGTTGATAGCACTACTTCCCATAATATGTGCACTTTTACATTACTACACTCTCTTGGATACACTAATAAGGATATCATTGTTGATCCCAAGACACACATTCAACATGTGTCCTCTCCCCATAGTTAGTCCTACTACATTTTATCTTACATTCTTAGTAGATTCGTGTCTTATGTCATGTGACATGAGTCTAAGTTATTTTAGGATATACACCTTTGTGTTTATCCCATATAAAATGCACCAATGTGTTAATTTCATTCATACCAATCAAGTGGTTATAATTAGGGGAATTCTATTCACCACTCCATTATCACAACTTGACCCAATACACATAACCACTATCCCTAGTGATAAATCCTCTACAAATTAATCTATTATGCCTCATGTTGTATTCCATTATACTCCCATGCATCAGTCTCCTCGTCGATCACCTAGGTCACATACTACTTATGTACCTTTGACTCCATCATCTTGTAAAACTATTAACTCTCATGGGTCTTCTTACCCTATTTATCCTTTAGTAAATACTACAGCTTCTACACATATCACAAATGATCATCCTTCATCTCTTCTACTACTTGAGAGATTTGTACCCCCTCTGCCTATCACACACAACATGCCTCTTCATAGTGCCCTTATTGTGTAGATATTGTGTTCTTTTATATCTTATACATAGTTATTTTTAAAATACTACAAAAATATTCAAGTAATCACATGGTCTAAAAACTTTTAAATATGAGAAAAATAACAAATTCAGAATTTGTTCTAGTTTGCTTGGTTATCCTATTACTTTAGACATGATTTTTGTGACATTTATTCAATAGATAAAATATGTATTCTTTACACCCATGCATTCATGTGGTATCTTGAGCTTGATGCAAGACACTCATAGATTGTTACACAATGTTATGAGATAGTTTGGTTGCTAACATTACTCTTTTAGGGTAATTTTTCCATGTTATACTAGTGTTTTTGTTTCATTATGTGTTACTTTACACCTTTATCATCACATTGATTACATACACAATGTTTATTGTTACCTATTAGATTAATAAGACTTGCACATGTGTTGTGTGTAGTGTTAACCTATCTTGTTATCAATGTTGTTATTACTAGATGTTACCTTGATTTTCAAGTTGTTGTCACTATTAGTTTATGAGGATTCATTCCTTGATTACTTAATGTGCATATTTACTTTATTGTATTCTTTTATCATGATACTATGATTGTTTGTTTTATATAGGCTAAGTACCCCACTTGTCTTGTGACATTGGTTGTGTCCCATGCACTTATTTATCCAATTGTGGCACATTGTGCTTTATGCTATGATTGTATTGTGACATCATGGGTGTCCTATGTTTCTGGGTCCATGCCTACATATGACTATGCTTCCACATGTTGTTATTTACTTGACTATACACTATTATTTCTATTATTGTATTATTTCTACTTTACTTTGATGATTTCTATGGCTTCTGACATGTTAAATATTTTGTAGGGTTGTTGTAACATGATGTTAACATGATGAAGATAGAAACATGTAGATTCATAACTAATCCATCATTCTATAGTGTAAGCTACCAACAAATCTATGAAAGAACAAGTTTAAATAGTAACCATCATTGAATTAATAACATGCACTCCTCAATTACACAGAATGACACTCAGATTCAGCCAATATCTTCCATCTATTAATAAATATAGAAGCTCCTTATAATACTATCAATTTATACCAAGGCATATGGATCTGATACACATATTCATACATCCAGAATCATACATATGTATCTCTCTCTGATCTCTCTATCTCTCTATATATATCTTTCTACTATGCACTTAACATCATATATATAGGGTGGGGAATTTCCCTTCACCACTTAACTACTCCAGAAATAGGTCACATGCTATTGATAGCCACACACCATTTACAATTATAGCCACACATGTAAGTGCGCTATCTATAGTTCTCTTGCAGTCAACTAAAGTGGCAATTCTACTCTTAGCTTGTCTCCATGCATAGACACTTTGAACCACTTCTTCAAATATAGATAATGCATGGTGCGCACATCTCTGCACCATTAGTGTGTTCCGCACATCTCCTAAAAATAGATCTTCATGCTCAAAATCAGCTAAGTCCTGAAATTTGACTTGCCTTCCACTGCGAGCGGGTCCTTCCTATCCTTTCGTGCCTTTGATCTTGGCCTTCTATCCCATGTGGAACTCCTTGTGTGATCTTTGACAAGTATTCTTTGATCAACATTACCCCACACTAATCTCATTGTCATCCCGACAATGGATATCTTCAAAAATTTGAAGTAAAGAATATCAATGAAAGAATAAAAATGAAGAATGTGAGACAAATAAAGAATGTATATGAGGTTATTCAAGTAACCTCCTCTGTATCAGTTGATAGCATCAACTCTAGATACTCCTCCTTTATTGCAGCCTCCAAAACCTATCATTTAGTGAGTGCCTGTTCCACTTTCTCTAGGATGTCCACAGCTATGGATTCCAACTCATCTCACATAATTTCCCCTTTCTCATTTTGCAGAACCAACACAACACTAGACATGGATGTCATCCTCCCTTCCAGAAGGTCCATCTTCTGACAATAAGTTTTCCAAGCTCTTCCAGCCAAGTCTTGTGCAGTCTCTTGTGCTTGTTGTTAGGGCCTCGCTTCTATTTTACCATTGAAAACCTTTCTGTGTGGCCCAATGTCTCATCCTTCATCACTTTCTAGACCTCATTGTTCTCTTCCAAGGTCTTAATGTTGATGAGTGCCTCTGGAGCTATGCATATATTCAAAGCTTGATCTAATTTCTTCAAGACTTCTTGTAATGCCTGCAACAACCCTTCATAAGATGCAATTTTTCTCATCATAGATGCTTTCTCCCATTTGGCATCTTGTTCTGATCTTTCTGGTGCTTGCATATGTAGAGTTTCATCTTCGAGCACCAAGTCCACCAACTTTCCCACATAGTGTATCACTGAAGGAAATGTTTGTGGTACCTTGGGTTCCAAGTGTGGCCTTCCTTTGATTACAGTGTCCCCAATCTCCTCTGCGATGCTTATGAATACTTCATTCTTATTTTGTGCAAAATCCTTCTCCTATGTCAAGTGTGCACTATCTCTTCATCCTTTGTCTTCAGCTCTTTACGCAATGCATTCTGATCGTGGTGGCCTTATCCATGTTTCTTCTAGCCACTTCCATAGAAACTTTCACCAGTGCATTGTTGACCTACTCATCTGACATGATGGTAGGCTTTACTGTCATGTGTCTAGCCTGAGGTGCCTTCTTTAGTCACCTGAAATGCATGAATCTTCACACACATCAAAGTTAGGCTCATCCATGTGGGTATTCATCGACCACGATAGTTGCTTTCGTGTACACAAGTTGTCATATCTTCATCCATCAAATCCCAGCCAAATAGATCCTTTTGCGTGATCGTGCTCTAGAAGTGGGACACGGATAATATTTCCTACATCCTCTGCATACCCCATGGCTAGTGGAATGTGCTCTCCACTTACCCTTCTAGACCTCTTCTACTTAGGAACTCGATCCTCCAAATTTGGGACTTACGTCTCCATGTCCTAAATATCTTCTGCAGATGTTTCCTTTGGTCCTTTCTCTTCTTCTTCCTTCTCCTTTGATGCTTCATCCTTTTCTTCTGTATTCTCTAGAAGTGTAGGAGATGTAGGCACACTATCCTTGGAATCTTCCACCTCCTCGTTCAACTTCATCTTCCTCCTTTGCGTGGTCACTTCCTTTTGTGGGGAGAGTCGAGGTAATTTTTGCATCAGTGGTTGGAGTAGCACCTTGGGTCCTTGTTCTCCTGAATACTCTTTTAAACCTGTGCTCCCCTTGGAATGCATTCAAGTCCTCTTCATCCCCTTCTTGTGGCTGAGGTGGTGTAACAACGTGCTCAACTTCACTCTGACTTGTAGGATGTCTCCTACCCCTATGCTCCAAGCCACCACTATCTTTCGCGCTCCTCCTCATCCTGCACTTTGATTTTCTCTGTGGGCTTAGGCGCTGGGATGTTCTCCATTGTATGTTTTCCTTTGGTGGTGCTGGAAGTGTGAACTCACCTTCCACATATTTTTTGTTCTCCATCTTTGGCTTCAACTAGAGATACACCAATGCTACCCCAAATCTGCTACAACCAAACTTATTGGCTTGATATTCAGCACCTCTGAAATGATCTTCTCTATATAAGCACTTCTACCAGGATATACAAAACTTCTTCCTCAATGTATGGTAGTCACAGTCTACCTTATCTGCATTGAAGATTAGTTGCACATGTCGGTAAATCTATGAATGGATTCTCTGAAAATACCTTGTAGTGAATGCGTAGGGTAACTTGCACCAAGGGCTCCAGACTCCATCCTTCATTGGAAAACATGCGATGTAGAAATGTTGGTATATAAAAAACTGAACTTGTTTTCCTACCACTATTGGTAGGTCCTTTGGGATGTGCCACTCTTCCCCAAATGCATGCGGAGCCTGTCATACCACTTCTCCACCCTTTACTTGACTTCATCTGTCATGGTCCCCTTGCATAGGTATTTGCTGAATCTTTCAGCTGGGGACTTGTTCTCCATGGGGTATTCCCATATTTTCTCCTTTGGTCTGTCTGGGACTCTGATTTCCATGAAGACCAGTGATAGTAGAACAGCCCCAAAGCTGATCTTCCCTCCTGTGTGCACTTCTTTGACTATTTTCTCTTTAATATAGCCTGTAATGTTGTAGATTGTCCCTTCCAACATCCTTTCATGCCACATGCAACCACATAGTGTTTACCTACGACCACCGCTCCTGATCATTCAACTTGGTAACCAGGTGTGTTGTAGCTTGTACCACTAGATAGTTCTTAAATTTTTCTATGTCCATTCCACGCAGACCCTTCAGGTATCCCAACTCCTGTTTGGTCTTTAAAATCACGGCTTTATCTGTAAGGTCACTTTTTATGTCTTCCCCTGTGGCCTTCAGACCTGTCACTAATGAAACAAGCGCAGACGAAATTCTAACTCTGCATCCTACAAAGTAGAAGCAGTCTTTGTGAACCTTGCTCATGAGCCACTAGTACAAGGGCTCATACTTCCCAAAATATGGGAGCTCATACAACTGATATACCCCAATTCTCTTCAAAAATTTTTCACCTCGCATCATCATATACCGACATGTCATCTGTCCGTGCATTTGTTTGTTCTAACCATGAGTAAGGAATCGAGATCCTTCTTATTCTCCAAGGTCCTATGATTATATTCACTCACTTTTCTTTTTCTAATGGGTGAATCCCTACTCTTGGCCAACAATAACTCCTTCTAGGTATTGCATCTCTGAAAAATGACTTTCAGGTGCCATCTCTTCTTCCTCAATGACTACCTTCTTCTTTTCTTTTATTGTTGCTACTAGATGCCTTCTTTGGTGCCATTTCTACCTTGCAAATGTCTCCTCTTCACCCCTATAACTCCATGAATCAAACCCTAGCTCGATTCAATTATGCCCTAGGTGGAAACCTCATAACCTAACTCTTTTATGTCTCCCTGCTTCACTCAAACCCTTCACCACTGGGGACGTAAGCTTCTTATAGCACAGATCTAGTTGTCACTCTTTGTTTCACACCCTTCTACACCTTAACTCGATCACTCGGCTCTTCACACTTGGCTCTTCTCGTGAATAATCTTAGTTGCAATGGTAAAAATGAATCCACATCCCTTCCTTATATAAATTTTTCAAAATTTTGATGCATTTATTACTCCTCACCTACCAAATATCCCTTCATTCATTGACCAAATCTATTCATTCTGCGTGGTACATCTTCGCACCCAGCTATAACCTTCTAGCGTGCCTTCCTACCCTCTAGTCACAGACTTCTCTTCAGCGTGTGCTCCTGCACCCAAGTACCTTGTCACTACACCTTCTCCTGGTAGCTAACATGGCCTCCACTTACCTCATGTTATATTGTTCTTTCATTCATCTCCATCCTTGGTTATCTTTGAGAAACAATCTTCTTTTGACTTAAAGCACACCTGTAGCAACTTATTCCTTTCATCTTTCAATTCCCACAGTCTTTTTCTTGGATAACGACAACCACCCCACACTAAAATTATGTGCAGTCCTCTGCACATAAACATTCTTCATACAATAATTAGCTTCATGTGCGCAAGCGCGCTTATTACACTAACAACAACTAAATTGAAAAATCATAGCGACAATGAAGGAAATACATTAAGGAAATACTCAATTGAAAACCTAAACTAAATGGCAACACTACCTTATTACAAACACCAAGAAGACTTATTTATAGTAGGGCTTCAACCTACTCCCATTAAAGTAACTGGGTAGCCGTGTTCCATCAAGTGCTTCTAACTGGAAAGCACTTGATTCAAGTATAGAAGTGATAACATACGGCCCCAACCAATGCACTTTGAGCTTGCCTAGATGGCACAAGAACTTTGAGTCATAAAGAAGTACCATTTGTCCAATCTCAAACTTCTTATCCCTTATGTGTTTGTCATGCCATGCTTTCTACCTGGCCTTTTCCTACTTCTGACTCCATCATGCTATGGCTTGATAATTCATCCAGCTGAATCATCTTTGCAATACATTCATCTAAAGCCTGGTCATTAGCTAGACCTCCAATGCATGCAATGTGTAAAGAAGGTAACATAAATTATATAGGGAGAATAGCTTTCACGCCAAACACCAATTGAAATGGTGTGGTCTTGTTCAATCTCTTGTAAGTTGTTCTATATGCCCAAAGCACAACTAACACTTTGTCATCCCAGTCCTTTCTTCCAACATCACATATTTTTGTCAAAGTCTAGCCCAAAATTTTGTTGAAAGCCTCAGTAGTTCCATTGGCTTGAGGATGATAAGGTGTAGTTTTATGGTGTGCAACCATAAACTCATCTAATAGGATCTTGATTGTCTCATTCAAAAAATGTGTACCTCTATCACTTGTCAAGCTTAAAGGACACCCATATCTTGTAAGAACATTCTCCCATAGAAATATAGCTGTTGTAGTTGCCGTACAGTCTTTTGTAGGTGTTGCTTCTATCCACCGTGTTAGATAATCTATGCAAGTAATGATATAGTGTGATCCAGTCCTACGCACAGATGGAGAAATAGGTCCTACAAATTCAATGGCCCATTTCTCAAATGGTTCAGCACTAGTAATTGGTCTCAAAGGCATTTCATCTCTTTGCCCTAGTTTTCCTAGGTGCTGATAATGATCACATGCCTTACAATAATCTTTACAGTCCTTATACAGTGTCTCCCACCATAATCCATGAATTAAGATCTTCCGGGTAGTCACATCACCTGCATAATGGCCTCCTGCAATACCACCATGAGCCTCTTCCATGATATCCTTGCACTCATGCTCTAACACACACAGCGTAATACTTCATCTTTCCTAGCTTGTACAGGTCACCACTGATTAGCATAAATGGTGCCGTACGTATAGCAAGTTGCTTCTTTTCCAATGCTTTCATTCCTTCTGGTGCCATACCTATTCGTAGAAAAACAACAATGTCTTCCAATTCCATGGGCGTGCATTGTAACCTGTACAACTGTGCATCTGACATTGTTTCTTCAATTGTCTGTGCATCCTCTCCTGAATTGATTCTAGATAAATGGTCTGGTCCAAAATTACTTTCCCTGGCTTTACCACAAATGTGAAGTCAAACTCTTGAAATAGGAGCACCCATCTGCATATGTGCCCCTGTAAGATGGGATTGTTTACCAAGTACTTCAATGCCATATGATCTGTATAAAACACAAAGGGTGTTGCTAACAAGTACTATCAAAACTTGTATAATGCATAGATCATTGACAAAGCTTCACGCTCTGTAGTTGTATAATTCCTTTCAGCAGGAGTCAGCTTCCTACTAGTAAAACAGATTGGGTGATCTATAATACCTTCACCAGGTTGAGCTAACACAACACCAATAGCCATACTAGAAGCATCCACATGCACATGAAATGGTTTATCCCATGATGGAAAGTGCATAGAATGGGCGCGGTAGTAAGTTTCTCTTTTAATACCTCAAAAGCACGTTGCTACGGTTCTCCCCAATAAAATGTACCTTTCCCCTTCAACAATTCTTCCAAGGGTGCAACAATTCTGGCATACCCTTTTATGAATTTTCTGTAATATCCTATATGACCTAAAAATCCACACACCTCACTTTGATTGGTAGGTGCTTCCAGGCCTAAAATGACTGCAACCTTGGCTGGATCAACGAGCAACCCTTCCTTGCAGATTATATGTCCTAATAGTATCCCAAATGGCATAGCAAATATGCACTTCTTGATATTCAAAGAGATACTCAATTGTCTGCATCATTCAAACATTAAGCACAGATTGTCACAATGATCTTTTACAAGCCCATATACTATCCAATCATCTAGGTAGACCTGTAAGAAGTTGTGAATAAAATATTTGAATGCCTGAACAACTATGCGTGAAAATACAACAGGCACATTTTTCAATCCAAAGGGCATCACAGTGTAGGAAAAACTACCCCATTCAGTAGTAAATGTTGTCTTTTCTTGATCCTCCTGAGCGATCCTAACTTGATGATACCTAGAAAATCTGTCTGTGAATGAATATATTTCGCCCTGCAACTCCTTCTAGTATTTCCTTAGTGAATGGCGTAGGGAATGGATCTGTGATGCATGCAACATTCAACTCCCTGTAGTCCACACATATCCTAATCCATCCATCCTTCTTGATACTGATCACCATTGGGCTAACCCATTCTGACTCATCAAGGGGCTTGATAATTCTAGATTTCAGCATTTTATCAATTTCTTCTTTCACCTTTTCATGCAAATTAGGATTCATTCTATAAGGTCTCTTCCTAACTGGTCTGCACCATCCTTAAGTTTGATCTTCATTTCCCCAAGTGATTCATGTATGCCTTTAAGTTCATTATATCCTCGAGGGAATAAGTCCTGAAAATCCTTGAGTAACTCAATGATCTTTTCTACCTCCGAGTCTGACTAGTAGTCTCCAATTATGGCCTCCTTGGGCTCAGCCTCCGAACCTATATTAACCTTCTTTGTCTTCATGGGTTCATGGTAGGTGCACACATCATTGTCTGTATTGTCCATGACCTTGCGCACCTCGTGTGAATGTTCAATATCCAGGTTCTCAACTTCCTCATCGTCCACGATGTATACCATCTTTCCTTTCTCTTTCTCAAGGCAAGCATGCTCAAGTAGTTTGGAGTCTATTTCTTTGTCCTTTTTAAAAAATGCTCTAGACTCTGTCTCCCTGAATAATTCCTAAATATGCTCTTCTATTTTTATACTATCTCCCATAGTTAAGTGTTTGACAAATTTTAATGCCTCTGCTACAGGAGGTTGAGTCGAGAAGTAGTCAAATGTCTAGATCATACATGTAGCCAACTCTTATCAGTTCCCAGTTTCTCTATGTAGTTCTGCATATACATACCAAGTGCATGCACATCCTTGGAGCATGGAATACAATCTATGCACCCAGAGTGAAGGTGGTAATGCTTCCTATCCTGTTGTCCAGAGTCTCTCACACTGCTGAATGTGATGTTGAATAGGTTGATCACCATGATAAGTGCATATTTGTGTTGGTGCATTGTTTCTTATAAACCTGGTGGACAAAGCTATTCCAATTTCTTCCCAGTTTATAAGATTATCCCTGTGGACTATTCACCAGCGTGCTGTTGTCCTGCGTAGTGTATATACTAACACATCCCTTCTCGTAACTAGATCTGCCCACTGCATTTCCATGGCCTTCAGAAAGGCAAAGAAGATATTTTGTCCCTGTATACCAAGGTACTGTGCTTCCTATCCGTCAAATTGAGTGAAATCTATTCATGCGCGTAACCACGCTTTTCACCTTACGCCCTACCAATTCATATGTACCATGAGCCCAATTGTCACAAGAAATACTCGTAGTATCACTAATAGAATGAGAATCCTCCCACTGTAGAATTCCTTCTTTTGATGGCTCATTGACCTCTGGGTCCTGAATAGTGTGTACATAGACTCTGTTTAAGTCTTCCTCACTTAGAGGCTCAACATAGGGTGTAGACTTCCCATCTGTCAAGGGTATCACCACCCTTTCCTCCTTGTTTTCAAAGCTGACATACCCCTTATTGAATCTCAAGTCAGCGTTATTCACATAACACCAAGGGCATCCAAGTAAGGCTAGAAAATTGTCTGCTTCTGCAAGTGCTAACACCTCAAAATCCCCAGTGAACTTGGCCCCTTGTATAGTGATAGATGCATCTTTCAAAACTCCTATGGGAGTGGCCTTAGTCTAGTTTTCCATGAATAACACATTAGATGATGGATGCAATGGAGGTCTCCCCATTTGTACCCATGCATCTAATGTCAGCAAATTTACTTCCATGTATGTATCAATCAATATGTTGCTCAACAGCCACCCATCCACAACAACATTCAGAGTAATTTATTTGTCATAGTCAATGCTATCAGGGGGAATATTTCATGCAGAATCTGTCATTTGGTCTCAGGAATTGTGCACAGAGTGTTCCCTTTTAACCAACCTCCTAACAGTGGAATAATGTTCTCCTGGCGCAACATCTTGCACACCTCCCACAGATCATCAATATCAATTTGAACTATCTTCAAGGTTTTTTTTTGCTCCTTTAGGTATTGTATCTCACCCTAAAGATTCCTTAGCACTTCCATGGTATCCTGGTAAACTTCCTTCTGATGATTAGGATCTGGATACCTCACATGTAAAACCTCCTCCTTGGTAATCATAGGCTTCTGGTGCAATGCCTCTCGCGCACGTGCAACTTTAGCGCATGTGTAGTGATCTTTACTATCAATGCCTCAGGTCCTTCTATTATCTTGGGCATCCATTGGTCTTCTACTGTGCGTTGGATTCTAACCATCCCGACACCTTTGTTTTCTTGCTTATGTTGCTTACTCAGATGCTCATATAAGTTTGGGCACTCTTCATAGCTATGGTTCTTCCCGCAGAAAGAACATGCATTATTCTGAGGACATTCATACCTGTAGTGGTTCAGGAGATCCACACATATAACATGTTCCATGAGGAAACTCTCCTCTTCCTCCACCACGGCCTCATCCTCCATATCCACCACGATATCCACGTCCCCTTCCATGACCTCCTTCAAAACGCCCCTCATTCCTGTCATAGCACATTTGATTATGATCCCGATCTTGGTGCTCATTATTACCCTTAGAACTGTTTGTTATACTTGTCTGTCGTATTCCAATGTCTATATCATCCTGGATTTGACCAATCAACTGAAAATCCTCAGTATCATGGGTCGTGGACTTCAAATCTTGCAAAAGCAAGATACATTCTTCCTTATCGTGCACTGTAACAAAGGATAGTGACTTGCATCATGATTCAAATGAAAAATCTCACAATCTAGTAGTACTAAGCATACAGATTTGTGAGGGAAACTACCCTTGGTGTGACCTTCCACTTCACAATCCATACACCAAATTCCTTAGCGCGTTTCATGGGCTGAATTTCTGATAGCTTCTCTAACTACTTTGCCATAGCTGCAATCTGTGCCTGTGAAAATGGACTAACTGCCAGTGTCAATGCTCCTAACTACCTCAGCACGTAAAGCTACTTCCAGTGCTTCACGCAGATCCATGTATGTCTTATGTGACAGTGTCCTCCTAAAAGGTGTAATCAATCCTCCAACAAACCATTGTGCATGTTGGCTAGCATGGATATCATAAGACAACTTAGATAGAAGTGTCTTAAATTGAGCATCATACTCACGTACACTCTTAGTAGTTGCCTTGCTTGATATCTTTGAGTGCACTTATACTCTTCTACTCAAACTTCAGGGATGTGGAACTCTTTCAAGAAAGCATCCCTCAGTGTTGCATAATCCATGCAAGTCTGATCAGGGTCAAACTTCCTATACCAGCTGTATGCGTGCCCCTGTAATGTAGTAACGAATTGACTTGCCTTTCACTCAACAGTTGTAATCCCTTTAGCGTGCCACAAGATTTCACACATATGCACATGTTCAGAAGCATCCTCTATACCTATATACTCCGGGAGACGAAGAGACATCTCCATATAGATATTATGTGGTTACTGCGGGCCTTGACCACCTAATCTGGAACCTCCTGTGTTCCCTCTACCTCCAGAACCACTAGATCCACCAGAACTAGAACCACCTATACCTCTTGATCCACCACCTGTAGGTGGAATAAGGCCTGTAGATGTACTCCCCTGTGTTCCTGATGGTAGTACTATACATAACCCCTATAGTCTATGAAGCAGTTCCACTTCTAGAGGTGAGTCTAGTATTCTGTGTGCTTACATTCTATGTAGATGATGTGCCCAAGAATGCTCCTCCAGATGACATTGAAGCTGTCTATCTTGCCATTGATGTACTTGATCCCTGACTTACTCCTGCTTTCCTACTTCCCAAGTTAGCTTGCTTGTTACTTGTCGTACTAGATACTGAAAAACCAAGCACAAAGGATAGGTCACCAGGTGGATTAAGATGTGCACTGCAGCCCAAGTAGTCTCTATTGGCACACTTCCATGTGAGGCTGAGAAGGGATCTCTATCATGCTTTCCAAGATGGGGGAGTTCCTGATGCTCTGGCTCCATGTCTTCTACGTGAGCCATAAATCCTTCACGAGCTAGCTCTCTCCTCAACGCCATACTTTCTGCAATGGAATGTTGCTTCTCTATTTCCCTCTCGCAAGCCTCATTATGCTTAAGCTACCTTTCCTCCCTCTTCTTTTCTACCGCTAGGTCTGCCATCTTAATACCAAACCTGTTACTACCTTCGCACGTGGTGAAGTTTAGCTAGCCATCGATTTACTCTCTAGGTTCAAGGTTACCATTAAGATCTTGATCGCCAGTGGAATACCATGCAAATATGTCCCTCTTGGATACCACAAAAATTGGAATTCATCTACCTCTGGGAATGAGTACATCAAAATTGAATATTCTAGAATATAACTGTTTAGAACACCATGAAACCATGTATCCACCGTGCACGAGTCCAAATCAGATCAAGCATCATAAAGGGCCTGAAATTCTTCTTGTGTCCAGACAAGTGCGTGATACCTCCAATTTCATTGAGATGCATAAGCAGTAAGCCACTAGTATAGTTCTACTGGAAAGGTAGTGAAAAATATCTCATATAAACTGTCATACAGGTTTTGTTCTACCCAAGTGCGTGTGTTAAACTCAGATCCACTACTGAACCATCATGCATATTCTTCCTCTAGATCATGTATCCATTCCTCAATACTTGCTAGAGTTAACCTAGTACATCTTCATCATGAACCATCCTGAAAACAACTGAAAAAGAGGTCCCGACAACGAAACCAATGATGCAACCTAGAACTTGCAAGATAACACCCTAGTCGTGCTGGCACATCACTCAGCCTAGACTGAGCGCTCACCCGAAGTGTGCAAAGGTACCAGGTCCCTCTTTAGGGTTGCTGTAATAGGATGTTAACATGATGAAGACAAAAACATATAGATTCATAACTAATCCATCATTCTACAGTGTAAGCTACCCACAGATCTATGAAAGAACAAGTTTAAACAGTAACCATCGTTGAATTAATAACATGCACTACTCAATTACATAGAATGACACTCAGATTTAGCCAATATCTTCCATCTATTAATAAATATAGAATCTCCTTACAATACTGTCAATTTATACCAAGGTGCGTATGGATCTGATACACACATTCATACATATGCAACTCTACATCTGCATCCTCTCTGATCTCTCTATATCTCTATATCTCTATATCTCTATATATTTCTACTATGCACTTAACATCATATATATAGGGTAGGGACTTTCCCTTCACCACTTAACTACTCCAGAAATAGGTCACATGCTATTGATAGCCACATGTCGTTTACAATTATAGCCACACATGCAAGTGTGCTATCTATAGTTCTCTTACAGTCAACTGAAGTGGCAATTCTATTCTTAGCTTGTCTCCATGCATAGACACTTTGAACCGCTTCTCCAAATATAGACAATGCATGGCACACACATCTCTGCACCGTTAGTGTGTTCTGAATGCCATCTCCTAAAAATAGATCTTCATTCTCAAAATTGGACTAAGTCCTGAAATATGACTTTCCTTCCACACGCGGGTCCTTCCTATCCTTCCACACCTTTGATCTTGGCCTTCTATCCCACGTGGACTCCTTGTGTGATCTTTGACAAGTATTCCTTGATCAATAATCTCTAATATTATTTTTTGTTATTAGTTGTTTTACACATATACTCTTGTTTATTTCTTGTTGCATGTTACATTTTCTCCATGACATGGTTTCCACCTTGTATAACCCATTTTGTAGGTACAATATCTCAAAGGTGGTCACCACTTTAGCCTTATATTTGATCCTACCCATATTATTGGACATATAGTACACAGGTGTACATTTATTGTTTTTTAGTGGTGCACTGAAATGTTTTATCACACACGCCTCAAAAGAGGGGGAATTCAAGGGGGTATTTCTATAGATAAAAATAAATTACATGATACAAGAATAAATTTTCACATGGATTAGATCCTCAAAAATGTGGTAGAATTCAAATAAGTTCAAAGTCATAAAGTACATGTAGGATTGTGGTATGGTCTTGACCTTTCCATATGTTCCTAGATAAATGGAAATTTCATTCAAGTTCTAAATGTCTACATATTATATCATTTATTGACAGTATTTCTATACATTTATAGATATAAATGACATAGTTTACAGTAGGTTATAGTGTTCATGAGTATTTCATTCCTTATTTTTATAATATTTAGATGTAGTTAAAAACTAAGTTTGGAGGCATGGACCTCCTTTTCTGATTTGATATTTCAAAATTTTAGATAATTAGTTAAGTCACAATATCACCTTATGGGGGCATGATAATGTCTATTCCTTCCAAGCTCATATTTTTCAAGCTGGATAAAATTGGGCCTAGGTCCGTCTACAGTGGTGTGTTTTATGGGTTTAGTAGAAAGTGTCGAAGAAACACTACGAGCTTTGTAGATTGATTTTTTATTTCTCATCAAATTTTCAAACAAGTAAAATGCCAAAGAAACATTATGAGGTTCATATACTAATATTTCCTCCTCTCTCATAAAATCCTCAATTGAAGAAGGTGTCAAAGTAGATGGGTGTTTCATGGTCTATACCCTTCCTCTTCTCTACTATCTCCTATGGGAAAATATTAGGGACTAATTACCCACAATTCTCTAACATCACTAAAACAAATTCCAACTCTTGAAGGCATGAAAACAAAAATATATCCTCCCTCTGCAAAATAAAAAAGTGTATTCCTTCCATTTTTTTCATCTCCTTTTGTTGGGATTGTAAAAAAGGATGAGGAAGTTTGCATGAATGTATTTTATATGATTGTGCAATCCTAGTGTATATGTAATTTGGATAATACAAAGTATTGAATGCGTAGTGCTCTCTGAGGATATATAGAAAATATAAAGAACCTCTTTAGTATGAGAGGAAGAAGAAGTGAATTGTAACTCAATAACTACCTCGTTTAGTATTAAAATATATAAGCACAATGTGTAAAAGGTTGATCTTTGATCCTAATAGAAATCTGTCTAAATTCCTTATATTCTAAAGCATGTTTTTTATATGATTCAATATTAAGTATTCCTATTTATTTTATGTACTTTCTCGATTATCGTCTCTTCCTTCTTTGAATTATGTCCTTTCAGTAGCTATTGTGTAATTGTGAATTAAGTCTTATTAATTCTTTTGTGTATTGTTTAATGGAATAAATATAAATTAACCTAGACTACAACCTATTACAAGTCTTGATGTCGCGACCTATGGATTTATACTAAAAATGGATCTATAATTAGAACCCCAAAATGTTAACATGGATACATGAGCAAAGACACGTGGAACAATGGCTACAAGAGAAGATGAAATTTTTGTGGAAGATGAAAAGACTATAAGGGGAATTCCTATAAAGATAAATCATTCAGAGCATATTTATGGAGATATTCATGAGATTTTCTTGTTTGAGATTCCTGAATAGTGAGTCACCTTGTTGTCTTGACTATAATTTTACTACTTTAAACACAAATGTAAAGAGGAATACGAATGAAAAGAGGATAAAATTGAAATATTTCACAAAGTGGATATTATATGGACTCTGTTGTAGATCATTGGATCTAAATTTTAATTGATGGACACGCAACTAAAATTATTATTTAAAATATATATATTTTGATTTTTTGAAGCATGTTTTCTTTTTGAACTATGAGGAAAGTTTGTAAGACAAATTCCATTCTTATTTGAGATATTAGCTATGGTAAAGTCTGTGGTGCCAATACAACGTAATATGGAGTAGTTTGGTAAGCACCAAAGGGATGTAGTCCTAAAAGGGGAAGATGAAGGGGTAGGGTCTAAAAAGGATCAAAGAGAAGAAAAGAGGAGAATTGAAATACTACAGAGAGAATCTAGGCAACACAATAGATGGGGAAGTTTGATTATGTTTTAAGGGAATATGAAATGAACTATAAGTAGGAGTAGAGTAGGGAAGGTGGAAAAAGAAGGAGGAAAGGATCCTCCTAGAGAAACTAAAGAGATTACTGAAGTAAAAATATAAAGTAACTAAAAGGTCATGTAATGAGGCATGTACCCTAATTGTGATGCCAAGAAGGAAACCAAGGAATCTATGGAAACAAAGGAACTAAATGAATAATTTGAAGGTAGAAAACTAGAAATAGGTTCATGAAGTAGTTGGTATTTAACACGAGGAAATCATCATAGAAGCCATAATATTACAAAGATCAAGAAAACACAATCTGTGGTAAATATGTTAAGCTAAATCCATAAAGGACTGTAGAAGATGATACTGCCCCTCTTATTGGATATATGCCCCTAGATTTAGATAGAGAATTATTTGTGTGGGATTGTCTAAATTACTTGGAGTAGTTTGAAAGTTTGTAAGAAATACTAAGAATACTAAGTCAACCATTTACAGCACAAACAATGTTACATTCATGAGAAAAAGAGACAGGTTGGAAGAAATTTCCACAAAAGTAGAGGTATCATTACACAACCACCCATTGTATAAGATTATAATAAGGGGAAACTCTAAAAAGAGTGGGAAGTGCAATAAGAATAGTTCTATCAGTCCAAAATATAGATTTAGCTTCTTAGAGTCAAAAGAATCATAAGAAGAGAAGCCATGATCTAGTAAGGATAATATAAGTAGTGGTGCGAGTAGTAATCAACCAAGGGCACACTTGAATATAAATCATATCCTGAGTTATACTACTGCACAAATTCATTCAGGAAGTTGGTTTGGAATGGTAAGAAATATGGTTCTTTATTCTTATCCCTATACAATCTTACAACCATACAATGGGTTTATTGATCCCAAGAATTATCTATTAACTTGTGGTATGCGTTGGGGGGAAAATGGGATCACAAATGATAATTAGATTTTAAACTCATAGGTTCACTTCACAGAAGATATTTGGAGTTTATATATGCTAGAAATCCTAGTGAAATTTTTTTACAGGAAGTGTATAGTGCATGCACACAAGAATTCAGAAGAATAAAGTGTGTAAGAGAGACTATTTAGGATTTGAAGGAGATAAAGTAAAGACCAAGAGAGTTTTTCATGGAATATAACATGAGGTTTTTTTATGTATTTAAAAAAGAAAATTTTAATTTTGATTACTCAAGAAAAGCATCCTTTTTTGTAGAGGGATTGCACAATATGATTCATTTTATAATTATACAAACAAAATTCCAAACTAAAGTTGATGCCATTGAAACAACTATCTGGGTGGAAAATATTTCATATTATAGAGAAAATGATACATCCAACCAAACTACATAAGCAAAATTGGATGTCATTATGCAGATACTGGAGGAATTACTGGAAGGAAAGAAACCAAGGTTCAATATATGGTACATTAAATGTGGATATGAAGGATGCCATAAGAATGACTGTACTAAATTATAGTCAAGGGGACATGGAGAAGATTGTGAAGTGTGCAGGATATGAGGATAATCACTTACTAAATTTAACCTTCTACAACACTATGTGAGGCAACCTCATTATATAGTATGCACTTTTTGTAAAGTTACCACACATGGAGCTAAGGATTGTTGAGCCTTAATGGAATTGAAGGAGGAGGTTACTAGGAATGTCATTGCAGTCCAAACACATTTGGTTGCTAAATCTAAACCAACTATACCATAAATAGATATTTTTGTTTATCCCCAATTAAATGTGTAATGGGCTCCTTCCTCATTGTAAACAAACATACAATGGATACCAAAATCTCCATAATCTAGTATAAGTTGGGCTCCACCATCTTTGAAAACAATATGGGTCAGGCACATCCTTTGCAATAGAAATTTCTTGGGTGTAAAACACCTCTCCCATAAGCACCCTATAGAGGATATCAATACCATAACCAAGGATGGAATTCCCCACAAAGGAAATATGATGTACAATAAGGATGATACTAAGGCAATTATTAGCATAGGAGGAGGAGACCTTGACCACAAATACAAGGGTGATTTCTTTTTTTTGTGGAAAACCAAATCACCTTGTGTGAAATTATCCTTCAAATCTAGAGTGGGAAGTATTTTGCACATATTATAGGGTACATGTGCACCATAACACATAATATCATCCCACATTAGAGAAATATATAAAAGAAAAGAAATGTTGCAATGTTAAAATGATCAATGTGGTGCCTAGATAAATTGACAGTATTTAAGATGTTACCTAGTCGCAAAGGAAAGAACAAGGTTTGGAGCATGTGGAAGTTATAATGGAGCCCTAAATACGACATACATATAAGGATACTTACCACAGCCTAAGGATGCAAAAAGTATTACTTGAATAAGACAAAGGGTTATTGCACTCAATTCAAAATAGAGATGTCAATGCTTAAAATACCAGGGAAGGAGAAGCACATATTTACAGCTAAATGATGAGAATTTTAAAATAGGAAGGAGAGGTTGCTACACTACATGATCAGTTGAACATAGTAAATGTCTTGTGTAATGATGATATTTCACAAAACATCTTTAAATTACTCAAGACTCTATTAGAGAGTGCATCAAGTGGATCAGTTCAAGTAAAGAAACCTATATGGTATAAAAATACTAAGAAGCTATGGGATGTGGATACTCAATGAAATATAATCCTAGAGTATATGGAATAAAGGATTTATTTTTTTGTTATGGAAGCACCATCAACATGATGTCGAGATCCACATGGGAAATAATGGGAGCTCTAGCTCTTACTTATAGTCTTTTTACTCTCAATCTTGTAGATTATGGGAGAGTAGATCCATTCAATTAGCTTGACGGTGTGGAAATATAGGGGGAGACCTAAATTTAAAAGGATATTATGAAGTTATTCACTTAAAAAAATGAAATGCACTATCCTATGTTGATAAGAAATAAATGGGCGTGTGATGGCAATATGACAATCAACATGGTAACAAATCAAATGGAGGCGCACCTCGATGACTTTATTATTGTCGTACTAATGAACAAGTATGAACAAAATTCATCCTCTATTCCTAAAGAACATATGTATCTATATCTACATGAGGTTGAAAGGTTATTTAAGGTAGGACATCATGAAAATCCTAAAGCTGCATAAAACAAAAAGAAAATAAATGTAGAAATTTTTAGAAACTGGTAGATTCATGTCACTGTGTAAACTAAGAATTCATTCGTAGATGAAGAATTATAATAAAACATTAGTCTCCAACTAATTCTAAGTTAACACATTCATATATGTTTGTGCATCAAGATCAGGAATATACTAAGACAAATGGAGAAATCCATATCTCATGGGAGCTAGAATCTTCAATTGGTGGGGATTCAAACGTGGGTTTAAAAAATTGGTTGTACACAAAACATAGAGTTAGGTCAATGAGAAAGTTTAAGTATAATAAAAATGTCTTCCTCAATTCTTCGGGACCTCCAGCTTAGATACATTATTAGTGGAATTTCATAAACATGTACCACAAAAATAACCAAGGATAAGTGCATTGTGCTATGAACTAGATGGAATAGTAACTATATAGTGGGCCACACACAGATCAAATAACCTCAGCCAGGTTAAAGAAATAGGCATGATGCGTTCAATATTTGCATTATCTATAATATTAACTAAATATTGGCCTAAATACCACATACATAAATGTGTGAAAATTCATATTCAGGAATGCATTAAGGATTAGAAAGTATAGTAAATATAACCTAAATGGTGGGTTCATATACTCCCTGAAACACTTTTACCACTACCAAAATCTTGGTATTTTCATCAAGAAATAAGAAGAGAATCATATGATTGGGAATAGGTGTAACATGACTATATTCAAACATTTACATTCAAATATATCAACCCCAAAGTCGATGCAACTTTTAAAAATATTAAAACATTCTTATGTCATGGAACTATTAAATCAAAAGGAGGAGTTGAATTCCCAAATCCCAAATAAAATAATAAGATAATAGCAACAAGGATGAAACAAACAAAAACGAGATGTATCATAAAGTGTCGATATGTCATAGATTAGGAGACAATAAATAATAAAAAGAGGATTATGATGCAAAGGATGCTATGGAACACGTGGTAATATTTGAACCCAATTGCTTGTATTGAACCTTTATTAGTACTACAATAATTGTGTGATGAGAAATAATAACATTTGCGTGATCTAAATATAGAAGAAAAATAAGACTCTAGAATTGTAGAAGACACTAGGAATAAGGAAAAGGATAAAATATATAATGAACTATTACACAAGAGGGTAGAATACATCGGCACATTAAGTACCGTAAAGTTAACCACTATTGTATACTATTGGATGGAAAAAGAGATGTCTAAGATTATGCAATAACCGTGAAATTATGAAAATGTGTTCCCCACTAAATTTAGTGAAATTAAGGGAGTGGATCCATCATTAAGAGAAATGCACATAGAATTAAAGTAGGGAGAAAATTCTATAAAGAAAAGGCCCTACATATTGAATCCAAACATGAAGGAAAAGGTAAAGGTGGAACTCGACCACATGGTAGAAGCAAGACTAATCTATCCTGTAGACAAGTTAGATTAGATGAGCCCGGTAGTCACCCAACCAAAGAAAACAAAAGAAATTAGAATTTGTGGTGATTATAGAGCTCTAAATTGTGCATGTGTAAACCAATTATTTCTAACACCATTCACTGATTAAAATTTGGAAGTAGTGACAAGAAAATATGTATATTCATTTAGAGATGGACTCAGTGGCTACCAAAAAAATTTTATTGCACAAAAATATCAGGAAAAAACTACTTTCTCAATCAAATAGGGCATATTTACATACCATGTAATGCCTTTTGAATTAATAATGCACCTTTAGTCTTCTCTAGAGATGTTGTCACTACATTTAAAGATTTCATTAATGATTTTCTCAAAGTGTGTTTGGATGATTGAGTGGTTTTATCTCTATTTAAATAACACATATCTAAGGTACGTCTAATGTTAGAATGATGTAGAGCATTGCACATTGCATTAAATTTGAAGAAATGATTTTTCTTACACCTTTTGGATTGTTACTTGGCCACATTGTTTGCAAATAAGGAATCCTTGTGGATCAAGTAAAAATTGTTGTTATAATTGGTATCAAACCTCCTAAAACCCCCTTAGAGGTCCACACATTTATTTGGCATATTGGTTACTGTAAAAAAATCATCAATGGATATGCTAACATTATATAAATAATAGAAAAACTATTATTAAAAGGAGAAATTTGAATAGATAATAGAATTTCAAAATACATTCATGTAATTGAAGTAGAAACTATTTAGTGCCAATACTAGTTTTTCCAAACTACACAAAAAATTGTGTACATGTTGATGCTTTGGGAAGTACAATTAGAGAAATCCTTATGTAACTAGGAGGCATTGATCATCCCATCCATTTTGCAAGACATGAATTTTTTCCAATAAAGAAAAATGATATGACTATAGAACAAAAGGCTCTAGTCATTATATTTCCACTTCAAAAATTCAAACAATATCCTTTGGCAACACAATTTGAATTGTTTTCTGACCACCAAACATTGTAGTATCTAGTAAATAAACTACTATTGGGAGGAAGGATATCAATATGGCTCATTTTATTCCAAGAGCATATATTTAAGATAGATGTTAAGTCAAGAAGAGAACGTATAGGACCAAACCACTTAAACCTCGTAAATACATGAGAAGATCCTAAGGAATTGGATGAAAAATCACCAGACACATACATATTTAGGGTTATCACAATCCCATAATAACTTGAGGATATTGCACGATTCCTCTAGAATGGGCTTTTACCAATCACTACTCATAAAGGATAAGAAGCAATTGGTCACTTAAGCCTTGCCTTACACGATTATAAATGGTTTTTTGTAAAAATTTGGAAAGGATGAAGTATTGCGCAAAGTCACAACGGAACGTGAAAGAGAAGAAATATTACATGAGGCACATGCATGTATATCAAGAGGGAATTTTGCAAGGAATTGAATATGAATTAAATATTGCATAGTGGAATTTGGCAGTGAAATTTATTTCAAGATGCACACCACTTTGCGAAACACTGTGATATTTTTTAGAGAGTAGGGAAACCCAATCAAAGGGATAAAATGCAATGTAATCTAGTATTAGCCACATAAGATTTTAAATAGTGGGAGATAGGTTTCACTAGCTTGATTCATCCACCATATAGAAGGTCTAGATCTAAGTACATCATAACAAAAACTAGCTAATTCATAATATGGTAGAAGTTGTAGCCACACCAAATTGCACAGCAAGGGCCACAATTAAGTTTCTATAAGAAAACATCATAACTAGGTATGGATGCCTAGATAGGGGAAAACATTTATTGAACAACATAATTAAACTATTGAAAGATTATTTTTTGATTGTGCATCAGCAAATCACACACTATTACACATAGTGCAAAAAATCCATGATTTTTGTCAATTTTGTGTCAATCCCTATTATTTTTTTTGCATTTTTGATGGAAATTTTGACACAAAAATTATGTGAATGTGGTGATGAAAAAGTAACACAAATAATGTCACTTTTGCATTACATTTGCACCACCACCACCTTGAATTTAAAAATAAAATGGGAGGGCCCATCCACACCCATTTTTTAGGCTGCCCTATTGTGCATTCACACAAGACAACAAAAGAGAAGGTAAATGGAATGAGAGAAGGAGAATAGAAGGAGAAGAATAGAAAAAGTGACATAGAAGGGAACTTGGACATGCAAACATTTCTTATAAAGGCATGGGGTTCCTAGGAGAAGGGTTGAAAAGTTTTGGAATGCATGAAAGCTCTATAGAAAATTGGGAAAAATATTGGAGGAGAAAAATTGCTGAAAGAAATTCATCAACCAAATCAATAAATTCTCTCTCATTCATGTTTACCTCTGAAATATGCATGTTGGAGTTAAATATGGAAATAAATTTTCACATTTAGAGCCATTCCTTTATGGTTGTACAAAATACAAGCCTCAGATAGGGTTATGGGGATGAGGCAAGAAAAATTAGTGAGCAAATAAGGATGTTACAAATCTAAAAAAATCTTGTTTTTCTTCATATAAGATAGTAGATTTTCTTTTAGAAGAGAAAAATTAGAATTGTTTTCTTGTTAGATGAGTGTAATCATTATTAATTCATGTACATACCTAAAAATTGTTGTATCATAGTTTCCATGGAATATCATGAGTAAAATTGTAAAAATAAGGATGTTTTCTAAGTGTTTGGAAAAATGTGCAAACACTAAGATCTCTATGGTTAACCCTAAGATGTATTTTTTGAATGTCTTGTTATATTTTAAAAGCTTTAAAAACATTATTATGATTATTAAATTGATGGAAAATGAGAGAGTGGGTTTCAAAACATTAATTACATTAATTCAAATCATGCTTAAAATGTATAAATATATGTTCAACAAATAAGATTTTTTTAGGAATCCATTCCCAAATAGGATTCAATAACATTGCCACACGTCAGTTAATTTCCTAGTGCATACTATTTCCATTTCCATAAAAACATGTCTTATCTAGCTTTCAAATGAAGTTTAATTTTTTAAAGTTTTCAAGCCTATAAATACCAATAATCAATGCCCTAACACATCAAGCATTTCTAACACATCAAGTTTAAATCTAGTATGGCCCATGTTATATCTAAATGTTTTATTTATTGAGTTTTCTAAGAATACCAAAAAATAATGAGGGATTAGAGGGAGTTAAAATTGCGACCCCTCACTCCCAACAACCTCTCAATGACGATGATGTTGTGGATCTCATATGGGTGAGACTGTGGCTTACATAATACTCATTCTATGTTCTTTGGTTTATCATCCCAAAAATAATTAAAAGCATATTGGGTTTTGAACTTGCAACCTATTTATTTGAAAAATAATTTCTTAACCAATATGTAATATAAGTGAGAGAATGTTGTAGAAATCAGGATGAAAATGATTTCTTTCTTTTTTCATGTTTATAATTTTGTTATGTGTGGATTTTACTTTAACTTCCAAAGTTATATTTTCAGAATTAGTAAACTTCTTCTAATCTCAGAGTTCTCCCTCTCAGCATAAAACACGTGTGTCTTCTTCTCTCTTTGTTTTCATGTGTCCCCCCATTAATAACTAAGTTCCCCTTGTTTTATAAACTCCCATCGAGCTATGAATAGATCCTAATTGGTTTTATCAAAGCTATAATTATCTCATTTGTTTTATTTTTGACTATCTAATACCCTTTTTTTCTGTGCATGTGTTCCTCAATCAACTATTATTTAATTTTATATTTGGATTTTGAGCTCAAGTTAACTATTCCCCTTCACTCATTATTTTAGAAATGTGAGCTTTTATTTTTGTGTCATACTTCGGCATTTCTAAATTTAGTAACTGTTATTATTATTTTCTAGCTTTTTTCTGCCCCCTCCCACTACCTATTTAGGGCTAAATTCACCTAATACATATCTTGTTAGGCCTCATGCCAAGTGGGCATGACTAAGGAAGTGGTAATTTAGCAGTGGTGAGCCTACTCAATATTGGCCCGAGTTAGAGCTCATTTCTCATTTTTCTCACTCCAAACATTTTCCCACATAAACATGAGTTTATACAAGGGTAGTTTTTATATTAAAAAAATCTTGCAATCCAAATTGAATTTTGTAGTCACTAGATCACACACTTACTATGTATATCAAGCCTATAAATATGCATTTGTAGTCATTTATATGCATGATTCCTAAGCAAGAGAACTACTCATTAACAACCCTTTACTTTGCTTTGACATTGCTTTTATCCTTTTCATCTTTATTTCTTGTTGTTTTACATACCAACCAACATCCTAGCCTACTCTAATTTCATTGTTTATCCTTTTGGGCATCATGTACAGAACCACCCATTATGGACGGGAGCACCTGAGTGTTATTGTCCCCTTTGGGTGCTTCTATCCTTTTTCTCTCTTTTTCCAAATTTTTAGATTTTACTTCTTCCTTGTCTTACGTTATCACCCTTATTCATATTTTATCTTATTTAATGATGAAAATTAAGTGAAGGAATCATATATATACATAAATTATTTTACCTCATTAAGGGGGGAAATAATTTCAAGAGGCACTTATTACTACAAAGAGCTAAATATTTACAATCTACTACATCATCAAAGGGTTTCATTATTCACTGCATAGGGGGAGCTATTATGAAGTCCATACCACACATTTTACATTGGGACAAAGTAGTTTTATCCCACTATTATTTGTGTTATTGGCACTAGGGCAACCTAGATCAAGAGAAACAATTTCAATCACACACCATAAGACCTATATGAAGTTTGAAATGTAGTGCAATGCTCAAAAACAAAATCACATTGGGGTGACCATCGGGGTCAGTCATACTCTTTCATATACATATTTTTATTCGTCAAATGTGAGATTAATAATTGTGTAGGTAGATAGGGTTTATTTTGCAGGTACATGTGTGACTGACCAACATTGTAATGAACCTGGCGTGACCTATAGAAAACAAGAAGCGACACATAAAGAAATAGGACCAAAATTTTACCGAAGACACCAACACCCAAAACAGATGCTAGAGAATGGGAGGCCTTGTTCCATTCTAGGTGGTTCTGTCCCTATGATCATTAATTTATAAGATTAGAAAGAGAGATCAAACAATATAGAATACATCCTTCTAGATCAGTTTCCATCCCAGAATCAGTTTAGACCTACGAATGTAAGGTGATTCATTCTTGATCATGTATATTTATTGTTATATTTATTTGATCGGCAATATCCTTATATTAAATTTAATTTTAGCAAATCATTTGGTGAACTTAATCCTTACATGTCCATTATCAGATATTTCATGGCTTTCCATACC
Organism: Taxus chinensis; assembly: GCA_019776745.2. Taxonomy (NCBI): domain Eukaryota; kingdom Viridiplantae; phylum Streptophyta; class Pinopsida; order Cupressales; family Taxaceae; genus Taxus; species Taxus chinensis. The sequence goes on from CM034150.1 coordinate 579,902,329, forward strand.
TTTGGTTCAAATGCTTCCCCATTCTATATCCAGGTTCCACTTCATAATCTCCTTATTAGGCATGTCATAGTTGATCCTAAATTTGGTCTTATTATATGAACTCTGTCATTTCTCCATCAAATAATATTTTTTACCACTCATCTCAATCCATCTACTCTTTGTATCTATGGCTTTGATGATACACCTAAGCAAGTATTGGGCACTATCTCTCTTCCCTTTACTGTGGGATCTTGCACTCTTGATGTTCTATGTCACATTATGCCTCATGGTGTCACTTATACTATCCTTCTAGGCCATCCTTGGTTACACACTATACATTTTCTACCCATGCCCTTGCTACAAATTCTTCCATGGATACAGCTACAGTAGATTCCACATATCATATTACTACTCCTTGTGATATTCCCCTCATACATGGTTTTGATGACATTACCTACATTACACATACTTCTCCTCTTGGGATGCACCCTAGTGCTACTGATTCAAAAGAACAATTTTCTATTTGCACCCATGATACTCCTCCCATTAAATCTCACTCTCGATGCACTTATATTGATCACATGCTCAGTTTTTCTAATGTTACATCTCTCTCTCTCTGCACCTTCCTCATCAGAAGCTAGAGCATCATATGTTGATTTAACAATGCTTCCTAATGCTTTCACTTTCCAAGATTCTATGCATAATTCATTTACTATAGTTGTACCTTATCTTGTTAAATCATGATGTAGAGCTCCATAACCTTTTCATGCATTCATCACTTCAAAACAACCAATCTTAGTCCTTTTTCCTAATACCATATTCTAAGAGTTATGTTCTAGCTTCTTAGATGGTTAAAATTGGAAACATAATTCCTTAAAGAAAGTTCTTATCCCAGCAACACCATACTCTATTCCATTTACCTTATAACATATTGGATCCTTAAATTAGACTGACCCATCTAAATGAAAACTCTAAATTTTTCTGAGTTCCTTCAACTTACCTCCACTAGCTTCTTAGTGGAAATCTTGTAATTTTTCATCCAAATACCTATTTACTCTTGTCACACTATTCACACTCTCAACATAAGGTTATCTCAACTATAAAAATGGTAGATATCAAAATGTTTTTCATTTCTTCTACAAGAGTTCAAAACTGTCTTTAGGAATTCTTAAGAACAAAGCATCTGGAACATTCAAGGTTAGAAGGTTTCAAGAACACCCATGAAAAAGTGATAACATCTTTGAATACCCATTTTTCCTTGTTGAATTATGTCTCAAATTTCATTATCCCACTCCTTGATCTTCTCCCTCAAAACCCACTTTTGTTTTCTCCTTGAAGTTGTTTCTCACTAGCCCTGCTACAGTGCATTTCCTTGCATAACTCCTCATTCAATGGGTCCCATGAAAAATTGAAACTGATTTTGACTACCCATTGGCTTGTTCTAATTGTGTAAAAAGTTTCATAACTAATCCCCAAGTAGAACCCTTTGTCCCTTTGCTATTGTGTCCCTCATATTAGGTTTATACTGTGTTTATTCACTGTGATGGTGTACTATCAAATATAACTCAAAATTTCACTGTTGAAATACCAAAATTCCTGATAACTCTCTCAATAAAAACCCTAATCATTAATACTACCAAGTCACAAGTCTTAAATCCTTTGTTTGATCCTACAAAAGGAAAACCTTAGCTTTAAGATAGTGTTAGCCCAAGAGACACATATTTTAGTATATCTACCTCTCACCTTCGATTCAAGGTCCCAAGTTTTTTTGTGGGTTTATATTTATTTCTTCTAGGTTCCTAGTTTAACATTGATCATGATATTCACATGCAGACTTGGTAAAGGATAACAATGTGTTGAACAAGATTGTATATGCATTTTTAAATTAGGTGATTGAAACTCTTACCATCTTAGTTATGGACCCGAGATTTTCCTTGAATGCATGACATGCCTCAATACCATTATCCTAAAGTTCTTCCTTCTTGATGCACTTACTACAAGGTATAATATTTTGTACACCGAATCAAGTATAGTTACAGTCTTGTGTCATGAAGTCATTTAAACCTACAAGGAAATGACGGAGTATTTAGACTCAATCACTTGAAGCTTCACACTCATGTATTTAACACTTCATGCTCCCTTGAACATGATCTATTCACTTTAATAAAATCATGAAGCCATAGGAATACTTAAGCCATTATCATGCACAATTTCAAATTTTATCTTTCATATTGTAGTAGAGCCATCAATCTCAACTTCTATTATGATTTAACATACTCTAACAGTCTCTGCACAGTATTTGACATGCAAATATAGAGAGAAGTCACATGTTTACACCACTTTCATATCAAACAAAAAATTTCTCAAAAGGTAAACAAGAAAATTAGATCAAATTAGAGGATCCTATTGAAAATATATGCTTTCATACAAAATATCATGTTTCTTGAACTTTTTCCTTCCTCCTCTCTACAAGGAATGGTTTCTAATTGTCTCCTCCTCTCCCTATATTCAAATTTTCATTTATGCATATCACTATCCTTGGAGTGTAACTAACTTTTCAAGAACCATGATTGCTCATCATAACTCCCCTAGCCTCTTACATGCACACTCCTACATAAATAGTCTTACTAACCTAATTTCAACACTTTACTATCTCTTATTCTACTTTAGGTTTCATCCCTATCGTCTCAACATCTATTATATTCCCTCAACTTCCTAGGACTCGTTTAATCATGTCAAACCTTCACTACAAACTTTCAAAATTCAAATTTACAAAGGAGGGAAATTACACAAACTCTTCTTCATAGTTTTAAGATGACATTCCACTTCTTTGGATTTCATAACATGACAATAAGGAATTTTGATACTCTTGAATCATCTTTTCTTGATGCCCCTACATCACATCCATAGGGGAAATCAATTTCCCTCTTTCCATATTTTTGTCTTTGGTCATAGGGGATAATTCATACTATTTTATTGCTTATGATCTTCCCAAATTGCATGTATTGCTTCTAATGAGTCTTTTGTGTCTCTCCCTTCATTGTTGACATTGATATTGATGATCCACATAACATTACATACATTAGACATATTTTGAATCACATAATGATCCTTATGTTTGCACTTACTTTTCCATTATTTTCAACATACCCAATGTTACACCTGTTCTATTTTATCCCAATGGGTACATTATTATTGTTTATACACTTCATATTCATCCAGTTGGGATCTTAGAATCTATAGGGTTTTCCCCTCACCATGTTGACATTATTCTCTTGTAGCTCTTGTGTTTACCAATGTTCTACCTATTTTATTTCCTCCACTTGCATGACATAATCCTAGTCCAAATTTTATGATATATGCACTTTCACATGACATTGGGTCCTTTCCTCATGTTCACATATGTTCATCTTATTTAGCATATTGTGGGCCCTTTCCTACTACTATCATTTCATAGATCACCTTGGAATCTACATTTGGGAGCATCCAAATTCTCCCACACTACTTGATGATGCACTCTTGTTTGTGGTTCATACTTCACTGTTAAGGGAATCCTTACCTACATGGACCTAAATTTTCACAGATACATCGAGGGCATCCTTATTCCTCCCTTCTAGTTGTTTTATTTTGCAAAAGCCCAAAAAAATTAGCTTAGATCTTGATTAGATGCATTTTTGCTTATTTATACTACTTTATAGTGCACCTTTGCTTATCATGTTAGTACAGTTCATAGTATGATTTATCATTTTTCATAAACATATGTGAGCTCACATGGTATGTTGATGTGAATGTATGTCACCTATATGTAGTTACATGATGTATGATGTTTGGCCTTGTCCATTACCAGTCCCACTGAGGATCCTGGGGGCATCTACCTTTTCCCACTTACTATCAGGTTTTATCATTGTGATATTTCATGTTTTCATTCCTATATACAAATATTACATTATGGCATGCTATTTATGTTTCCTAACATGTTAATGGGTACTTCATGTGTAACATTTGTCTTATAAGACTCCTTCTAATCATGGCTATCTGATTTTCATGTACCTTATTTTCTATTGTTTGCGGGCTATGCCCTATGTTTACTTGTTACCTTGTTTTCACAAACCTTGATGGCTTCAATTGTCTTGTGACATCCTGAGTGGTGTTCCATATATGAAACCATCTACTTGTTGTGTCCTTGTTTGTTATTTTCCTATATGTTTTTACTATTTGTTATTTCCATGTGCATTACTTGTTTGTCACTAACACTTGTATGATAGCATTTTCTAATTGTGTTACTTGTGTCATGGTAACTACCATGTGTAATATCTATTCACCCTACACGAATCCCTATATAAAATATACATGTCATTTTCAGCCTTCCTCATTTGGACTCCATTTTCTTTTTTTCATCTCACGCACCCCAAATGAGTGGGGGAAAACATTGAGCCAAAATTTTCACCCTCTCAATTGTTAAAAAATCACAGTCATCATGATCACATAAGTAATCAAATACAAAATAAGGATAAAAAGAGAATTGGCCAAAATTCATAACTTTGATGGAACCACCCAGTGTAGACAAGAATAGTGGGTGTTAGTGTCTCACCTGGGTGCTCCTGTCCTGGGGGTAAAAATAGTTATGAAGTAGTTTTAAACAGTTGCATAAATACAATATTCTTCAGTTTTAGCAGTTACACAACTAGTTTCAAATTCCAATCAGCTACTAAATAGGAACTAAAGTCAGTGGCATAGCACAAAGCACTAACTCGGGAACTAAAGTAGGAAAAATAAGGAAGTGCCAACTAGGGAATATGCAAGACAATGATATGCCTAGAATAATGTATCACTTGAGGTAAGTTACAAATTGGGTTTTTGATCATCTGTAGTGTCACTTATCTATGGGAAAGCATTAACGATTGGATGTAAAAGCCTATGAGCTCTCCCAATTCACTTTCCCTTAGCGACGAAGAAATGCCTAAATCTGAATTTTAATGTCGAGATGCTCAAATCCCTAGTTTGACGACAAGACGCTAAAATCCTTCATATTATTCCAACCAGCCCCTAAACAAAAATTCTATGAGTAGGAACAAATTTCTACCCCTTTCTCTTTTAGAATTTCAGGTGCACTTTAACCCCTTGGTTTAGCTTTTTCGAATACACATTTCCAATTTTACATATTTTTCAAGTTAAAGTTCAATTGCATTCACCTAGAGTATTGACTACACTTTTTTTTTTTTGCAGGTCCTATCATATCCCAACAAAGGTAAATCACATAAGAAACCATGAAGAAAATAACAAGCACACACTAGAAAACATCTAGGATTCATAACTTTTGCACCGTATCTCCGATTGACTCCATTCAAAATGTGTGAGAAATATTAGAACATGTAGAATATGTTGAAAAGGTGTAAAAAAAATTTACAGCAAAGTTTGACCCCTAAAATCTTCTTTTAAAGGCCTCAAAATACAAATTTTCTAGTGTTATCTACAAATAGTAATTTCTAATAATAGTAATTTCACAAAATTTTCATATATGTAGTTCATGGAAGGTGAACCACCTCGTATCCCTTGAGATTGGTGACCTTCCAAAGTATTATAGATGTTTCCTAATATTTATAAAAGTATTATATAAGTATATGTAACTCACAAGGAAAGATTAAACATCTCCTTGCAGAGATAGTTATTGTATTCACATTCTTCTAGGCAATATACATCTATTTCAAAAAATAGTTTTTATATTTACATCTTACCAAAAAAAAATTTATTCCTTTAATCCCCAAACCCTTTAGTTTTGGATCAGTGGTATCAGATAGAATTTGTCTTGAGATTGTTTGATTCCCAGGACAAGGTCAGAATATTAAAAGCTTGGGTGGTCCACACAAGGTCCTTCAGAATATTTGACTACTCATTGCAAGAGACCTTAAATGGAAGAGAACACTGAGACAAATGATCCTCTCAAGAAACTGGTGAATGAAACTCTTATGGAGAAAAAGGAGAAAATGTTACAAAAATTCACCCAAATCCTTCAACAACTACAAATGGGAAATCCTGCCTCCTCCTTTGCAATCCAACCCTTTGGTGCCCCAACACACTTCAACGTTCAAGTAAATTTTTATATTGCTATTCTTGAGGGTAAAATAAATTCTAATATAATAGAAAACTAGTTAGACCAATTATCCTCCTATTTTTCTGTCAATAAATTCACTGATCAAGAAAATATAATAACATTTTCTCTCTTGAAATCGTCACTTTCTGTCAAAATTTGGTGAGGGTGTACAAGAACAGACTCAATAGGGATGAAGTGGGCATTATAGAGGAACCCACATGGGATGAATATTTGGATGCCATAAAGGAATAATACTACCCTATTGGAGCCTATGATGATCTATACATACAGTGGTAATAATTCCGCCAAGGTAAGGACCAGTTAGTTCAAGATTATACTAATAATTTTCATTCTCTATCTACAAGATTGGACATTCAAGAAACATAACAACACAAGATCCTCAAATATCATAGTGGCCTAAAATGGTACATATGGGAGGACATAAACCTCTTTAAATTTCATACCCTCAACAAGACATACAATTTTGTGATCAGATTGAACAAAAGCATAAAAAGAGAAATACAAAGAACAAACCTCTGAGGGGGGAAAAAGTTAAGGAAGGCCAGACTCGAGGTAAAGGTTGGAAACAGAAGAAGTGATAAGGAAATAAAGCATAGAAGGGGAAGATAGGGAAGTGGTGTAACCTCCACAAGACTAATCATCATTCCAAGGAAGAATGTCAAGCCATCAAGTTCTTACTCGTTGAGTCATCATTTTCAACACCCATTGCTCCACCCGTGACACACCCCGAGGTCAGAGATGAGAAAGATGAAATTGTAGTTTTTGAATTAGATGTGATCATTACCACCTCACAAGTCAAGAAGATGGATGAGAAGGAAAGGCTATTTCAATCCAAGTTTTGGGTAAAGGGTAAGCCTCTATATTTTATTCTTGATAGTGGAAGTCAAAATATTTTATTTTTTGTTAATGTTGTGAAAATTCTAAACCTTCCTATAAAGCCACATCCCTATCCATATAGTATCGGGTGGTTGAACTGAAGAAAATATCTCCATGTCACACAATAATGTCTCCTCCCATATGCAATCAAACCCTTCCATGTTGAATTCAAATGTGATATTGTTCCAATAGATGTTTGTGATGTGCTCTTGGGCTCACCATACACGTGGGAGAGACATGGAATCTATGAGTTGCAACCTCAAATGGTAACCATTACCATTGGGAGTCAGTGCTATCGGATACTTGATGTCATCCCCTCTATCTCTGTTTACCTCATCAGTGCTAACAAATGTAAGAATTTGGTGGAGAAAACAAAGCAGTTCGTCATCCTGATGATCATGCCAGAAACTACTAAGAAAGTTATCGTGGATACCTTGACCACACATTTAATGCAACAAAAGAAGAAAATGGACCAAATCATAGTTGAGTATGATGATCTACTCCAGTCACCCACAAGGTTTCCACTTCAGTGCAAGGTAAAACATGTTATTGATTTGGCCTTGGGCTCTCCTTTACCCAACAACTCTGTGTATCACAATTCAGTCCTTGAAAATGAAGAGATCAAGAGGTAGGTCTAAAAATTGATTGAAAAGGGACACATTAGGCCAAGATATTCACCCCGTGGAAGTTCAATTTCTTAGCACCAAAGAAAGATGGAACATGGAGACTTTACATTGACTATTGGGCCTTAAAACAAATTAATGTAAAGAATCGCTACCCCCTTCCAAGGAATGATGATTTGTTGGACCAATTGTACAGTGCAAACTTATTCAATAAAATTAATCTCAAGTCTGGCTATCACCATATTCCCATCGATCCCATAGATGTATGGAATACTACATTTAAGTCTCAAGAAGGTCTATTTGAATGGTTAGTCATGCCCTTCAGACTAAATAATGTTCCTACAACATTCATGAGGATGATGGATGACATCTTGTAGCCCTACACCAAATCATTCATGGTTTTCTACTTAGATGATATATTAATCTATAGTTAGACGTGGGAACAACATCTACAACGTGTTTAAGAATTACTTTAAACCCTTCGAAAGCACAGGTTTTATGTAAATATAGACAAATGCACATTTGGGATTAGGATGGTTTAGTCCCTAAGGTATGTTGTGGATAAAGGAGTCAATGTTGACCTAGAGAAGATCTAGGTTATTCAGAAATTGCCTACTCTAAAAACTCTGACATAACTCTGTAGCTTATTGGGTCTTTCCAATTTCTATTGTCAGTTTTTCTTAGGGATTTCACATATTTGTTGTCCACTAAACCAAGTGATTATAGGAGGAAATAAGGATACATTTTGATGGGGGAGGTACAATAGAGAGCATTCAAAATTTTGAAATAAATATTATGCTCGGCCCTTGTTATCTTCCTTAACCTGTATCAACCTTTTGAATTGATTATAGATGCATTTGAGTATGTCTTGGGAGTTATTATCATGCAACATAACCACCCTATTGTATATCATAGTGAAACATTCAATGACATAGTTAGGAAGTACCCAACATATAATAAGGATATTTATGTCATAGTCAAAGCCTGCAAGCAATGAAAACACTACATTCTAGGAAAGGAGACAGTCAACTATATAAACCACAAGCCATTATAGTTCCTTCAAAAGCATAAAAATATGAGGAATGAAAGAAACAAAAGTGGGCCACATACCTGCAAGCATTCCACCTAATAATAAAACATAAGAAGGTAAGTTCCAATTCAACAACAAATTTCGTAAGCCACCTTCCAATTACAGCCCTTACAACTATCCTTGACCTCTGCAGACATGAGACTTCTAGTTGGTGCACATTGTATGAGATGGATCCTGAATTTTCTTACACATATCTGTAGACACCTATAATTACGCCAAAGCAATTTCAATACTTAAATTGTGCTAATTATCCCCTTTCTCACAAATCAATGACGCATCGTCAAAAGTGCTCATTTTCCCTCATATCATCATTAATTAATTACACTAAGCTAATTAATTAAGTTGCCTATCCAACAAATACCCTAATTAACGACCTTCCGTTAATAAATCACCCCTTTTACCTAGACTAATTAATTATTATTAATTAATTAGCGTTCCCTTCCATTTAACCAATAAATCAATATTTAATTGATTTAATCTCCTTATAATAGCCTAAATCACACTAATATTCTTCTAATTGGCTTCTATAAGCTTACACATACCTATTAGTTAATCACCTTTGATTAATTAAAATACCCCCAACTCCCATGACTTGCTAAACATGTATTAAACCCTTATAAAGTAAGGTTACCTTTAATAAAGCAACCTTATCCATTCCTAATCATGTTTTACCTTTATCCCACATTCATGAGAATGTGTTGAATCCTTTATCATTTGGGCTATATAAAGAGCCCTCCACCTACCTTTTTATTTACACCTAAACTTTCTAAGAGAGCAAATGCAAAGCATATAGCAAAGAGACTAAGAGCTTGCACCTTGCCCTTTTGAGAGTTCATCATCTTGAAGAGTTAAGCCTCTTTCTTAAAGTGCTTGGGTCATATGGGAGGTGTCAAAATTAGCCCAACTTTGATTAGCCCCCATTCCTAGGTTCTTGGAACATTAAGGACAACTATTTTGATAGCCATGGAGCTTACTTAGGTCCATTCATTTATTTGTTGTTAGAGAATAGAGGAGTTTAAATATTTAGCATTGTTAGTTTCAAAGTTTGTATTGATGAATGCTAGCATCTAACCCTTGTTTAATTCTTATCATGATGGTGTTTATGCTTTGTTTTAGCTAAATTGTAGAACTATTTTAGGTGGTAGTTCTTGTTTCATTTGATTTAGCATTAAGCAAAGTATACATGCACACATTTGGCATGCCCGGTGGGACATACTCCATTGTCCTTTGCACTTAATTTCAAGTTTTTGTAGTTAAGTTTTATTTTTGGTTACTAACCCTCTTTTACACATGTTGATCTAACTTGTTTTTCTTAACATGTTTTGTTGAGTTTGCATGTGTTGGGTCTTCCTTGTAGGTATGAAGGAGGTGAAGTGCTGTCAAAATTGGAATTGAGGGGAAAATTTCAAGGTTTCTCCATATTTTAATTTTTAGAGCTTATTTTTTTTAACATTTTACATGCTAGTTTTGTCAATTTCTTGAAAATTTTCAATTCTTGAGCATGTAGGTTAGTGTTTGATAGTACTGAGTCTTCTATTTACATATTAATGTGGTGGGTTTCTGTCAAAATTTAATCTTGGTGACAAAATTTCAAGATTTCATCATGTTTTCATTTTTAGAGCTTACTTTTTCATCATTTTACATGCTAGTTTTGTCAATTTCTTGAAAATTTTCAATTCTTGAGCATACAGGTCAGTGTTTGATAGTGCTGAGTCTTCTATTTATTTATTAATGTCATGGGTTGCTGTCAAAATTTAAATCTTGGTGAGAAAATTTCAAGATTTCATCATGTTTTCATTTTTAGAGCTTACTTTTTCATCATTCTACATGCTAGTTTTGTCAATTTCTTGAAAATCTTAAATTCTTGAGCATGTATGTTAATGTTTGATAGCGTTGAGTCTTCTATTCATATATTAATGTGATGGGTTGTTGTCAAAATTGAATCTTGGTTGGAAAATTTTTCCCATTTTGTAGATTAAGGGACGTTTTTTTTTGACATTTTTTGAGTGCATGTCAAGTGCACACCCATGAGCATAAGAGCATATGTGTAACCCATATTCCAAAGGCCATAACTTTTGCTCCTGAACTCGAAATGACTCCATTTTTTTTGCGTTGGAAAGGTATTGAAGTTAACTATGCAATGAAAACATAAATTTGGGATTTATAGTTACAGAAATTACAAATTTTTCTATTATTTTAAAACTAGTCATTTTCTAACATGTCTAATGTTTTGATGATTGTTGTATTTCCATGCTTACTCGATTTAGACCAAAGTGTGTGTATGATCTTCTCTTGAACCTTTTGGTGATCTTGAGAATCAAAAACAACTTTGATCTCTATCTTGTTAACATTGGGATTAAACTTGGAAACTTGATTATTCATTTTGCTTAAGGGAATGAACCTTTTACAAAGCATTTTTCAATGGTCCTTTGATTTGAAGTTTTCTATTTCTATATAGTTGGGATAAAGTTTTTGTATGCTCTTCTCTTGCACCTTAGGGTGATCTTGAGAATCAAAAGTAACTTTAGTCTTCATTTTATAACATTTGGTAAATTGGAAACTTCATCTTTCACTTTTGGTTTAAAGGAATGAACATTTATCAAGAATTTTGTATGGTTCATTGATTGAAAATATTTTCTTTAATTTTTAGTTGGATTATTTGTTGTGTATGCTCTTCTCTTACATCCTTGGATGATCTTGAGAATCAAAAGCAACTCTTAATCCTCTTTTAAAAAATATGATTTTCTTGGAGAACTACTAACGCTTAAGTGCAGGACCTAAAAACGCTTGTCAAAGAAAGGAGGAATCAAAACGAAATCAAAAACTACTAATACAGTTGTTATACAAGTTGCCAAAAGGTGTTCAATCAAACCACACCTAATTAAACAAGATAAAAAGAACAACATATTCAAAACACTGTATTGCAGGTTTCAGAAAAGGGTACGTCCCTCTTCGCTCAACTGGAACATAACCCCTTTGGCATAACGCCTTAAGCTACAACAATGGGGGTGGTTCCAGGAACCCCAAAGTAGTTCACACAAAAGGGAACCTTGTGGACAAAACGGGAAGTGCTCCGCACTACCTACTTGACTAGTGATTCCTTTGTGAGATTCGTTGTGGCGACCCCAGTGATAGTACACGTAGATGCACTAGTTGCCTACTGTTCTTGAAGGGGGTAAAGTAAAGTCGAGGTACTCCCAAACTAGTCAGTGCGACTTTTTGGGTAAATCACGCTCGCTCGTGGTAACTTTGTAACACCTAAGGCGAGAGAACCACCTAGGAGAATATACTTTGGCCAGGAGCCCACTTTGACCACTTTAAAATAGTGTTGAGTTGTGAACTTTCTTTTTGAGAAACGTGTGACGTATTACTTTCGCCTAGTTTTTACTTGCCTTAGGGCGAGGCGAAACTCTGCCAAAGTGAGACTAGCATTTTTTGTCATTTTTTCTTGATTTATTTCCTTCATATTCTTTTGACACTTTGTTAATCAAAAGAGGTGTGATTACCTTTGTGTTGCCATTCGACTGTTTCCCTCACTTTTATGTTTGTTTACACCCATCCATGTTTGCGGCTGGGTTAGTTAAACGTCTAAAGTGAGTGGAGGCGTTTTCACGTCATTTGGTAGCCATTGTGATCTTGATACCCACGTCAAGATCATCATTGTAGTTAGGCGTGGTTCATCACTGCAGACTTCCATAGAGGAGTTAGCTTGTTTGTCTCGTATCATTACAATTTCAATATTTACGTCTTGTTTCTTGTAAACTCGACATAAATACCTATATTGTACGGTTACACTGCACACATTCTTAACTATTCGTAGCTATACTTTGAGCATTTTTTTGTTCGGTTTTATTATTACCTCGATTTCAAAAGGTGCTAGGCACTACCATTTGTGCATGTTATATCAGTAACAACTCGATATCAATACTTCACTTTCTTGCAAAGTGGGTTAACATATCTTGGTGATATTGTTGTGTCATTCACAAATCGTAATTGGCACTTTTTGAGATATAGGTCTTAATCAGACTTGAGCTTACTCATCGTATATCTTGATTGGGAGATCGCATTTAACTTCATGTATTTACTTACGTCTTGTTCATTCCTTTGAACTTGGCATAAGTGGAGACATCTTGTTAATCATCTAGCGTCACAAATTACTTTAAAACGTAGTCTAGGAAGTACTTCATTTGATTAAGTTTTGGTACCAAACGATTGTTTCATTGGTGACTTTATCATTCTATCACATTGATATTCTCACTGTTAATTTACTCTTAACACGTACATATTGTGTTTCACTTAGGGGTAGTCATTGAATTTTGAACAAATATACAACTTACCTTAGTGAAACTTACCACGAAAACATGGCTCCCAAGACGTGTCTAAGTTTAAAGAAACAAACATATGAGGAACAATAGGTGCAAGCTTGGGAAACCTCTAACAAACAAGGGTAAAACCCATTTATCGGACACGATCTAGGACCACTATTTTCTGCAGAAAAGGAAATAGAAGAAATGGTTGACCATAGTGGAAACGAATTAGAATCACCACACGCAAACTTTGATTTTGACCCCACTCTACTAGATGAGTTTCTCCTTAGAAAGAAAGATAGAGTTTTGGCACGGGTCATGGAATTAGGGGCCAAATTACCCACCGAGAATGAACCAATATTACCTATAAATGAAACTACTAAGGAAGAACGCCCCCTTATCAATATGGAAGATATTTTAACAAGTGGGCATGCTTCCACTTCTTACGCAGAAAATGATAAAGTGGTAGGGCATAGAATACCCCTCATCAAAGTGCCACGAAGAAACAAAATAGAACATGAGACAGGGGAAGAACCTCCACAATACGAAGAGGAAGAACCTTTAGAAGAAGAAGACACAAACCAAGTCACAATCCAACAACAACTCAGTAACCTAAGCCAACAACTAGCTTTGCTTACTTTCCAGGTACAGAAAGACACAAACAAGAACATTCAAAAGTCAAAGCCTAAGTTTAGGATCCATGAACTCCATCGAGAAAACCAAGGAGAAGAAGACACAAGGTATCATCGTGTACACATCCCTGCTTCTCCCACTAAAGAACAATTGCTCGCACAAGAAGTGCAATCTATGAAAGCAACACTTGCGAGCATACAAAAAGCAATATAGGGAGTATTAGGAAATACCAATACGAAGAACTATGCCCCTATCCTTTTGACAAGACAATGACCCTTCAACCCTTTCCAAAGAAATTTGATATGCCAAAGTTTGACAAATACAAATGAAAGGGAGACCCAAGGGATCATGTTAAATATTTCTACATGGCATGTCAAGAGGTGTCTTATAGTGATAATTATCTCATCAGACTTTTTCCTAAGAGTCTCGGAGGTCAAGCATTGGAATGGTTTACGCGCTTACCACGAGGATCAATTTTCACCTGGCCAGAATTGGAAGAAAGATTCGTGCGTCATTTCTCATATAACATAAAGAGTGACATCACCATGGCAGACTTGTGTGGCACAAAACAACGCCCAAATGAGATGTTCACCAGCTTCCTCCAACGATGGAGAGGGATAGCTAGTCGCTTCCCTTGCACTTTCCCTAAGAAGCAGCTGGTCAGTATTTTCGTCCCTAATCTCAACCCAGATATAGCTTTCCACCTCCAAATGCATTGTGTTCACACCTTTGAGGAGGTTATCGAGAAAGGGATTCAAATAGAAAAGGCTCTTATTGCCAAAGGCACCTCAAAACCCAATCTAAAGACAACCAAAGTGTCAAACCCACTGAAAAGCCAAAGATCTTTAACAAAAACAAAAATGTGGTGGGAGATGGAATCACTGATTCCAAACGTGTTCAAATGGTCCAAACCAGTCAACCTTTTAAACTAACCAAGGGCCCAATTCAACCACCACCAAAGTGACGAACATTCACCTCCCTCAATGAGCCGTTGTCCGTCATACTAAAACAGTTGGATGCGGCCCACATGATGACCTATCCTACAATGCAACCGTTTGATGACAACGCTCCTAAACCTTCATGGTATAAGGAGCATGAATACTGCGAAATGTATCGCGTTAAAGTTCATAAAACAGACAAATGTTTGTGACTTCGCCACTATATTCAAGACCTCGTTGACAACGAGGAGATAGAGGTGGATAACCCTAGCCACATGCAAACACCTAACGAGAAGATGGGGATTTATAAGGAACCATTCCCCAAGCATGATAAGTCAGAAAAGGCAAAACCGGATCGGGGAGAGTCATCCCAAACCTATAAAGCCGTGAATTACTTATATACCAAGAGAGATAACAATCATTACGATTCGCTTATCGCATGTATTCACTCCCCTGCTGACCGCGTCAACACCATCAAGATTAAGGGAAAGGACTGTGTTGCGGTAACAAGGCGCGCCCGCCTCGTAATTCCAGACCCCTCTCCATCGACCCCGCATACTAGTAAGGATAACCTTTTAGAACAACTTGAGAAGACGTCTGCTAAGATTTCAATCTTAAACCTTCTCAAGATTTCCAATGTACATAAGGACATCCTGTATTAAACTCTTCAGGGGTCGGGAGTGCCTTTAGAAGTCGATCCGGTGTACCTTCAAACTGCAGTGGCAAATATTACACCAAGTGAGCATCACTTTCAACCATAGGGAGGTCCCTACCGAGAATCCTACACATAATCTTCCCTTATGCATTGAGGTAGTTGTTACCCGCAATAAAATCAAACGGGTGCTTGTGGATAACGGATCTGGATTGAACATCTGCACGCTTAAATTAGTCAAACAATTGGGACATACGGAAGAAGATCTTGAGTCCCATATCATCACTATCACCACATACGACAACGCAGAAAGAGAGTCAGTAGGCACCATTACGCTGCCAATGGAGGTGGGCCCCACTTGCCATCAGACAAAGTTTCACGTCTTAGACTTGGAACTTCCATAAAATATGCTTCTAGGCCGACCATGGATCCATGCCATGCAAGCAGTGCCATCAACATTTCATCAATGCATCAAGCTGAAGCATGAGGGACATACAGTAACAATACCAGGAGACTCAGAGCCCTTTGCTCATTGTAGAGCTCTTAATAGCTTTACACGAAAGGGTACATACGCATGTCCCTCCATAGATATAGCTGTCCCTCTTCATTCTGAGGCCATGAAATCTCGAGTAGATTCAAATTCTCTTAGTTCTTGCACTCATGGGGAATCTACTTCAACATCTCCATTAAATTCATGGGAGATGAAAATTCTGGAATATGGCTGTGGGGAGTATAATGTACAACAAGCGCTTTTGGTTTCTGACCTCTCCGTGTCGCCCAAGACTAGAGGTCAACCCAACTACCGCTTCAGGAGACCTGGAGAGGAACACACTATTGGGTCGTTCCTACCTTGAGGCTTGTTAGCTGAGGAAAAATTACTTCATCCACCTACTACTTGGGTCCCTGAGGACACTCAGCCATCTTGTTATCAAACCCCATAATATGAAAAATCTAGCAGAATGATGTACTCCATGGGCTACAAAGGCCTAGGATGTGGGAGGAATGAATAAGGACAAAGAGAACCAGTCCCTCTTCCACATTTCAAAATAGAAAGATATGGCATTGGGATTCTCCCTTATGGAGCACACCCCAACGATCAAGGTGTGACTTGTTCTGAGCATGAGGATAGCTCTGATTATCTAGACAGCGATACGGATTCCTGTTGTAGCCAATATGAGGATCTGGCCTCCATGAACCTTTTCATGAATAACGCTGTCCTAACCATCACCCCCACTGAACCAACCCTTGACCTTGTATACCCCTCCCTTGTTGAATGGGACCAACAATGTCACGTGCCACTAGATTTATTCGAGAATGATGAGGCTATTGCAGATTTCATGGGCATAAGGGATACAGTTCCCATTGGAGATCACAAGAAGGGTTTCTTTATCGACTTAGACACCTGTGCCTACTTCGGCGAGGAGGCTGAACTTTGTGGTTAGCAAAATTTAAAGAAAAGCGAGGGCAAGAGTTCTAAAGAAAAGCCTCGGCAAAAATCGAAGTCCAAGTCACACAGTGAAAACTTCTTTGAGGCACTGGCTGACAAACAAATAAGAAAATAAAAGGACAAACAAAGTGACCACGCCAAGGATGAAAATCTCGTAGAGACATCCTTGGATGAAGATCTCAACCTACCTCCCGATCCTACACGTATGGAGGATTTATCAAAATTGTTAGTTGAAGAAACCATTAATGTCAATATTGGTACCGAAGAAGATCCCAAGATAGTAAAATTGGGAGCATCACTCTCGGCTAGAGAACAAAAGACGTTCACTATGCTACTGCAAGAGTTTATTGATGTGTTCGCATGGTCTTACAAATACATGCCCAGCTTAGATCCAACTTTAGTCATGCACAACCTAGTTGTGCACGCAGACGCTAAGCCTATAAAAAAAAAGCTCCGAAAGATGCACCCAAGAGTGGCCTTGTTAGTTAAAGAAGAGTTGGAAAGGTTGCTTGCAGCAGGATTCATCAGGCCAATTGATTATTCTGAATGGATATCAAACATTGTTCCTGTCCAGAAGAAACCTATTGGTATCCGAATTTGCATAGATTTTAGGGACATCAATAAAGCTTGCCCTAAAGATGACTTTCCGTTGCCCAACATTGACATGATTGTTGACTCAACCGTAGGGTACGAAATGCTATCACTTATGGATGGCTTTTCGGTTTATAATCAAATTAAGATCGCTGAAGAAGACAAACAAAAAACAACTTTCACAACTCCTTGGGGCACCTTCTGTTATCAGGTGATGCCATTTGGCCTTAAGAATGCGGGAGCAACTTATCAGCGGGCCATGACAGTAATATTTCACGATATGATTCATGACATCATGGAAGACTACATAGACGACATCCTGAGAAAGTCCAAAACAAGAGAGGATCATTCTATCATTTTGTGGCGTATCTTTGAACGCTTGCGTGAATACAAAGTCAGGCTAAATCCAAAGAAGTGTGTCTTCGGTGTGCTATCTGGGAAACTATTAGGCTTCATCGTGTCAAGATGAGGTATTGAGGTAACCCTGCTAAAGTGTCTGTCATCATAGAAATGTCTCCACCTGAGACTATCAAGCAACTGCGTAGCTTGCAAGGGAAAATTCAAGCTATTCGCCGCTTTATCTCCCAGCTTGCAGATAAATGTCACTCATTCACTCATTTGCTTAAGAAGGATGTAGCTTTCATCTGGGGACCTGAGCAACAACAAGCCTTTGCTTTACTTAAACAGTACATAGCTAATCCACCTGTCCTCATGCCTCCCACTCCAGGAGAACCACTTTTGCTCTATATTTCTGCTACGCAATACGCTATTGGTGCACTGCTCACCCAATATGACCTTAGCCATAAAGAGAAAGTAGTGTACTATCTAAGTCGCACCCTCATCACCTATGAACTTAATTATCCTCAAATTGAAAAGGCTTGCTTGGCCGTTGTTTTTACCTTTCACAAACTTTGCCATTACCTACTAAATACTAAGACCAAGCTCATATCCAAGGTCGACCCACTCAAGTATTTGTTGTCCAAACCCGCCCTCACAGGTAGAATGGCTAATTGGATCATTCTACTTAGTGAGTTTGATATAGAATTTGTCCATCAAAAATCAGCTAAAGGACAAGTACTTACTGACCAGCTAGCAGAAGCACCTTTGCAAAGCACAAAACCTTTGAGTTTGGATCTTCCAGATGCATCTTTGCTCTACATTGAAGAATTTTTCGTATCGCAAATACATTTTGATGGATCTTTTACGTTTCATGGTTCAGGTGTAGGAGTGGTCCTTATTACTCCTTTGGGTGATCCTATACCACAGGCTTTCCGCTTGGCCTTCCCTTGCACGAACAACATTGCGGAATATGAAGCACTCATTGCAGGGATGAAGCTAGCCATCAAGTGGAATATTCAACATGTTAAGGTTGTAGGTGATTCGCATCTAATCATCAAACAGGTTAATGATGAGTATAAAGTTAAGGATGACAAGCTCATACCTTACAAAAAGTTAGTGGAAACTCTAACGGAGTATTTTGTGCACATCACCTTTGAGCAGATCCCAAGAGTGCAAAACAGATCAGCAGATGCCATGGCAACGGTGGGATCTATGCTTCGTATTCCACCAGGGAACAATGATATGCCATTCTTTGTAGAAAACCTACGCCAGCCCGCATATGACATGCCAGAATCTTGCCTGGCTTGTGAGGTTGTTGGTCCCCATTCACCATGGTATGAACCCATTTTCACCTATCTTAAGGACAGTACATTCCCTCCCGAAATCTCCCGCTCTGAAAAGCAGAGCCTAATTCACCAGATAGCCCATTACACCCTTTTAGGAGGTACACTTTATCATCGTGGCTATGATGGGAATCTGTTACGTTGTCTGGATGTGACGGAGTCAATCCAGGCAATCAAGGAAGTACACGAAGGAGTATGCGGAGCGCATACAAACGGAATGGTCTTGGCTAAGAAATTGTTGAGAGTAGGTTACTAGTGGCCTACCATGGAAACTGATTGTTGTAATTATGTTAGAAAATGTGTGCTTTGCCAAAAGTATGGAAATTTCATCCATGTTCCATCGCAACCATTGCAACCAATCACTACCCCGTGGCCATTCTCCAAGTGGGGACTTGATCTAATAGGGAAGCTTACTCCTACCTCATCTGATGGTCATACACATATCATCACAGCTACAGAATACTTTACAAAATGGGTGGAGGTTGTCCCTTTAACCTATGTCACAGGAGCACAGATTTCTAAATTCATCATGAATCACATTATTTGCCGATATGGTATCCCTATAGCCATTGTCACAGATAATGGGAAGTTATTTAAGAACAAAACTATGAAAGGTCTTTGCCAACGGTTCCAAATCAAATTGAAATGGTCCACGCCATATTACCCTCAGGGTAATGGATAAGCTGAGGCAACAAACAAGACTTTGGTAAGGATAATGGAGAAGATGGTTAGCAAAACTGGTCGAAACTGGCACCTACAAATCCACCCAGCCCTCTGGGCCTACTAAACATCAATTCGCACTCCTACGGGTGCGACGCCATATTCCCTAGTGTTCGGGACAGAATCTATCATCCCTTTAGAGATTGAACTCCCATCCCTGTGAATTTCTCTTCAGGACTATTTGGATAAGGATGAAGATTACCGAGTGGCAAGATTGGCTGAGTTAGAGCTCCTGGATGAGAGGCACATTCACGCTCTTAATCACCTGAAGGTATATCAACACAGAATCTCCCGCAACTACAACAAGAGAATCATCCCTCGCTAGTTTGAGGTGGGTGATTTAGTTATGAAGGAGAACCAGTTCAACACCAGAGCAGAGCGAGAAAAGAAAGGGAAGTTCGAACCACACTGGTTAGGACCCTATGTCATAGTTGCCAAGTATGGCACAGGGGCATACAAGTTGGCTCACCCCAATGGTGATGAGCTCCGGGAGCCCATGAATTCCATGCATCTTAAGAGGTTTTATGCCTAAACATGGCACAAGAAAGTCATAAAAATCACAAAAAAATATAAAAACATCAAAAAAAAAATTAGAAAAAGAAAAAGAGAAAACAGGTTGTCCACTAGTGAAAACCACGCAATTGTGGCACTTTGGACAAGTCCTTGGGTGAAAACTGGTTTCCGGCGCCTCGGGAGGATTCGTTGTTTACAAGCATTCTATATTAGAAGGGTAGTTGTCTTTGTCCTGGGCCTGGTTCTACCTTCGAGTTTCCTTGTGCACACCATCTAGTCCAGCCTTGATCCAGATTTACCTTCTTCTATTCATCTATAAGGGACGTGGTCTTTCGTTATTTCCCATCTTACGTTGGGGGAAACTCAACGACTTCACCTTCTTGTTCATAAGCGCGTGGCTTCTACCCTTGTATATTCCCCACCTAACGCTGGGGGCATCCATGCTTTCTTGGTTACCTACACATAGCTTTGGAAAACTGTTAAAAACACAAAAACAATAGAAACATTGTTTTGAGAAAACACAAAAACAATAGAAAATTGTTTCACAAAACACAAAAACAATAGAAAATTGTTTCGAGAAAACACAAAAACAATAGAACATTTTTTTGAGAAAACACAAAAACAATAGAAAATTGTTTCACAAAACACAAAAACAATAGAAACATTGTTTTGAGAACACACAAAAACAATAGAAAATTATTTCACAAAACACAAAAACAATAGAAAATTGTTTCGAGAAAAACACAAAAAACAATAGAACATTGTTTCAAGAAAACAACAAAAACAATATATATAATCTAAAAACAAGGAAAAAAATTTCAAAAAATTCCTAAAAAGTAAAACACCCTACAAAATGGTAACTTGCTTCTTACGGCTGAAACTTGTGTCTTGCGCATGGTATTTTCTCCATATCCTATTGGTTTGTCTCACATCTTCCCCAATTAATACGACTCGCGGATCACTGGATTCACAACCATTCACAAAAGCTAGCTGCTTGCTTCGTTTGTACTCTGGGGCACTTTTGGTTTCCTAGTGTTGTTTCGTTGCGCACAAATGCTTTTCATGGACCCCGTGTCCATTTTCATTTCCCCTTGCATGTATCCTTGCTTGGGGCATCATTTTTAACCCTTGTCGTCAATCACAAACTTGTGGATCTCTTTAGCACTGATAACAAAACATTTGTACAACTGTCTTATCCATTGTTGGGTTGGATATGTGCGTTCGTACTTGTTTTCCCTATTATATGAGCTTGTTTCCTTCTCGTCTTGCATTGCATTATTATATGTTGTGTGGAGTTGGTACTTTCAGCAATGGACAATTGTTCGTAGTATGGCTTTTCATGTCATTCTACCTTTGTTGTATGCTTATATTTTTCATAAGGACAGATGATGTAGCTCCTATGGCAATATGATGACATCAAATTTGTTCCAAACAAATAAGTGGCTAGAGGTTAAACTCTTCTCTCCTCTCATCCATATTTCTTCTACACCACTTCCCTTTCACCTCTAATTCTCCCTCTCCTCGGGGCATCCTGCCTCATCCCCATTCTTCTGCGTACTTCTCATCCTTTTCGATTGTCGATCGGCTTCCTTCATCACCCCATCGACACTCGAGGGGGCATCTCTCCCTCCTACTAATTTTTCTTCTATCTCTTCAAAATCTCTTCTGTTTACTATCTTTTAAATGGCATCACTTACGCCACCCAAAAGAGGGGCAAATGTAGACACCTATAATTACGCCAAAGTAATTTAAATACTTAAATTGCGCTAATTATCCCCTTTCTCACAAATCAACGACGCATCATCAAAAGTGCTCATTTTCCCTCATATCATCATTAATTAATTACACTAAGATAATTAATTAAGTTGCCTATCCAACAAATACCCTAATTAACGACCTTCTGTTAATAAATCACCCCTTTTACCTAGACTAATTAATTAGTATTAATTAATTAGCGTTCCCTTCCATTTAACCAATAAATCAATATTTAATTGATTTAATCTCCTTATAATAGCCTAAATCACACTAATATTCTTCTAATTGGCTTCTATAAGCTTACACATACCTATTAGTTAATCACCTTTGATTAATTAAAATACCCCCAACTCCCATGACTTGCTAAACATGTATTAAACCCTTATAAAGTAAGGTTACCTTTAATAAAGCAACCTTATCCATTCCTAATCATGTTTTACCTTTATCCCACATTCATGAGAATGTGTTGAATCCTTTATCATTTGGGCTATATAAAGAGCCCTCCACCTACCTTTTTATTTACACCTAAACTTTCTAAGAGAGCAAATGCAAAGCATATAGCAAAGAGACTAAGAGCTTGCACCTTGCCCTTTTGAGAGTTCATCATCTTGAAGAGTTAAGCCTCTTTCTTAAAGTGCTTGGGTCATATGGGAGGTGTCAAAAGGGTCTTTTAGCCCAACTTTGATTAGCCCCCATTCCTAGGTTCTTGGAACATTAAGGACAACTATTTTGATAGCCATGGAGCTTACTTAGGTCCATTCATTTATTTGTTGTTAGAGAATAGAGGAGTTTAAATATTTAGCATTGTTAGTTTCAAAGTTTGTATTGATGAATGCTAGCATCTAACCCTTGTTTAATTCTTATCATGATGGTGTTTATGCTTTGTTTTAGCTAAATTGTAGAACTATTTTAGGTGGTAGTTCTTGTTTCATTTGATTTAGCATTAAGCAAATTATACATGCACACAATATTAGGCCCTTTGAAGAGGAAAGCATGTCCCTTATTTCTATCTGCAGGATAACCTTCTTTTCTACATGGGGCACATTTGTGTTCCACCTGGTGAATAAGAAAATATGATATGGGAAGCACACTTTATTAGGACAATTGGATACTTTAGCGTGGACAAAACACTGGAATTACATCAAAAGAAATTTTATTGGCCTAACCAATGGAATGATGTGGTTAATTAAATCAAATATTGCACCCCTTGTGTAACTGCCAAACTAGATAATAAGAAATAAGGATTGTATACACCATTGTTGGAACCAACCAAGCCTTGGGCCTCCATCTCAATAGACTTCCTCTTAGGTTTTCCAAATCTAAAACATGGAAATGATTATGATTTTTTGTAGTTGATTGATTTTATAAAATGGCTATAAAGATTACTTGTAAGAAAAATATTTCTGTTGAATCCCAAGTTTATTGATTGTGATAGGGACTATAGGTTCTTGAGCATCTTCTGGTCCACCCTATGGGAAATGATGGACACTAAGTTGATGAATTCTGCATCCTTCCACCCATATGATGATAGACATACATAGGTGGTGAGCGACCTAATTTTCCACTACTTCATATGTATTACTTTAAACACCCATGTACATGGAATGCAACCTTGCCTTGAATACAACATGGATATAATCGGGTACTACAAAACTCTACCAAGCACAATCAATTTCAATTTTGTTGTGGATTCCATCCTATTTCACCCATTGATATATGCATTCTGGTGCATATAATGGAATACACACCTCATGGAAAAACTGAAGTAGAAAAGGCTACAAGGTTTGTTGAATAGATTTGATATACTCAGCAGCAGGTCCACAATATTTTACAGAAGATGAATGAAAATTATAAACAACACCATGATCAACATAGGGTTCCACATCATTTCAAGGTTGGTGATAAGGTCTAGTTGTGGCTTCAGAAGGAAAGGCTTGCAGGTCCACATAGGAAAATTCAACATCCATGGTATGGTCCTTACATTCTCACAAAACAAGAGGTGAAAGTGATTTTGAGTTGAATCTTCTACCCTACTTTGGTTTGCATCATATCTTCAATATGGACCTCCTAAACCATATCACCCACCTCTTTTGGAAACCTTGGTCATAACATAATAGTTGGGCATATCTGAACTCAACCCAGAAAGCTTTTCTCCATTTAAAAAAGAACAAATTATGGACACTTGGACAAACACCACTAGATGACATCTTATTCAGCTCTATCATGTGATAAAGAAAGGAAATCTCAGTCATCAAGGTGAGTGTCTCACCATGTGCTAGATAAATAAATAGTTTCCACAATTTATGGGACTCCTTGGCGTAATGGGGACCATTTCTTCTGAAGGAGGGAGGAATGATCCAGACAACAACCTAGGCATCAATTCTAGTGGGGAAACTTTCAGGAGTCATAAATTTTGCACCATATTTATAATTGACTTCGTTAAAAATGCATTGGAAATTTTGGAACATGTAATATATGGTAAAAGGGTGAACAATTTTTTCAAACAAAAATTAACCCCCGAAATATGCTTTTAAAGGCCTCAAAATGCAATTTTTGTAATGTTGTCTAAAAATATTAATTTCACAATTTATTTTGCATATATAGTTCAAGGAAGGTGAACCACCTCATCTCCCTTGATATTTGTGACCTTCTACATTCTTCTATATGTCTTCTCATATTTCTAATAGTATATAAGTATATGTAACGCACAAGGGAAGATCATACATCTCCTTGTAGAGATAGCTATTGCATTCACAATATTCTGAGCAATATGCATCTCGTTCTAGAGACAGTTTTTTATTTACATCTGGCACAATTGTTATTATGTACTTTAATCCAAAACCCCTAAGTTTTGGATCACCGAATCCTTATTCACCAGCATAAAGTGGGGGAAAATGTAGTAACTAGATCACGCACTTACTATGTACATCTAATCTCTAAATATTTCATTTATATGTATGATTCCTAAGTAAGATAATTAGTCATTAACAACCCTTTACAATGCTTTTACATTGCTTTTATCCTTTTCATCTTTATTTCTTGTTGTTTTGCATACAACCTAACATCCTAGCCTGCTCTGATTTCATTGTCTATCCTTTTATGAACCCCGTACAAAACAACCTATAAGGGACATGAGTGTTTAGGTATTGTTGTCCCCTCTGGGAGATTCCGTCCTTTTTCTCTCTCTTGCCAAATTTTTAGAAGTTACTTCTTCCTTGTCTTATGTTACCACCCTTAGTTGTATTTTATATTGTTAAAGATGAACATTGAGTGAAGGAATAATATTCATTAAGGGGGGAAAGAATTTCAAGGGGCACTTACTACTACAAGGAGATAAATATTTCTAATCTACTACATCATCAAAGGATTACATTATTCACTACATAGGGGGAGCTATTATGAATTTCATATAATGTATTTTGCATTATTACAAAGTAGTTGTGGCATGTTATTCTTAGTGCCAGTAACACTAAGGAAACCTAGATCAAGGGACAAAATTTCAATCACACACCACAAGAACTATATGGAGTCCGAAATGTAGTGCAACAATTGACAACAAAATCACATCGAGGTGATCATTGGTATCGGTATAACTCTTTCATGTGCATATTTGTATTCATCTAATGTGTGCTTAAGCATTGTGTAGGTAGTTATGGTTTATTTTGTAGGTGCAGGTGGGACTAAGCAAAGTTGTAGTGAACCTAACATGACCTACAATGAACAAGAAGAGACATAAAAAGAACTAAGATTGAATATATTCCATAGACGCCAACACCCTAAACAAATTCTAGTACCCAAATGACCCTATTCCATTCCAGGTAGTTCTGTCCCTATGATTGTCACTTTCCAAATTCAGAAATAGAGCTTGAATAGTCCACAATACACTCTTCCAGATAAGTTTCTAGTCTAGAATCAGTTCAGACCTACAAATGAAAGCTAATTCATTCTACAAACCCTATCTATCACTCTTACTTGTACTTATTTATCTTGATCTTACATATTTATGGTTATATTTATCTTATCGGTAATGCCTTTATCTTAGATTTAATTTTATTAAATCAACTTTATAAGTCATTTTATTCTATCCTTGTGCATAAACATCATGATGTGCTTGACAAGCTGGGTGATTACATGTTATACAGGAGTTGTGTTTATGTGTGGAGCTTAGTGAGCTTAGTCATAATGTAATATATAAGGAATCATCTCAGTGGTTGAGTGTTTGAGGATTTCATCTATAACAATAGGTAGCTTGGTGAAATACAAAGTGGCGCATATCTATTTGGGCTTGCTCAATGATCTCCACCCTATTTTAAAATATAACTTGGGATTAATCCCATATTAAATGTGTGGCCAACGTGATTGGTGTTTAAATAGAAAAATGCATCCACCATACGATAGAGTCATGGTTATGGCCATGCCCAACCAAGGCTATCTTAAGGTGGGAGGTGGTATGAGAATAGGGCATCTTGATGGCTTTGATTAATCCAGAGAGGTAAAATGAACATAGGTCTTGCAAGTGAAAATCAAACTTAGAAGCACAAGGCTAACTAGGACCCATAAGCTAAGTGACACCTACAAAATATCCTTTTGCCAAAAAACACATTAATTTTTTATTTTTAGTCGTTAATGTTATCATTAATTACTTTATTCTTTTAATCAATGAGTATTTTAAGTTTTCACTTCTTTTTTAGGAATTAGTGTGTTAGTACTAACATGGTTGTTAGTTTGGGTTAATACATTTGTACAAATGATTTTTTAACAACTTATATAAGGTTGGCGTGTAGGAACTTATATAAGGTTGGCGTGTAGGATAATAATGTTCTAAGATAATTGTACATGATTATTGGGTTGTTCAACCAAATCACAAATATCGGAGATATATAAGAAGGTTGAAATATTTTTCATGTGTTAGAGAGATATTTATCATCTAAGTTCTACTCCTCAATCTTAATTTTATGTGCACGAGACTACTCCTTTAAATGTGCATTTTCAGTTATTGTAATGGTTTCAAACACAATAGGTATAGTAATTAGTAATCTTAATAATTATACATAGAATTTTATGTTGATATTTGTGTGATGTAAAAATAAATAAATATCAATTTTAGATTCATTTATAATTTATCATATGGGTTGTATAATTTTTTCCTAATAGTTGCATTCTACTTTATTGCAATTCAGTAGTGATGGATGTTTTTTACATGACATATTTATTGCTTGTAGGTATACTTTTTGACGTTTGTGACCAAATTTGATAACCTCACACTATGTCAAGGCTTTATACTTGTATGCCTCTTTGAAAGGGTAGATTGAATTATAATTCATGTTTTTTACAGTAATATTCTTTCTTCTTTACTGTTATAGAGTAGATTCAACACACACACACACACACACACACATATATAAAGAGATCATTCAAAGATGACTTCCTTTTTTGGGTATCCATAAGGTATTGTATTGAATATTGATTTTATTTAAGTAAACTAGTTTGTTTGTCTTACTATTGAGGTGTATATAATCTGTTTGCAATCCTCCCTTGTGGGTTTTTGTTGCGTTATAACTACTTTTCAATAGACATTATAAATTTCCTTTTATCTTGTTATATTTCAAAAAATCTAACTTACAACCCTGAAATTAATTAATTATTGAATTTTTGTCATTTGTTTTGCATAATGCTTTATGAATTTTATTTTTCTTTTGGTCACGGGTAAGCCTTTTCTTCAATTGAGTAGTAAATTATATTTATTCTTCAAGTTATTTTGATACGTCTTTTATGTCCATATAATGAATGCAATACATGTACGCCCTAAAATATTTCTTTAATGAAAGTATGGAAGAGATTGTAAGTACATTAATCATGGGATAAGTAGTTATAAGTTTGGACCCATACACATTCACTGAGTTCCATTACTTGAAGAATAAAGATAATATTTTCTCTTATTTACAAATAATATATGAGAATGGGAATGATATATGGTAATGGACTAACCAAGGGTGTTTATTACTTAGATTCAATACTATTATTCATATCATGTACAACTATTAAAATAAACCCCTTTATTCTCTTGTGACACAGGTATAGTTGTCACTGTAAAATAAATGGAAACCAAATTCTATTTATGATTTGTTTGTTACAGTAATACATTTTTTGGAAATTAAAATTTATATCTTGTTATTGTTGCACTTGCAAATGGGCTCAAACATGAAAAAAACATACTTGATGAACGATTATATGATTTTGAGAAACTAGAGGTGTAGTAAGAGAAAATCAAGCATATGCAATGATAATTTAACAAGCATAAGTGGAAATACTACACTAGTTGAGGTATCTTCATTCAAAGTAGCATAATTAGGTAGGACATTCCAATATCCTCTACAACCACTAATGTTTATCCTTACTAGAATATTAAATAGGTTTATAAAATTGAAATCAAGGAAGAAACTTCCAACATAAACCTACCAAAAAAATAAGAGCCTTCGAGAGACAACCAAGATAATTGAGACTTGGTTGACCTACAGGGGGACATACCTCAGAGCAGATGAACAATACAAAAAATAGGGTAAACCATAATGACATTAAGATGAATGTGGTAGTAGCCATCATACTTCACTCCCTTCAGCCCATTATAACAACAAAGACCAACTCAGGTTGACTTGAGTAATGTACACCAAGTCCCCACCCACACAGATCAACTAATAATCACAATAAAGCTAGGATGGAATCCTCTACTTGAATTTTTAAACCATACACTTCATAATGAGAGATTTCCTTGAATTGAGTATCCTTACACTTGACCATAGGTTCTCTTCAATTCCACCATGCAAATTCAATCTAGTGATCTAATATAAATTGAATTAAATATTAATTTCATAGTAACTACTATAATGAATGATATACAAATGAGAAAATACAGTAAATGGACAAACAACTAACATGTAAAGATATGAAACCCTAAGCAAGAGAGGGTGACTTAGCTGATTTTTGATTGATCACGAAGTAGTATGTGCTAAGGAACTTCTTGAACAGAATGGGAGGAGTGTCGTCAAGGATTACTATAAATTTTGGGACTCATAAATGTGTAGGACATAAGCGCATGTGGAAGGAAAGGAGCACCCAGGTGCTAGTGACTAGATTTGGGTGTTACTGTCTACCTAGATGCTCAAGTTCTAATATTTTATGTACATGAGGAGCTTCATCATTGATCTCTGTTTTTCACTCTAGATTTTTTCCAATGTTGTTTTTTTCACCTGTAACCTAAAAAAAAGATACGTAGCCACACATACTCATAAACCACATAAAATCCTAAAAATAACGATGTAATATATGGAGTCAGATTGACCCGATGATCGCCTGAAGAGTGAAATTAGTACCAAACATTGCATTATAGTTGAGACTCCATGTAGTTCAGTGTGTAAGTGTGTGTAATGATACCCTAAAATTCCCTTATCCAAGTTACACAATGATAGTAGGCTAGATCTAGAATGTAGCAAATGTATAGAATGTGTAAAATGAAATAGAATAAATATCCCATCCAATGTTATATATACAAAAGTATACAGCCTCATGTCCCTTGAGTGAATGTGATAGATGGATGCTTTGTAATGCTCTTGTTCCTTTGGATGTAAGCTTAGGTGATAGTATGTAATTCTTAGTGCTTGGACCCTTATTTGAGATCTATAACTATGTATATATATAATTCCCTTGTTTGAATTTTGTAATTAACAACTAAAGTCCAACCCAAATTTCTAAAAGAGACCCAAAAGTAAAAGACACCCAAAAGAGAAAGAAGAGATTAAAGAGGGTCAGGAGTTCCCAAAAGGGATAGGATCACCTTGTCACTTTTTTCCTAAATGGGTGCTAGTGTTCGAGGCCATAAAAGCTATATCAGTCAAATACCGACAGGTCTTTAGGGTGTGTAAGGTCAGTAAAATTATAAGAGAAATGTTCAATTACTAGTTTTCTTGCATAGGAATCATGTACATGTTAGTATACTCTATGACCTATAAATATACCCAAATGCATAGATTTTGTGTCTACATCTGGTAAAATGAAATCACTGCCTCAACTCTAGGGACCCATGTAAAGATAACCATGCTAAACCTCTTAGAAAAGGATGAGATAAAGTAGGAACCAAGAAAGAGGGAACTAGATTGAACAAGAGAGTATAAACACTCTTTACTACCTTTTTCCTTGAAATTCTAACCCACCTACTAGCCACAACAAGCTAATAGTTCATGTTTTAGCAAAAATGGTGAAAACGAACATGAAAGTGATTTAGTAACAATATATTTTATCAAACCCTAATTACAGAGTAACTAATGTAACGATGATATACAACTGCAAAAAGTAATATGACATAACCAATAAGTAAGTAAAGTATAAAACCCTAAGCAAGAGGTATAGAAAGAATTACTTAGATGATTAATGCTTGATCCGGGAGTGTTCTAGATTGGGAAAACTATTGAACAAGAAGTGAAATGTGTCATCAATGCTCAGGACAAATTCTGAACTACATAGATAAGTTCATACATGGGTGCCCATGGATGGATATGGGCGTCTGGGCACTGGAGACCTTTGTTGAGTTCCTATGACTGTGTAGATGGTTAGAAATTTTTTTCAAGGTATTGCACAAGTATCACAAATATTCCCTTTTGATCATCTATGTGTCATTATTTAATCATCGAGGGTACCTATAATCTGTAAAACAGATATCACTTGCAAAACCCACAATACCACATCAAATCCAAAAAAGGAAAGATGTAATATGGGGAGTCAGACATGACCCTTGATGGTCACCCTGAAAGTGATCTTACAACCAAGCATTGTATCTCATATCCATGAGTGTGTGTAAGAATCATGCCCTAGGATGCCCTTGTACAAGTGCACTTGATAGAGGGTTATAGCTAGATGTAACAATGTAAATAGAATGTGTGGATGAATAAAGAAACTTCCCCTTCCTATGTTATGTATGCAGAAAATGCAGTCCCTTGTCCCTTGAATGGATGCTAGATGGATGCCTTGAAGTGCTTTAGGTGTTTTTGGATGCAAGCTTAGGTGATGATAATGATGCTTAGAGTATTGGTCCTTTATTTTGGTCACATAGCTATGTATTTATATGATTCCCTTGTTTGAATTTCATAATTGACAACTAGAAGGCCAACCCATAAGTGAAAAAAGATTCCTAAAAGATAAAAGAGACCCAAAAGAGTGAGTAAGGTGGAAAAGGGTCAGGGGTGCCCAGAGGGGACAAGGGTGCACTGGGTGCTCCTGTCCTGGCTAGGTGCTGGTGTCTGGAGCCATAAAAGATAAATAAGTAAAATATCGACTGGGTTGTAGGGTGTAAAAGACCAAATAGAAAACAAGAAACAAAGACAAGAGGCCAAAGATAATCGTCAATTACTAGTTTTCTTGCTTAGGAATCATATGAATGTTAGTATGTGTTTAGGACCTAGAAATGTACCCAAGTGCATGATTTTGTGTCTACATTTTCCCCACTTTATGTTGTTGAGTGAATACTTGATAACATAAAGTAGATAAGATATGCATACCTTTAATAACCATGTAGAGTGTGATGGAAAATAACATGTCGAGTGGACAAGTGAAGCATGGAATGATGCAAAAATGAAGCATGGAAACTAGGAAGAGGAAAGTTACCCTAGGGGGGTGAATGCGTATGTGTTTGTACTGTGTTATACCTATTTTTTGCTTAGTTGTTAGGCTGCTTCTTTTGCATATTAAGGAAGACCTATAAAAAGAAGAGTAAGAATGTAGTCAAAGATGTGTATATGATAAATTTTGCATAAGTATGCATAAGTATGTAAAAGTATGTAAAAGTATGTAAATGAAGAAAGTGTGCACCTAATTTGTAGAAGAGTGTAAAAGGATAGAAAATCCAAAAAATGTTCTTAAAAGAACCATGGGTGATCTATGAAGAGTGATTTTTTTGGTGCATCTCATGCCAAATGTGAGTTTTTTTGGCGATCTCATGCAAAAGCATGAGTTTTTTGGGCGATCTCATGCCAAAGAGCAAGTGTTGGGGAGAGAGGTCTAGTCATTACTCTCCTTCCATGACTCTACCCGATTATACACCATTACAGATGGTGTGATCCTATTTTTTTTCTATTGTTGTCCTTGATTTGTTTCCAAATGTATTGATTTGTTCATTTAGAAATGGAGATAGAATGCATTCCAGTGTTGATACTGTCAAATTGTTAGAGGATGTGTGAACATGTACTATGAAAACTAATTATCTGTAAACTAGGACATTGTGAAGTGTGCTCATCTGAGAAACTAATGTATGTGTGTTCCCGCAGGACATTAGCGTGTTCTAAGGGAGGACATTATGTACTATGTTGGATTGCACATAGCTTTGAGTTGCTCTTGTCAGATCCCTTATGCCTGGTGTTTGTGTGTGTCGCCTGAGGACCAATGTTTCATATTTTGGGTCATGGTTTTGTAACTATGTGTGCCTATAGTCAACATGTCATGAAAAATGATGCAATGTGTATGAGGTCCCATGTTTGTAGCTCTATGTCTTGTATGCAATGTTTGGTCATCTATTTGTTACACCCAATGTATGCCCCCTCATTTGGGGTGCATGTGATGTATGATAGGAGTAATGTCACCCAAAGAGAGGACCTGATATGTTTATGAACTTTTATCCCTATCAGGGGGAGGGGCATGTGCATGGTGGAAACCAAGGCACATGCAAACTAAGTGGCTAGATACATGTGTTAGTAGCAAAAGTTACAAACATGTCATAGAAAAGTATGATGTAACAAGAAGTGTGCATACAAGATAGACCGTGAAAATTGGGTTTCAAACATGGGACATTGCTCACAATGTCACAAGAACAATTAGGGTTGAAGCAGCCAAAAGCATACAAGCAATGATCAAACAAGACATAGGGCATAGCCTGCAAACAATAGCATATAATAGAAACCAATGGAAAGTAAGATGTAATAGACAACCATGGTGGTATATAGTCCTACAAGGCAAATGTGCTACACATGAAGCACCCATTAGCATGTTTAGAAATATAAAAATTATGTCAAATCATGTATGTACCAATAGAAGTACTTAGTGTGCATTAGTAAGAATAGAAGTAGTATATAATGAAATAATAGCACATGTAATGTGTGAGAAAGTAGATTCCCCCAGGAGCCTTGGTGGGATTGGTAAGAGGTATAGTGCCAAGACATCATTGCAACATGTAAAGTATCTTGTAAGAGATCTGCATTCATAACTAAAGACAAGTGAATGTGCATGTGTATATAGAAAATATATTGACATACTAAGTATCTAGTCTAACATGGAAAAAGCAAAGTGTACATGTAATATAATAAGCTAATCAAGAGTAAGTGCAACCAAGATATGCAATATGTTGTGTATGAGTGTGATGGAATGGTATGCAATATGTGAATGTGATAAGATCAACGTGCCCCCCAATCAAATGTGGATGATATGTGTATGAGATGAGGTTCATTTATAAAATACCCCTCAACTTTTTTTCAAGAATGAACCATAGAACAAGAGTGTGTCATCGGGAAATGGTTTGAAAATGTGTGCTAGAAAGATAGATCATGAAGCATAGAGCAGAAGAGTCGAATGAGTGGTGAGGTTCAATTCAAGATTTATACCCTCAAGTATTGGAGTATGAACCATGGTAGAACTAGAGTGCGTACTGTAGGGTAGTGAATATAGAAGTTTACATTGTGTATCAATGATGCGAAAGAGAGATTAGATGCAAATAGCACATTAGTGTAATGTGTATGTGTAGAGACTATAAAGTGTAATTGACCCCCTACCCTCTGAAGATGATTAAATTTATCATATTCTATCCAATGAGAGATGAAGGGTGAGGTTCCTCCCCAATGTCTGAGGATATAAAGGCATGTGCAATGCTCATAAGATAGGTTGTCTATGAAATGATGCCTTCAATTTGCAGGTGAAGGCATGTTCCTCCCTTATGTGCTTGAAAGAGGTGGTGAACACCTCTCCATGAATTAGACCTATGAGGTAGAGGAGGTGATGAGCACCTATGTGAAGAAGACCTGTACATTTGCAAAGGAGGTGATGAATTTCACCTATGTGAAGAGACCTATGAGGTGAAGGAGGCTAATGGGACACCTATGTGAAGGGACCTATGAGGTGAAGGAGGTGATGCTGACCTATGTGACAGGACTAGTGGACCTATGAGGACATAAAATCATCATGAAGTAGGATGTGTGCAAATAGGAGAACTAGGTGTTGAATATGCCTTAGATTTCGAGAGGCATAGCTCAAAGGCCTAAATACTGTAGTTGGTGGAAGAATGTCATCAAGAGGACGTAGAGGTAATAGGTGTGCATGGTGGAAAACCTTTAATAGTGAGAACTTATTTATTGTGTATGAACTTGAGACACATATGATTCATGGAAGGAATAGTCTTGAGCTTGACATGAGCAACAATGGAGACCTAATAACATGTCACAACCTTTTGATTGAAGATGCCACAATGAATGACAACAAGCATGGTAAGAGGCCCAACTATAATGGGAAACAGGGGCCCCCTCCAATGTATGGCCAAAAGATTATGAGTTGGATATGAAATAGCAAAGAAATGGACATTTGATAG
This sequence comes from Taxus chinensis, assembly GCA_019776745.2. Lineage (NCBI taxonomy): Eukaryota > Viridiplantae > Streptophyta > Pinopsida > Cupressales > Taxaceae > Taxus > Taxus chinensis. The sequence goes on from CM034150.1 coordinate 579,936,863, forward strand.
CCATAAGAAGTGCAATAGAGCACACACTAATAGGAGCCTCTGGATAGATCATGGTATTATTAAAAGTGTATGATGAACCAATCAAAAGCATCGATGTGTCCCGTGAATTAGAAGCAGAATGTTTCATGATAATCATAATTAGAAAATGAAATAGCTGGTGTTGATGCATTAAGTAGAAGCAACAAGAAAATCAATGGGCCCCGATGAAGGAGGGGGCACAACATGGTATGTATGATTAGTAGAAGATTTCAAAATGGCTTGTGTGTCGTGCTTAGGCAAAGGGTCATTAAAACATTTTGAGATTTTTGTTCATCATCGATACTGGATTTGAAGAAGAATATGGAGTGGAAAGTTCTAATGAATCATTTTCAATTAGATATTGATATGAGATGCCTAAAGTTTGAAACAACGATCGGTAGAAATGTCCAATGCATTGATGATATTCACATTTAGCATTTTATTCATAATATGAACTGGACCACGAGGGCTGAGATGGATCAAGATTGAGAAGGTGGTGGAAGAGTGATGAATTTTCTTTAAGAAGTTGAGGAAGAATAGAAATCGAGGCACATATGGAAATTTAGTGAATGTACGCTTTGGAGGTTGCCATTGAAGCTTTTCAGGAGGAGAGACAACATTAATAGTTGTCTTTGCTTTAGTAGGTTTAGGAGAAATTTTTAATGTTGACTTAGATTGAAACCTAGTAGAAGAAGGTGAAGAATTGTCTTTATATTTTAAGTTTTCCCATAGAGAGTAGGTTGACTTCACGCATTTTAAGAATATGATATAATTGATCAAATGATGGAGAGGTGTCAAAGATAATACTCTCCTATAGTGGTGGTAAGAGACTTTGAATAAATAGATCTTGTAGTTCTGAATCAACAAACACATTGGTCATTTTAGACTAATTGTTCTTATAGCGTAATACATAGTAAGCTAGATGTTCAATAGATCTTTGTTTAATTTGGGCTAGTTATGCATAAGAGATCTTAGTGTCGATATTGATTGAAAAATGGGAAAGAAAAGTATTAGCTAAATGCATGAATGAAGTTATTGAATGAGCTAGGTAGATCGTAAAACCAACGCACATAATATTGAAGGCTCCGAGGAAATAACTTAGCAAGTAATGTATGATCATCCACATAATCTAGATACAACACATGAAAAACTCGAATATGTTCTTAGGGGTCATCCATGGCCATTGAAAATGGGAAGCTTAGGGGTGAAAAAGTTTAGAGGAAGTGGATATGTAGAAATGGCGGGTGCAAAAGGAGTGTGAAGGAGTAAAGAGGAGTCAAGAGATGGAGAGGAGCATGAATTATCCTGTTGTATCTAATGGATTTAAACTTGTAAGTTCTGATAGAGAAAAGCTAGGTTTTGTGTACCAGAAGAAGATACTTGCTGAGTGTGAGAAATAAGAGGCACAGTGAAGTGGTTGGTAGGAGTAGGAATAAACACGGTAACATTAGAAGTAGGTGGAAGGGTAGAAGAAGGAGGTTGTGTTGCAATAGGAATAAAAGCAATGTTAGAAGATGGGGAGGGTTAATGCTCAGCTAGATTGGTGGCCTCATTCATGAGCATCGAATAAAAGAAGATCTAAATCTTGCGGATGTTCAACAATATGAGCAACGATTGAGATCGTGAAGGTCTTCATAAAAAAAGGTGGACCTAAATTTCAGCCATGTTAAGAAGATGAGAATATGCCTAGAAGCGAGGTTGGGTTCGAGCGATGGGTTCACCAAATGATTTAACAAAAATATATTTTATTAAACCCTAATTTCAGAGTAATTGATGTAATAATGATATACAACTACTAAAACTAATATGACGTGAGTAATAAGCAAGTAAAGTACAAAACCCTAAGCAAGATGTATAGAAATAATGACTTAGTCAATTAACACTTGATCCAGGAGTGTTATGGAATGGAAAAACTGCTGAACAAGAAGTGACTTGTGTCGTCAATGCTTAGGATGAATTCGAAACTACGTGGATAAGGCTGGACATGGGCACCCATGGCTAGATAGGGGCACCTTGGTGCTAGATACCTCTACTAGGCATCTGTGACTACACAGATGGTTAGAATCTGATTTTCACAGTGTTGCAAAAGTGTCATAAATATTCCCTATTGAACACATGTGTGTCGTTATTTGATCGCTGAGGGTACATGTAACCTAAGAATAAGATATCACCTATAAAACCCACAATACCACATCAAATCCAAAAAAAAGGAAGATGCAATGTGGGGAGTCATACAGAACCTGGCGGTCACCCTAAAAATGAACTTACGACCAAGCACTGTACTACATCTTAGAATCCATGTAGTTTTAGTGAGTGTGTGTAAGAATCATGCCCTAAGATGACCTTGTGCAAGTGCACTTGATAGTGGGTTGTAGCTAATGTAACTGGTGTCCTCAAGATTTCACCCTGAAATCTAGGACTACCCCTTTTAAATTTTTCATTTTTTTAAGTAACGGGTCATGTTTTGTGTTTTGTTTTACCTACAGTTGCTTACATTCCTCTAAGGTATCCCTAGTGATTCATAAGAGCCACATTCGCCAAATACCCACATGTTAAAGCTCACCCAATTCCTTCATCAGACTTTGTCTAAAAGTATTTTATTTATTTTTATATTAAATAAATATAGTTCTTTTAAAAATAGATTGAGCTAAAATTGAAGAATTTGGGTTATATAAAGCATTTCACCCCATCATTATTACCACAGAACTTTCACCCCAGGGGAGAAATTTTGCAAATCATCTAATTGGAGAAAATTTTCGAGTAATTGCTCACAACTTCTTTCAGGTTTTATTTTTATTTATTTTTGTCTATGTTTTGGTTTTTCTCTATTTTTCATCTAGTAATCCTCGTATCGTAGGGTTTTGAAAAGCTATCAAGTGTTTTTAATTGCTAACTAATTTTTCTAAAGGTGACCAGAGCTCAGGATTCCTTCAGGAGATTGCAAGAGGTTGCTTGGTCCAAAAAGGTGCAATAATGGATTTTATGAAAATAAGGAAAATACTGCCACCAATGCCTAGAGCTCAAGAAAATATATACTTTTAGAAAAAATGACACCTAAAACGGAGCCACATAGTGAAATATATGACACTTGCAAGTTTTTGTTGCTACATCTTCCTATACCCTTTCCAAAAATGGAAAATTTTATTCTATACTTAATTTTCTAAAGAGGCAATCACTTAAGTTGTCATGGATTTAGAGCAGTCTGTCTTCTTGATTTTCAGGGAATTTTCTAAAGGCAAAGTCACTAATGCAAATCGTGCATTTTAGGAAGAGAGTCTTATATTTTCAACGCATAATTTGGAAGGAGAATTCACTAAGTGGAAATCGTGGATTATAAAGTCCTTGTCTTCTTACATTCACACATTTAAAAAAAGAGAAAAGCAAATCACTTAAGTGAATTGTGTATATGTTTAACATCTTGTCTTCCTTTTGCAAAGCATCCTCTCCCTTCTAAATCCACACAATCCTCCTCCTTCATAATCCACACAACCTTTTAAATAAAAAGCAAAAATACTTAAGGATTTGCATGGATGTTCATGAGCTTGCATTTTATTTTCCTAAGCATCCAATCACCCTAGCATCCACACGGCTTTAAAAAATCAACGCAACATTTTATTGACAATTGTAAATCATTTAAAATGATGTGGATATCAAGCTCTTTGTCTTCTAAATTCACACCATCCACTGATTCTCCCATTCACACAAATTTTCTAGAAGAAAAACATTCAAAGTTGTGTGGATCTCGGGCAGCTTGTCTTCTAAATTCAACGTAGCTATTTCCCTCTCCAAGCATGTAGACATCTTTACAATCATGCAAAAATGCCAAACGCAACCACTATAAATGCATGCAATTTCCTAGTTGACCCCACTTCTCTTTGCTTACATCCAGAGTAATTCTCAAAATTTATGGTTGTCAATAAAAAAAGTAAAAGGAGGATGAGTTGAATGTTTGTCTAAATTCTTTTCAAACAATTAACTTGTGCACATAATTATGAAAATTGAGTTGAGGTTAGTGATAAATACATTGGAGATATCTTCAAAATCACTGGAAAAACTTTAGGCAAAGGTGGAAAAGGGAATTCTCATAAAAAATAGATTTAGGTAGGATGAAGTGTGATTACAAAGGTTATCCGACAAATAATGCATAGTGTCTAGGATTGTTGAATTTAATGATGCATGGGTGGGGCAAGTCTATCAACGAATTAATTTATAGATCAAGGGCAAGAATGAAGTTTTGTAGCTAGATTAAATTCTAAATTCTTCTCCTCTTTCTCTTATTCTCTCTGACAAAGTAATTGAGTGATCAATTAAATTGTAAAAACTTAGGTAATTGGTTTAGAAGCCGTTACTTTGAGTTACTAAAAAAATTCAATTGCTTGGGAATAGGTGGCAGACATGTGGACATTGATTTAGTCTTCAATTGTAAAGCATGCATGTCATGCAAAGAGGAACTCTAGGAGGAAGATGGCCAACTATTTCCTTTCTTATAGCTTCCCACATGAAGGAATTAATTGGAAGTTACCTATTTGTATTTGTCCTCTATGCACTATAAATAGGGTAAGAGGCTACAAGATAGAATCATCACAATAGGTTTTATCAAAACTTACTTTAGCAAGAGCTTTTGTAATTAGAGCATTCTTGAGTTTTCAGAATTTGTATTGGAACCCTTGGTGTGATTAGTACGAAGGCTTGGGATTGAATAAAAGGTGGATTTTCTAGAGAAATTTGTGTCTAACGATGCTTTATTGATCACTTCTATTTAAGGTTTTAAATAAACTTTGTGTTATCTCAGATCTAGGTTAGAAGTCATTTCTTTCCCATTCTGTTGAATTTTATGGTTTATCTATTTATATAATTTGTGTGGATGAGACCAACTCTGTTAACTATTGGTTGATTCAACATGATGTGAAATTGATAGCTTAACTAATCTAAATAACAGCAATTACATTATAAAATGGAAGAAAGCAATAAGAGACATGAAACAAAGTTGCAAAGATCATATTATAACAAAAACACTATATTATTGATTGAATAATGATTGAGCTAATAACATGGTGAGAGAGCTTACAATATATAGCCTTTCCATTTCCTATAAACAAGGAGATGAGGCTTACCAATATCATCCCACTAATCTCTGCTAGAGAATCTCTCCTATGATCAGTCACCACTATTCTCTCATATATCCCACCAATATTTCCACACACAATAATCTACGTGAGTTGTTTATTCAACAAACTCACAACTAATTCAATATCCTATATTATTAATAATGAGTTGTTTTATGACTCATTAATAATATTACAATCTTTATTTTTCTCACACAAATATGATATTAATATAACAATATTAATATCTTACTAACACACTAACTTACTAATGTAATATATAAATATTGCATTTCACTATTACAAATAATGACGTGAGCACTAATCCAAAGATTATTCCTAACACAACACATTTTCCTTTCTTCCGTTTTCCCCCTTTCTACAAATATTTCTATCACAATTGCTTACTTGCCAAATTACTCAGTTGTGGTTCACGAGCTAGAGTAATTAAAGTAAAACCCCTGAAAATAGTTATTAGGATTCACCCTTACCTAATTGATAAACATATTACACGAGAGCCTCACAGTTAAATGAGGGAGATTTATCTCATGACTGCCTAGGTTTTATGTTGTGCATAAAATATAGCCAACAGTAATAATGTAAATAGATGTGTGGATGGAGTAAAGAAACTTCCCCTTCCTATGTTGTGTATGTAAAAAATGCAGTCCCTTGTCCCTTGAATGGATGTTAGATGGATGCCTTGAAGTGCTTTAGGTTCCTTTAGATGCAAGATTAGGTGATGATAGCGTATGCTTAGATATTGGTACTTGATTTTGAACACATAACTATGTATTTATATGATTCCCTTATTTGAATTTCGTAATTAAAAACCGGAAGGCCAACCCATAAGTGAAAAAGGTGTTCAAAAAATAAAAGAGACCCAAAAGAGGCGAGTAAGGTGGAAAAGGGTTTGTTAGTGCAGAATCACAACACCCCTAAATGTCTGTAACCAGATGGGTTGAGACTCTCCGTGTGATTGCACAACATGGAGCATCTCTTAAGCTATGGGACCTTGCGAGTTGAGAGAGCTCTTCGAATTGAGGTTGGTTCCTATCCCTCTATTTAGGTGTACACAAAATAATTGTAGAGGATCTATTCTAAGTCTATTCTATCTACCAAAGAGACATGGTTAGAGGGATGCAAGAAAATAAACCTAAGCTAACGAGGTGATACACCAAAGGAATGTTAGATACTCATTTTACAGTTTAACACAGACCACAGGAATGTAATACAAACGCCATGCACAGATAACCAAACTCACAATGAGAGATCAGAATGAAACAATAACGACATACATGAGAGGGTTGAGAATCATCCACAGACATATATATTATTGCTCCAAAAGTCTATACATTGCATTACAGTGGCCAAGAGGTAAAATCTTGCATTACAACTTGAATGAGAGGTTTGAAAAATCTCCACATGAATTCACTTGTATGAATAAGGGAAGAAGGGAGAGTGCAAAACAGGAATTTCCAACCCTTTACAATGAGCCCAGACTCCTTCTTTTATAGATGTCAACACAGAGGGAAGAAGGAGAGAGGCAAGTGGGAAAACTAATTTGAAGCTTAGCTACTGGCATCATCAATGCCTCTTGTAAATTTGCCCACAAATTAGTCAAGTCCGTTGCATCCATGTACTGCTTCGATGCGTATCGAAGAAGGAAGAAACGACGGATCAAATCAAATATGATCTGGTTGTTGGGGAAAATAGATCCTGTATTATTGCCCCGAAGACGTTTCTTCATTTTTTTCCCCACCTAACCTCTAAAAACTTAAAGTTTCATATCTTCATGGTGTAAACAAGGCTAAGATCTTTCCAATGGTGCTAGATTTGTTGGATTTCGATTCCTAAGTCGAAAGATATACCCATTTGAAATTTGAATTGGGTCCATATAAAATGGTGGGAACCAGCTACCAAAACGGGCCCCCTTTTCAAACCAAACACGTGGAGGGCTGGCACATGTCTGAGGGCAAGCCTCTATATTTTGCTTTTGGAGTTATGTTGGGCTAACATGTGGCTTCTTCCCTAGCTTTCTCATTTGTATCTTCATGTTTTTGGCTAAGTCCTTTTGCTCAGCGAGGTCATATATTTGACCAGGGACACGCGAAGGCTTAGCGCTTGTTTGGAAACCTTCCCCTAATTTTTGCTCTTGAATTAGTGTCATGCTGACACTTAGCACCCTCCGCTGGCCTATCTCAATGCTTTGACTATTCAACCCCGACCCTATCCCTTTATGAAACCAGACGCGTGGAGGATTTTTGCTCACTTAGAAACCTACTCAGGATTTTTCCCTTGAAGGAGCGTTGGGTTGACATGTAGAAGCCTTCGCAGACCCTTGGACTTTTCAACGGCTATTCCTACCTTTTTGGGCCCTAAACACGTGGTGAGTTGGCACTCGGTTCTCCATACTTAGTCTATTTTGGGCCTGCTCTATCCTATTTTTCAACTTGGGCTACGTGGCAAGCCCACACTCATTTTTGTCTCCACTTTTGGATTTACCTTTGGGGATGTGCCAAGCTGATGCGTGGCAACTTCCGCTAGCACTTCTATACCTAGTATTTTTTTATCTCATTCTGAATTGTTTCAGAGCCCAAAGACTTCAAACTTTCGTCATTTCTTCTCCTTTGAGCCTATGGCTTCTTTGACATTGTCTTCTCCTTCCCAAACCATGTTATTCCATTTCCGAGCCTGCCTATAATCTGTTTGTTTGTTTTGAGTCACAGATTCACTCGACAGAGTCGTTTTCTTAGATTTCTTCTTGCATGGGGTCATTTGATCTTTCATAGGCCCCACCACTCCATTGAAGAGTCTCTCTATAACTTGTTTATAGGATTTGAATGTGATTTCTCTGGTTCCTTCTGTGCGGGGTCGTGGTTGATCCAATTTTTTGCCGAGGGAAAAAATAGTGATAACAATTTGGCGACCTGCAGGGGCATTTGCCTGCTAGATAAAGGGACCAGTAGCCTTGAAGCATCCATTGGGTATGGATTCAATAATGATAGCTTGATATTGATCCTACCTCTGCTTCACGAGCCCGACCGTTTGCACTCTCAATTTTCATAAGAAATCTTGAAACAAGGCTTCTGACCCTAGGAAATTGTTTTGACCCGGGGCATTCATCTGTCCCAAGAATGGACTATTTTGAAGATGGATTTAGTTGCTTTGTATTTGTTTTATTTTGAAATTTGCAACTGTTACAGGAAACTATGAGTCTTCTACCATGAATAGTGGAAGGGCTTGGCCCTAGTAGCTCTAAAGCAATACGAACAGAACTTATGTACAAAGACAAAATCATACATCCCTCAAATGAGACATGAAGAGTGTGCACAAGCACTTCTTCTGCTAAAAAAACAAAATCTACTCCTATCCCTACGCTAACTAGAGAGAAATAAAAGCTTAAACAAAGCATGTTATAGGCCAAGAGAAGTAGCTTCCCTTTCTGAAAAGGGGCATCCATGTAAATGATTTGACACTAAATATAGCTGCCTGTATGAGTGAAAAACTAACTTTAAGTCGATCCTTCACCCATATCAGCAAGGTATCAACATTAATGGAAAATATCTCCTTAAGCTGATTTGTATTGGACTCCTCGAGGTGTTGATGGTGACACTTGGTGCTTTGATACTCATTCTCATGCCCTGAAGTAGGCATGATAGGTTTTGGATTCTCTCTTGGCTCTAATGAAGCCAAGTACCTAATTGGGCATGGTTTGATCCTTTGGATGTGCCCATTGTTCTAAAATTTAACTCCGAAAATGAAGTCTTTTTGCTGACCCTCATGGATGGATGGTGTGGGGAGGAAAGATAGCCTCTTATTCTTTCTCTTCCTCTCTAGCAGGTGTGACTTTTGGAAGATCAAAATATTCCAACTTTGATCCAAGAGGCGTGTTGCAAACTGTAAGCTGTGCTTGCATGTTCTCTTCCATAGCAGCAGGTTCTTGTGATTGAAGAATGAATGATTGAGAAGAAAAGATTGCAATTTCAATTAGCTTCTTCCTATCAAAAACATTATTTTGAGTCTGATAGGAAATCAAAATCTTTACTATCCTATTGTAACAAGGTCCCTCCCTTTTGCATGGTGATCTTAAAATCTTCATTATTTTCACCATATGAAGCCTCATCTTTATACATTAAGCTAGTGAGTTCAAGCTCTTCCAAAAAAATAGAATTTTGGAGAGGTTGAAAGGGAGAGGGGGTCTGTACTTTCTTGTGCAACCAACTCATGATTCAGTGCCTCTGAATTTATCTTGGTCACCTCTATATGCTCCTCTTTAACTGGACTTGGAGCTGGTTGTTCTTCTTCCTTCTCTTGTGAAGAACATGGAGGACTCATATCTTCCAACCTTGGTCTCAGAGAGTTGTTATGAAGTGCAGGTTGTTATCCTTGAATGTCCTCCTTTATGTCATTAGGATTATATGCTTAGAAGGTGGATGGAAGAGGAGAAAATGATGTGATCTCCTTAGGTTCCTCTTCACCAAAGCAATCTTCCAAGTCTGGCAGATAGTCTGCCTCCTTGTTGTCCTATTGCAAGTGCTCTACTTCCTCAATGGTGTCCTCCTGATCTGAAACTTTCTCACCATGGTTCCCCTCTTCCTTAAACATGAATTTTGAAAGATAAAACTCTTCTTTAACATCATATCTTTAAGGGGATGAAGTGGGAGGACGAATTGAAGGTTCTTATGTAGCATGCTCTATATTTAGGGCCTCTAACACTATATGTTTCTCCTCCATCATGGAATTATCAATCAAATCAGGCCCTTGAAATGAAAGCAAAGGGTCTTTAATGATGCTTTCTTCATTGAGTGGCTTCAACACTGATTTGATTTCTCACATCCGATCCTCTTCAAAGGGACTTGAAGTGGACTATTCTTCCTCCTCAAACCAGTTGTGCAACTTGGATCAGATTAGTATCCTCTTTAGACAAAGAGCCATAAATAGACTGTTGATTTTCTTCTTGTTGTTCTTGTTCTTCTTCTGCTGCAAAGTCAACCTCATCCACCACTGGTTCTTCAACTTTGACCTCTTCTATTGGCTTGACCATCAAGGGGATCTTTGTAAGCCCAACTCTGGTAGCCCAAAACTTTAGATTTTCCATCATTTCTTCTCTGTTGGGTGCCTCTTCTTGTTGTTTTCCTTGACTGGATTCTTGAGTATCTTCCCAACATGGAATTGGGAAAGCAAGAGGAGTGACATGTGTTAAACTAGCCTTGTGATTGTTTTATGGTGGAGAGGTGGGTGGAAATTCTTGTTTCTTTGGAGGGAATGATTGCTTGGGAAGGAAAAGGGGAGAAGAATTGAGATGGGATGGAATACTAGGAGATGGAGAAATGAAATCAACACTTGAGGTAGCAAGTGAGGGGATTGAATCTTGATCATACTGAAATGATAAATATTGAGAAAGAGAAAATGAAGGACAAGGAGCTGGTGATTGACTTACCCATTGACAAGGTTGTCTTATGTCCAACTCATAAGCCTCAATATCTTTAATCCACTATGTAAGCTGAGGCAACATTTCAACCATGAAGTCAAGCTTCTCCTGAGGGCTGTAATGTATTGGAAAAGGGCCTTCCCATGGACAAGATGCCTTGCAACCAATCTTGAATGCCTTCATTTGTGTTATGTCCCTTGACTGAACCATCCAACCTCCATTTTTTTGGATCTTCTCTAGCAAACCAACATTCTCCACATAGTTGTCACCATTTGTATGCATCTCCTTGTTCATGATAAGCTCCATGGCCAAATATAACTTTGACCCTGCTCATATGGGTAAGCATAATGGTCCTGGATCTGGTTATAATGCTGATTTGGAGGAGTAGGGAAATGCATTGGAGGTGAACTACATTGTTGCTGTAAGTGTGAGTTCTATGAAGGGAATGAAGTCATGATTGCACAACTTCATGGAATGGGAGAAAATGAAAGAGATGGAAGAAGAAAATGGATGAAAATGAGTGGAAATGGATGGAAAAGGTTTGCAACTCAGAGGATGGGTTATTGACCTAATGGAGTTTCCAGATGTGCTGTTGAACATGCCTCTAAAGGTTGAATCTCACCAAGAACACATCAACTTGATGAAATAAAGTGAAGATCTCTTCTCCCACAGAGCGTGCCAAAACTGTTAGTGTAGAATCACATCACCCCTGAATGTCTGCAACCAGATGGGTTGAAAACTCTCAGTGTGATTGCACAACATGGAGTATTTCTCAAGGTGTGGGACCTTGTGAGTTGAGAGAGCTCTCTAGATTGAGGTTAGTTCCTATCCCTTTGTTTAGGTGTACACAAACAAATTACAGCGGATCTATTCTAAATCTATTATATTTACCAAGGAGACATGGTTAGAGGGATGTAAGAAAATAAACCTAAGCTAACGAGGTGATACACCAAAGGAATGTTAGACACTCGTTTTGCAATTTAACACAGACCATAGGAATGTAATACAAACAACATACACAAATGACCAAATCACAATAAGAGATCAAAGAGATAATGATGAATACATGAGAGGGATGAGAAACATCCATAGACATATATATTGTTGCTCAAGATTCGATACATGACATTGTAGTAGCTAAGAGGCAAAACTTTCATTATAACCTGAAGGAGAGGTTAGAAAAATCTCCCACAAATCCTTCTATGAACAAAATAAGAAGGGAGGGCACAAAACAGAAACATCCAACCTTTTACAATGAGCCCCGACTCTTCTTTTATAGATTCAACACAAAGGGAAGGAGGAGAGAGAAGCGGGAAAAACTAGTTCAAAGCTCAACCACCATCATTAATGCCTCCTGCAAATCCACCCCAAATTTGTCATGTCTGCATCAATTACTTGTTCGATGCCTCGAAGGACGAGGAAATGACGAATCAGATCAAATCTGATCTGGTTGTTAGGGAAAATAGATCCTGTATTAATGGCCTAAAGATGTTTCTTCATTTTTTTTCCACCTAAACCTCTACAAAATTAAAGTTTCATATCTTCATGGTGTAAATGAGGCTTAGATCTTTCCAACGGTGCTAGATTTGCTAGATTTCGAGTTCTCCATACTTAGTCAATTTTGGGCCCGCTCTGTCCCATTTTTCAACTTGGGCTACATGGTGAGCCCGCACTCATTTCGGTCTCCACTTTTGGATTTACCTTTAGGGATGTGCCAAGCTGACGCGTGGCATCTTCCACTAGCACTTCTATACTTAGTCTTTTTTTTGAGTTCGTTCTAAACTATTTCAGAGCCCGAAGACTTCAAACTTTCACCATTTCTTCTCCTTTGAGCCTATGGCTTCTTTGACACTATATTCTCCTTCCCCAACCATTTTATTCCATTTTCAAGCCCGCCTGTAATTTGTTTGCTAGTTTTGAGGCACAGATTCATTCGACAGATCTGTTTCTTAAATTTCTTCTTACACGGGGGTCATTTGATCTTTCGCATTGCCCCGCCACTCCATTGTAGAGTCTCTCTGCAACATGTTTGCAGGATTTGAACATGATTTCTCTAGTTCCTTTTGTGCGGGGGTCATGGCTGATCCAATTTTTTGTCGGGGGACAAAAATAGTGATAACATGGTCAAGGGTGCCCAAAGGGAGAAGGACGCCTCGACGCTTCTGTCCTGGCTGGGCACTGGTGTCTGGATTCATGAATGATAAATGAGTGAAATATCGACTAAGTTGTAGGGTGTAAAAGATCAAATAGAAAAAAAGAAATAAAGACAATTGTCAATTGCTAGTTTTCTTGCTTATGAATCATATGAATGCTAGTATGTATTTAGGACCTCTAAATGTACCCAAGTGTGTGATTTAGTGTCTACAAAAAGTCACATCACACCAAGGCATATCTCTCAAGAATATTATTCAAAAATACTATGAAATTTGGTTTTTCCATGTTGATCCCAACAACTACTTCTTCCTCCTAAGCAAACTCAATGACATTCCATAATGGGATTGAACCATAAATGTAATCCTAAAAAAATGCCAACAAAGGAGAGGTACGAAGTTCACTAAGATAAGGTTTATGTCACAAAATCTTTCCACATCCCTCACCCAAGATCCAACCATCGAAGAAACTAGAAAAAATAGGGTCCCCTTCTAGGTGTAGTCAAGGATCTTAAAGTCTTGGGCTTCTCTCTAACCCACAACTACAATTTCACCCATATTTACTGCCACATTACTTGTTCCCACGGTCCAGGTTAAGACAACAGAGACAAGGGTAGGGAAAAAAATAATCTCGTACTCAAATGGATCCATGGCCTTATATATTCCACTATCACTATCCCTCATATTATTTTTCTAGTGGATATAAGGGTTTGATAGAGGAAACACCCTTAGTTAAAAAACCATTTTGTGTAAGTATTTATGTGGCTTCTCTAAGAATATTTACTCCTCAATGTCTGTTCCACCACCACTCATTCCTCCAGGATCAGTTTTCCACTAGGGAATGCCATTAAAAACTCCTTCATTTCCATTTTCTTGTTCCTGCTCAGGCTATGACATTTTTTCTTTCTTTCTTCATCCCTCTCTATCACACTTGTCTCTAGGAAAAACATGAACCTTATTACAATTCAAATCATAAAAAAACATAATAAATAGACACACTATGTGTCATATATTATCGTAACATTTTAATTTTAATTTTTAAAATAACTTTTTTTCATTTGATTCTATTATTTGTATATTGTCCATTCAAATATTATTAAGTATTTTTGTAGAAATGGTATTGAATATTGTTTCAGTAAGTATATGTATTTCTAGTTTAAAAGATGTTGATTTCATTTTACATTTTAAAAATGCACACACACATAATATTAATGTATATTTAACATTTAAAAAATTAATGCAATATTGTAGTCATTTTTACACCCACCAAAGAACAAGGGAATCCCATGCACGTCCACCTATCACGCAGTGGGCGTTGGGTGCTCACCTGAGGCACACTCAGGTGTCGAGTCTCTCTTTTATTGAGTTGAGTGGGAAAACATCATCTATGATCCAAACTTTTAAAGGAAGTGAGCAGGAATGAAATATGAGAACATCATAGAGCTCAGAACGGCTTCTATATCAATGCAGTCATTCCAAACAGAAAAGTACTTAACAGATTAAGAACTGAATCAAAATAGAAAGGGAAATGTGCAAGGATTCAAACTCGTTCAATAAACATGCATAAAACAGAATCATGAAGATATGTAAATGCACCAGAATCATTACTAATCATATTGACATAAACTGGTAACCTCATTACATTCATTAGATTCATTATAGAGCATCACAGTATGGCAGACTGAAGTCATGCATCATAACTGGATCCATATCCTTTAGCTCTCAAAATGAAAAATTTAAACCTCCAAGCCCTTGGTACATCCATCTCCTATGTTTAATCTACCCAACCCAAATAGAGTTCCTTTGTGGCATTTCTACAGAGCTTCACTCCCTCTCGATATCTCTATATCTTTTCTTCTGCGGGCACTTGTATTTATAGGCCGTATGAACTACCAACTCACCTTTCTGAGGCTTCAGATCCATCACCAAATTTCTAAATGTGGTCCTCCATGGGAGCATGCTCCTCTAGGGCTGAGCTCTCCACTTTTTTCCATGATGGTCTTCTAGAAGCTTCCATCGCAGGGCATATTCCTTCATAGGCCAACCTGTCGCTAGGCTGACACCTTATCCACTCCGCATGCGCAGTCGGGTCACGCTTTTCTCGTGTCCTACCCAGTACACCAAATACGGCTAAGTCCCGAGACCTTTTCCTGCTGCGCGCATAACATGTTCTACTAAGACCCTCCTAGAGCCTTACCTTGCATGTCTTCTCCTTGCTCACCCATTTCTTAACTTTAGTCTTGCGTGCCCATGTGCCTTTTTGGACTTAGTCAATATTTTAGGGGCCCAACATCACCCCACACTATGCATGTTCTCCACCCATGGGAACACTTCTCCAATGAATAAAGAATCACAATAGACTTAACGTCTTAGTAAAAGAATAAGGGGATGAAGAATTTAGGAAAGAAGAAAGAATAGGGAAGTGATAGCATTATTGCAACAAGCTAGGAAAATCTTTTTGCAAGTCATCCTCCAACTTGTTCCAAGTATCGACTTCATTTTGCACTCTCTGGCAGAGGTCATTGACTAGAGCGCTTACCTCCCCAAAACTCAGTCCATCTCCTTGAGTGTTCATAGTGTCAACAATTTTTTCCAACTCCTTGCCCACGTCCTCAAGTGCGTCCATCCTTCTAGTAATCTATGGGTATAGCTCCTTTAGTTGCTTCTTGATTGTACCCCTTAGGGCCTCAATAGCTTCTAACTTCTTTTCAACCTCGGCTAGGATTCTATCCCACTCTGCTTTGTTCCCTTTGTTATTTTCTTGGAACTCTTTAAGCTCTACTTCATAGTTGGCGACCAGAATAATCACCACTTTATCTTTGTCTGTGTAGTTGTGATATGTGGCCTCAGTTTTATCCAGCCATGATTGCTACTACCTTTAATTTATCCTCCTTCTCCAGGTGCGTTGTTACTTCTTCCGCAGATTCTAAGGCTAGAGGTTGCCTTTCCATGGTGAGGATGCATGTTAAGTCTTCAAGGCACTCAAGGGAAGATCCATACTTTTGCGCGGGTGGTGTCAGGTCTGAAGGCTTCAAAATAATGGCATCTGTGATGGATTCTACCTTCTTATGTACTTTGCACACCCTTTCCTTTTCTTCCCTAAGTACACACTTTAGTTGAGCACTAATTAACTCCTCCTACTTTAAATCATTGGCCTTCTCCTCTAGATCTTTCTCCTTGTTTTCTAGTTCTGCCTCCTTTTCTAGTTCTAATTCTAGAAATCTTACCCTGTCATTCCATCCAAAGAGCCTAGCTTCAACCTCAATTGAGACCTTGTTGAGTGCATTGCATAACTGCTCATCTGAAAGCTACTGAGCATTTACCAAGGGGTTGTCTCCTTTTCACTCAGGCATTTTCAGTCGTGCCCCCTAGCTTACCTCGAACTCTGGTTTGTCAATGTGGGACTCAATTTCCCAAGAGAGCATCTTCCTCGTCTGAGGGTATGCACCTTCTTCATCAAATGACTTCATTACCATGAGTTGATCTTTTGGGATAGTGCTTTGGAAGCGTGCACACGTAACACATTGTTGGGATCATTAATGTAGCTCATTCCTTGCCTTTGGACCTCCATACGCTTTCCACCTATGCACGTGCCCTTAAGAACAATTATTGATATACTGGGGCCTCCCACACTGCCGTGATCTTTCCCTATGCTTTCTTCCTTATCTTCTTCCCTCACTATATCAGCGTTATGCTCCAATTCTTTTTCTACCAAGGCTTCAATGATTTTTCGTTGCTTCTCTTTTTGTCACCTCATTTATTTGCTCCTTCATGAGGCTTGGAGTTTTTTGATCTTGTGCACCAACCTCTTCATTTCTTCCCATGTCCCGGGTGCCTTCCTCCTCCTGGATACCCTTGTGCCACACAAAAATGAACTCATGTTCTTCTTCTCTGCCCTCTTCTTCTGAATCGTGCATGCTGAAAAGAAGTGGTCCTTAGCCCCCTTCAGGATCATTTTCTTCATCATCATCCCTCTCACCTATATATTTTTCCAAGTTCATTGTTTCCTCTGAATCAGCTTCCTCCATCACCTTATGTTTCTTCCTAACTGGGGATTTCAGTATAGGAGATTTTACTTTCTCTTCCTCATCCTCCAGCTATTTCTCCTCTGCGATAAGCTTTTCTTGTTCTGGCACCTCCACTTTGACTGGGGACCTCTTCCTACACATGTAAGTACTTGTTCTAGTGCTTGTTCTTGAGGTGCCTATTGCCTGTATATCTTGGGCACTTGGTGCCTTCTTCTTTATTTCCTATGTCTCCTTTTTCCTGGGTGTGGTCTTCTTCCTACCTGTTAGGTCCTCAGGTATAGCTATCTCATTTTCAAGATAAGTGCCCTTCTCAAAATTGGGCCTTATCCAAAGGTATACGCGTGCCACAGACTTCCCTGCAATAGTCAGAGTCAAGGGTTTTACCATTTGGACTTCATGCAACACATACTTTTCCATGTACGTGCGCTTGTTGGGGTAGACCAACATCCTACGCATCTCGTTGTGGTCCTAATCAAAACTTCCAAGGTCAACCTTTAACTTCTTGGACTCCTTGAATCTGTTAACTCCCACCTGGAAGTATTGAGTTGTCAGGGAAAATGTGAGCTTGCACCATGGTCTCATGGTTTCATCAGTCAACTTGAACCTACTAATATAAAAGTGTTGGTATACAATGAACTCAACTTCTCCTACTGTAAGAGTTGGCAGTTGTTCCAGTATTCTTCATTTTGTCCCGAACGCATTCCTTAAGCGCGTATACCACTTTTCAAGATGTACCTTGTGAACGGGCGTCATGTTATCACAAGTTTATTTCTCAAATATTTTTTCAGGTGAGGGATCTTCCTCTGGATACTCCCAAACAAACTTGTCTATTGCATCTGGTAAACCCAATCTATGAGAACAAAATGGTTAAGAGGACATTACCAAAGAGAATATTTTCTACTTCATGTGCGCTCATGATAATTTCATTTGCAATGTATGTAGATAGATTGTAGATGGTTCCCTATGATATTCTTCTACAAACACTCAACCAGGACTTGTTTACCTGCGTCCATCCTTCTTGCACGTTGAATTTTGTTACCAGGCGCATGAACATTCTCATCACTGGGTCTTGGATATCCCCGATATCAAAATACCTTGACCCTTTCTTGTAGACATATGCGGCCATTATTTCCTTAATTGCTTCCTTGTCACACAGGTCATCCTCTAAGCTTTCTCCCTCACAGATAAGGCATGTGAATCTTCAAATTAGCTGAGGGGTTATGTGCATCTTGCACCTTGTGAAGTGAAATTGGTCTTCATGTATGCGCAACATTAACCACTGATAGATGCACTCTGGCTTTCTGAAGTAGGGCAACTCATTGAGTTACAATAATCCCGCCTTCTCTAACTTCACCTCGACTTCATCGTTATAAATTGGTAACCCCTCAGATGTTCTCTAGTCAGTCAGGCACACTAACTCCAGTGCCATTTCCTTTTCAATCACATTTGTGCGATGATTGTAGTCACTTACTATCATTTTCTTAAGTGGGATTTTCATTCCATCCTGAATAAAACCATTTCTACATACCATTCCTCATTGGTACTTACGGTAGTCTCTTGTTGTTTGCCCTTTCCCTTGCCCTTCTTATGTGTTACTGCTAGTTTCTTAGGTGCCATTTCTTGGGTTATCACTTCAACTTCTCTTCCTAGCTCTGCTCTTCTATCTTTTCCAAGTTCAAATCTCCAACCTATGAAGAATACTCTTTTTTAATTTGTGCCCTAGTTGTCAAACCCTAACTGCAATATCTTTTCACAAGACGGTGCTTCTCCACAAATCTTCCCACGCCCGTGAATTACTTCCCTCCTGCTTTAGAAATCCAAACTAGTCACTCACAGTTAAAATTTTCCAATTTTTTTCGCATAGATCAACTCTAGAAACCCTAGTTCGCAAAAGCTCTTCCTTCTTCGTATTCACAAAGTAAATAATGAAGTGCCCAACCTTCTATTTATAGTTTTTCCCAGTTTTTAACATTAAATTTTATCTTACCTACCACTATACTTCAACACTTAATGTAGAGTTTTCAACAAAGTCCTACTTAAGCGGTTTCTCAAGCACCCAACCTTGAGCAAACAATTCCCCAACCTTTTGGTGCACAACCAACCCATCTTAACAGGAGACTCTTGTGCACGCGTAAACAACGCCTTCTTCTGTCATAATTTTTTCTCTTGTCTACCTCGTGTTGTGCTTGTGCTTCTTCCTCTCTTATACGTGGATCCATAATGTACCTTACCTTGACACCAACCATACTTTTTCACCTTTCCTTACATGCACTTCCTTCATAGGGCCATTCAACTGGGCTTTCCAACACAATCCTTCCTGGCGCTTCATACCTTGTAATTTCTTCCACCTTACTCTACCCCACACTAAAATGATGTGTGGTCCTCTACACAGTTACAATCTTCAAAAAGTAATGAGATTATCGGCGCCCAAGGTGCAACACAAAACAACAATGAGAAAGGAAAACACAAGAAAAGAAAATTCATTAAAGGAAATCCTAAACTAACTGGAAATATTGCCTTATTACAAACACCAAGAAGACTTATTTATAATAGGGATTCAGCTTACTCCCATTGAAGTGTCCTGGCAATCTCATCCCATCAAGCGCTTGCAACTGGTACATGCCTGAATCAAGGATATACGCAATGATTTAGGGACCCAACTAATGCACCCTCAACTTCCTAGGATGGCGTAAAAACTTTGAATCATACAGTAAGATCATTTGCGTAACCTCAAACTTCTTGTTCTTAATGTGACGATCATGCCATGCCTTTTGTTTTGCTCTATTAATTTTCTAGCTCCACCTAGCTAATGATCGTCTCTCATCCAATTGCATTAACTTGTCAATTCTTTCTTCCATTGCTTGTTCATCAGCCAATCCTCCTGCGCACTCTATACATAGAGAAGGTAACATGAATTCAACTAGAAGGATAGCCTCCATGCCAAACACCAATTGAAATGGTGTGGCATTATTCAACCTCTTTTAGGTTGTCCTATATGCCCAAAGAACGACTGATACTTTGTCATCCCAATCTTGTCTACCAACATCATAGATTTTAAGTCAACGTGTGGCTAAGTATTTTGTTAAACGCCTTAGTAGTTCCTTTTGCTTGAGGGTGATAAGGGGTAGTTTTGTGATGGACCACCATGAATTCTGATAGCAAAATCTTAACCATTTCATTGAGGAAGTGCATAACACTATCACTTGTCAAACTCAATGGACATTCATACCTGCTGATTATGTTTTCCCATAAAATCTAGTAGCGGTAGCCACTGTACAATCCTTTGTAGGTGTTGCCTCTACCCACCTTGTCAAATAATCATTGCAAGTGAGGATATACCACGAACCATTCCTTTACGCTGCTAGTGAGATTGGTCCGATAAAGTCCATAGCCCACTTCTTAAATGGTTCTGCGTTGGCTATTGGTCGTAAGGGCATTTCATCCCTTTTTCCAGGTTTGTCAAGGCGCTGACAATGCTCAAAAGCCTTGTAAAACTCAATGTAATCTTGATAAATGGTCTCCCACCAAATCCCTATGATTAGAATCTTCTACATGGTTGCATTTCTCACATAGTGTCCTTCTGCAATCCCACCATGCACCTCTTCCGTAATTACAATGCACTCATGTTCTAGTATGCATCGTCATAGAACCTCATCATGACCCATTTTGTACAAGTCTCCACTAATTAACATGTAGAGCGCAACACGTATGGCTAACTTCTTTTTCTCCAAGGCCTTCATTCCGTCTGGCGCCACACCTATTTTAAGGAATACCGCAATGTCCTCCAAATCTGAGGGTGCATGCCGCAACCTAAACAGTTGCGCATCTGACATAGTCTCTTCAATACTCTACACATCCTCCCCTGGAATAATCGTAGACAAATGATCTAGTCTAGAATTACTTTTTCCTAGTTTGACAACAATTGTGAACTCAAATTCTTGGAACAATAGTACCCACCAACATATGCGCCCTTATAGAATAGGCTTGTTCACCAAGTATCTCAATGCCATATGGTTATTGTAAAATATAAAAGGGGTTGATAATAGATATTGTCTGAACTTGTGAAGCACGTCGATCATTAACAATGCCTCATGCTCAGTCGTAGTGTAATTTTGCTCCACTGGTGTCAACTTCCTCCTTGTAAAGCACCAAGGATGATCAACAATCCCTTCACCAGGTTTTGCAAGTACTTCTCCAATGGTAGTTCTTGAAGCATCCACATGAACATGGAAAGGCTTATCCCAAGAAGGGATACGTAGGATGGGCGCGGTGATAAGCCTATCCTTTAAATTGTTGAATGCCTTATGTTGCACCTCTCCCCAATGAAAGACACTCTTATGTCTAAACAACTCTTCTAAAGGTGTGGCAATCTTGGCATATCCCTTGATGAACTTTTTGTAGTACCCCTTATGTCTAAGAAATCTACGCACTGGGCTTTGACTAGTAGGCTCCCTCAATCCCATAATTACTGTAACTTTTGTAAGATCCACTAGTAGGCCCTCCTTACATATGATGTGCCCCAATAATGTTCCAAACGAGGTAGTAAAGAAACATTTCTTAATGTTAAGGGATATCCTCAACTGCTGACACCTTTCAAACATTAGCCTTAAGTTGTCACAATGGTCCTTCACTAACCCATATATTATCCAATCATCTAGGTAGACTTGAAGGAATTTATGGATGAAGTCCTGGAAAGCTTGTACCCAAAAGGCATGACTATATAGGAAAAACTTCCCCACTCAGTGGCAAAAGTTGTCTTCCTTTGGTCCTCCTTCACGATCCTTACCTAGTGATAGCCTAAGAATCCATCTATGAAATAATAGACCTCACGCCCTGCCACTCCCTCTAAGATTTCTTTAGTGAATGGGGTTGGGAAAGGATCAATGATACATACTGCACTTAGGTCCCGGTAATCAACATAGATCCTTATTCTTCCATCCTTCTTGATGTTAATTGCCATTGGACTTATCCATTATGACTCTTCAACAACTTCAATAATGCCTGATGCTATCATCTTATATATTTCCTCCTTAACCTTCACGCGTAGGTTAGGATTCATCTAGTATGGTCTTTTCCTGACTCGGCGCGCACCTTCCTTAAGGTTTATCCTCATCTCCCCCAAGGAATTGTGGATGCATTTAAGCTCATGATACCCGTAGGGGAATAAATCCTCAAACTCACATAAAAGATCAATGATCTTGGATACTTCCTTCTCCGATCAATAGTCTCCAATGATAGCCTCATTAAGCTCTTCATCTGAGCTGATGTGAACCTTTTTTACCTTTAAAGGCTCATCATAGGCGCGTGCTTGTTTATTAGCATTGTCTACCACCTCGCGCATCCCTATAGAATGGTCAGTATCCAAGTTTTTCGTGTCTTCCCTATCAATAAAATACACCATCTTCCATTTTTCTTTTTCCATACATGCACGCTCAAACTGTATTTCTTCAGTTTCTTCTTCCTCAAAGCACGCCTCTAGGCTAGATTCACCTAGAAAGTCTAGTAGCCTATCTTCTGCCATGGCACTATCCCCAATGGTAAGGTGATTGATAACCTATAATGCCTTATCCACCAAGGGTTTTGTACTTTGATACTTGAATGTTTGAATGAGATTAGCCGCTAAATCTTGCCAATTCCTTGTCTAGCGGTGTGTCTCAAAATGAATGTACCATGCGCATGCACAACCTTGTAGGATGGAATACAACTTATGAACCCATAATGAAGGTGGTAATGCTTCTACGCTTCCCATCAAGGTTGTCTCACATGCTTAGATATGGAAGGAAGCAGTCTCTTTACCATGGTAGTCTTTTATAGTCGTGGGTGCATTGCTCCTGCAAAACCTTATAGAGAAGGTGATTCTCACCTCGCACCATTCCAAGAGATTATCCCAATGTGTTGCCCACAAGTGCGCAGTAGTTTTGAGTAGGACGTAACTTAACATCACCCTTCATTCATTTTCCTCCTCCCACTGAGATTCCATCTCCTACAAAAAGACCTCAGGGAGGGCTCCTCCTGAGTACTTAGGTAGCTCCTTTCCTCCTAGGTGTTGGACCGTAAGTGCCTTTGTCACCTTTGTCTCTAATCCTCTCAAATGTTGTCTAATCAACTCATAGGTTCCTTGCACCCAATTATCGCATGTTATACCAGTGGTGTCACTTAGGGACTGAGCATCCTCAAACTGGATAACTCCTTCGGTGGGGTGAATTATCTCTGGATCCCTGATTGAGTGCACATATATACTATCCAGGACCTCCTATTATAAAGATTAGTATAGGGTGTTGATTTCCCATTAGCCAGGGGTATGATGACTTGTTCCTCCTCATTTTCAAACCTTATGTATCCCTTATTGTACTGAAGATCCACATTGTTCTTATAGCACCATGGGTGCCTAAGTAATGTTGGGAAATTGTCTACCTTGGTGAGTGCTAAGACTTCAAAGTCCCCAGTAAACTTAGCTCCCTCAATGGTGATGGTCGCATCCTTTAAGACATCGATGGGCATTTCCTTAATTTTGTTCGCCATATACAACACATCCGAAGATGGCTGTAATACAGGTCTTTCCATCTGATTCCATGCATCTAAGGTGAGATCATTGACCTCATGCCTATGTCAATGAGGATATTACTAAGGAGCCATCCATCCATGACTGCATTTAACATGATCTCCCTATTATAGTCAAGGTTGTGAGAGGGAAGGTTTGCATGCAATACCTACCTCTTGTGCTCTTCTCCAGTGCATGGTACCTTCTCTCACAACCATGATCCTAGCAAGGGAATAATATTATCTTGCCTTAGCATTTTAATTATTTCCTTGACCTCATCTAGGTCATCTTTTGGCACCTCGACCTTCCTTCTTTTCTCCTCCCTCCTAGATTGCTCCTTTAGACATTGGATTTCTCCTTGTAAACTCTGAATGACATCAATGGTTTCTTAATATACCTCATTTTGATGCATAGGGTCTGGGTACTTCCCATGTACTACTTCTTCCCTTGAAACAAGGTTCTTTTGTCATGGCATTTCCTTTGCGATTGCAACCTCTACTCTTGTTGTTACCATAATAGTTTTCAAGCCTACATCACGTGTCACCCATGGCATCCATTGTGTTTTAGCCTTCTTAATGCTTATCATTACACCACCCTTGTTTTTCTGGTGCTGCTAACTCATATGCTCAAACAACTCAGGGCACTCCTCATACTTGTGCTTCTTCCCACACCATGAGCACTGCAATAAGTCTGGGCACTTGCGCTTGTAGTGGTCTGTAGACCCACAATTAAAATAGGTTCCACATGTGAACTCACTTCTTCCTCCTCCATGGTTAGCACAACCAAAAAATCCTCTGTGAAATCCCCTTTTGTGTGTGCCTCCATCTACACACTCCTCATAATGGCAGTCATCATTCTTAGAACTACTGGCAATACTAGTCTGGCACACTCCATGATCAATGGCCTCATGGATCTAATCAATAAGCCTACAATCCTTAGTGTCATGGGTCGTAGAGGTGTAGATCTTACAGTAGCAAGACACATTCTTCTGAATTATGCATTGTAACAAGGGACATTTACTCGCATCATGGTCCCCATGACAAATCTCATAGTCCACTGCTACTGTGCGTTCTATCTTCCGGGGAAACTATCTTTGGCATGTCCCTCTACCTCACAATCTATACACCACATTCCACTGTGAGTCTCATGAGATGAGTTCATAGATAACTTCTCCAACTACTTAGCCATAGCACCGATTTGGGCCTCCAGGAATGGGCTAAAACCGGTATCAACACTTCTAATAGTTTCAGTGCGCAGAGCAGATTCTAATGCCTCACATGGGTCTACGAAAGTTTTATGAGATAAAGCTCTTCTAAATGGAGGTATCAACCCTCCAACAAACCATTGAGCATGTTGTGAAGGGTGAATTTCATATGATAATTTTGACAGGAGAGTCTCAAACCACGCTTCATACTCCTGCACACTCTCTGTCATTCCCTGTTGGATCTCTTAAAGGGCGTTGATGCTCTTCTGCTTGAACTCAAGGATGTGGAACTCTGTTAGGAAGGCATTTTTCAATGCGATGTAATCTACCACCGTCTGATGGGGGTCAAACTTCCTATAGCAGCTATGTGCATGCCCTTACAATGTCATTGTAAATTGACTAGCCTTCTGCTCCGGAGTTATGATACCCTTTGCATGCCATAGCAACTCACACTTGTGAACATACCCCACAGCATCTTCAATACCCCTGTAATCTGGAAAATGTAAAGACATCTCAAAGAAAACTTGAGGGGGTGGCTGAGGACCCTGTCCTCCTGTTCCAGACACTTGGTTTCCTCCTCCATTGGATCCAATAGATCCACCACATCCTGTTCGCCCAAATCCACTAGTTCCACTTCCAGATACACTAGTTCCACCTCCAGATCCACTAGTAGCAAGTAATGGGCCTGAAGTGGTCATGCCTAGGGTCCCCAACGTCCTACTAAACTATGTGCCTACCGTCTGTGAGATTGTGCCACTGTCTGATGTGTGTCCCGCGCCACTCCTCGACATGTTACCCAAGCATTGTATACTTGCTCCTTGTCTAAAAATTCCCCCAAACACTAGAATGGTATGTGCAGCCATAAAATTCCCAAATAAGAAATTGTATCTCCTGGGTGCGAATATGTCACTTCCACTGATACCAACTAGGTCAGCGATACTCCTTCCTTAATCTGGAAAACCAAGCGCCAGGGTTTGGTCACTAGGTGGGTTCAGATGCGAGCCAATGACTCTTCTCTCTCCCTGTGACAAACTCTCATTAGAAGCTGAAGGGGTCTCTCTTTCATGCTTTCCAAAATGGGGGTAGCATAGACTGCTCAAGTTCCACGTCCTCTACATGAACCTTAACTCCTTCCTGCAACATCTACCTCCATAGATCCATCACACTTGAAACCTCACGTTGTCTAGCAATCTCCCTTTCACGTGCTTCACTATACTTGATTCACCTCTCTTCCCTTTCTTTCTCCACCGTAATGTCTGCCATCTTCCTCCACCTTAGCTTCCTCGCCCAATGCTCAGAATGGTTTAGCTGGTCATTGGAAATGCCTCTAAACTCAAGGTAACAATCAAGATCTTCATTGCCAGAGGAATAACATGTATAAATGATCCTCTAGGCTCCCACACAAAACTCAAACTCACCAACTTTTGGACAAGAATATGTAGAAATAGCGTACTCCATAGTGTAGATGGCTAGTACTCCTTTCCACCAATGATCCATAGCACGAGTCCACGTCAAATCTATATCTTACAGCCTATGGTATTCTTTTTGAGACCACACATGTGATCTAAAATACCAACTTGATCTAGACACATATGCCAAGATCCATTCATACAGTTCTATTGGGAAGCAACAGAAAAAAGTTTCATATAACTCATGGTAGAGGTTCTCTTCTACCCATCTACGTGAATCAAAATTAGGTCTAGTGCTGAATCTCTGAGAAAATTCATCCTTTGTGCTCTTGAAACATGATTCAACACTTTCCAAAGTTAGGCGTTCTTTCATCACTTATTACATAGATCATGATGTATGTCATTTCCCGCTATAACTTTGAAAAGAGGTCCCGACAATGAAACCAAGATGTAGTCATTTTTACACCCACCAAAGAAGAAGGGAATCCCATGCACACCGGCCTATCACCCAATGAGCGTTGGGTGCTCACCTGAGGCATGCGTGGGTGCCGAGTCTCTCTTTTATGTGAGTTGAGTGGGAAAACATCATCTATGATCCAAAATTTTAAAGGAAGTGAGCGGGAATGAAACATGCGAACTTCATAGAGCTCATAATGACTTCTATATCAATGTAGTCATTCCAGACAGAAAAGTACTTAACAGATTAAGAACTGAATCAAAATAGAAAGGGAAATGTGCAAGGATTCAGACTCATTCCATAAACATGCATAAAAAAGAATCATGAAGATATGTAAATGCACCAGAATCATTACTAATCATATTCACATAAACTGGTAACCTCATTGCATTCATTAGATTCATTACAGAGCATCGTAGTATGGTAGACCAAAGTCATGCATCATAAATGGATCCATTATCCTTTAGCTCTCAAAACAAAAAATTTAAACCTCCAATCCCTTGTTACATCCATCTCCTATGTTTAATCTACCCAACCCAAACAGAGTTCCTTTCCAGCATTTTTACAAAGCTTCGCTCCCTCTCGATCTCTCTATATCTTTTCTTCTGTGGGCGCTTGTATTTATAGGCCACATGAACTACCAACTCACCTTTCTGAGGCTTCAGATCCATCGTCAAATGCCTAAATGTGGTCCTCCATGGGAGCATGCTCCTTCAGGCCTGAGCTCTCCACTTTTTTCCATGATGGTCTTCTAGAAGCTTCCATCGTAAGGCATATTCCTTCATAGGCCAACTTATCGCCAGGCTGACACCTTATCCACTCCGCATGCGCAGTCGGGTCATGCTTTTCTCATGTCCTGCCTGATACACCAAATACAGTTAAGTCTCAAGACCTTTTCCTGTTGGCGCGCATCACGGGCTCTACTAAGACCCTCTTAGAACCTTTCCTTGCATGTCTTCTCCTTGCTCGCACCATTTCTTAACTTCAGTCTTACGCGCCCATGTGCCTTTTTGGACTTAGTCAATATTTTAGGGGCCCAAAAAATATAATTATTTGATATTTCAAAAAATTATATTACATTTTTAAAAATTATTAAATGAATTTTGTGTCACTTTTGCTCTACTTGACAATAATTTATCAAACAAAATTAATATCACAAATGTGGTACAAAAGGTGACCCAAAGGCGATATAAGGGGTGGCACAAAGGTGACATAAATGTGATGTAATTATAAACTTCTAGTCATGTCAATTTTGCATCATGATTTGTATCACATCCACAATGCAAATTCTTCAAAGAAACACAACTGAAAACCCCAAAAAGTTTGATTTCTGACATGAATTTGACTCCAAAACAGTGGCGTTATTTACACATTATGTAGTAATGACAATATATCACCCACAAGTGAATGCGCAAGTAGAGGCTACTAAAAAAGTCCTAGAAATAGTGTTAACAAAGATCTAAAATGTTTTAAAAAGATGATTTGGAGGATAAAATACATGTAGTCCTTTGGGGCATATAGAACAAACTACAAGTGAAGTACTGGAAAAACACTATTTCAGTTCATCTATGGAATAGAATCAATAATTTTGATGGAATGCATTATGCCAAGCCTCCACATTGTCATAATTACAAGGTTAAGAGATAAGGATTATATTGAAAATATATTGATGAATTGGAGAAAAGTGGAATAATACAAGGAAGTTGTGTAATGAAATCAAGAGGCACATAAACAAAGTTAAAAAGCATGGCATGACCACAATCTTTACAGTGAATAATTTCAACTGACGTGGATGCATTGGTGTATGAAAGTAAATTTAAAGTGCATTTGAGACAATTTTGCAAAAGGTAAAAATGGCCTTATATAAATCACCATATCACAAAGCATGACGCAATTGTATTATGGAACCTACAAGAGAACGTGTTTCCTTGTAGGATCAGTGGTTATAGCCTAAAATCCTACAAAATTTAATTACACAATGACATGGAAGTGACAATAAGTGCCTTCAAAATATTAGCTCAAGGAGGAAATTTTAAAATTTCTACAAGTTTAGTAGATAAAAGTTTACATATTTGATCAATTTGTGTTTGAGTTTGTATAGAATAGTTAAGGTTTGAAAGATCATTGTCAAACGACCAAAAAGGGGAATATGGGAACTAATGCGAAGAAAAAGAACATAGATAAAATAATTTTGGAAAACCCACACAAAAAAACAAGAAAACAAATTAGGCTTAAAGTAAATTTAAAATTTTGAAATGATGAAAACTTACTAGCTCGTTGATTGGTATAGTTAACACATCAAGATATTGGCATTTCATGACAAGTAAACTAAAGAGGCAAGTCGGCATGACATCAAGCTAAATCCACAATGGAAAAAATAAATTAAGGTGGTGGATCAAAAAATAAATGGCTCAAAATAGCCTCATTGCATACAAAAAGGGATGTAAACAATGGTTAAAGTGCACTAAAAGTTAAGCACATTTGTTAAGATTGAAACTATGAAAATACAATTATAAAGTGAAAAAGAGTTTGAAAGTTCTAGAAATTTGAAATCTATGGATAGATTTTACGAAGATAGGCACTTTAAATTTTTCCCAATAACGGAGGATCAATTTACACAACCCATAAAACCCAAAGTCCAAGGCATTACATTCCTTCCTCTGAGTGACTCAAAGAAGGAAGACATAAGGATTTACACAATGTTAAGGAAAAAAACATGGAGGGAAACACCACATCATGAAATTGTCACAAGACTTGAACAAACATGGGTCATAAAGAGGCCCATAATCCATACTGAATCCACAAAAGGGAATATAATGGAAAAGGATCTAGTGTGAGGAACAGTTGTTGATGGGATTACTAGACTAACAAACATGGGATACCACCCCAAGCTCATGCAAACTATCACAAGTTAGGATTATAATGGCATAATTTGGTTCACTGTGCAAGATATGATTCCCATCAAAGCAGTCGTAGTTTCTCAATCCATTGTAGTTTTGAATAAATTCATATTTATGCACACCTACAAAATCACTAGACCACCTATCACACAATTAAATATGACTGTATATGCTCATTTACGTAAGGGAGAAGGAATTCCTTTAGGATCCATTACAAATCAAACAATGTGAGTCATAACAGAGATTGTATCTTAACAATATTGGCAAGCTATGTGAGGAAGTAAGAAAAACATTCTTGGGCACAATACATTATCATAAGGATGTGGGAGGATGGAGATGAGTTTAACTAGCCCAAATTTCTAGAGTAGGAACTCAACTATAATGCATATAAGGTTGATAAAAGTAGAGGAAAAGTTTTCATGTATCAATGGTTACTTATACTTCTTTGTTTTGCATATTGGTGCAGCCTCAAGGTAATAATTGAAGTTGAATATGCATACTACCCACACGAGTGGTTTGCGCAAGTCATTTTAGGCAAGCCATATATGAATTATGAAGACATGCAGAAGATGGGAAGACTGACAAAACATAATAAGGGAGATTCTTAGCACAAACCCCCACATACTTAAGGAAGTGCATGCATACAAAAATCCTATCAAGAAAACATTTTTTAACAATGGGGTTGTATTATGATAAGAAGGATCCAACATAAAGCACCTAAAGACACTTTCATTCTTCATCAACATGGAGATAGATCAAACGTAGAGCTAATTAGAAAGCATGGCATGATTTTCATAATTATGTACAAACCATTGTGCGTTGAGAGGCCATAGCACAACCAATTGTGGGAGGCTTACAAACTAGAATAACCACCCATAAGTTAGAGACATGAAGCTAAACCCATAGACAAAAATATAACCCCATGAAAGTGAGGAAAACAAAAAGAAAGTCAAAAAACCACTACACAAATTGTGAGAACCCCATTATAGGTGGAAACAAATTCTAAGAGTTCCATATTTAGTTCATTGACCTTGATTTTAATAAGTTAAAATTCTTAAGAGACAAAGTTTCTCAAAATGAAACTTGAAGACATGGGTACTAAAATGTACCTGGATGAAGAGGGAGAGTGGTTCACATGGAAAGTACCATGCGAAAATTACATGGTATGAAACCCAAAAATAAATCTTGAAAACCTAATTACATATTCCATGTGTGTCATCACTCTCTCGTGATCAACATAGGCCATGTTAGTATGTCACACAAGATCAAATTTTGGCAAGACATCATCCATGGACTCAAAGGATGCAGACATTCAATCCTAAGATTGAGAAAAATATTGAAAGGGATTAAAGTGCAAGACTTGGATGAGGAAATCCCAGTGGAACACACAACAAGAAAAGAAGATCTAAACACCATCCCACTCATAAGTTAGTGTGAAATCTCACCATCATCAAGCACAAACAACACAACTAGGTATGGGGAGTCAACACACACACACACACACTCACACACAAGGGCTTCACTCATACATGAGGAGATAACACAACAATACACCTACACAACAAGTTGAAAAGAAAATATACACAAAAAAGAGAAGAATGGGTTCAAAAGTGAGGTAGAAATCCAAGGAACATAAACAAATAAAATTAACAATGCTCAAAATATGCTACACAGACAATAATAGAAGTACACCTTATCCTCCTCCATATCTCTATAGATGGCTAAGTACTCCTCCAGAGCAGTGGACACATAGAGGAAGGAATTATGCAATGCACATCCGAAGCATAATTGTAGTAACTTGTGTAAACAGAAACTCCGATTAAACATACAACATCGCCAACTAGAAGAATAGTGTATCATTTGCAAGAAGACCAGATAGTGAAGTTATGCTATAGAAACAAAACATGATGAAGAAGAACAAAGAGCGGATGCAGTTGGAAAATAAGCATCAAAAATGAAAAAATAACTATACAAGGTGAAGAAAAGGAGATATATAAATGAGAAGAAAAGGTGAAGGAGAAAGGATAAATAAAAAGAATAGAATAGAGGAAGAATAAGATAGAAGAAGACAAGAAAGAAAGAATAAGAGAGTAAGAGGGAAGAGGAAGAAACCAAGAAGATAGAGGAGAAAGACAATCAATAAGAGGAAGAGAGTAAGAAGAAAAAATAAGTCGAGAGAAGGATAGATAGAAGTAGAAAAGATTAGCTAAAGGAAAAAGAGGGGAAAGATGAAAAAGGCCAAGAATGCACAAAGTGTAATACAAAAGCAATTTTGCACCAGCATAGGTAGAAGCCCAAAAGTTCATAGACACAGGTATCATCAAAATCCAGAGACATAGGTAGAGATGACACAACAAAAATATCAAGGAGTGTATGCATAATCAACTAATACACACTCACTTCCAGTAAGTACTACAGAAGATGGAACCTCGAGTATACAAAATAGTCATCTATGGAAGGAAAATACAGGATGGGGACACGCAAACTTTTTTGGTGGGCATTGCAATCAATTGTGTCAAACATGAAAATTTAAGTTGATCCCTCCCCTTATTGCACATGTACACTATATCCCCTAGATCGTCTAGATGAGTGCATAAGCTACCACTTCCCAAGCATTGGTGAACATCATTTAAGTAGATTTGGAGAAGTTACGATAGTATAGTAGATTGAAGTTGTGCATACATTACAAGTAAATATTGGAGCATCCACAATATATATGGCACAACAAAAAGTAACATTAGAAATGGACCCATGCAATTCTCAAATATCAAATCAAAGACGTATGTCCACAACTTGTCACTAATACCATAGGTGAGCAAGTAATGAGCGAGCACATGTAATTAGATATGTTCATAGGTAAATTGGTGGAAAAATAGAAGGAGAATGAGACTACAAAGAATCTCAAAGTGTATGTGGCCCAATCAAAAAAGGAGGCGAAGGATGTAGAGCTTCTCTTGCAATAATACACTAAGATGTTGTGACAGGAAGGCATAAGTGAAGCATTTCAATTTTGAACTTTTGGATTGGAACATTCAACCGTCGAATATAATGGTCGATAACAAAACAACTATAGACATGGGCCAGACAATTCAAGGTAAAATGATGACTAAATATGATGATCAAGATATAGACAAGGAATTGTAAATATCCCTATAAGATCAAGATAATACTATTGATAGACTGCAATATTGAGAGTACAATACACCACATAATACATTTTTTGGAGTTCAAGCTCAAAGAATGTGGGATCGATTGTAAATGCTACAACAAGACATCTAGAATGCCATCACTCTTCATGGGAAAGTTGTAGATAACACCAAAGGATTCTTTGTATGAAGTCATGTAAGCATTATCACAATTGCAGATATAATTTAACAAAGTGAATGAGGCACTTGCATGTTAGAATGCATATTAGGTAAACATGGAAAAATTTCTCCTTATTGTAAAGGAAATGAAGAATACCCGATGGTACATCCTACTGCAAAATATACTCTGCACAATTAAAGCATCCTAGGTAATACCACTTACACCTTTCACTTCACATAGTGAATAAACACAAGATAAATAACCCAAGCAACAACCATAAGTAAAATAAGCAACACAATTTTGTGGCAAGTAATAATTTTTTTGTTGAAATATAATTATGTGATTTTGATTGGTACCTGTAAGCAAGCTCTCACATATTGAAAACACATAAGGGAGGCCTATGAGGGAGTTTCTATATATTGAAAACACAAAATGGTGGAATTTTGGAAAGATTACTTAATTGAAAACTTGAAAGGGTGGTTAAGCAGTCGTAGAGGATGAAAATTAGTAAATGACGTCCTTTGTGCCGAATACGTGTAAAGTATCATAATACGCATCATAATTAGTATTTGACACAATTCAAAATGAAAAACACAAGAGATTTCCTAGAACAACGAAACAACTTTTGTCTCTAGATGATACAATTATTTAAGTCTAGGAAAGTGTTGGGAGTGTGAAATGGATGTGAAATCCACTAAGAATATATTTTTTGTATGATTATACAATCCTATTGTATATGCATAATTCATATAATACAAAGTATAGAAGATCTAGTGCTCTCTTATGATAGATAAAGAATGCGAAGAATATCTTTTGTACAAGAATACGAAGGGATAGAAAACTCAACAATCACCTCATTTAGTATAATGTGCAGAAGGTTTATCTTTGATCCTAGCTGAAATTTATCTTAATTCCTTGCATTTTGAAGCACGTTTGTGTTTTAATTTAGTATTTTGTATTCGAGTTTATTTTATGCACTTTCTCAATTATCGTCTCTTCCTTATTTGAATTATATCCTTTTAATAGCTATTGCGTAATTTTGAATTGAGCCTTGTTAATTCTTGTGTGTATTTTTCAATGGAATTAATATGAATTAATATAGACTACAACATGTTGCAAGTCCTAATGTCACGACCCAGGGACCTCTACTAACACCTTTGTGTACTTTTTGCAATGTTCAAAGTTATAATGCATTATCTATAATATGAGTTATTCTATTTTATCATGAACATTGACTACACTTTATGTTACAGGTTTCATCATGGATTATGCCAACACTAAAACATCACATAGTCCCTTTGAGTGAAGGCAAAGTGTGTTCGCACACTCAGGTATGTTTTTACTTTAAGCAACAAATTCTCACATTTGGAATCCAATATCCTCATCTCTCTAACCATTCTACAACTTGATTATCTTTACACCACGCTCTGTCATTTATTTTGGGAATATTATTTAATCAAAAGAGCATAAAACATATGATATTCATGACACAAATTTTAGTTTACATGTTCTTCTCTCCGGTTAAAAAATGTATAGAAGTGTCAAGATGTAAGGTCCGGTTTTGGATGACAGGTATGGTCCCTCCCCTTTACAATCATTATCTCTAATTTTAATTTGAAATTAATATTTAGAATGTTTAATCTTCTTAGGGTCAGCCTTATTATAATATTTCACCTATGGAACACTATATAAGCATGTCATTAACACTTTATAACTCACCTGACATTATTACAAGATATTAT
This sequence comes from Taxus chinensis, assembly GCA_019776745.2. Lineage (NCBI taxonomy): Eukaryota > Viridiplantae > Streptophyta > Pinopsida > Cupressales > Taxaceae > Taxus > Taxus chinensis. The sequence goes on from CM034150.1 coordinate 579,971,154, forward strand.
TGCAAACATCGTTAAACAATCACTCAAAGGGTTCCTAAGTATTCCTAAATCAGTTACACATCACCTATAACAATCCCAACTACAAGTTTAAAGCACTCAACCAGGCCAGAGAGTCTATCTTCATCCATTTACAAGCATGTAAAGATCATATAAGTCATACCTTAACAAAATAAAAGTCACTCTAAGCATTGCACAACTGTTTCAATCAACAAGAGGGTTAGGTCACATAGCTAAGACATGCCACATCTCACTATTACCACATTGGCTACATTTTATACTACATAGTTAGCCCACTATCTTGGTGTCAAGAGAATGAGGGAACCCCCTGGGGGTTGGTTAACAATACACACCTACATAAGCACCTAGGAGAACTACACGAGGCTTGATTTTCACAATGAGGATATATAGTGCGACACTTGGATTGGTTCAATAGTTGGAAGTCTGACTTTTGAGGGTGGTCTACCCTCAAATGCACACACTATATTTTCTCATTTGGTTTTCCAATGGTATGATGAATGGTTCTACAATTTGTTTGGGTATCTACTTTGTTGCAATATATCACAGCTCATCCCAAAGTTGTGTGAGTAAGAGTGACATACAATAATCATAATTTCTAGGCAAGCAAAACACATAGGAAGTTACATTTTTAAACTATCTTAGTCCATATGGTCCCACACCTACTCAGTTTCCAATTCCAAAATATCTAGTGTAGAATCCATAGATCTAGATCTTCTAGTTCCACTATCTTGTAAACCCAGACCATTCATTAATCAGCCTGAACATCCAAGTCTATCTCTCCTCTCATGTTTTGAGAAACTTAGTTATCTTTTAACATTCATTTGAATAATTTTAAGTTTTAATACATTATTCTAGTCATGTATAATTGATGTTGAAAGTTAATTAGATCAAAATAGTTTACATGTTTCTAACCCTTACATCCTTCTTATTGTTGTGCATTTCCACATCATAGAAATTAGTTATGGTGTAAAAAACTAGATTAACATGATTAACATCTATTGAATCCAATTAAACATGTTTAATTTCACCTATATTATGTTTGGTAGGAATAATCCATTTCACGACACTTGTTTATGACACAGTTACAATAATTAGTTTGAATAAATCTTCTCACCTCTCTCTATAGAAAATATGTAACTTTATTCAATAGTTGATGTGACCATTTCATTTTAATTAATTTTAAAATCTTCACACATAATATAGAATTCTTATATTTTTTAATTTTTGTATCTGAGTTATGAATCTTATTAGTTAACCTAAATTCAATTTGACTAACTCAATTATTTACAATACAATGCACAACATTAATTAATCTAAGTCCGAAAAATGTATAGTAACATATACAGGGCTGAATTAAGAGTTATGAGCACCCTAAGCAATACTCAAAACCAAATGCCATGCCTAATTTGTAAAAACATTATATATTGGATTTGTTAATAATACACAATTAGGGTTAATAACGATTCTTTATCAAAACATTAAGGTTAAGCATAAAAAGACTTTTGTTCTATTGGAAATACATCAACTTAAATATTAAGGTTGAAAAGGATTATTTATCAAAATATAGGGTTTTAATGATTTTGGTTTGTTATTTTATATCATAATTTTCTTAAAATTTCACGGAAATAAAATGGTTGCAACTTATAAATCATACCTATAGAAAGAAATCTTACAAAAAAATGTAAGCACCTTAAATAATCTTAAACCAAATACATAGCTTTTAAAATTAGTTTAAACAACTCACCAGAAATAACCATTGCACATTTTTTCATGTAAGGCATGTTTATCTAACAAAAGACACTATCATATTGCTAATGTTACAAAAAAAGGTTTAATATTATTTTATCATTAATAAGCACTGCCCAACATTAATATATTAAAATCATAATAATTATTGGTGGGCAATAAGTGGTCAACCTAATGACATTCCTATAAATTTCACCTCACCTAATTACTGCCACTCTAGGTAATTAGTTTCATATGGCTTTATCCATACTTTATGGAGAAACTACCATATCACTCACCTTACATAGACTAAGTTATAATATAATATTATATTATATATGATAACTAATGCACTAAAAATTAATTTATTATAGCCATAATAATATTTTGTAGGAAGTAGTCGATGGGTTGGGATTGGTATGGTCAAGTCACACAGTTGTGTGATGGTCTACACCCGGTTTAAAATTTCTCGAGGCATGATCCTCTCTGAAGGTGGTTTCGCTGCAGGATGCAATTCACTATTCACCACAAGATGCAACATATCTTAATCGCTGCAGTGGTAGCACTTTATTCTTTGATGTAGTGACAACTCTTGATTCTTCACTACAGATGCATCCCTCCTGAATTGGCTTCACTCCGCTGCAGATGCAACTCGCTGGACTCCTAGTTGGAATACGCTACAGGTGCAACACTCTAGAAACATGGATTCACTTTGCTGCAGATGCAACTAGCCATAAAATTTGCTTCACTTAGTTAATTTGAATCCTAGTTGAAATACACTGCATATGCAACATGCCAGAATTTACTTCACTCGGTTTCCTTGTGATGGTTCCCATAATGTGAAAAGGATGTGGGTCCTTTCAAAACCCTAAACTTCACCCTGAATTCAAAAATATTTGGTAGGAAGTAAGAAGCTAACCTAATGAAAATTTTAGACATTTGGCGCCCCCTAATTGTTGGCGCCATAAGAAACTCCCTAGTTTTCCTAGAGATTAATCCCCCTCTGAACATATACATATTCACATGCTTAATATAAAATAATTAAGTTGTATACAAATAACAATGTGATAAAAAAATGCAAATTTATGACACTTAATATAAACTAGTCATTTTACAACTTTTTTCCATGAGATTTTTGTTACTAACATAAATTATATATGACATGTTTAGTTCACAATTCAATGTCCCCTTAGTTTACAAATTTCCATGTAACATTTTCTTTCAGGTTATGGATACAACTATACAGTAACCTAGCTAAGTCACATTATGAATCTTATTCTCCTATATTTTTTGCTTTCACACTAATCACAATAGAGATGTCAGATTAAAAAAGCAAGCCAAGTGGGAAAGATGAGAGAGGCTGGAAAATGTAGGCCTATTTAGGTCACACTAGTGAACTTTGAAAATAAAACAAGGATATTAATGAACAAAGACATATTTAGAGGGTCACACTATTATATTGATGAAGATTTAACACTTATGCATTTAAAAGAGAGAAAAAAGAAATGGAAAAATGGTGAACGCAATAAGGAACAAAGGGAGATGGACAGCCTAAACAACATGAAAACACATATCACATATTTTCTGATCTGAACCAAATAGGGATTTTCCCTGCCAGGGACCATCTTATAATGGTATGTTAGTATTGTAGAGGCTACCCATGGAGAAGAAGACTCGGGTTAGGGCCCATAACGAAATACAAATATATAATAATTTTGATGTAAACATGTGAGAATGACGGGTGTACAAACCACCATAAGACAACTATATGTAATATATCAACATAAAATGGTAGGGGATATGAGGGAATAATGGTGTTAATAAAAGAAACATGGGTCAAGAAAGTATCATAATAGAGAATTAAGATAAAAATAGACTGGTAAATTTGGATAAAACCCGCATAAAATGACATAAACATTAGTTTAGTTATATATTATTGTAAGCTTGAGAATTTCAAATTCTATAAGAAGTGTGATATAGATCATGAAGACTTATAATTGTTGTTTAAAAAAGGACATTTCAGCCTACTATAAAATTAGGGAGATTATCGTTAATAGGGGACTTTAATATAAATAAGGGGGAAAACAAATAACTAACATTTTGGGAAGCAATGTGGCTCTAAATGTGAACCTCTTTGGATGGTAGAATGGAGAAAATAAACAATGAAACATATGATCTCCAAATTATAGGCATGAGGGCTATTCACACACTTTGAGGAAGAGTTGATAAGTTTGTGTAGTCATACTATAGTTTATTATTGCAATGGTATGAGTAAATGAGAAAAATTAGGAAATTACACGTGAAAGACTCACAAAGGGAAGATTGTAATCAACTGTGTTATTTGCTCACAACTCTATACCTAGAATTGAAAGAGCTAAAATTAAGATATTTTCCGATGGAACTCAAGCTCATATCATAATCACAATTGTTATGAGAATTCAATTGCAAATAAACAAGCAACATGATGTGCACATTGGTGATCAACCAAAGTAAATTAAAACTCAAAAGGAAACATCCTCTTTATGGAGGAAAATCATCAAGCCTTTCAGGGCAACATTGGATAACAAAAATATAGGAAAGGGAAATAAGAGAGTGCGCGACAATGGAAAATAGATTACACAAAAAGTGAGAGATTTATTACATAACATTCAAGAGGCACTAAAATCTTGCAAGAGAGATAAAACAAAAAATAAGGAAAGAAATATCTTTTTGATAAATGCATGGTATGATGAAGAATCTAAGTAGAGTGCAAATATTACTAAAAGGACTACCATGTCGAGTATAAAGGCAAACATGAAAACATGAACAAATGATGAGGGTTAAAGAAAGAAGATTACATAAGAACTAGGAAGAAATAGATGATTTACCTAGGGAAACATGAACCCAAAAGTTTATGGAGGGAACTTCATAAGAAAAAAGGAGATTGAGAACATCGCAACAATAAGATTCAATGATTGGAGTACTCAAAATAATTATGTTATTGGGAAATGAGTAAGAAACACCACCCATCAGATTAGGGTTAATGAAGAAATTTTCATGACATAAGACATCTTGCAAGGGATTAAAAAGGTAGCAATAGGTAAAGCTCAAGACACAAACAATCTTCAAGCATATCATTTAAGATGGGGAGTAAATATTCTAGCATCTCAAATCAATAAATATTTAATGAGGTCATCCAAAATGGCTTCCGATCAGACACAACCAACCTCGCCATACTTCTTGCTTTAAAGTGAAGATGTAGATAACCCCTCAAATCTATCAAACTATCATGGTCAATCCTCTTTTTGTAAAATTGCTTGGGAGTATAATAGAATGTAAAATTAGTAGACTTGGGAAGAAGAAAAAGGAAAGAGGGCAAAAATGTCAAATTTTAGACCCAAACACTCCATTATTGATCATTATGTCATGCTTAGACACCTAGTTGAAAGGTTCAAGATATAAAAAAGATGCATATTGTTGCATTTGTAGAGTTCAAAAAGGTATTCAAAATAGTTCACAAGGAGAAAAATTATGAAGTGAGAGGGGAAATGAAGAACTCAAGTGGGTTAGGCCCAATGTATTTGGAAAAAGATAGTTCTGAATGAAACAATTCTACATGAATCTACTTTCAGTAGAATTACTAAGTCAAGGCTAAAATCAAAACATGTTGTAAGCATGGTTGAAAACACCAAGTGTTTTGGAAGTGATATAGGTGTCAAACAAGGTTGCCCTCTATCCCCGACTTTATTTGGGTTATACATTGATAAGCTAGAAGATTGGATAAACATATTTGGGGGAGAGGGGGTCCACTTGGCCAAGTATGTGGTGAAGTTTCTGTTGTATGTTGATGACCTAATTTTGATGGAAGAAACAATATAGGATTTGAGAGACCATTTTCAGGCTCTAGAGCTCTTTTGTAAGAAGTAGGGATGTAGGTGAACAATCAACAAAACCAAAATCATGATTTTTTCAACAAAAAGGGAGGTTCAACACCTCAATTTTTAGTTTGCAGGAGGGTCTCTCGAAGTGGTGTCAGAATACAAGTATCTCGGCCTTGACTTTCACAACAAGCTCAGTTGGGACATGTGTAGGATGAAAAGAATACAAAGTGGTTGGATGAGCTCTTTATGCACTCAAAATAGATGTAGGAATGTTGAGATATGAGATTGGAAGACCATCAAGGGTCCTTTTTGGGTTACTTGTTGCTTTGTATGGGCTAAGTGAAACAACGAGTTGTAGAAATGGAAGCAAATAGAAAAGATCCAAAACGTCTAATCACATATGACAATTTCAGAATTAAGGATCCAATTCCCTATGAAATCATCCTTGCTGAGACATGTACTTTTCTTTTAGAGGCAATTACTATGAATTAAGGTATTATGTTACTTGAAAAAATAGAAAACATGAAGATCGACAAATGACCTAGGGCTTTAAAAAAGATGAAGAGTTGAATAAAATGAAGAACATTTGGATGAAGTAGAACCACAATGGATGAGTAAATGGAATATTAGTTTAACTGAATGCCCAAATTGTAACAAAAACATAAAATATGTGAATGAAAAGGTTTAGAACAACAATGTGGAGGAAAGAAGCAAGTAAGTAAAGACAACACTATATTTCAGTGTTCAATCCAAACTATGAGCATCAGTGAAAAACTATATAAGGGCTGAAATTAAATGGAGAGAAAAAAAAATCCTCATTGCTCAATGAGGACTACATCCCACAGGCTTAGATGTGAAATATGGAGATGGATACGATTCCTAAGGAGTACTGTAAGAAGAGACGGTTTATGTATTTTTTAATATATGAGGACGTCGAAACATAGGAGAACTTCATTCTTGAATGTCGTATACATACATGTTCAACCCATGTGAAAATGTAAAAAAAATAGTCTCCATGGTGAAATCTAATTCGAATTGAAAAGAATAAAATATTTTACGAGGATTGCTAACTAAAATTAAATGAAAGAACAAATTCATGAACCTTAATGTTTGAAATGAAATGAAATGAAAGATTTTAATGACGTCCATGAGACTGAAGAGTCTATGGGACCAAATGAAACTTGAGACATTTAAGATGATTTCATACTCTTTTCAATATCAGCTATTCTACTGTATGAATCTTGAGCACCAAACCAACGATCTTTTGAAGTTTTGTTTCTTCGAATAATTGATTTAAGTTGTCCACTTTCAAGTCAGTTTTCGTACTGGATACAAATATCATCATATGCTGAACACTCCATAATGAAATGCCATTATGTCTCAACAACCCCTTTGTCTGCAGAAAAGACAAATTCTCCTTTCCCAATCCTCCTTGGGAATAATCCATCTATTGGTTTCACATCGAAGATGATGCGATCCGGCCCTCAATTGAGCCACTAAAATCCTTGTTTTACCCTTTGATAACTGCCCCTAGATAAGCTTTTTCATCATGCTCCCAAGTGGGTTGAATTATTTGATATATTGTGCTTTCTTTCGACCAATCTGTTTTGTCCACATGGCAGTCCTAAACTTTTCCATCACATAATTTTTTATTTCCCTGTTGTTGTTAGGACACTCTTGAAAGTTGATGCCCCATTTGTTCATCCATTTTTTGTTTTGTTTCATCCAGGTTTTCTTTCTGCGCTCTAGCTTATACCTCCACAACCATTTTGGGCCAGCGAAGATTATCCATGCTTTCAATTTTTTTCAAATAGCTTATCAGACCGAGTTATTGTCGATGCTTCCATCGGGAAAGTACCCGCTTCAGCCAACAAGATCTCATAAGGAACTATTGATTTGACTTTAAGAGTGCTTGTGATTAGATGTTTCTGGATTCTTTCTAATTGTCTCCACCCATTATTTGACATGTACTTCCCCAAACATTGCAGCCTTCACCGGAGTAACCAACACCAGGGTTTTCTTAGTTTTCTAGTCCCAAAGTCAGCTTTCCTACACCTGTTTTGAAGTAGATAGGATGCTTTCCAACCTCCCTGTATCCCTTTTTCTCTACAAGTCTCCCAACTAAGCTTGTTGTGGAAATCAATCCCAAGATATTTGTATTCTGTTACAATTTCCAAACGAGCTCCCCTAAAAAAGAAAGTTAATTTGTCTTTCTCTTTCCTTTTTAAAGAAAAAATCATGATTTTTGGTTTTGCTAATGTTCACTTACATCTTGACTTCTTGGAAAAAGAGTTCTAAGGCTTTTAAATGATCCCTCGACCCTTGAGTTGTTTTAGAAATTAAAATAAGATAATCGACATATAAGAGTAACTTCACCACATAACTTACAAACTGTATACCCCCTCCTTCAGCTTTGTTTAACCATTCTTCAAGCTTGTCAATGTATAAGCCAAACAAGGTGGGAGAAAGAGGGACAACCTTGTTTGACACCAATGTCACTACCAAAACATTCTAACATACCTTCTCTGGTTATGATTTTAGCTCTGACCTGCTCATAAAGTCTATCCACTGTTGCTCTAAACTCGTTTGGAATCCCAAGTTCCTCCATCCTGTTCCAAAGTTTGTCTTTAGGTACCATGTCAAAAGCTTTCTTAAAATCAACAAAACAACAAAAAGCTTCCTCTCCTTGGGTGTCCCATACCTTTTCAATCAAGTGCGTAAGAGTGATGCAATGGCTAATGGTTGAATGTTTAGGTCGGAAGCCCGCGTTCCCTTTTGCTCTTTTACCCTCTCTTTTGGTCCAACTGTTGATTCGATGTTCTATCATGCCCCCAAAAAGTTTACCAAGGAGAGGATTGATCATAATGGTGTGATAATTGGATGGATTATTAATATCACTGCTTTCAAATAGAGGAATACCAACACTAGTCGTCCACTCCAAAGGGGAAGCCATTCTGGTTGATCTCATTGAATATTTTTCTAATGTACGGAGTGAGGACCTCCACATCCCCACTTTAAAAATTTAGCCTGCAGCCCGTCAATATCTTGTGCTTTACCACTTGCTAGATTCTTTATGCCTTGTTTGATGTCTTCCATCGAGAAAAACTCAGTCAAGTATTAATTATGAGATGAATATCCTTTTGTTGAGACTGTTCATAGAGGTTCCGCGCATACTCTAACCACTGATCATTTGTGATATTATTTTTTGTGCTTTTCTTTTGTTGTAACTCCCTCCAAAAGCCTTTGGGATTGTGTTTTCCAAGAGAAAGTAATTCTTTCCTCCTCATATTCACATAGCTTTCTTTTTTGTATTGTACCAATTTCTCATATTTCTTTTTATTTTCTTTGTTCCTCTCACTTTCCTTCAAAGCTCTCTTGGCAACCTTACATGCTTCGTCATACCACAGATTCATTGGAAAAGTATTTACAACTCCCTTTCTAGGCTTAGATATTTTGTACGCACTTAATGCTTTGTGAATTAGAGGAATAAAAAAATTACTCTGTACATAATCACTTGTCCCCTTGGTTGCCTTGCTCTCCATGTCATGTCTTGTCATTTGAAATTGTTGTTCAAGGGCAACAACAAATATTTCTTGATTTGCTTTATTTACAATGATTTTGCCTTGTTGTTGAGTTGTCTTTTGCATGGGGTGAACTTGTTTTCTTTGGTGCTGATTTGAGATGGTACCAAACTTGACAAAGAGGGGTTTATGATCTGATTTTAGCTCGATAGAACAATCCCTTATTTTGAACTCAAGCAATTGAGAAATAGAGCTTTGGGAGCAAATGACATAGTCCACTATACTTTGACCATTATATGTTTTGCACGTGATATTGCCTGATATGAGCCAAACTCTCATGCCATTACAAATAACCATGTCGTATAAGCTACATAGGCCTAGAAGCTCAACCCCAAAATGTGTCACCCCTCCATTACTATCTTGAGATATTCTTTCCCAAAGCCGGTCCTCTTCTTCATTAAGCCATAAAGGATTGGTATCTCCACATTCTTTGTTGTTCAACTGGAGAGATTGATTGTTTGTGGTCCTCGCATTAAAGTCACCTATTAAAATTATTTCCCTTGAGGTATTGAACACAGAAATGTCTTTTTTTAGCAAAGCATATAAATCTTCAATGTCTAAATTACTTCACTTATAAGTCTTTGAACTTTTCGGTGTAAAGTAGCAAGCAACCAATCTGATTGTCACCTCATTATCTGATATTTTCAATCATATGTATTGCTTATTTGGGTCCTCCTTTTCAACTTTGACGGTCTCGAGCCATATTTCCTTGATTAGCATTGTGATCTCCCCCATGACCTTTCCATGTGCCATTCCCTTTGTTCCAAATTGAAATTTTCTTGTATCCTTCAAATTCTGGGACTTTGCAGCGCTTATGTTCATGTGTTTCTGTAAAAATAATAATATCTTTCCCCTCTGTTATGGCCCCCAATCCGAGTCCTCTTCTCCACGGATACCCCCTACAATTCTAACTTACTATATGTATGGATTCCCGTAGGACCCCGAAGCTCTATTTCTTGCTTGACAATTGATCACTGATTTGGGCTTTCCCATTCTCCAATCGTGACCATTCTCGTGCCTCTTGCCCGTTTCACTTTCTCCCATCCTTTCTTTCGATCTTCTTGTTGGATAAATGTCTAAGTCTTCGTCTTGATATAATCATAGTGCTGTAGAGAATTTATTTGAAATGAAATGAAATGAAAGATTTTAATGACGTCCACGTGACTAAAGAGTCAAAGGGACCAAGAAAAGCAGAAACATTAAGCTGAAACCAAGTTCTTTTCCAAATCCTCTCGCCTACTGTGAATCTTGAGCACAAAACTGGAAATCCTTTGAAGCTTTGCTTCCTCAAATAACTCATCTAGGTTGTCCACTTGTAAGTCATTTTTGTACTGGAAGCGGATGTCATCATATGCTGAGCATTCCATGATGAAGTGCCATTCTGTTTCAACAACCCCTATATTGCAGAAAAGACAAGTTCTCCTTTCCCACTTTACTTTGGGAATAGTCCATCTGCTCGTTTCACAGCGAATATGATGTGACCCGGTCCTCAGCTGAGCCAAAATAATCCTAGCCTTACCTTTGATATCCGCCCTTAAATAAGCTTTGTCATCATGAGCCCAAGTGGGGTTGAAATATTTGATATAGTGCGCTTTCTTACGACCAATATTTTCTGTCCACATGCTGTTCCTAAACTTCTCCGCCACATAGTTTTTTATTTCCCTATTGTTGTTAGGGCACCCCTGGAAGTGGATGCCCCACTTCTCCATCCATTTGGTGTTCTGCTTCATCCAAGTTTTCTTTCTGCGCTCTAGGTTATCCTCTATAACCATTTTGGGCCAATGATGGTTGTCCATGCTTTCCACTTTTTTCAAATAGCTTATTAGCCGAGCGATTGCTGAAGCTTCCATTGGTAACATACCTGCTTCAGCCAGTAAAATCTCATAAGGGACCGTTGATTTAACCTTGAGAGTGCTTGTGATTAAATGTTTTTGGATTCTTTTCTACCTGTCTCCACCCATGTTTTGACATATTACTTCCCCAGACTTCACACCCATAAAGGGCCACCGGAGTGACCAATAGACCAAAGAGGGTTTTCTTAGTATTCCAGTCCCAAAGCTCAGCGTTCCTACATCTATTTTGGAGTGAGTATGATGCTTTCCAACCTCCTTGAATTCTTTTTGCTCTGCATGTTTCCCAGCTCAATTTGTGGTGAAAATCAATCCCCAGATATTTATATTCTGTAACAATTTTCCAATGGCTTCCCTTCAAAAAGAAAGTTAGTATGCGTCCCTTTCCTTTTTAGAGAAAAAATCACGATTTTTGTTTTGTCAATGTTCACTTGCATCCCGACTTCCTGGCAGAAGAGTTCTATAGCTTTTAGATGCTCTCTCAAACCTTGAACTGTTGTTGATATTAAGATAAGGTCATCAGCATATAAGAGCAGCTTCACCACATATTCAGCTAACTGTACACCCCCTCCCAAAACGTAATTAAAATCATTTCCTTACATGCACCCCGCCTCCTGCCAAAAACAATATCCGGCATCCCATAAATAAACCTACCTACGCTATCTAGAACAAAATTTTGATTGGATGCAAGCGGCGATCGCTGTTTCAATTCCAACGAGATGCAGATTGTTGCCTCTCATCATGTTACACAATTGTTTACGAGTATGTCTTCGTTTTGTTGCCTCCAGTTGCACTGCCCTGCACAGTTCTATAACACCGGCTCCCTTATTATCTTCAAATTCGAAATGGCGAAAGAACGGTACGTTGTTCCACAGTTCCAGGCGTCCTCTACAAGTTCGAGCGTGGGGTTTATTATCGTCTGGTCCGTATATTCTTTTGACTGCCAAATTTAGACAGCACAAAAGAAACTCATTTGCGAATAAAATCTCTCTTGAAATTTACGATTTGAATGTCCAATATGTAATTAACATCCATTTGTCTCTTGTTAGTAATTTCTTTATGCTTGACCCTGCCTACCTGGTTTTTGGATTGGATACATAACAACATTCCGATTTTTAAAAGTTAAAAGCGGGTATTAGAGGAGAGATAGATATAGGAACTCGATCTGATTTTAGTCAATGCTAGGGCATTTTGTATATATATCTTTTCAGTTAAAAGTTTTTACGCTGTCAAACAAAATGAATTAAATTTTGCTGAAGACTACTTTAATTTGTCAAGGCCTTGAAGTGCAAGGACAAGCATAACTGGTAAAACAACCACGGTTCTAGTACAAGCATGCATTTTCAAGAATATAACTCTGTGTCATGTAGCCAACCAATTCACCACTTTGTGGTTGAACCTTGTAGAGTAAATCGACCAAGGTATAGTTGCTAGACTTGGGCCGAATTAGTGATCAAATTTGAAGGGCTAATCCAAATTTCATTGTGAAGGGCAAATATTGCACCAAACCTTTGGCTGAAAAATTAGTATAAATATTTTACACTTCATATGACAATATTAAAGCAAGTACACACGTAAAAAAAAATTTAAGATTTTTTTTTAAAAAAAAAAAAGAGATTTAAAAATAAATGATGATTATAAAAACTAAGAGCATCAATCTGGATGTTGTATGACGGGCAAAAGATAGGTTCCCAACTGGGTTCTCAAATGTAGGGATCCAATCTATATTTGGACACATGATGTAGATACGAAGATGCTCAAGGAGCTCTAGTGTCGTAATTCTAGAGGATAGTGATCCTAACCCAAAGATAGCTATAGGTTTCCAAGACCCACAACTAAGATAAATATAGGTATCCTACTAGGATTTAGAATAAGAGTAACCAAAGGGTAGATAAAACCAAGGGGGTAATATAATAAGACAATGCAATAGATCAAAACAAATATACATCTACTCTAATCTATATCAATGAATGACCAACATACAACATACATGTGCAAGATAAAAGACTAAAGAGGGTTAGAGATACTTACCTGTAGTGTGTGTGTGTGTGTGTGTGTGTGTGTGTGTGTGTGTAACCATTGATGCACAATCCTTCCCAAATACAACAATACCGAGAGAGAATCGCTATGGGTGGAGAAGGGGAAAACTCAATAAGAAGATGTTCAGTCCTAACTCACTATGGTCACCCAGAATGCACAAAGGTAAGCTCCAAGATTCCAAGTTAGTAAATAAGTGTGAAATAGTGTGGAAGTGTTGCAAGCAATAAGTGCCTTCATATATGACAAAAGTAATTGTTTGGTAGTGGTTTATCAAAAAGAAGGCATAATATAAATGCCCAACGCCATCATTCGTGGGCGATGGCATTGACTATAGAAAAGTCAAAATAGACGCTATCGCACATGGGCGATAGTGTTGGCCTTGGGGAAACCCTAAGGTCAAGATGTGAAAAAACATGGGTAATGGAGGCCAAAAGGTAAATGAGGATAAATTACGAGGGTTTCGGGTGATTGAAAGTAGGAACAATGGCATGTGCAACAAGCATAACCAAGTAGACATATTGAGGCAAGATGACATAATGGGTGTAACATGTGATTAAAGGGAAGAAATGAGGAAAGGATGGGGTAAGTATGACATAATAAAGACATCTTTCAAATGTTGTGGTCTAGCCCACATGACCAAGTCCGATCACACCCCAATCCTTGTAGGCCCCTTAAGGAACCTATTCAGGAGGAGAATGCATCACCAACCCCTACATAAAAGAAACGGCTAGCAAACGTCAAAAATATGGTGTATACGTATGCCCCAACCGAAGATCATCGCGTGTCACAATATGAAACATGAGATGGTTTTTGGAAAAAGATCTATGCAACACGTAAAATTGTAAATGCTGAAAGTAAAGCTGAAATAAAAGCACTGTAAAGAATTAATGAACTCCACTAAATGAAATATACTTGCCTCATACTTACCTATTGGTGTTGCTTGACTTGCATGTGGTGGGCATAATAGCTGCTTGGAACCCTGAATAAACAACACCAAAAAGTAACTGTAATGTCCTTTTTTGGGGGCTCTCAGGAAACTATGCAAAGCTGAGAATAAACAACACTTTTCAGATTTTTAATAGGTTGTTAGTGACTGAAAAAAACATGTAGAAACCCTTACTAGTTGTTAGCAGACCTTCTCCTAGGGCAACGACCCCTTTGGAAACTTCAAGCTCACTTTTGAGCCTTTAAACACTGCTGAAAATGTTATTAGATCGTCTCCAAAATTATTATAAATTACTAACAATCATATCACGCAAGAAGATGAATTTTTGTAAGCTTGGAAGTAAGAGATCTGATTTTTAGTTGAGACCCTCAAATTGCAGAAATTAATTATTCTAGAACTATAACTAACTTCTATGAGCTTGGAAAAATAACAAAACACCACCAAAATTAATGAAACTTAAGAACTTGGCCGTTAAAAATATGAAGAATATTTTTCCAACTTCAGAATCATGAAATTATTGCGAGGCAATATTGTAATGCTCCCTTAGGTGGGTCGCTCCATTTAGAACAACCAATAAAAATGCAAAAATAATCCACAAAGTAGGTCGCTCCACCTCAAAATAGGCAATTATGCATGCACATTCATAAATAGGGAAAAGATCCTTCAATTGTTGGCCAAATAGCACTTTAGGGCAATTTGCCTAGGGCTGGAATTAAGATAACATCAACAAAGAGATCCTTTAAGGTGGTGGAGACTCTCGTGTTGAAGTCTTCCCTAGACTTGGTGAAGAATTTCGTCCTCACACAGGACTCCCAAGGGTTTTCGTCCTTAGGAGAGGGAAAGAGATGCTTCACAAGCGATCTTTCCAAAATAATAGAATTCACATGATAATCAATTGGCCAAGCAACCTCCTTTTATATCATAAGAGGTGCTACAATTCAATAATGACCGACTTTATAATGCACTTTAATCATCTTTTATAACTTGAGCTTGTATGCTCACCACATTAACTAACTGACTAATTAATTAATTCCCTCTAAGGGAGCGCTTGGCTTCCCAATAGGAATACATAATAAAAATAAAAACATCCTCTAAACTGACATCAAATATCTTCAGAAACATTCCTCTTGCTCCAATGTTTAGTATGACAGTCACCCCTCCCCAAGATTGCTTGTCCTCAAGCAAATGTAAATTCTTGGATCTTAGCTGCTCCAACTTTGATGTATCTGCACATGAAGCTAACTCATTAAAGAAAAAATGTGTTCCCTTCTTCATCCACTCATGCTTTGCGGATATGATGGCCAGCTCTTCTTCTTTGCTTGCCAAGGCCTTACAATTACCATCCAAGCATTGGTTGTCCACAATTTCCCTCATGCTGCCCCAAACACCAATGTAATCTTGTTTTTTTCTTTAAAAAATCATAATGAGGGTGACTGGAATTCCACTTTTACTTGCACAAAATATTACAAGTATGTTAGAGTGTAGTGAATACAACTCCCAGCTCTTAAGATGTCTCTTTATGCTCCAAAACCTTGAGAAGAGAAAATTGGAAATGCACCAAACAACAGGCTTCTTCTGTTGAACAACCCTAAAATTGACCCTTGGGTCAAGGTATTTGCCATCCCACTTTGCTCCTACGATTAAGCAATCTATCCCTTTAGAAAAATAACACCAGGGGCTGTATAGTGACTGCAACAGTCATGAAATGCTTGGAATGTTTTCTCAAAAAACAACCTCTTTGTCTTTATTAACAATTTACGGTGGAACCCTTCATGTTCAACTTTGTTTCCATTGTCCCCACTCATGCTACAGCTGTTAGAATGTGCTTTCTTGCTCAGAAACTGATTGAGACTGATTGGAATTGATTCTAAAGTGTGCAAACAATTTCCTTTCTTTCCGCCTTCTTGGGTATGACCGCCACCAAGATGATAGACAAGCTGGAAGCGCCTATGAAAGTCATGCAAACTTTTATGACAACATGCTTGGAAACCCTCCAATCATCATTTCTACCACCTATCATCATGCCACCCATTACTAACTGACCTCCCAAACTAAGGATAGCAAGATAATCTCCATCTTGCTTGATGTCCCATGTGAATCTCATGACTTTTATCAAAATAATTCTTTTAGTAGATTGTGAATTAGAAGAGAACTGAAATGGCATTTGTGAATGGTATTGTAATACACACAAACATGTAGGACTTACACATTCACGTGTGGTTCCCAATGCTTGAGCTGAAAGTGCCTTTATGACGTGATGATTCCTTTCCGTACCTTGGGCAGCTGTCCATGCCAAAATGTTCATGGGAAATGAAGAACTATCTATTCCATCAATCCAAAGCCTTGCTTGCTCCCCTTGTTCCAAGGCTTCATCTGAAAGCTCATTGATGATGTGATAATTTCCCTTTAAATCTTTGGTTGCTGTCCATGCAAATGTACTCATGGGGTACAAATGCTTTCCCATGTTGTCACTCCAACATATCACCTCACACAGTTGTGACCGAAAGATGTGGTCCTTATCATAATCAATTTGGATTGAATTCCAATCAGTTCCATATTTACAGCTGGAAGTGACGATGTTTACCCCAAAGAGTTCTTCGAAACCCATCTTGTGATGATGAACACTCTTACCTATTGTGAGTGGCTCTTTTTGTGAGAAAATTACTGAATGTAAGGACACCATTTGCTGCCCAAAATCTGCTGTTACAGGCTGCTCCTTCTTGCAATTTCCCTCCATGTGACACACTATTTTCCCTCTTGACCCATGAACTTCAACCATTGAACCTTGTTGTCTTCCACAATATTTTCCTTATGTTCTTCTTGTTTTTTTCCTTGCTCCTTGGTATGAGATGATGAAATTACTAGTAATAATGATTTCAACATTAGTAACTACACCCCCTTTTGGCCTCAAAACATTACCAAGATCCCATACCCATGTGTACAAACCATTTTGATACAAGGGATCCAACTTCCTTCTCTTATCTTCCATAGAGTGATGGCAAAATTGGAGTAGACCATTGCTGTTTTTATCATATCTTGAATTGAATATATGAGGGTGCTGTCCCTCTTGCCAAGGCTTTGAAAATGCCTTAGTATGGAGCATTGAATTTGGGCAATGACCATCATACCTTTGGCTGTCATGAAAATCCAACTCATAGGCAATGCTTGTGAGATGGATAGTAACTTCTTGGCAAAGATCCTCCCCCCATTTTTTCTCCTTCACCTTCTCATCATTGTTAAAATAACCCTCATGATAACCAAAACATTGTAATGACATAGGGTGATGCAATAGACTCTTGCTATGATCACGAAAAAAATTAATTTGCTTACCCTTAGTTGCTGTCCTGAAAATTACAACGGACTGAAAGTGATTATGGGTACCCGGAAAAGCCATTTCTTCATTTGTGTGTCTTCCAACAAGGTCACCCGAAATTCTTGCCCCATTGACCCAGGCTTTGCAATTCTGATTTTTCTTCCCTCTTGGGCTCAGCCTTCATGATCTCTCCAAACCTGTGTCTTCATAGTGTTGTTCAGAAAATCAATCAAGAGCTCCACTTTGGCAAGAGTGTTAGGGGTTTCTAAGACTCGCAAGGGCTTCTCCCTCTTGGTAACCAACTGTTGCGATAGATCTCTTTCCTTCTTGGCCTTAGAAGGATGGCCATCTTCATCACCATAGAGAGAAATTGCATCTTCGAATTTCACCATGGCCTCCTCTCCATCATGTAATTGATCCACCACATGCTTTTTGATTTGTTTCTTCATGATGGAAGGGTTTTTCCCTTCTAGGACTGAGACCTTTCTGTCATGGTCCTTTGATATGGTGCGGGTCTCAGGCTTTGTGCCAATTCCCACTCTATTATTTTCTATCTCCACAAAATCTTCAAAGGAAAGGGCATCACACATCCCTTTTAGAAGAGCTTGATATTCTTCTGTCAATTTGTCAATCCTTGAAATCCCTTTCTTCTTGAATGGACCATCACTCAACATGCCTTGGATGGTTAGGGAAAGCCTATCCAGTGCATTAGCTATCCCTCCTTGTGTTTTCATGATCATGTCCAATTTCTCTTCCCCTGTCTCCAAGGGTTTCCTCTTTTCCTTTCTTTGGTAGTACTTCATATCACCGTCATTTGCCATACTTCACAGGCTGGGAGTATAGATCTCTGATGCCACTGTAAATGTCCCATTTTGGGGCTCTCAGGAAACTATGCAAAGCTGAGAATAAACAACACTTTTCATATTTTTAGCAGGTTGTGACTGAAATAAACATTTAGAAACCCTTACTAGCTGCCAACAGACCTCCTAGGGCAGCGACCCCTTTGGAGACTTCAAACTCGCTTTTGAGCCTTCAAACATTGCTGAAAATGCTATTAGATAGTCTCCAAATGTTTTATAAATTACCAACAATCATATTATGCAAGAAAACCGATTTTTGTAAGCTTGGAAGTAAGAGATCCGATTTTTAGTTGAAACCCGCAGACTGCAGAAATTAATTAATTATTCTAGAACTGTAACTAACTTCCACGAGCTTGGAAGAATAGAAAAACACCACCAAAATTAATGAAACTTCAGAATTTGGCCTTTAAAAATATGAAGAATATTATTCCAATCTCATAATCATGAAATTATTGCAAGGTAGTATTGTAATGCTCCTCTAGGTGGGTAGTTCCATTTAGAACAACCAATAAACATGCAAAAATACTTCACAAAGTAGGTCGCTCCACCTCAAAATAGGCAATTATGCATGCACATTCATAAATAGGGCAAAGATCCTTCAATTGTTGGCCAAAAAAACTCCTTAGGGCAATTCACCTAGGGCTGGAATTAAGATAACAACAACAAAGAGATACCTCAAGGGGGTGGAGACTCCCGTGTTGAAGTCTTCCCTAGACTTGGGGAAGGTTTTTGTCCTCACACAAGACTCTCCAAGGGTTTTTGTCCTTAGGAGAGGGAGAGAGATGCTTCACAAGCGATCTTTCCAAAATAATAGATTTTACATGATAATCAATTGGCCAAGCAACCTTCTTTTATATCATAAGGGGTGCTACAATTCAATAATGGCCGACCTCATAAAGTACTTAAATAATATTTTATAACTTGAGCCTACATGCTTACCACATTAACTAATTAATTAATCAAGTCCCTCTATTGAAGCGCTTGGCTTTCCAATAAGAATACATAATAAAAATAAAAAACACTCCCTAAATTGGCATCAAATATCTTCATAAACATTCCTTTTGCTTCAATGCTTAGTCCCACGAGGAAGAAAGGGGATAAGGTCTTCAAATCCGCTAGTCTCCAAAAAGGGACATGACAAAAACACTAGAAGAGAATCAGTAAAATAAGACAAATCATGTAGCTAGGTCATGAGAAGGATGTAGCCAAGAGTCGAAATGACGAAAATGAGGATTTTCAGCTAAATTTGGTAGGAATGAGTACAATATGTCAAAATGAGTGCTTCCTTGCCACGAGTGGCACAATTTCTAACAAGTTTTTTAGAATTTGTCATTTGAAAGATATGAAGGTTTGAAGATTGGAAGGATATCGTGTCGAAACCAGTTATAAAAATTACTATAAATAGTAAAGGGAGGAATTCATTTGTCACTTTGCTAGTTGAGATTAAAAGCAACTAAGATCTGAGGTTACCCAAATTGAGTGATTTTGGTGATGATGGCGAGGGTACGAGGTGGTGGATGAGATGGCCGAGATAGGGCACACGACGGTGTGAATTCTATGGTAGGTGTTGTTTTCAAATTGGAAATGGGTACCTAAGAAAAAAATGGAAAAATATATGCCGGGGTAAATTTAGCCAACAAAATTTGCCCCAAAGATAGTCAAAATGTAGATCGGGTCGAGGTCTAAGTGGGTTTGGGATCATTTTGATTTTGGGAGTCATTAGGTTAGGTTGTTGAAATTAATGCTAGAAAAATTCGCGTGACCTTGAAAAGAGACCTCATCAACCATGCTAGGATGACCAATCACAACATGGTTAATGGCGTTTGGACTGGGGGATATTTTCTAGGATGGCTGATGGCATTTTGGCTAGCAGGGCTGATAGTTTAAGGGGAGGTGAAAATTTGTTCAAGGCCAGTGGCATTAAGCCATCAGGGTTGATGTAGTGTTAAAATTTGAAACTGTGATGATGTGTGATGTATGGCTTTGATGATTAATTTGAATAGGGATCTGTTGGGTACTTGGTTGATATTTTGCAAGTGCCACAGAGGATCCAACAATGGAGATCAATATATGTATCGTGGTTACTAGAGTTGTTGTGTGGGTTATATGCATAGGACATTGCATAGTTATAGGGTCTTGATTTTGGAGGCATTATGCAGATGGTACGGATCCCATGGAATCTAGATTTGATACAAATATTTTTGGGCCATTGGGAGTTTAGGTCCAACACCTTCAGGTGGAGGGCCAATGGATAGGCTATAGAGGCTACAATGGCACTACAGGATGTTCATGTGATTTTGGGGCTACCTATTCAGGGAGTTTGCATGTGTTGTGATGTACTGACAGGCACTGCAGAGAGGAGGGCTCTAGCACGATGGGCCATAGGTAGTGAGGAGTATCATCCAACCACAGGTAGTAAGGAGTATCATCGAGGCTGATTGATGGTTTGTTTGAGTGACGTATTTGTTGCATAGATTCCAAATATCTGGAAGGCTATTATTGGTATGGTTGTGGCATGGATCTTGTGCCACAAGGAAGATGGAGCAGTACCATTGTTTGTATTAGCGGTGTGTAGGGATGCATTAGAGGTCAGTATATAGTTTAGTTGAGGGACAACCACATGGGTGCAGTTGGTGCACGATTTTTATAGGATTCAGGTGAGGCAACAAAGAGCAATGGGGCCCATCATACTATTGACAACTTGGATTTATGAGCGGTTCCCAATGTATAGGCCTATAGGGACACCGCTACAGGCAGCAAGGGATGCCTTGAGGATTCTATAGTGGGAGAGAGGCTCAACAATGAGGTTGGCTGTTGGTTATAGACGGTTGATACAAGTTAGACAATAATAGGTGGTATGGTAGCCTTAGAAAGGGACAATGGATTAGTGGCCTAGTTGGCTGACTAAAGTTGTAGTCGAGGGGACCTCGGAGATTACAGGTCATTACGTGTGGTGGATGGAGACATACCTAGTTGATAAAGTGCCATTGCAGTTTGGTTGTCCAACCCATGTGGTAGCCCTTCCTCTTCCAAAGTATCGGCCACAACATGAGAGAGAGTGAGAGAGGAGGGAGAGTGAGACTAGTGGTATCATTGCCACCATTGCGGCCACGCCAAGTTAGGCGTGCCCCACAACTAGGTGGTAGGTGGCAGCAACATAGGGGAGCAAGAGATGAAGAGGGAGCTCATGTGATAGAGGTTGGGGACAGTTGCAAGAGACATGCTAGCAGAGAGGAGAGGATATCACCGATGATATTGGTGCCTTGAGAGAGGTGGGCATGATTGGTAGGAACTCACTGCCTGACATATGAGGAGGTAGAGGCAGTTTTGGGAGGTCGGGTAGATGAAGCTGTTGTAGTGGAGCAGCTCGGTGAGCCTCAAAGTTTAGTAGTTATGCTAGCATAGATGATGTTGAGATGGATGTTTGGACAGAGTACTAATGAGATATGTGGTTTGTGCGTTTTGCAAAGCGGACCACAACTGAGTGGCATTCAATGATTGAGGGTGCACATCATGAGATCATGGATGATGTCCTACACCTGATAGATACAACCGTGATGGCGGATCCAGTGTCAACAACAACCCGAGATTCACTCAGTGCATTTAGGTTAGTGGGAGAGGTAGCTCGTGAGATTCAAAGGCATAGACATGCTCAAGCAACGACGAGTGCAAGAGATATGAAATCCTTGGTGCAAGGCCTTGTCCAAGAATAGGCAACATTGGCATGAGAGTAGGTGGCGAGACTGTCAGAAGAATAGGCAGCGGCTACGCAACACGTGATTGATGCAGCCTGCATTGCGGTATTAGAGGTTTGCATGGCTAGAGCAGAGGGAGAGGCTTCAAGGGCTCGGTCTAGAGCCACATCTTTAACATGATCTTTGCATGTGACTAGTCAGGCACCATCAAACCAAAGCATTGACCGACCTCCATCTGAGGGAGGGGATGCTTGAGGGATGGTTGTATTGTTTTGAGAGATAAATGATATGTGATGATGTATAAAAACGATTCATTTTGAAATATATATGAGATACCATTGTTTTGGTGATATCATGAGGGGATGACGAGTCTGACAAGAACTAGATAATGGCATAATAGGATGGGATGAAGGGGATCGAGTTCGATGCTTAGGCATATGAGGAGGAGATTCTCGGGCTCGGCGCTTGCGGGAGATAACCCGACAAGTATTGTCAATATGTTATCAAAAACTGTAATGAGAACAAAAGAGTGGTGCTGCAGAAGAGGGTTATGTGGCTTTCTTTTGTTGATCTCACCTAACTCCCGCTTTGAGTTTCTTCATATATCATAAATAGGATCTACAATCTAAAACATCATGTCCAAGAGCCTCATGCCATGTACGGTATGGTTCAGTCGTAGGTGGGCTAGGACCCATAATGGCAAAAAAGCTGGTGGTGATGTTGTAGAAAGTAGAGTCATAGCGACATGTGGAGAAGTAGAAGGGAAGGGAATGGGAGATGTCGCAATAGGTGTTGTGGAAGCGCTATCTGAGGGAGTAGGTTGTGGCTCAAGCATCGGATCGCCAAATCAGGGGAGTATAGTTCATGAGCTCATCCTTAGAGTCAAAGTCAGAATAGGTATCATCGTCATCTATAAGATCATCCACCTCCAGATTGAAGGTAGGATGCGTGTCTTGCGAGGAGACGGTGATAGTGTTGGTGTTATGATTAAAAGTAAAGCGTAATGATTCTTGATAGCAAAATATTTCCGCATTTTTAGCTTGGGTATAGCCTACTAAGATGGGGTCGTCTAGAGAATATCCATCATCGTAATCGGGAGTAGTTACATTGATAATGCAAGAATCACTAATAGTCTTGAATTGAACGAGATGTTCTACGGGAGGACGCATAATGTGAGTAGCAGTGATAGGGATACGGTCGACGTCCTTCTTGCGTGAGCAAAGTGGGAGGTAATTGGGAGATATTGGCATCAAAAAAATTAGAGATGTTAATCCTAATCCTAAGGTTGATTTCATCGGGTTCTTCATCGTCTAAATCAAGAAGGTTGGGCAGAGTATTGCCCGCAACCTTGGGATGACCACTATGGTCGTGAAGGGAATTCATATGGTAGTTAAAGCGTTGATATTCCCGAAATGGGATGCTAGGAAGTTCTTCAAGGGTGGAAATTTTGAACATCCCAAAGTTGGAAGAGGTCAAAGTTCCAAGGGTTGGTGTCTCCTTGTACTTTATAGATACCCCCTAGGTGCTCGAACTTAACACATTAACAGGTAGATGACACAATTGAACACATGCGATGAGTCCACGAGCGACCTAGGAGGATATTATATGACAAGCGAAAGTTAAAAACCACGACTTAGATATGAACGGTGTGAGGAGGCATAGTGATAGGGAGTCAAATGCAACCCATAGGGGGCATCTGTCTATGATCATAGCCCTGACACATGCTCCTAGTGGATTTTAGATTGTTGATAGAGTAACCGAGTGTCATGATGAAGTCAAGGGAAGTGACACAAGTGCCATAATCTTCATTTATGAGGGCCCTTTTTACTGTGGTGTGGCCAATCTGAACTAAGATAAAGAGGGGAGGGTCGTCTGCACGAAATAGAAGCTCATTGAGGATCATAGAATCAAGAGGAAAGTGAATGCACAAGGAGTAGCCAATGGAGAGATCCGTGGAAATAGACAACTCTTCACATTGACGTATGATGCTCTCTTTTGAACCAAGTAGGGTAGGCTGTTGCCCCAAAGTGGGTGGAAAAGGAATGTTCATAGTGAAAAGTGTTGAC
The DNA here is from genome assembly GCA_019776745.2 of Taxus chinensis. Lineage (NCBI taxonomy): Eukaryota > Viridiplantae > Streptophyta > Pinopsida > Cupressales > Taxaceae > Taxus > Taxus chinensis. The sequence goes on from CM034150.1 coordinate 579,995,108, forward strand.
AGAAGACGCTCGTGATGTTGGGATGAAGTACAAATGAGTTCCAAGAATGGAATTTGACTCGGAAGGCAAGAGAGTTTTGCAAGAGGGTCCCAATCTTTAGGGCTGGACTGTGCAATAATCTGAACAATTTTTGAAGAAAGGGGGCTGGTAGAAAGTTCTGGATTTTGATTTTCAATTGACATTTCAATGGGATCGGCCATGGTAAAGATGTTTCCATAGGAGCCAATGGCATAAACATTCTCAAAGCCAAAAACAAATGGAATCGACCATGCAGGAGTGTCTGCACAAATGCTGATGATGTTCACCTAGGCTATGAAATAGGGCATAGAGGCTTGTTTGTTAGGTTTTTTCCGTGAAGAACATGGATAGATGAACTGGTAAGTTTAATTTTGGGTTGAGGAAGGGTAAAAGGGCTCAATACATGAGATAAAATGTTTGGTACCATCCATATGAACTGTAGTCTCTGTGGATTTAGTAGTATATAGATATGAGGTATCAACAATATTGGCAAACACATTGTTAGCCGGAACAGGAACAGGGTTGGGTTTTTCGGATTTGGAGTGATCAGGAAGTGGGTCATTATAGATTTTAAGACATTTATTACTTGATGAACCACTTTATGTTGATCACGCTGTTGGGCTTTGTCGCGTACCTTAGTAGCTTCATCTAACTTTTTTTCGAGTGATGGCCTCATGATCAAAGTTGTTGCCAAGGAGGAAGGTATAAGCAAAGGATCAAAGGGCACAACAATTATCATAGGAATGGCCCCAATTGGCATGCCACCAACAAAATTTACTTTCATCATGCCATTGAGGAAGAAGTCAAGAAGGGTCCATGATCATGGTGAATGGTTAGAATAGATGCCGTCGCAACTCCTCCTTGGATAGAGGTTGCTGACAGTCAATACGAGAGGGGGTATAGAGTTGCTTTGTGATTTGGTGACAAATTGATCAATGTTATGGATAGTCATATTAGAAGAAGTACCTTGAGGAAGAACATTCATGACTCCGTGATTAGTGACATTCTTGTTTCTAGGACGCATGAGGACTTGAATGTTCTTGGGGTTTTGCTGCTTTAGAGAAGGCTTTTTAAATTCCCTTATGTAATGTCCCCTTTTCCGGGGCATTACTAATATATCGGTTCATCTCTTTCATTTGCATTGTAACCCCTTGGCATGCCTAGCGCTACAAGTGGGAGTCTTATTTAATCTTAGAATGTGCACATAGGTTAGTTACTTTTTATTATTTTAATTAGAAAATAATAAAGTGCACATAAAATGAGTCTTTTAATATTTTAATTAAGTTTTATTAGTTTTTTAAATCTTAACCAAGATGGGCGAAAACCCAGTTGTTTAAATTTTAACCACTACGTTTTCCGTTTAGTTTTATAGTTTGCAAAATATACTAGTATTTCTTTGCACCACTATTTTTATAAATGTATCATTTACTTCTTTATGCTAGAATAAAGATAAACCATATTTCATCTTATCCGGATTGTATCCAAAAAGTGATTCTAGTCGAGGCTCAACTCGCCACAACCCCTTGCCTTTTCAAGAAAGTGCAAATGCCCAAAATCTATAATCACAAATACACTCCTGAAGACTACCCAAAAGCTACACACAGTTGCTACTTTTTTTTTCGAAAACAAAAATGATAAGAAAAAGAAACTTCCAAAAATCTTCCGAAACAGCGACACACAATCTTTCACATTAAAATCTGTGATTTTTATTTACCAATAGTCATAGAACTGCAACTCCCTCATGCACATGTAGGCACTAGGTGTTAGGAACTCCACTGATTGATCTCTCCTACTTCCAAAGAATCCAAAGCAACTGATTTTAACCAAAACCATTGGAGAACGTGACAACCACTGTCTTTTTAACCATCAAGTATTGCAGCATTAAACTCTCGTCTTAATGCACATCTAAAAACTTGTACTCCTTATCCTTTTAAAATGCCTATGCTCAGCCAATTGGATGTAAATATACAAAGAATTAACTAAGCGTTTTATGCCATACCGTAAATCATGGTGACGGCCACGTGGTGGCATAACTCAACTTCAACACCAATTAACCATGCCATCACCACTTCGTGGTGTTTCACAAGTGCATAATCAACTTCCACATTAGTGTGGTTTAAAGAAGTTTTAAATATAATTAAAACCAAATTTGCTCTACCAAAATATGTGGTTCAACCAAAAACGTTACTACGAGTTTGTGATATTGCATCTAAAGTGGAATACGTCATATATTGATGTTAAATGAGCAAATGTGCAGAAATAAACCATCTGCTGCGTTGGTCGAGTGCTCTTGCGCTCCTGACACACCAATATTTTTAATAAACAAGTTAAATAATCCTGCCAATTAAATTGGCATCAAATTCACAAGTCATAAATAAAGGTTAACTTTATTTATTTAATTATTGCAAAAATAATAGCTATAACCGCATTAATTGCCCAATAACAGAAGTAATTAACAGAAGCAACAAGTAGCTATGCATACTCCTCGGGCTACCTCAAGTGATTCATCATCACTCGGCGTAGTCCTAGCACTGTGCAACGCTACTTGCTCGTTCGAGACAATGCAAGAACAACACAAGAGCAACCAAGAACGTGGGAGCAATGCACCCAAACCAAATGAAAACACAGTCAAGTTGATAAGTAGATCAATCAATACACACACTAATGCACCACTAGAATGCAAGTGATCTAAGTGTGTGTGTGATGGTCCCCATAATTACCATTTCTGTACCAAGAGGTCCACGCAATGCATCTACAACCCCTCTTCCCTGAATGATATCCTCCCTCTTGGGTATCCGAGTTTCCATGCTAGGGTACCCGTTTTCCTGCGTCACAATTCACACACACAGAATATTGATTAGGCCTCAACATCACAAAAATCATATAATTCCAAAACTTGAATTATTCTTCGAAACTGAAATAAATCACCAAATGTTGTAATCTTAAAACATGATGTATATCATAGCTAATTATTTGTGCACTTTCCAATAAACCATATTCTCATGTTCAAATGAATTGTGTTCATAATAATGGCATTATTTAATCATCTGGGAATCCAATAATTAAACAAATTATTATTCCAAATTTAATGTTTTCTCAGCAATATTAATGCTTACGTTGGATTTCTTCCGGAGGTAAAACACTCCCATCGAATATCACCACTAGGGTTAATGGAGATGGGATGGATGCAAAGGCATTTACTTTTGAGGAAGGCCTAAAGGTCTTACAATTTGAACTTCGAAATCTTTGGCCCGAGCCAATACTAAGGGAGGTAAAAATTTGTAGTAAGATAGAGAATAGGATGTCAAAAGAGTAGGGATGTGGTCAACTACCGGCAATATTCATCAAGAAGAATGACCATGGAAAAAGGGAGTAAGGCGCCACAATGTCGATATCAGATACTTAGTAGAAAAGGAGACACTCGAATCAATAGGACATGACTAAAGGTTTTCATCATCAAGGTATGAAAGAACCCAAGTATGTGGGTTTGACTTAGGTAAACTAGTGAGGTATAAATATATCCCTTGTCAACTATGAGATGAAAGAAAAGGTTCCTACTTTCCTAGGATGTGTTCCCCATTCCTTAGTACCTCACCATAGGCCTATTATGAGGATTAGGTACTAGTGTGAAGAGACAGGGACACTATATGGTAGATATGCAGTCTCCTATACTAGTCAAAAACCTACTGCACCCGAAGGATCCCAGGCTCTGTGACAAGGCCAACTATGGAGTTTGAGCTTTCAACTAGGATAAGGGGTGTGTCAAATGATATCATGTCTTTTTTATTTGTGATTGGATATTATGATTATAATTAATGCCTTTTTCTGTTGCATTATGTTTGATTTTTCTTTTTATAACATGGTTTTAAATTTTTTTGGCCTTTGCTGTTCCACCATATGGATTCGGAAGGTTGATCAAATGGGTATGAAAGATGACAACACTAGAGAGCTTAGACTTTACTGTTAGAAAGGAGAACCTACAACTGAAATGCTTAGGTATTTCTAGACCTACCCTAAGGAAAGAGTGCAATCTCATCTCCGACCTAAGTGGGCCTCAAGTGAGAGAGGGAGGGGTAAAAGTGAGGCTTCTAGGAAGAATGTAGTAAAATGAAGGATAAAGCTAGTCGTTGACTGAACTTAGAGTTTTCTTTCATAGGGAATGAAGGCTGACATATAATGAACTAGGTAGTGTAGTAACTGTAGATCACTAGAAATGTTATAAGATGAGAGTGTAAACCTATAATAGGTCCAACACAAGCATAAAAGTGGTAACACTCAAGTGGGAAGACGGGTCATAATGTGATGAAAATCGTACCAGAAGATCTTAAGAGGAAACAAATGGTGGAATACACCCAAGAGGGAAAGATATTAAAGCAGGTTATAAAATAGCTTGAAAAAAGAAATGGATTACTTAGCTTGCAAAGAGGACAATGGCCATATAAACCCACGAGGGGGAAGATACCAAAGGCAGGTTGTAAAAATAATTTGCACAAATTAATTACCAAAGTAACTCTTAAAGAGGACAATGACCGTATAAACTCAAGAGGGGATGTGTCAAAGGTAGGTCATTAACATTGTTTGTAAAAAGAAACAACCAAAGCGCTCAATAAAGAGGTTGATGGCCGTAGAAACCCAAGATGGGAAGAGTCAAAGGCAAGTCATAAAAATGTTTTGTAAAAAGAAACTACCAAAGTGCTCAATAAAGAGGTCAATGGCTGTATGTACTTGAGGGGGAAGGTGTCAAATGCAGGTTGATATTGGGCAATGTGCTATTCAGGCAATAGAGTACTATAGGAAAGTATAAAATAGCAATAAATGTCACAGTGAGGTAATAAGGACAAGTATAGAATGAACTCATAAAGGGCATTCATTGGAACTACAAACATCCGGTGTCATGTCATAAACCTGTTGTTGAATTTTATATCATGTACAAATCAAGTGCAAGTAGTTATGACATGCAGGATGGTAGGCACGTCTAATTGCACAAGGAGAAATACCCTAAGTGGGATATGCTAAAAAAGATAAGCGTTATGCTTTGAAGATTTCTTGAAGTTGGATTTGATTGGAATTAATGGTTACAAGGTTTTTGGTTGGAATATGAGATGTTGGAAGATGGAAGGCTTTGTAAGATGCCCCCAAGCTAGAGGCAAAATGAGAATAGGTATCGTAAGATGGCCCAAAGGTTTAAGTGAAAGAAGGATGTGCATTGGAAGATGCCCCTAAATGTGAGAAAACGTGAGGTAACGGACAATTGTAGGTACTGTCAATTTTGAGATCCATGCATTTCTGATCGGCAGTGAGTTGATGCATGAATATGCCTGAAATTAGGGGTTTGAAACTTAAGGATGATGCAGGATAATGTGGAGTCATGAATAACAGATTTTCTAGTGGCATCAACCATGATGTAAAAATCAGGGTCACTGATGCATTTTTTTGCCATAGGGTTATTTAAAATTGTATCAGTTTTTTTGGAAAACTAGCTGATACAGTATGTAGATTAGAGTTTTGCTGAACAACAATATGCTTTTCATCAGGATGGCTGACAGTTACATTGGTCTGAGTTTTTTTGAACTACATTGTGCTCTTCAACAGGATGGCTGGTGCAGTAGGAAAGGTCTCATTTTATGAATTGGAGAAGAAGTTTGAAATTTGTTGAATTACCCAATTGATGGTTTCCAATAAAGGGTGGGTGGGGACGGTTAAAAAATGAAAGATCATCTCTAATATCAAGATGAAAGTTGGCATGTTCATATGGGAATGGATCACAGATGGGAAGATCCTCTTGTGGATCTTTGGCCATGATAAAGGGAAGATTCTCTTGTGGATATTCATCTATGATAGTGTGATAAAGAAGGGGAAAAGGGGAAGATTTGCTTCTGGATATTCATCCATGAGAGATATAGGATGAGACATGACTAGATATGAAAGGTTTTGAGAGAATTGTATGGAAATTTGAACTTTAGAAGCTAGAAGGGAAATTTTTGACAGGCAAGGTTATCTTGGCAAATCGATAATGCTAAGGAGCTAAAATGGAAAGTAAAAGAGATAAGAAGTTGATGAATAGTTGTTTAAAAGGAGATAAAGATGAACATGAACATGACTCACTTAGTGGAGTAAGATTCATGTTGGGTTTATCAGAATGTAATGATGGTTAAGCTGACGTGATAAACAAAAAAGGAAACTTGAATATAATTCAATTGACAGTGGAGTAAGATTCTACGGTCAACACACAAGCCAAGGATAGAATGCCAAGAGCCATAATAATTGTGGATATAGAAGATAGTAATCCACACTCTATTAAAGGTGAGGGTTCTAAAGCCTATGTCTAGGATAGGGGATGTGATCTTATCAGAATCCAAAGGTTGCAAGAATAAAGGTAATAAGCAAGTGCTATAAGATATCTAAACTAAGGGTTGTAAAGCCATGGGGAGGATAATAGGCAAGGGGTGTAACAGAATAATGTAATAGACAAAGATATGCTACTCTATCCTAGTCTAATACATGATACATCAAGCATAATCTTTCATACCAACATAAAAGAAAAATAAGGGTTTACGGATAACACCTTTGTGAAAACATTGTTGGCGCATTAATTCCCCAGGGTTAGTAGCACCTTGTGAGAGAGTTGTCATGGGCGGATCACAAAAGGGATAGTTAGAAGACCTAAGTAGACCAAAGCTGGGGGCTCCAAAGACTCCTAGTAACCCAATGCTCCAAAGTAGACCTCCAAGTATAATCTCCATTGAACCCTAAACCTCTTAAACCTTTAAGGGCAGATTTTCGAGTGAAAGCAAAGCAAACTACATGATGATGATGTTAGAAAAATGACAACCATGACACCCTTATATGGGGTATATGACTTGAAGTCGTGATCGCTCATGGTTGACGCTGTCAGCTGGAAAAAGGTTCTACTTGCCAGCATCAACCAGGGTCAATGCTTTCTGCCACAAATAGTGTGGTCTAAAGGTAAGGAGAGGAAAGAGCTTGGAGGCAGGGCTAATACTTGAAAGCAGGTATGGAGGGGGTCTGAAGGTGCAGAAAGTAGGTGTGAAGGTGATGATGCTGAGATTATCTAGTGGTTGGAAGTAGTAAGGGAGTAGTAAGGGGGCAGTGACGAAGGTCGTAAGGAGGCATGCCAGGGCAAGCTAGGGAGATGCCATGCACAATGACTCTTTCTCCAGATACTGCTAAGTAGCCCAACCCCACTCCCGATGATGCCCCTTAAGGCATGCACTCAGGGAGATTAATGCGCCAACTTCTTGCAAAGAACCATCATTAGTAAAAGTGAAAAATTAGGTGTATACACAGCCTGTGTGGGGACTATTCCTAGTAGAGTCCTCAAGAGACGAAGCTTTACTAAATGAAAAGATTTTGCCTGATTTGTTATCCAGTCTCATGACTTGCTTGAAGTGAATTACCAGAAATTATGGTTGTTTATGCTACCGAAAAATAGTTACAGAATGTATGCAACAATATTGGCCGGTGCTTAATGCTGTCAAGTCAACAAAACATATGGCAGATTTGAGTCCTGCTTAAAGTAGTTGTCTAGGTAAATAGAAATTTCTCCCTCTAATTTATCCTGTTGCAGTTATTTTACATTAAGTACCCTGACATCTCACCCTGTGAGAAATGGTTGTCTGTCAAAATCATCCGATTTAACCTCAATTAATTTATCTGCGAAGCAATATATAAATTAGGGATCTATCTTGATCTAGCTTCCTATGTGGAGCGACCTCAAAAGATATCCAATAATTTAAATTACATTAGCTGTTTGAATTAATCTTTTATATAACATAACAATCCAGCCAAATTAATTCTTATTTTATCCGTCGATATATTCAGTACAGAATGGGCACATATGTTGAACTAGGAGCAATCTTACTTCCGTATAACCCACATCAATTCTGCAAGTGATGTGTATGGAGATCCCCATTTTGAACTTTGAAGGCAGAGTGAACTGCTTCTGTTGAACTGCTCTCATCTTAAACTATCTTCTGGCGGGAAGTTGTACTAGATTTAATACCATTTCATTTTTGGCACTTTGTAGTTCAAGGCTAAAACATTTATGCATGCTACGTCCCTCCATGCACATAATTATTCTAGGAGACTGCTGTTTATACTGTTTTGTCAAGTGCCTTAGACTGTAAATAACAGTGTATAATAGGCGGATAATTTTTTAAATTTTTTGGCACTTTGTAGTTAAAGGTTATAACATTTATGCATGCTATGTCCCTTCCTGTACATATTTATTCTAGAAAACTGCTGTTTTTACTGTTGTGTCAAGTGCCTTTCTGTGTAAATACTAAATACATGTTTATAATACACAAATTATTTCTTAAGTAGTTACTTTACGTGATATTGTTTTTTATCTATATGCTTTGATTTTGAAATTGAAAACATTTACATCTACTCTATACACTATAAATGACACTTCTAAATCTCTGTTTTATCCTTGTTTTTGAGTATTGTTAAACAGATGATACTGGTGGAGGAAATGAGGGAGATCATTTAGTTGCAGAGTTCATGAATCATGTGATCTCCACCCGTCAATCATGGCCTTTGGAAGGCCGGACTCCAACACCTCTCATGCCACCACACACTGTTGTTAAAGTTCAGGTATTGATTTTTCTCTCTTCATACCTAGTCTTCTTGGAATTAATTTCATGTACTTAATCTGGGTTATTACATTTTTTAGTTTGCGGGTCAGAGTTGTACAGAATATTCATAAAACCTGATATACTCTTGACTTTTGTCAATACAATGTAGTACAGTTTCAGCTTTTGATTCAAGGGGAAAACACAGGTTGCATTTTATATATAAAACTTCAGCCAAACAAAATAGTAGATTAAATCCACAAAAGAGTCCAAAGATGCTAGGAAAATCCTAACAATGTCTCATTATTTTGCTTCAAGGTAATTTTTTTGGAATTAGGGTAAATGAGGGTGTTGAAAGGACCCACATCCTTGTACAATTGAGAATTTTTTTTTGAGAGGATCCACAACCTAGGTTTCAATGAAGGGGACCACCATTAGGAACCCAATTGAAGCAAACATGAAGCCATAGTGAAGATGCAGCTACCAGCGACATCGACTGCAACGAGTGGAACATCTACCGGTGACGGCAGCGAGAGGAGCAGCCACTAGTGTCAGCAGTGAGAGGAGCAGCCGCCAGCGTCAACCGTGAGCGGAGCAGCCGCCAGCGACAACAGTGAGAGGAGCAGCTACCAGCATCAGCAGCGAGAGGAGCAGCTACCAGCATCAGCAGCGAGAGGAGCAACTATCATCGTCAACATGAGCAGAGATGCCGCAAGCGGTGAACCACCTTCGAGGAGAATTGTGCCTCGGGGGGATTTGAACACGGGTGGGCAAACACGCAACCATGTGACTTGACCGCACCACTCCCACCCCATCGGCTATTTTGCTTAAAGGTAATTGGTCTCTTTGAGTTGGGGGATTTCTGGACAAAGTTCAATTGATGGTAGAGAATTGAATCATTAAGGGCGAAATTCTATCTTAGATGCAACTGTAATAATATTGCTATTATCAGTGAAGGATTCTGGCTGCACAAAAAATTTAACTATGACCTTGTTTTGGTAGTCCAAAATTTAGAACGAATAGGAAAATACCATAAACAAAACTTAGTATTTGAATTTCCACCAGTTTCAAAGAAAACAAACACACTTATATTATGAACCAGATCTAGAACTGCTGAAAAATGGAACACTGATACAAAAAAAAAAGAAGATTAAAAATTTGGAAAGAAAATATGAAATTTGTTGTTTTTTCCCACTACTGAAATCTCTAGAAAAACACATCCGATTAGAAAGAAATTGAGGCTTATGGGTGCTGCCCTTGGCCACAATAGTCCTCCAGGATCCCCCATGTTATTTCCCAGCCATAGCAGAAAAACTTTCTTTTGAGGCTTAGAGACCTTTTATTGTGAGCTTCAAATTTGTTTTTCCATTTGCAGGGTTGATGCAGGAGCATCCAAGGTCCAGTGCAATCTGTAATATCCCCTTTTGGGATATTGTTTAAATCTGCAAAATAATTAACTCAAATCGACTCTAGAAGGATTAGATCCTCTTAGTTCGACCTCAAATAACCCAATGTCAACATTAATACAACCCAAATGGGGTTGGAGTAAGCCAAAGTAGTGGGTTAGATGGGAGAACCAATTAGAAAACTAATCTTTTCCAGATCTGATTTTATAACAGTTAATTAATTAAAATTGCACCCAGAACAACTGAAACTTCAAAATGCACAATACTTGGTATTTTTGCATTAAATAAAATGCACAATAAACTAGAAATCAAGGCCTTTCCAATGACCTATGAATCTGAATTTTCTGATAACTGAAACCACCTCAAAATAGCCCCAGAAATCTAATATCAAGTCGCTAGGGTTAGAATAAATTGCATAAATTATGATCAGCTCTTTCTAACCTTGCAACACACCCAAAATAGCTACCCCAAACTTGGAAAAATATGCCAATATAGATCAGATTGCAGATCTAGCTCAAAAGACACCCAAACATGCCAAAACAACCTCTCATGCAAGTCGCTATGGCTCTAATAATTGCAGCAATAACAACATATCATAATGCACTATTAAACCCTTCAACAATAATCAATAACATGCAGATTTCCTTCTCAAATAAATGCGCCAAACATACAATGAATATATCATGCAACATTCACTCAATGAAAGCTTAGAAGGTCTCACACTCTCCACAATAATTGTGGTGTTGAAGAACACCTTTATAATGTGATCACATGGGCATACATCCCTCTTCAAGGACGAAAATATTTTAATAAAAATTTCAACATGCCCCCAAGGGGTCGCCACATCTCTTTATATAGCTTTTGGCATTTCAAATCTCCAAGTTTCCCTCATTTCTATGGCACATTCCCTCGTGTAGAAGGGTCTCTTTTAAAAATAGTCTTCTCATTCCTAGAAAAGTCAAACTCTAAATAGAATATTAATTTCCCCTTTTAATATTTAAAAATAAAACATAAGAGGAGAATTAATTATTTAATTTAAAAATAGGAGTAATGACATTTTCCCAAATTTTTATCATTTAATCCATGGGAAGAGTGGATTAAAGGTCTCCAATATTTTTAATTAATTAATGTTCCAAAAAGGGGACATTACAGTCCTCCCTTCCCAAAGATTGCTTGCCCTCAAGCAATTGCAAATTTGGATGCTTCAAAACTAAATCATTTTCCCATGTGACATCCTCTAATGGCAAGTCCTTCCATTTTACCAAATATTCCTTGATACTACGTTTTCTCAAGTTCCTTTCACATGTATCAATATTAGATTCGGAATTAAGACCAACCTACCTTCTTCATCCAAAGGGGGCATTTCCAAAGAAGGAACAACATGCTGCTCAAGAGCCCTTTTAATACAAGAAACATGAAATACATTGTGGATCTTACCATTTTTCGGAAGGTCTAATTCATAAGCCATCTTACCCACTTTCCTTACGATTTTGTAGGGCCCGTAGAAACGTGGTTTCAACTTTTCCTTACCACTTTGTTTGAGAGTAGATTGCCTATTGGACTGCAATCTAAGGAATACCCAATCGTCCACCTCAAAAGATCTCTCACTTCTATGCTGATCCGCATACATATTTTGCCTATTTTGGGCTTGGTGCAAATTCTTCTTGAGTGCCCTCATGATATTAACACTTTTATGCACTAAATCTTGAGCACTAGGTACTCTACTATCTGTCATAACCACATCCATGAAAGAATTAACATCATAACCATAAAGAGCCTTTAAAGGAGTCATACCTATAAACATTTGATGCGTGGTATTGTAACAAAACTCAGCTATGTGTAGCCATTTGGCCCATGCAAACTGCTGCCCTGAAACATAGAACCTCAAGTACCCTTCAACCCACTTATTCACAATTTCAGTTTGCCCATCTGTTTGTGGGTGATAGCTAGTATTGGGTGTGAGTTCCGTCCCGGTTAGACGGAATAACTCTTGCCAAAAATGACTCATAAATCTGCTGTCCCTATCACTCACAATATTTTTTGGCAATCCATGTAGTTGGAAAATCTCTCTAAAAAACAAATCAGCAATCATAGGACCATCAAACTTAGTAGGAAGTGGATGAAAATGTGTATATTTAGTGAGTCTTTCAACCACCACATACAAACAACTCTTACCTTGAACATTTGGCAATCCGGTGACCATCAAACTTAGATACACTTTCCCATTTTTGGGATGGGATAGGAAAGGGCTGCAAAAGACCAGCTGGAAAAGTATTTTCATTCTTATTCTTTTGACAAACAACACACTCCCTAACATGCTTAAGAACATCTTTCTTCATACCTTTCCAAGCAAACCTTTCTCTTACCATTTTGTAGGTTTTGAAGTACCCTTGGTGTCCACTCAAAGGAGCGTCATGTGCTGTTTTTAAAATCAGATTCTTTACCTCTGAATTTGGAGCCAAATACACCCTTCCTTTGTAGATAATGAGGCCATCGACTATCTTGTACCTTTCATCAACAATCACCCCTTCAACCAAATCATTAGAAAACTGTTTTTTAGCATATTATAAAGTAATTAAATCCTTCCAATCAGCTGTTATACAAGATACAAAACAAATTTCTACCTTCCTTGGTGGATGATCATAAAGGATGGAATTAGTATGAGATGTCCCACTTGTCATACCTTGGAAAATGAAGCTCTTGCCACCCATCATGAACTTAAGCAACAAGTTTTGATAATTGAGGGTGAAATCCCCCAATGAATGCAACCATTGCACTCCTAATACCAGATCCATATCTTCCATGTTAATCATATAAAACTCATCAATGAGCTCATAATCTCCTATGGAAATGGAAAGCTTGGGAACTCTTTTAGTGCAAGGTAGGATAAATCCATCTGCTATGGTAACATTAAACCCTTGGAAATTTTCAACATGCAAATCAAACCTTGTTACTAATTTCTCACTAATGAAATTGTGAGTTGACCCACCATCTATTAGAATGATTACCTTGTGCTTGTGTAGTATACCTTCCACCCGGAAAGGAAAATATTTGGGAGTGCCGGAAAAAGCTGCAAATGTACCTTCTACTTCCTTTTCTTCTTCCTCATGTGCATGCTCATTAACAACCTCATCAACCACATCATTAGTATCACAAAAATTTGAATCCAATTGAACATCTGAATCAATAACTTCAATAAAATGGATTTGCCCTTTACCCTTACAATGGTGGCCTCTTGTCCAAGGAGTCTTACAATCAAAACACAAACCTTTCCTTCTTAACTCATCTCTTATATCCCTTTGCACGCTGTTTTGGGGCTGATTCCTATGTGGCGGTACATAGGGCTGATTTGGCCCTTTTTGAGCCTCTTTTGATGACCCAAGGGGCTGTCCCCCTTGTGCTTTCGTGGACTTCTGCAAATCAGACCTTTGCTGCCCTTGAATTCCACTTTTGGGCAGCGAATGGGTGACATTAGTATGCTGTTCTCTTTGCCCAAAATCTCTTCTATAAGCTGCACATTCCAAATCTAAAGCCTTAGTAATAGCTTCTTGTAAAGAAAGAGGATTAAAAGCTCTTACCAAACTTTTCAAAGGATCAACCAAGCCGTTCGTGAAGAGGACAACCAATATTTTCTCACTAACATCTGTTACCATGACTGCAATTTTTTGGAAATCCGCCACATATTCTTCAACATCATGAGCTTGCTTGAGTTGTGCAAGTTCCCGGAAGTGTATTTCTGGATCTTTCCGGTCAAACCTCTCCATGTTTCTCTTTGTTGGCTAGATTTTCTGTATAGCACAAAACCTAGGTAGTCATGAGATAAATCTCCCTCATTTACCGGTGAGGCTCCCGTGTCAGATTTGTCAATTAAAGTATGATAATATCTAAATGGGGTTTTACTTTAACTACTCAGTTCATGAACCATAACTGAACAGTTCTGCAGCAAGTAAGCAACTGTTTTAAAGAAAGGAAATATTTATAGAAAAGAGGAAAGGGAATTACATTAACACAAAGAAGAAATGGAGAAGATGTGCATCCCAATCAATAGATAGCAGAGTCGATTGCATGCACATAGAAGAAACCAATAGATATAAACACAAAATTCTAAGCAAAGGTAGCTCTAGATCTAGATTTGAAATAACACAGTTTATTAAGAGATCTAAGATAAAAAGCAAGAAACACAACACACCGTGACACAAAGTTCTCCAGAAATCTGCTCCTGTATATTCCTTTGCTTCAAGTGGCTCTCAAGGGTTTTAGCACAAAGTCTGGAACACAAGGTTGCTGCTTACAAATTCTCATCCTTAACCTGGAGGTTTTTCTTCTACTTATAGAATGTAGAGGGACAATTACAAGTCGGAAGCTTTTAGTTGAACTGGCACATGTGGAAGTTGGAAAATAAACAACTGGCAATCTCCCTCCTGGAATTCCTCTTTGCATGACATGTATGATTTGCAACTGAAAATAGAACTTTCTATTTTGCACGTGCCACCTATCTCCAAGTAGTTGATTTCTTCAAGTAATAGCTTTTAAACCAATCACTTAAGTTGTATAATTTAATTGATCGCTCAATTACTTTGTCGGATTAAAGAAGAAGGAAGAGGAAAGCTGCAGTCTTGTCCTTTTTCATGTCTGCATGCAGCTGATTCTTTTGCCTTTAATTCTCACCAAACTGGATCTGGGAGTAGCTGGATCTGGAAACAAGCTGGAATTGGAAACGGCTGGATCTGGAAACAACAAGCTGGATCTGGAAACAACTGGATTTTGCCTTCGCTTTGTCTTCTCTTTTATCCTTGAAACTTTTGCAGTTCTTCTCTAGTACATGCATCAATGCAATGTTTGCCATAGATAACTCATCATCCTTATTTTTAATTGCATATGGGCAATTAAAAATTCTGCAAAGCACTCCGGATGAGTGAAAATTCAATGAAGGCTTCAACTGGAAGATGGGAGCATTTGCACAAGATCTTAGAAGGAATTTTCCACGCACTGACTTCTTCACGAGCTTCATTCGAAACAAGAGGATGAAGCCTTTGTGCCGGAAGCTTTTGCAACTATGAGATCTAGATCTAGATCAACATATGGATTTGCATCTGCATCTGAATATGGATCTGCACCTGCATAACAAACTCTGGCAACTGGGCTGTGGATGGAAAAGCTACAGCTCGAATAATTCCACTGCTTTTAATCTGCACGCATGAGTCAAGTTTTTCCTGCATGCATGAGTGAAGTCTTTCTTGCTCTGGATCTGTCTATCAATTCAGCAAGAGGTTCCGAGCCTAGATCCGTGTCTCCAATGTTTGCAAATTTAGAAGTGATGCATGACTCCGTTGTGCTTTCTTTTTCATCTTTCTTCGCCATATCTTTGTCTATCTTTGTCTGAACAATTCTTTTTCTTCTTATTTGACTGGAATTCTTCAAAACCGGTGCAGATCTGGATAATCCTTAAGATTCAGAGGAAATATTCAATGTATTGGACATTGATATAAGTTCCTTTTTTTTATAAAAGCACCTGTATCTAACACCTGCAATTAATTCAAACAAAGATGGCAATCGGAGTATGCACAGTGAATTTTAATTACAAAAATCTGCATAATTCAAGCTTACTGCCCCAAAATTTGACGTTTTATTTGCATGCAAAGCAAGCATGAATTTTACCAACATCACCTGAGCACCTGTATCACTTCTACAAACAATTATGCAGACACAAATCAACCTTCTTCAAAGCATGCGCCAAAACTAGAAACTTTTAGCATCAAATCCACCTTCCTCTGAGCAAAATCCTTCTCCAAATGGAGCGCACTTTTCCTCTGGGCTGCACTTTTTCACCTGTGAATTAATTAATTCACCCTTATGGCAGCCCATGCTTATATAACCCTCATAATTCTATAATTAATAATTGCCCTTCCTATTCCTGGCAATTAATTAATTAAAAATCATGTTTTTCTCTTTAACTGATGTGCTAAAATTGCATGATTAAGGACAACCATCTATTAAATTAAATTTAATCAATTTAATCCACTCTTCACTTCACTTAAGCTTCACAGTGTGCTTTGACCATAGCCACTGAAAATAGAATTTAATTTAATCAATTAATACTTTAAAAAGTATTATTTCCTTCTCAAAAGGGGCTGCATTAAATAAATTAAATTTATTTAATTTTGGAATTCTATTTTAAAATTTCTTTTGTTCACTTCCCTTTGTTGACTTTTCCGCAAGTCTGGGTGCCAAAATTGGATGAATAAATATTAACAAATATTTATTTAATGCATTATTATTCACCCAAGGTGGGTCTCACTTTTTAGCATAATAGAATTCTATTTTTAAAAACACATGGCAATGGGAATTTTTACCTTGCAAGGCAGCCCCGGAAATCCCATGATCCACTTAAGTGATTTGACTTTGACAATGAGATTATTTACCTTGCATGGCAGGCAATAAAATCCCATGATTTCACTTAAGTCACTTTTCTTTTATTTCACCATGGGAATTTTTACCCTGCAAGGCAGGCAATAAATTCCCGCCTGCCTGCTGCCTCTAATTTTTCCATTGCAGCTTAAGTGAATTTTCTATCATGCGAAAAAGTACCCTTCTAGGCAAGTACAAAATTCCCGCCTGCTTGCTGCTTCTATTTTTCCCATTGCAGCTTAAATCCTTTGTTTTCCAAAAATGCGCCCAACCCTGCAGGGGCTTTTTCAGTGCACGACTTCGCCTTTTCCCAGTGAACCGGACCTCCGATGGTGACTTCCTCTAGGCACAATGTGCGTTTGTGTTTTCCAGCTGCTCTAGGCCAATAATCGGGCTAACCTGGCAAAGGAATTGGTTTAGAGAAATTTCACAAAAAATGAAACGGGACAACACAAAAACACGAAAAATTGCCAAAAGTCATAAATAAAGCCCACAACTTATTTTTAGTTAAAACTCTTATGGTATATAGGAATAATGATATGTTCGATCACAACAAGGTTAAAACGAAGCGCAAATTGCCTCAAATGGGGCTCAAAATAATTAAATACAAATTTCTCGCAGAAAAATCTGACGACAGAATATAACAATTTTGGGCATCTGGGTATTTGGCGAAAAAAACTAATATGGCTCTTTGGGAATATCTTGACGCAATACAAGAACTTTCAGGCAATAAAAACACAAAACAACCCATTATTTTAAAAGTACGAAATTTTTTCGGATAAGGTAGTCGCAGATTTCAGGATGAAATCTGGGGGACACCACTCTTGCTAAACTCCTCCATTGTGTGGATCAAATCATGCCCTTGTGTGTGCATACCATGGAACCACCACTCATGTACCCATACCCTTCAAGTGAAGAGTAACAAACTTAAGGGCCTCTTCCTCATGCATGGGGTTAAGGGAGAAGTAGGTCTCCATCTTTTGCAACCATGCTCTAACTGAAATCTTGCTAGATCCATTAAAGCTCGAAAGTAAAACTTTTCTCAATCTTTGTTGAAGGTTCTTAGGGGGTTGCTTATGGGCCCTTTTAGTCTTGTTGGCCAACTTCAATGCACAAAATTCATCAAAGGTCAATATGGCCTTAGTGGCCGGATGCAAAGTATCATACTCAATGTTGCAAGATTCAATGGCCGCTACCATTGATGGCTCTTCAACCTCTCTATGGGTTTCCTTAGGAAGGAAAGTGTCTTTGCAGAACTTGGGAGGGGGTTGTGTAGAGCCCCTTTCCCCACTATGTGAGCTTTCCTCTCCATTTAAGTTTGGCGATTTTCCATTACCCAATGCTTCCTTGACGAGCTTGGTCATTTGTTCACTCATAGTTTTTTGAAGCTCCATACCACAATTTTGCATCAACTCTTGAAGGAATTTCGCTTGATCCGAAGTAAAAACCCCGTCCTCCATTGATCCCTTATTCCTCTTGTAAAACAAATACTCTTTGTTTCCCTGCATCCAAAAATACCCCCACAAGAGTAGAGGAAAGACGCTCTGATACCATTGTAATATCCCTTTTTGGGATATTATTTAAATCTGCAAATTAATTAACTCAAATCGACTCTAAAAGGATTAGATCCTCTTAGTTCGACCTTAAATAACCCAATGTCAACATTAATACAACCCAAATGGGGTTGAAGTAAGCCAAAGTAGTGGGTTAGATGGGAGAACCAATTAGAAAACTAATCTTTTCCAAATTTGATTTTATAACAGTTAATTAATTAAAATTGCATCCAGAACAGCTGAAACTTAAAAAATTAATAACTCCTTCAATACTTGGTATTTTTGCGTTAAATAAAATGCACAATAAACTAAAAATCAAGGCCTTTCCAATGAACTATGAATTTGAATTTTCTGATAACTGAAACCACCTCAAAACAGCCCCAGAAATCTGATATCAAGTCGCTAGGGTTAGAATAAATTGCATAAATTATGATCAGCGCTTTGTAACCTTCCAACACACCCAAAATAGCAGCCCCAAACTTGGAAAAATATGCCAATACAGATCAGATTGTATATTTAGCTCAAAAGACACCCAAACATGCCAAACCAACCTCTCATGCAAGTCGCTATGGCTCTAATAATTGCAGCAATAACAACAGATCATAAAGCACTATTAAACCCTTCAACAACAATTAATAACATGGAGATTTCCTTCTCAAATAAGTGTGCCAAACATAGATTGAATATATCATGCAACATTCACTCAATGAAAGCTTAGAAGGTCTCACACTCTCCACAATAATGGTGGTGTTGAAGAACACCTTTATAATGTGATCACATGGGCATACATCCCTCTTCAAGCATGAAAATATTTTAATAAAAATTTCAACATGCCCCCAAGGGGTCGCCACATCTCTTTATATAGCTTTTGACATTTCAAATCTCCAAGTTTCTCTCATTTCTATGGCACATTCCCTCATGTAGAAGAGTCTCTTTTAAAAATAGTCTTCTCTCTAGAAAAGTCAAACTCTAAATAGAATATTAATTCCTCTTTTTAATATTTAAAAATAAAACATAAGAGGAGAATTAATTATTTAATTTAAAAATGGGAGTAATGACATTTTCTCCATTCTTATCCTTTAATCCATGGGAAAAGTGGATCAAAGGTCTCCAATATTTTTAATTAATTAATGTTGCAAAAAGGGGACATTACACAATCCTGCACAATTTTTGTGAAGTATGGGTGTGTGCAAGAATGAAGGCGCATTGAGTGAAGAGGAGTAACACAACATAATATAGGGGAGATTGCGCAGAAGGGCACAATAGTCTAGCACCATGGCTTGGGAGGAATGCGTAGGGCGATGTTGCGGAGGACACATGAGATATTTACGGAGTAGGTGCGAAAGAGTAAGGCACGTATATGCGTATAGGATTTGGTAGCAGGATGGAGCTTAGCCTAACTTGGAGGACTAAAGGCGTGTAAAGATTTTGAGAAGGTTTTGCGCAAGGCAAGGAGTACGAAGGAAGCACAAGAGGAGAAAGAGAAAATTGGCGTGATAACCAGACTGTGAGAGAGATGCCCAGACATTTTAGGGAAGGCTCAGAAACATTACGCAAAAGAATGTTGGAGGTGAAACTCAGGCAAAGGATGCGCGATAAAAGAGGATGAAAGCGCGAAAAAGGAGTGAGCGAAGAAGTGCACGGTAAGATGAAAGCGTTGGTAGAAACGACAAAAGGTGTCAGAAGCTAACTGACAGAGATGTTGACAAGGATGGACGGTCAGGTGAGCCAACAATCAGATCGATGTGGCACGAGTAGAGGCGCAGTAGGTTGGAGCATTAAATGAGCTCAATTCAAATTTGAATTTGAGTGGGAGAATCCAAGAAGGGTCTAGAAGAATTTAGCCTGCCCAAAGGAGAATTCAAATAAAGAGAGACAAGCGGGAAAAGAACAGTGGCTTGCAGCTATAAAAGGAGGACGAGCTCACCATTTTGGGAGGTGGCTACGAGCCAAGTGTAGAAGCTCCATTAGAATCAAGATTATTGCGTGCTTGTAAGCACGCCGTCTAGTCTAGGATAGGTCTTAGGGAATGCCATAGAAGCTTGTAAAGCTCCATGTAAATGACTGTAAGCTCCATTTGAGAGTAGCTGCATTGTAGATGCCGTAAAGGCTTGATGCAGGAGCATCATTCCTAAGTGCAATTTTTTGATGTTTTTGATCAGTTTTGGTTTGGGATGATGGTCTTAAGAGCTCTAGGAGGTCCTATAAGTCCAGAAGTGTCATTTAAGTTGATGTCATGTTATGTGGTTGAGTCAAGCTTCCAAAATTTCAAATAGTGTATCTTCCCTCCAAAAGCAGTGTTTTGAAATTTTAAATTAATCTATAAGCCATTCTTGGCTTGTGGAAGGGTGTTAGTGGTCTTAGGGTGATTTAAAGGACTTATTAAGACTACGAAGACTCCTAATGTATGATAAGGGAGCAAAACATGTAACCAAGGGTTCAAAAATGTCCTTATTTGTGGTTTTGAGTCCTGACATGTGAAAAGAATTCAGTTAGGGTTCAAGGAATTTACATATTTGAAATTGAAAACTTGCAAAAAAAAAGTCAGTTGCCCTAGGATGGAGAGAGGCTTGTGGAAGGGAGCCAGAGAATGGAAACTTTGTAATAAAAATACAGTGATGGGTGAAGAATCTGTTTGTATATGAAGAAATATTGTAATTTTTTTTGTGTTAAATCATGAATTTGTGAGGGTATACAATCAAGAAATGCTATGAAACAAGTGATTGGTGACTACTAAGTGTTGGTAAGGGTCATACTCAGTTTTTTTTGTGATTTCAAATTGCATTCATAGATATTTGTATTGAGAATTGTTGTATACTTCTTTAGAAATCTATATCAGGCAGTTTGAGACATTCTTCATACAGATTTGACAACTTCCATGGCTAAAATTCCATCTATAGGTTAAGATTGATAAAAGGACAAGATGAAATGAGTCATTAAAGATCTCTAGAGAACAAGTTAGACTTGGAAAGGGTCTTCTTGGAATTTAAAAGTGTTTGAGAGCCTAAAGATCTATATCTCTGTTTTAAGGAACAGTCAAGAAGGGTTTTCAAATCTCTCTGTGATTGCTTGTAACAAAACTAATTTCTCATCCCAGTGAGCACAGAGAATACTTGCTCAGACCTTGGAAGAAGTTTCAGACCTGAGAAAAGAAGTGTTTATTATTCATGTACAAGTTTTGGTCTTAACATGTTTCGGAGAAACCCTAGGAACATCTTGCTCACAGTGAACACAGTTAAGTCAGCCTATTGTGGAAGTGCATCAGCTAAGGATTTTGTTGCTCAAAGAAGCATAGGAAGGGGAGTATATAAGGTCATCCTATAATTTTAATTCATACATAAGAGAACAGATATAGTGGAGATTGAGAGTTGTTTGATGATGTATTTAAGGAAAGTCAAGAAAACCTCTGATTTTGAGGTCAGAATTATTGATTTTTGGGTCACTATCTCAGTCAGTGGATAAAAAAAGGATTCAATTTTAAGACAACCTACTTTGCAAGAGTAAGATAGACCTCTAATAGAAGCTATAGGCCTTGAAACAACTCATTGTAGTCTTTTATGTAATTGTGGGTTTGAATGAACAAAAATCTTGTTATGGAAAAGCACAGGACAGTTTTTCATGAGCCATTTCCCCAGGTGAGAGAGATAAATACCTATCACTGCTAGAAAAGACCTCTCAAGCAGGTCAAGAAGATAATGTAAATCAAATTTCAAGTCTTGATATGGAAAACTTTGCATTTTATAAGAGTTCTAGCTTACTTGGGCAGTTTGGAAACCCTAGTTAGGGTTTGGAGAAACTTGTTGATTGGCAGACTATCCCAATGAATTGAAGTCTACTATTCTGAAGATACAATCTTGAGGGGGTGAGTTTGAAGAACGATCAATATTAGGATTCTCAAGATTCTCCATACAATAATTATTGATGACAGTTTAAGCACAAATCTGTAGCAGGGTATTTAAGGACCACAGTCTAAGAAGTCTTGAGGATTTGGATGACTTACCCCCTACTACAAGGACCCAAAACGGGAAGAAGTCATCTAGACCGAGTTTAGATTAGTGTGGAATAGGAGGAAAGCCATAAGAGGTGTCAAAATTTTGGGAATTTATGACAGTAAAGGAGAGAAACTGTAGGTTACAGTGAAGGAAAAATTGCTAGGAAAGGAATGTAAGAGGAGGATAAAGAGTTAGTGGCATAGATTGCAAATTGGTGGGTATATTATGTGTTCAAGAAAGTGTCAGGATGTATCAAGACAGTTGGAAGATTCCTTAAAGTTCCTTGTAAGTACTACCTTGGACTAGGAGGCCTAATTTGGTCTAGTGAACAGTGACAAGAAGGTGAAGGTAAGTGATGTTGGAGGCTCCACACTAGGTCTTAAGGTCTGGAATTTTGTATTTATCATGAAGACAACTTAAGGAAGCAAATTTATATGATTATGAAGTTGTAAGATCATCCAGGAGAACACAATTTCTGACAGTCTATCTCTTAGTGCTTAAAACTGTGCCCTAATTTGAGCTTGCAAAAGTTGATTTTGAAGGACTTTTCCAAAAGGAACCTATATTGAAACTGTGCATAGAGTTGAAATCCATTAATGAGTACTATGGAAGGTACTTTGTTTGATTAGGCAACCATCATATCAAAATTTATGTGAGGAAAACCTTAGAAGAAGGGCTAGTAGAGAATGAGACAAGCTAAGACTAGGTGACGAAGATTGAATGAGGTGCATTAAAAGTTGAGACAAGATATTTGGCACACACTTTAAGAAGCATAAAGGGTAGTGGAAAGTGTTTTTACATTGTTTTGGGGATCCACAAATTGCTCCCAACTAGTTTTCACCAATACCTACCCCTTAAGAAGCCAAAAATAGCAGTTTTGTGAGAAAGAAGTTTAATTGAAGATTTTGGTTGATTTGATCAAGTGTGATAGTTGAAATAACATGTTTTATGCCTATGAAACATGGCGAAGTGATTTTATTTGTGAAATTGAGTTTTTTATCCAAAATTTGTATGATGAAGCAAGGTTTCCTGACTTGAGCAAGTGAACTACATTGCAAGTTTGACAAGTTTATGATATTTTCTTGATTCTAACACAGTGAATGACTTGTGATTGATAGTGTACTATATCAAGGCATGTTAAAGAATTTTAGAGAAAACATAGACAATTTTCAATCTGTTGCGTGACTCTGAAAAAATAGCAGGCTTGTGGAGTAATCGATAGAGGTTTGTGCTGTCAAGTGGTATCAGAGCTGGTTCCTTCTTGTAGGAAAGTGAGAAAGCGGAACAACTAGCAGATCGCTGAATGTGAGGCAGCTAGCGTAGAAGTTGTGTTCTGCATCGTCTAAAACTTTCCAAAATCTTCCAAAATCAGTTGCACAATGTTCCTAGCTCCTCAATACCACTTCTTGATGAATTTGGGCCTTCCATTCCACTCCAAAGGTTGTGCACCTGCTTCAAAAAGGCTAAAAATAGCCCTTCTTAAGTTTCTTGAAAAGTCTGCCTTTGAAAGGTACTGTCCCGAAAGCACTTGAATGAACTTGTTTGCCTAAATCACCTATGGACAAGGTTGACACAACACAAAGGACCACTTGAATGGGTAGGATAGGCCCGGTACAGGGGATGGACTGACCTGGAGGGGTGTCGGGGAAGGTTTACAATGAAATTTTTTGACACTAGGGTACAATTGTTCTATTTTCAGTTGAATTTTGCTCTTGCGAAAACACAGGATAACAAGGTGGTAAGGATTTTGATTGGGGTAAAGAAAAAACAAGTTACTTTTGAGTCATTTAAATACACGATTAATCATGCTCCAGTTTTTGCATTACCTAACTTGCAACTTTCTTTCGAAGTAGAAACTGATGCTAGTGACTATGCTACGGGAGCTGTCCTACTTCAAGGAGGTAGGCCCGTATGTTATCATTGTGAATTTTTTCAAGGAGCCATTTTGAATTATTGTACATATGATGTAGTGCCCCCCCGGTTTATAGAAAATTTTCTTTGCTTCGGCCTTAATGGTTTACTTGGAATTTTGAAAAGTGCTCATGTTGTTTGCAAGCCCCCATGTCCCTGTGGAGATAAGGATAAATCTCTTGGTTTTCGATTAAAGGTACTTAAAACCTTTGTCTAAGGACCTTGGGATGGTCGTTTATTTTGGGCTTGTTTTGGTTTGTCGTTTTTGACCGTGTGGGAGCGATCCTCAAATGTTCCCCGAATTTTAAACGCTCCATGGATGAAGAGCCTTCCTTTCTTCATTTTATCGATTCCGTCCTGGAGGATGGCTTGGCAGTCGTTCGAAGTCTCCTTTCGCGATTGTAAAATAATAATGGCAATAAAATATTTTTTTTTTTTGTGATAATAAAATGATGTAGTCTTTGGAGATTAAAATGATAGTAACAAAAGTAAAATAAATATTAATAAATTTGAAATATATTTTGTTATTTCCTCGAACTACTTGGGGTGTGGGCCAACCTCTTTTCAAGAAAGAATTATGGGATTTTTGGGTTTTGTGTGGTTCATGCGTGAGAGGATTTTGGGGATTTTTACTTTTGGTTAGAGAATGTTATTGCTTTCTTCTTGGCATGTGGACAAGCAAAATGGTGAAATTATGAGTTTGGATGCCTGTTGGTTTTTACGCGGGAATTTGGAGGGGTCTATAGCCAAACTCTGCTCCCTTTGCCAGCATCCTCCCAGCTCGTGGCAAGTAGAAGATTTAGATAGATTTTTGTGCTTCCATCAAAGAAGAAAGGATAGAAGAAAGTCTGTTAGAAACTGCAGTTGCAAGCGCCTGGTGGACATGTATGCAACTGTGAAAACATGTAAATGGTTTGACAGTGAATGGTATTGGCTTTGTTTTATTTTTTTCACCCTGTATGCAAATTGTGGGAGCCTGGACAAAGCACGTGAGCTGTTTGATCAAATGCCCTGAAGAAATGCGGCTATGCTTGGTTGTCACAGGGTATGCACAAATTGGGGGTTGTTGAAGAAGACATGGAGGCATTGAACAATGCAATGGGCGGGCGCCCAACCAAATGACTTCACCTCTGTCAGCAATTATGCCAGCCTGCGCCACTTTGGGAGGCCTGTAGCAGGCCGTGCACTGGGTGCTGAATGCCATTTGCACTGTATGACTATAATTGATGAACTCAAAATGTGTTTTGTTATTCAATCTACTTTGGCCCCAACAATGATGCAGAAGCGCAACCCTTCTAGCAGCCTCCCAACTCGTGACTAATCTGGAGCTTTGTTACAGACTACGGACATCCATCAAGTGCAATAGGAAGTGGATTTTTTCCTTATGCCGTGTTTGCAAATGCTTTGAGAGCTGGTTATGCACATATGAGTTCATCGAAAAGTCTTGGGAACTTTCAACCAAATACAATTGACAGGTGTAAAGTAAAAAAACCACAACCTTTGCAAAATGGTAGCGCTGGAACATGGTATGGACTGTCTGCCACAACATTGGAGAGGTTTATTTTGCTTGAGGTTATAGTTGCTAGTGCGCTAGTAGAGATGTATGCAAAATGTGCAAGTGTGAACTTGGCACACGAACTGGTTAACAAAATACCTAAGAGAAACGTGGGTCTAAGGACCGCTTATCGTTGCTTTTGATGTGGCTGCCTGTCTTAGCATTTGAGGTGGCCATTGGTTGGCCAACATGTTTATTATGAATACGTTGCATACGTTTGGGTATGGTTGGCTTGGCCGTCGGTGTCTGTGAGTTGGCCCTTTTGGTATGGAGCTCAATGACTTAGCATGAAATAGATGCCGACTCCAATGATGAGCTCGATTGGTATTGAAATGTCTTACTCCACCAACCCGGTTGTGAGCTCGGTTCTTGTTCGCCTTCCATCTCGTTGAGCAACTTGTTTTATGGCACGAGATTTGTTCAATGAAAGGCCTTAGCAAATTGTGAGTTCTCAGTCATCGGCGACAGTTGGGTATGCACAAAATGGGTCTGCACAAAATGGGTCTGCAAAGGATTTAGAGTTTCCTTTTTAAGAAAATGTGTTTGGAGAGCGTGCGGACCGCTTGGAGCCACGTTACCCCGCTTCGCTTCTCACAGGCATGGTTATCTTCCTCCTTGCATAATCTATCATTTCTAGCTTTCTTATTTTTAATGGTGTTGAAAAATCAAATTTAAAAGTAAATTAATAATCTTTCAATGAATTAAATAAGACGTAGTATCTAATAGCAAATTTTACCTCTGTTTTGTACGCAACTAGAAAAGTAACCTTGAATGTAAACACTACTCCCAAATTACCTTGTGAGATGGTTGGAAAAACTATGATATTAATACTAGATACTGAAGCCATGCGGTTGGCGAGTCAAACTCGAAATTTAGTAAAAACTACCTCTTGACGTCCTAGTGAAATCTTAATAAAACTTGTTTTTAATGAGGCACAAAATATCTCTATAAACCGCAAAATGAGAAAATCAAGCTTTGACCGTGTTCCTTGTCACATGGAGTGTTTCACTGAACCTTGGGTTGTTCCTCAAATGTTTGTTTGACCCTTTTTTATCATGCGTTTAGGCTCAGAAGTAGGGAAACGCCTAGGAGGGTCCCGTTTCTTGCTTGAAACATTTCGGAAACAGGAAACAAAATTGAAATGCCACCGAAACGTGCCAGACGTTTCCGGAAACGCCAGGGACGTTTTTGCCAGAATTTTTAAGTTTTAAGCATCAAAACTTTTTAAAAAATAAAAAAAAACTAACATTTAATAAACTTAACCCTAATCTCCCTACCTAGACTTGCTAAAGACACTTCCTAAAAGCTATATAATGACCTCTTGGGTCCATTCTAAGTCACACTCTCATTTTTCTCTTGCTAAATTCAGTTTTCACTAAACTAACATCTAGCATTGTGAAGAGCAAAGAGACATCAAGGAGCAGCTTGAAGGAAGAGTTTAAGAGGTGGTGCTAAGAGCAAAGAGCATGGAGGAATTTCAAAGCAGATTTGGAAGCTTCAAGGAGGAAAAATCCAGTATTTTTCAAGTTTTTTAATTTATATTTTAAATAAAATGTTAATGTGATCAATGATCACGAATAATGTGTGCATAATGCACACATCATTCATGATCATTTATCACAATATCAATATGTAGTTTTAATTTAGTAATTTTTAAACTTTGCTAAAAAAAATTGTAACATTTCCTTTGCGGTTTTAAAATAAAAGTCATATGGTTTTTTTTTTAATTATAAATATCATCCAAACTCTGTGTATGCTCTCACCTCGCGCCTATACGGTGACCTTGGTGATCAAAAGCAGAATAGGATGTGTAGCTTTTTTTAGCTATTTTAAGAGTTTTTTTTTGTATTTATTAAATTAAAAAAATCCGAACTCTGTGTATGCTCTCACCTCGCGCCTATACGGTGAACTTGGTGATCAAAAGCAGAATAAGATGTGTAGGTTTTTTTTTTTTGCTATTTTAAGAGTTTTTTTTGAATTTATCAAATTAAAAAAATATGAACTCTGTGTATGCTCTCACCTCACACCTATGTGGTGAACTTGGTGATCAAAAGCAAAATAGGATATGTAGGGTGTAGTTCTAACTTCTATTTAATAATTTATTGTTATCTAAGTTTATGTTTTTAAAAAATTCAATGTAGGTCTGATTCTTTGACTCTTGAGATATAAAAACATAAATGGCATCCAATTCAGCTTCAGTGGGAGGGCATGGGGAAAGGGAAGCAAGCCAAAGTGGGGGTGTGGATCCTAGAGCTTCTCTTTGGAGACATGTGCAAATTGTGGAGAACCTTGTTGGCGGTGGCTCTTGAGTTTGGGTATGTAATCATTGCAATATACAACACAAATCCTCTTACACCCGCCTCAAAGCTCATTTAATGGAGAAAGCAGGAACGGGATTAGAAAATGTGCCAAGGTTGAAGGGAAACATTTATTGGCATATATGAAAGAGCAAGAGGAGGCTGATTTCGAAGCTTCAAGAGCTAGATTTAAAACCCCACCTTTGTGAAATAGGGGTTTTGCAAAACCACCCACCCCATCAAACCATTCTTTTATCCAAGTTGCAGTTGAAACTCCATCAGAGGGAGAGTGCTTGTCACGAAAGAGAAGTACCAAAGGCCCATTAGAGCAAGCATTTGCAAATGAGAAAAGGGATGTTGCTGATGAGTTGGTTGCTCGATGCATTTATGCATGTGGGCTGCCCTTCAATGTGTTGCGGTCACCTTATTGGCAACAAATGGTAAAAGGAATTAATGATGCTCCACAAGGGTATAAAAGCCTTAGTTATGAGAAGGTGAGAACATCATTGTTGGCGAAAGAAGTGGCCCATGTACATACTTATTTGCAGCCAATTAGGGATTCATGGAAGGACTTAGGGGTGTCTATCATTTCAGATGGATGGAAAGATGCTCGAAATAGACCCCTAATCAACATTGTTGCAGTGTGCCCTAAAGGAGCAATGTTCTTAAGAGCTGTTGATTGTGAGGGTGAAGTGAAAGATGCTCAGTTTATTGCTAATATTTTGATTGAGACTATTGAGTCAGTGGGCCCTTTAAACGTTGGCCAAGTCATCACGGACAATGCCAAAAATTGTAGAGTAGCAGGGATGATTGTTGAAGGGAGATATGAGCACATTTTTTGGACACCTTGTACAGTACACTCCTTGAATTTGATGTTGCAAAAGATTGGCGAAATTCCATGGATAGAAGAAACTTATACAAAGGCAAATGAGATTCAAATGTTTGTCACAAATGATCATGTCTCAGGCTATCTTTAGGAGGTTCTCAACGTTGGAGTTGCTAAAGGTAACAAAACAATTTCCTAGTTTCTAATTTTTAATATTTATTTGCTAACTTTCTATGAAATATCAAATTATCAATTGAATTTCTTTTAAATTTAATTTTATATTTTATTAACTTGTTTTAATTTATTTTAACAGGTTGTTGAAACAAGATTTGCCTCTCACACGCTCATCTTAAGACGACTTGTGAAGGTAAAACAAGCCTTGAGGCTTATGGTGATTGATGATGTTTGGTCCGTGTGGAGGCAAGTAAACACAGAAAGAGCCATCAAAGTAAAATCAATGATACTTGATGATAATTGGTAGGCAATGGTTGCATACTTGCTTAGTTTTACTGAGCTTATTTTATCTATGATTAGATATACAGACACACATGACGCTTGCATAGGGGAGATCTATGATGACATTGACTCTATGCTTGGAAAAATTAGAGACATCATACAACAAGAAAAACAGGATTCTCAAGAATCCTTCTAGAGTGAAATTAAGAGCATAATCATGAGAAGGTGGAATAAAATGACCACCCCATTGCATCTCCTAGCCTATGCCCTGAATCCCAAGTTTTATAGCAGTGAAATAATTTCGCTACCTGGTAGGCAAAAACCATATAATGACCACGAAGTTGCAAGTGGAGCTAAGGCAACATTCTGGAGGCTTTTTCTTGATCCAGATGTAGCTCGTACGGTTCACTATGAAATGACGCTCTTTCTCTCTTCATCTAATGGTAGCATGGGTGAAATAGATGCATCAATTGATAAGTACAAAGTGACCCCATTCATGTGGTGGTATGTACATGGCCATGATGCCAAGTACATACGATTTGTTGCCATTAAAGTCCTCTCACAAGTATAAAATATTAAAATGAAATCAAAAGTTTGTTTATTAATTAAAATTATATGTTCTAAGTTTAGTAAATTAATTTTATTACTAATTGAAAATTTCTAACTTCTTTTTTGTAACAGGTGTCTAGCAATTCTTCAGCAGAGTGGAATTGGAGTACATATAACTTCATCCACTGAACCAAACGGAACAAGTTAGGATCCAAGAAGGTTGAGGATTTAGTGTATGTACACTCCAATTTGCGCATCCTCACACACAAGACTGAAGGCTATCTTAGAGGTCTCAACAAACTTTGGGATATTGATCCTGAGAGTAGTGACTTTGATGCTTCTGCGGCTACTCTTAGCCAACTTTCACTGCTTGGTATTGATGAAGAAGAATCGGGATCCATTGCACAAGGGATGGAAAGTAGAGCCAATGGGAGTGGAGCTGCCAGTGGTGTTCGTGGAGATGATTATGAGGAAATTCTAGATGATATATTTTAGAATCTAGATTATTATCATGTATATGTGAATCATTTAAATTGTAACCATATTGAATGATGAGTCATGACTCTTTAGAAGTTCAAATTTCAATGAATACAAAATATTTTGAGTGCTTTATCAATTATCTCTTATGGTCTACAATTATAAAATGAGTATTATGCATATATATATATATATATATTGTACGAACGTTTTCGGTAACGTTTCGTATCCAAGGTTTTTTTAAAATTGCCATTTGTGCGTTTCGTATTCGATTCCATTTCCGTTTTTGTTTCCTGGCAACGTAGCATTTAGGAGTCCAGTGGACCAGTTCGTAGCTTTGGACAACTGCTGAAAATTAAAAGTTCAGTTTGGTTTTGACTGGCAGTTTAGGCCTTGGGAGGAGAAATGGAATTTGGCCTCTGCATTCCTCTAGTATTTATCCGTGGAAATCACTACCAACCCTTAGTTTGGAGAAAATCACTTTGCAAACTAGTTTTTCAAGAGGGTTTTGTAGGCCTCCGGTCGTTGGGTGACAAGGACATTCAGGTGCAATTACGATCGGTAACTCCAGAAAGACGGGCGCCAATTGAACCCATTTCGCTAGTTTTGGGTTCTCAGCTCTAAGTGTTTTCCTATATATAGGGGAGTAGGTGGGTTTTTGGCTCCTTGTGTATTTGAGTCTTGGAGATTATTTTTGAATGCAAAGTTTTGAGCCACTTGTCTAAATTTGACGCTATTTGTAACTTGTATCAGAATGGGAAAAAACTATCGTAGGACCTTATTCAAGTAAAATATCTATCGGGAAACTTGTGAACACTAACATACGACTGTAGAAAACTTCCTTTTGATGCTTGTTTTGAAAAGAAATTGATGGTGGAAAAATGGTGTTTTCTCTCTCCTCTTATCTCTCTCTTTAGCTTTGAAAATGAAATGAAATGACATTTGTATTTCTTACTCTCCCTAGAAGTGTGTTAAGTATTGTTTCATTATGATTAGAAAATTTTGAAATCGTAAATTGTGCTAGATTGTAGGTAGATGCCATGCCAGCGGTTGTGCTGACCATGTGGTGGTTTTAGGTACCAAGATAAAGAAAAAGTGAAGCGTTACTTGTACTTTTGTAGTAACGAGTTATCTTGAAAACAATATAGTTACATAGGATATATCAATAATATTGTTATAAATAGAAATGTTATTTATTGTTTCTATGATGAATACGCCATTGCTAGCATATTGGGGAGGTGTACTATGTTCATACTTAGTTGTACTTTTACATGTTTGACTAATTTCACACTTAGTCGTATTTTTGTATATTCGGTTAAGTAAATGAAATTGATTGTATCATGTTGCAATGGAAAACGATGTAAGAGAATCCTTTATATAGTATCTAAATCATTATAGGAGGATGAATTTGAAACCATGTTATATAAATTTTTTTACTACCATCATAATTTTGGATGTTGCTTGTACTAGTAAAATTGAGGGTAATAATTTGAAAATGGTGTATTTTATGTATTTGCTAATGATGTGTTGACTTAGGAAATCATTTAGTATTCAAGAAAAATAACATCTAGTATTTGTGTGTTTCCATTTTGGGCGGAGAACGACAATCAAACTTATAGTATGAAATATTAACCCATGCGGTATGGGATGGTCCCCTTGAGCCTAGTGCCCTTGTTTCCATTGTGGGACCAAACACCTTAGTCAACTTTTAATCTTGTCTTTTCCCACTGCTATTTTGAGATTAGGTTCTATCGTATGTTGAAGGAATGAGTCTTACTTGTGTTTCCTTGACCGTCTTGTTGTGGGCGAGCATTGCACCTGACCCATACTTCACTTGTTACTCTTGGGAATGTCCCTTTTTCCCTTATGGCCAAGTTGTCTTCTTCAGGTAAGAAATTAAAGGATTTGCTAGTGGTGCCAAGTTCCATTGTGAAGAGACCGTGTTGTAGCATTTCTAGGTCTTAGGGATAGAGGTTTTACCTTGGCCAGTAACAACAAAATACCTTGGTGCTTTGATGAAGGTTTTGTGAGTTAAAAATATTGTAAACTTTAGTTTTGTCTTGTCGCAGGGCCTAGATTCGTTGGGGTAAATGGAAATAGGTTAAACTTAGGACCATTAAGAGGTTGACTTGTGCGCAGAATCTGTAATCTAACTCTTAACTGTCGATATTGAACTCTTAAGATGATGGATTAGGAACAAAGTGAAATTTGTGACTTACAGCTTTAACTCAATGCAAACCCTCATAACGTTAACTTAGGTAAAATGAATCCGTTCCATGTGAATCTTGACTCCTGAAAACAAGGTATCCTAAATTGGGAGCAAGTGTTTTGTAAATCATATTTATATCGAGCAATGCAAGATAAGTAGTTAAATTACAAAGTTAGTTGTAATAATTTGAAAGTGAAAAGAGTATATCCTTGTGTTTAAGCGTTATAATGAAAAAGGAACATGCAAATTGCCCACTCTTAGACCTTGTAGTCTTCCTTCTTACTCCGTGTGAATTTTCCTTTTTGCAGTGAAGTTCAAATGCAATACCAAGTAAACATGCTCTTGAGTAACGAATCCTTAGAACAAGTTTTAGTAGACTCTTGTGTGTTTAAAATGTTTCAATTAATAGTTGAGTTATACAAATTAACTGTACTAAGAGGAACAAACTAAATTAGATGGAACCATTATAAGTTAAGTGTTAAATGAAATACAAAAAGTGTAGTCTAGAGAAAATGAGAATTTATGTCTGTTCATGATAATTGCGCTTTAAACCTATGAGGCTAATAAATGAGAACTTAATTGTAATAAAGAGGTAAACCTTGATAATGTGGTGTTGCAGAAGGTGCCTACCCTTGAGTTCATATTGTGGTTGGGTCATTGTTTTGGAATTCGTTGCTTGAGAAAGTAAGACATTGATGTGCATCTTGTGTTATCCTGTTGTATGAGTGGGTTCATGTTTGTACAAACGTCTCATGTGACCTGGAGTTTTATGAGTAAGCCCATGTGTTGTCTTGTAACAAGTAATGAAAGTCAATTTTTTTTTATCCTGGTTTATTTGGTCATGTGTTTTGGTCCCACATGTGTGGACACTACATATGATAAGGAATTGTATGCTCTTGTGCAAGTGGTCAAGAAATGGAAACATTATTTGATGGGTAAGGAAACTATCATACACATGTATCACCAAACTCTTCAATATTTGTAGTCTCAAAACAAACTTCAACAAGCTAGACGCTATAAGTGGATGGGTTTCTGGCAACAATTTCATTTGATTATAAAATATAAGAAAGGTGTGAATAAGTAGTTAGCCGATATGTTATCTAGACCTCCTTTGTTTTCAGCTATGGGCACTTTAACTCTTCTTGAACCTTTTGTATGTGAAGCATATCAGGGAGGTTATGAGCGGGATCCGGATTTTGGAGAAATCTTTCAGCGGAAACCTCCAAGTGAGGGCTTTGCACTTAGGGGAGAATACTATTTCTAGGAGAGGCTTCTCTACAAGAACGAAAAACTTTGCTTGCCTAGGGGGAAAGAGTTCAGTTGATGAAGGAAACATACACTTCTAAAGTGGCTGGTCACTTTGGTGTGACAAAAACTATTGTGCACTTAAAGAGGTATGTTTATTGGCTAAACATGCAAGCAAAAGTTGCCAAATTTATCAGGGGTTGTGTTTTATGTAGTACAAGCAAGCCTAGTTATAGAATGTTGGGTTTATATATGCCATTACCAATTCCTTCCCAGCCATCAGAAAACATCTCCTTGGATTTTGTGGGCGGTTATCCTACCTCCAAGAAAGGGTATGATTATATTTTTGTGGTAGTGGACTGATTCAATAAAATTTGTATTCTCATTCCTTGCAAGAAGACCATTAAATCCAATTATGTAGCTGAGTTATTTTTTGCTAATGTGTGGGTTCATTTTGGTTTGCCTAATTCTATTGTGTCAGACAGGGACTCACGATTCATAGGAAAGTTTGGTCTATCCTGTGGGAAAAGATGGATACTAAGCTGAAAAGGTCTACTGCTTTTCATCCACAAAAGATGGGAAAACCGAAGTGGTAAACCATACCTTGGTTCAGCTCTTGAGAGGATACATCAAGAAACATCCTAGGACTTAAGATGAGAATTTGGTGTATATACAACATTTTTTCTAGCAGGCAGTTCATGCTTCTACCAGTAAGACTCCTTTTGAATAATGTTTTGGTTATTTGCCTAAGAGTGCATTTGATGTTGTTTTGAGATTACCATGCAGAGACAACAGGAAAGTGGATCTAGAAGTCCACAAAGATGAGAAATTCATTGAGAAAATTCAGCAGACACACCTCCAGGTATAGGAGAGGTTGAAAGAGTCATAGGACAAGTACAAAACAAGGCATGATCAACACAAATCTGAGCATTCTTTCGGTTGTACTTGAGCAGAGAAAGACTACAAGGTAAAGCTAAGAAACTCAAGCCTCTATGATATGGCCCATTTAAAATTCTGGAGCAAGTGGGTAAGAATGCATTTTGCTTGGATTTGCCTCCTAATATGAGGATATATTCAGTTATGAATGTTGAGAATTTACGTCTCTTTGAGCCTTCCATGTTAGATTAGGAAGAAGAGGGATTTTTGCTACCATTTATTGAGGATCTTGCTCCGTACACTCATTTGGAATTGGGGGAAGATGTGGTATTGCAGCGGAAAGAGAGGGAAGGTCAATTGCCTACTGTTGTCCTCTCAATTTTTCCCACCCTTTCGAATCTAATTTCATGGAAATTGGAGCCCTGCCATAGAAGAATTTCATGTTTTAAACTCCTTAGATGCTCGTTTTCATTTCCCACGGCATTTTTAATCAAAATTCCCTCAGTCTGCTGCCGTTAAAACGTTTTACCTATTTTCAATGGATGGGAAATGATTTTAGTTTTTTTTTTATGCGTTTGGAATGTGTGGGACTTTGCATCTTTCGTTTTTAACCTTTTTGTAGAGAAAGGATAAATTCTGAGTTGAAGTCCGACAGCAAATCAGAAAGGGGACACCTGGCTGTTTTTCAGTTCGCAGGCGCTTTGCCGGACCGGCGGAGGACTTGGGAATTTCAGCCTTGTTTCCACAAAGGGCGAAAAGTTCTAAAATGGCCCGTGGCCCCGCTCATGCGAAGGGGAAAATTTCTAAGGCTTGCAGTCAATTAGGAAGGGACACGTGGTCTACGTTGAAAAGTCAACGGCGGGGGCATGGACTTTCGGGGGAAAGATTGGAATTTTTTCCCCTTTCCAAAATAGATAAAGTATAAAAGCAAAACACACCCCCGCAACCAGTCAGGTGATGCCACGTGTCGAAGTCAGGTGATGCCACGTGTCAAAGAATGAAATCGGAATAGCGTGGCCCGCGGAGGTTTATTGAGAATTTGAGTCTTTTGTTAAAAAGAGTTTAAATGGCAGATTTGAACCGCATTTCCTCAGCCACTCAGATGGCGCTACGTGTCCCGCCTTTGGCGGAGCTGCAGAGGGGTGGAGCAAAATGAGAAATCACACTCTTTTTCTCCCAGATGTCAGGGAATGCAGATTTCTCCCCCAGGGCCGTTGTTACTTGGATCTTGCCACGTGTAGGGTCCAAATTTGAAGGTAAAAAGGGGAAAAGATAGTCAAATGTACTCATCTGGTTTTTAACGCCATTAACAAACCAGAGCTCTGCAAAATTGCAAAATGGCTCTTTCTTCATTCTTTTCTCTGTATTCTTGTCGTTTCTCCATGAAATGCATTTCTGGTTTATTATGGAGCCAAATCGATAAGTTTAAAGGGATGTAAAGTTTGATCATCAGAAAACGAATAGTTTATCGGGCATACGCGATAAAAAGGGATAAACTTACCAGTAAGCACTTGAGTGCTATAAAAGTGGTTAAAAGGTAGAAATGGCAGGACCACATGAAGAAGAAAATCATGAGATGCCCCCTGCTAAAGTAATCATGCTCGAACTGACGAAATATTCGCCTTTTTGAACCTCCGGTTTTCATGAGTGCGTTTGTTTCATGTCACTTTCCAAAAGCGGATCTGCAACAAACATTATTCCTTTCGGATATTCTTTTCTTGGGGACAAAGTATGGATGTATACGGATTGTTATAAATATATGGTTTTGGCCACGGGAAAAAGGGTATTCTGGTTTTTTGGGGAATGTTGTAAATTCTGAAGTAATTCAATACAGAAGTTCTTTCTTTCTTTTCTTATTTTCCTCTGTTATATCTTTCTCTCTCCTTGCTCGATTCAATGGATCTTTTGTTTTGCATTCAATAGAAACTTTGTGTTTTGGTCTGTGTGAATCTTTAGAACTTTGTGTCTGCAGATTTGCACCGGTGGTGAAGTAATTGATCCTTTTCTATATTCTTGGTTCAATGTAAGTAGGGAGATACTCTGCTATCTATATTTCCCCAAAGCATCGTCGTTTTCTTCCTTCTCCCATCTCCATATTCTTCTATTCACTTCTGATTGATAATCTTTTCCCAAGTATGAAAACATTCCAGTATATCAGGGTCTAAACATTGAGAGTTGTATATCTGTACATTTGTTTTTACTGCTTTCAATAAGGGAACCTCTCCCATTAAAGAGGAGGGATTTGTTGTCCCCTGACTGTGGTTTCAACCCATGTTCCATTCTGAAACCCAACACCTACCAAGGCCAAGTGGTATTCCAGAGAAGATGTGGGGAAGAAATTTCCTCACCTCGTTAGTCCTTGAAGCTTTTAGGGATTTAAAAGCCTCAAATTGGGGAGCTATGATCCAAAAATGAATGTAGAAGTACCCCAATTTTATGTATTCGCCTATTAAAACTTGCAAAGTACATACCCTTAGCATGTTCATTGTTCTAGAAATGGCTAAGTCAGGCTAATGGTGATCTAGACACCTTCAAATGACGGGAAAAGACCATTGTTGTTCTGTTTCAAAAAGTGTGATAACTGTGCGGCAGTCACGGGATCACCGTGGTGGTTGCGGAACTGCTGCTCTTCATAGAGTAACTGCCACGGCAGTTGCGGGGACCGTCGCCTACAGGCACTGCCGGTCATCTAACCGCCGCGACTGTTGCTACAACCACCCCTATAAATAGCGGCGGTTCTGCATCCGACGATGCCAAAATGAGGAATCAAAATAGTTGCAAATGTTTGGGATTCTCAAATTGGTTCGTTTCGCCTTTCCAATTCATCCTTGGGGTAGAGCAATTATAAATACAAGCACATCTATTCATTCAAGCATGTGATTTGGAGTGAATTCATATGTAAGCTATGATGCCAGGAAATGCCTGGGGGGTCCCGTTTCCCCTTAGAAATGTTTCTTAAACGTTTCAGGCAAAGGAAACGGGGGGGAAACGGCAAAAACGTTTCCGGAAATGTTTTTGCCGTTTCCTGCGCTTTTGCCGTTTTGCGCTTTTTGCGTTTCCTCAAGTTAAGTCATTTTATATTCCTTAAGTGCATGATAATATACTCCTAGAGCATGATAAATAGGGCACACAAATCTAATTGTAAGCATTAGTGTGTGAGAGACAAGATTTGGTGTTCAGTTCGTTGTAGGAGGAAGAAAGCTGCGTATACGAGCTGAGTGAGCAAAAAAAGAGAGTTTGTTGTATTTTTTCTAATTGATCGTCTTTTGCAAGAAGAAGATCACGAAAGTTGAGCTATTACCACTTCCATCATGTTTTCCCCATACTAGGGTTTCCAAGTTGAAATCATTGTCCATTGTTGTTCATACTTTATGTTTTCTTGCTTGTGGTTGTTTACATTCATAGTTGCTGCAAGTTCTGATTATGTTTTCAGCACCATACTACACTAATTCTAGGTACTTAGGCCATTTGAAACTATCAATTACGAGTAGATTTTTGAGCAGGTCATCATATAGTGATTCTTTCTGCATATTCCATTAAGCAATTGCACTTAATAGTTCACACATCACCAAGGGAAGACACCATATTGCAAGTCAAACTTTCTAAACTTGCTGCAATAGGTTCCATTGCTTTTCAAGGATGGGCAACACAATGGAAGTTTAATCGTGTAGTACACACCATTAACTTTGTCATTGTCTCAAACATCCAAGGTCAAAAACACAGAATAACTCTCAATATGTAGTACCGCCAAGTGTCAACATTGTCATTGCATCTTTTGACACTCGTGTTAGGGTACTACCAAAATAGTTATTCAAATTGAAATTGTAACCATGTTGAATGAAGACTCTTTAGAACTTAGAGGTTCAAATTTCAATGAATTCAAAATATTTTGAGTCCTTTATCAATTATCTCTTATGGTCTACAATTATAAAATGATTACTATGCATATATATATATATATATATATATATATATATATATATATATATTTAATAATATATTGTACGGATGTTTTGTATCCAAGGTTTTTTGAAAATTGCCGTTTCCCCGCGTTTCGTACCCGTTTCCGTTTTCGTTTCCTAGCAACTTATAGTGTAAGCAAAGGGAGAAAGTCTGAATTGTTCTTGTTTTGTTCATAGACAACCGAGTTCTTCATTATTGAGGATTGTAAGCAAGTTATGCAAGTAGAGGGAGCTTGAATCCTTCTTGAAGGCCATTCATTGGCAATAAACTTGTATTGTTTGGAGATTTACATAGTGAAGGGAAGCAATGGCTTACCCAACTGGAGTTTTTCCACATTGGGTTTTTCTTGGATAAAATCTTTGTCTCCTTGTCTTTCATCTCTCGATTCTAGTACTATGTGAATGTTCTTTCATTACATACTTGATAAAAAAGAACTTTAGTTAAGTTGTTTCATTTTCACTAATATAGGATTTGTTTATTCTTTAAAAGAGGCAGTTTACGGATCATTACATGGTAGTGATCTCTTCATTGAATCAAAGCTTCATGTGAATCTGCATATAAAACTTGGTAAGCGGATTGCAGATTTGGTATTCCTATAAAGATGTCATGATATTGGTGTTTTCCCTTTGTTTGTGGTGATCAATCATGCTCTCAAGAGTAGCAGAAACAAACACATTCGACAAAGCAAGTTTATCTCTATTTTGATTTGCGATAGCTAAGACTAGAGCTGATATTAACCGGGTGTCCTTATGTTTACCCAAATGTAATGTCCCCTTTTTTCAAATTAATCCAAAATAAAGGATTCCTTGTCTTTCCTCTTTCCTAAGGCAAGCAATGGATGAACAAGGGAAGATCATGGATTATATTTCAAGTTTCCTTCATTCATATTTATGTTTTTATCTTTGTAATTCCCATTATAAGGGGTCGGTTGGGTTTGGTGCATTTTAAAAGGGAATTAAAAGATTATAATAACTTTATATGGTCCGGCCTTACCTTTTTGGCCTTTGCCACCATGTTGGGGATATAAAAGAAGATTAGAGACTTCATTTGCACACATCTACTTTTGGGAATTTTATCTAATTTAGACCTTTGGGCAATTTACTCATTGTCTTTCCAATTTTGGGCGAAAATCCTATTGTGTGACTTTCTAAGAAGGATGAAAACCCTTCTTGTGGTTGGTTGGAGGACGAAAATCCTCCATCCTTGGTTGAAGTAAAGTCATATTGAAGACCTTTTTGCAGATTTGAGGCATTGAAGAATAAGGAAAGAGATCTACAAATATTTGCATGCATTTTAGAGCCATTCCTAGTTGGAGCGACTAGGGGTTTTATGATGTTTGAGTGCCTTCTAGGGCACAAATTACAAATATGATTTTATATTCTGATTCAACATATTTTATAAGGCTGAAATCTTCATTTTGGTGAATTTTTGTAAAGGTTTACTATTTTTCCTAGCCCTTGGTTTTGGCTAGTCTGTTACTGTTTCTAAATAATTAATTCCAGCTGTGAAATCAAATATTCATTCAATCTTTTGATGTGTTATGATTTATAAATATTGCCATGGCTAGATTAATTGTTTCGTGGCGTTCTTCATTGATTTGCATGGTGAAAAGTGGACTTGAATTCCTTAGACATTTCGCTGCCCTTGGAGATTGCTGATTTTAGATTGGCTTTCAAGTTATTATTAATTTGTTGTGTGAATAATTAAAGGTATTTCAAGATCAGATGTGTTCGGGACATCCGGTTAACCCCTTCTCTCCATTTTTCAGTCCCAAAAGGGATCTTAGACCAAACTTCATTTAGAACTTTCTTGCTCTCTCCGCTTTGATATTTGAATGTAGTTGTGATATTTGGTTGATTGCAAAGGTAGATGCCAGAAGGTTATACAACATGATCAAAGGAGATCCAAATAATAAGTTCAAAATCTTGGTGAGAAATAATAGTTTCAGCCTTGCAGGTTTTGAATATGGTGTTCTCTTCTTTGATGAGTTGCTTTGTATGTTTCAAGAGGCCTATTTGCATGTTACATGAGGACTCTCATGATTTCATATTCGCCTTATTGTAGCAAACTCCCATTGGTCCAGCTCCCCCTGTGGTAGATCCACATGAATTGGTCCTCAAAAGATAAGTTTTTAATTTCCTAGAGGCAATGAGGATCAAAGGGAAAATAGAGTCGTTCATTTTATGGCCAAATGTGTTAGATGTAATGTCCATCTTTGGGACTGAAACTGAAAAGTTAAGAAACCACACAAACCCCAATAGATCAAATTCAAATTTTTAAATCAGCAAACTGATTTTGATAACAATTGGAAATCAGTAGTCAGATTTTTATAACAATAGTCTAGAATTAGAGGAAAATCACTTGAATATCATCAAATAACTCAACCACAATATCTAGATAAATATTTTTAGGAAGAAAATAAGACACTTTTCATCATCACATTTGATCACACCACTCAACCAGAAATTTAATTATGAACAACATAAGTTACAACCCATAGAAATAATGAAAGGGAGGTTTCCAAACCCCAATAACCACAAAAGAAGATAGATTCCAACCTTAGAAATTATGCCAAATCTGAATATAAAATAAAATCTAAAGTATGTGCCCTAGAAAGCATCCAACTATCACCAAACCCTAGTTGCGCCCTTTGGAGAGAGCTCTAAAATGCATGCAAAGCCCTTGTAAATATTCTCCTTGATGCCCTATATCCAAATTTGCAAGTAGTCTTCAAGCGATATCTTTAAATCACCCAAAATGGAGGGTTTCTGTCCTCTGCCAAGCCACAAGGAAGGTTTTCGTCTTCCTTGGAATGCCACACAAGAGGGTTTTTGTCCTCAAGTGGATAGTTTAATGAGCACTTCGCCCCAAAAAAACCAAGTATAGATAAAATGCACCAAAGATAGGATGCAAATGAAGTCACACATCTAATAAGTTCAAAATCTTGGTGAGAAAATAATAGTTTCAGCCTTGCAGGTTTGAATATGGGGTTCTCTTCTTTGATGAGTTGGTTTGTATGTTTCAAGAGCCTATTTGCATGTTACATGAGGGACTCTCATGATCTCACATTCGCCTTATTGTAGCAAACTCCCATTGGTCCAACTCCCCCTGTGGTAGATCCACATGAATTCTCAAAAGATAAGTTTTTAATTTCCTAGAGGCAATGAGGATCAAAGGGAAAATAGAATCGTTCATTTATGGCCAAATGTGTTAGATGTAATGTCCATCTTTGGGACTGAAACTGAAAAATTAGGAAACCACACAAACTCCAATAGATCAAATTCAGATTTTTAAATCAGCAAACTGATTTTGATAACAGCTGGAAATCAGTAGTCAGATTTTTATAACAATAGTCCAGAATTAGAGGAAAATCACTTGAATATCATCAAATAACTCAACCACAATATCTAGATAAATATTTTAGGAAGGAAAGTAAGACACTTTTCATCATCACATTTGATCACACACTCAACTGGAAATTTAATTGTGAACAACAAAAGTACAACCCATAAAAATAATGAAAGGGAGGTTTCCAAAACCCCAATAACCACAAAAGAAGATAGATTCCGACCTTAGAAATTATGCCAAATCTGAATATAAAATAAAATCTGAAGTATGTGCCCTAGAAAGCATCCAACTATCACCAAACCCTAGTCGCTCTCCCTTTGGAGAGAGCTCTAAAATGCATGCAAAGCCCTTGTAAATATTCTCCTTGATGCCCTATATCCAAATTTGCAAGTAGTCTTCAAGCGATATCTTTAAATCACCCAAAATGGAGGGTTTCTGTCCTCCGCCAAGTCACAAGGAAGGTTTTCCTCTTCCCTTGGAATGCCACACAAGAGGGTTTTCGTCCTCAAGTGGATAATTAATGAGCACTTTGCCCAAAAAACCAAGTATAGATAAAATGCAACCAAAGATAGGATGCAAATGAAGTCACACATCTCCCTTTATCGAGCTCTTGGCATTGGTGCCAAAGGCCAAATAGGAGTGGACTGACCTCATTAGGCTTCTTTCTCCTTTAAAAATTTGCCTTTATGACTCTCCAATCACAACTGACTTGCCTTATAAAGGGAAACACTAAAAAGAAAACATTAAATCTAATAAAGAAACTGAAATGAAATGCAATTCCTTCCCTTGTTCAATCTTGCTTCTTTGCCACGGAAAGGGAATGGCAAGAAATTCACTTTTAGGCTCTTAATTCGAAAAAGTGGGACATTACAGTTCTTTCTTCCCGAAATTGCTTGCCCTCAAGCAATTGCAAACTCATATACCCAAGCATCATCATATCAAGGTAAAGGAACATGTAGTAGTGTTCCCATAACCTGGACCCTGTGCCTGTTAAATGAAGGTGTAATGTCCTCTACACAGATTTTTGGGACATTATTAATATTTATTTTTCATATTGCATTGTAACCCCTTGGCATGCCTAGTGCTACAAGTGAGAGTCTCTTTAGTTAGTTTAATGTGCACATAAGTTAGTTTATTTTATTTATTTACTTAAAAAATAAATAAAGTGCACATAGTCTTAGTATTAAATATTTTAATGAGTGTATGTTTTCCCTCCAAAAAGGAAAGGTCGGTCTTTATTGGATATTGCCCCCCTTAGTTCTAAAAAGGGGAGGTCACATTTCTGTAGAGGGTTATATTGGATGACCATTTGATTTCACTCCATGCTTGGAGTATTGGGATGTATGCCCTAGTTTCTTCATTGTGCTCTCTCTCATTGTAAGCTTCATTTGGATCTATTGTTCAAACTCTCAAGTGAATTTTAGATCTACCATTATTGCTTGAGCTATTTCAGTTTTGGTGTCAAGTTTAGAGTGTGAAAGTCATTGATATTGCTCCTTTTATTTCCACTGTAACTGTTGAAATTATTTTAGCCATAGTGACTTGGTTTGGTGATGTTTTG